>CM029600.1:38270473-38963142 GCA_017311375.1 Mytilus coruscus
AAACATCAAATCTACTGCTGAAATAATTATGCTGGTCTCAATATGACATTTTCAATTTTCTTTTTTTTTTTTTTTTTTTTTTGTTTCATAGAAGAATACCTCAAAACTGTTTTTATTCATATAACAAATAAATCGTTTTCGTGAACTGCTGTTTTAGGAGTAGAGAGTTCCCAACCGGTCTCCAGCTTTGTGTTTTGTAAAATTAACGAATCAAATCTCCGAGCGTTTCCTTTTTATCACACGAGTAAAGTATTGTATTCCTTATGACTGTCATTGAACTTCTAGTCCAGATCAAGGTGCAACAATAAATGGATAAGATGTCTGGAAGGTCAATAACTCTGACCTCGTGTAAAGACAGATAAGATACATGTAATCGTTAAGTAATGGACGTTTGATTTAATCTGAAACCGTCCTTTCTTTACCCACGGTCATTTTTCAGTTTCCTTTCCGGTATTTTAAAATTTTCTAAATTTTTAATTCTATTGTATTTAATATTCTGTTTAAAATTTTAGTTTCTGTTTGTTGTGTTTCCAACTGTTTCACATGAATTTCACATAGAAAACCTATGATATTGAGAGAATCACTATTGAAACTGTTTATTAACATAACCTAAATAACATGTCACGAATGGAACATTCTTACCATGTACATTTAAGACAAGAAGGGGATTGAATTAAAGTCGTATACAAAGTCACCTCCTGTAGAATTTTATAATAGGATTCTATTTTTGCAGAAAAAGAGGTGTGATGTACATGTCAATGATGCGTTCGCCATAATCTACATGGTAACTTGTTGTCTTTAACCATATGCAAATATATTTACAATATGTAAAGCTCTAAATACCTTTCGGAATTTCGGGTCCTCAATGCTCTTCAACTTCGTACATTTTCTTTGGCCTCTTTTATTTGAGCGTCATTGATGAGTCTTTTGTAGACGAAACGCGCGTCTGGGGCGTACACAATTCTAATCCTGGTTAGACAGATTGGCAGTATTGCAATTTTAAAAATATCCATCTAGGTATTTACCTTGATGAGATTTTGAAATTAACAACCTATATATAAGACAGAGATTAGACAGAAATACATGTAACTATTCGAATAACAATATAGTGAATTAATTATGTAATACAATTACAACTTTTAAACCAGAACCTATTTTAGAACCATGCAACCCGATGTTTTTTAATATTATAATATAAAAGAGCGAAACCAGGGGATTTAATTGGTTGAGAGATCTTAGCCTAACCAATTAAATCCCCTGGTTTCGTTCTTTTTAATTGTTTAGATACATGAAAATTATGTTCTTGATCAATGAGTATTTCATGTATTTATTAAAAGACTAAATTATTGTTTGTATAAAATGATGTACAAAATGTAAGCTGGTTTGTTAATTTTACAGTTTAGATTACCTCGAAGAATGTTAAAGAGAAAATAAGCCAATAATCACAAAATCGCATTTAAAGATTGTTTTAATCATATTTAAAATTTGATTATAATACAATGAATAATTTAAGTATGCATATTTTAATAGATATTGTAACTATTTCTAGGGATTTTTTTTTTTAATTTCTTGCATACATATATAAGCCATGTTCCTTTTTGTGCTTATCTGGCTCTGTTGATTGTTCCTCTTATCGTGAACGAAAAAATAAATAAAGTCATCGAAAGGGATTTGTTTTTGTTTGACAATGTTTATATTGGTTTTCCCGAGCAAATTATGTGATTTGTTTTATGATGGGGACCAACTGTGCCCCTCTTATCACAGATTTGTTGGGTTTCCATTACGTTATAAAACGAAAATAACACTTTATAAATGTCGTGCGTCCGTAGAGGTATTCTGTCTCTCTCCTCAGGAACGTTATAAATGTTGTGCGTCCGTAGAGCTATTCTGTCTCTCTCCTCAGGAACGCTATAAATGTCGTGCGTCCGTAGAGCTATTCTGTCTCTCTCCTCGGGAACGCTATAAATGTCGTGCGTCCGTAGAGCTATTCTGTCTCTCTCCTCAGGAACGCTATAAATGTCGTGCGTCCGTAGAGCTATTCTGTCTCTCTCCTCAGGAACGCTATAAATGTCGTGCGTCCGTAGAGCTATTCTGTCTCTCTCCTCAGGAACGCTATAAATGTCGTGCGTCCGTAGAGCTATTCTGTCTCTCTCTTCGGGAACGCTATAAATGTTCGGGAACGCTATAAATGTTGTGCGTCCGTAGAGGTATTCTGTCTCTCTCCTCAGGAACGCTATAAATGTCGTGCGTCCGTAGAGCTATTCTGTCTCTCTCCTCAGGAACGCTACAATCTAAACAATTGAAAGCCACGAATGTATAATGTAGAAATTTTAGGAGCTATATGACAAATAAGGACCTTAAATGTATAGCCAAATTCATCTGAAGTCAACTTTGCCTGAGAGATTTGAAAACTGAGTTTCTTAATAATTTCTTATTTTACCAACTGGGAATTATAGAAAAGATATGTATCATTATGTCAGTAAAACCTACTTGATAGGTATGTCCAACAATACCTGTAGGTATTAAAGGATAGATATATCTTTACTAAACATTAGTCTGCCAAAAAAAGCTATGAAAATTGGGCATTTGAAATCACGCAAAGGCAAAACAGAAAAATCAGCAGAGTTAAATTTCTAAATTCGACAAATTTGAACCTCTGTCGACTTAAGCTTCCATGCTAACTAAAACAATAGAGGGAAATGGGGAATGATCACTCACAAACATGTTATCTCACCTCAATTTTTAAGTGTCCTTAGCCAAAAACGAGAACAACAAAGGAACAATGCGAAGCATATTCCTGCTTTGATCTTAGATCGGTACTTTGTGAAAAATGCGGATAGATCTAGGTGAACGATACAGTATCTTTAGATCCTCTAGCTGTACTTTGTGTTGAGTGCTTGTAAACATGTTGAACCCCGCCACATTCTGTATTTATCTGTCCCAAGTCAGGGTCTGCAACTCCGTGCATTGTTGTCGTGGGTTACTGACTGCCACATTTGGTTTTCATTTATTGTTTTGTAATAAATATCGTTGCTTACATATCCGGTTGATAGTTGTCGTTGTCTCTTTGACAATTATACTTTATCTTTTTTGATATATTTATTAATGGTATAAAAAAATCTGAATTCTATGACAGTCTTTCGAATTTCAATAACTTCCAACGCGAGGTCTAACGCCCACCAAAAGCAGTAAGACTCATTCATTACCTTGAATCCGCTACCAAAGAACAAGTAAAAGCAGGTCAAAGTCCATATCTATTAAATTGTAATCTAGACCTTGCAAAAGTTCACCTGAAGACCTCTTGTACAAATATGTTGTTAGTATTCAAGCATTTGTTAAAAAAAATCAATCTCCTTGACTGGGGAATAGGAATATGGTCCTTGAATATTTCCACCCGGCAGTAAAACCAATGCTGGGATGTCTGTTTTTCGTGCGAGATGTATACTAAATCCATTGTGTGTGGACATTAAATCAGATGCGTAATTCACAAAGAATGCCACTCTCTACACGTTTAGAACCCTGGCAACAACTCTTGAGAATCCGTATGTGGGAAAGTTTTGTCCCTATCCTACACAACTTTTTTTCTAGCGACACGCCCGCCCTTCATCGGGTCGGCAGATTTGCATGATATACTTATTGTATTCATTGAATTTATATCATTGTGCTAGATATGTATGAAATATTTGCAAATGGACGTTAAGCAAATAAAATCAATTTAGCAAAATATCCTGACATAAAAGTTTATTCACCTTTGGTCAGATCTCACTGTCTTTACTGTTAATATACAGCCTGAAACCATGCATAAACCTATAGCTAGCACAAACACATTGGTCGGACAGTCATAATTCCAGTTTACAATAGTTTTGAAATTGACTTAGTATGACTCACTATTCCAACGGGCCCAAATTTGGAAGTTTATAATCGAACACAATCCTAAAAGAGTTGGGTAAGAACGTCAAGTCCGTGCGTTTCTAATCAACGATATAACTCCTGTTATACAATGTCTGTTTATGTTTTGAAAGGTTCGTGTTGTTCTATCTTTTTACGTCCGTACAGTGAATGCAAACTGTTGTTTATTCCTTTTTTTTATAATATTCTCCTCAGTCTTTCTTAGTCACGTAGTATTTATAGCCTCCTTCAGTGGCATCTTCTCCCTATATCAAAATTGTTACAATGTATAGAAATTGTTGTTAACTCCTTCTGCTGTCTAACAATGCCTTTGTTGTGTGATTTTCTCATTTATTCTTTATTCTTTATCCACGTTCTGTGGTAAAACCCGTGTTAGAATGGATCATTCGTTTGACTTAGCGGGATGTAGCTCGTACTACGGGGCGCCGAATGGGACTCTTGTGGTTTTGTACAAAATTCAATTCTGTCATAACAAAATCATTTTTGTCTTACAAAACTATGTGATACAGACTTGTTTTATGAGAACTTCAATTTTGTGATGACAAAATTCATTTTTGTAGACAAAATTCATTTTTGTCATGACAAAATTCATTTTTGTAGACAATTCATTTTTGTAGACAAAATTCATTTTTGCCATGACAAAATTCAATTTTGTCAAATAGGTATGCAAATATAAACTTATTTGCATACAAAATTGACTTTTGTGACAAAAATGAATTTTGTGACACAAAATTCACTTTTGTGTTAAATTTTCACTTCTGTTTAACAAAACTCAATTTTGTCTACACAAAATAAACACAAAATTGAATTTTGTCATGACAAAATGAATTTTGTCATTACAAAATTCAATTTTGTATTTATTTTGTGTAGACAAATTGACTTTTGTGACAAAATGACTTTTGTGACACAAAATTGACTTTTGTGGCACAAAATTGACTTTGTGTTAAATTTTCACTTCTGTTTAACAAAACTCAATTTTGTCTACACAAAATAAACAAAAATTGAATTTTGTGACAAAATCTCAGTTTTGTATGCAAATTAGTTCACAGAATCCAAACTAAACTAATTTGCATACAAAATTGACTTTTCGCCCAATTTTCAAATTAGGTAACAAAAGTAAAGTCTGTGTTACAAAAATTAATTTTGTCATGACAAAAGTAACTTTTGTCCACTGAAAGATAATTTTGTATGACAAAATTTAAATTTGTAGTATGCTACAAATTTTGTTAAACTAAACTCATTTTTGTTGAACAAAACTCACTTTTGTCCGTACAAAATTGAATTTCGAGTACAAAACCACAAGAGTCCCATTCGGCGCCCCGTTAGCCACGTCCGTTCGAAATAGGGATGGGAAAATTAAATCAAATGCCTCGTGTGGAGAGAATGTAACCAACATATCCTCATGTATTTTCTTGTAGCCATCGTAAAGTAGCGGAATATAACGACTGAATTATTCGGGTTAGAAAGATATAGACCTATTTTGTTGTGCTATTTTACAGTCCATTATTCTAATTCTCCAATAACAGTGTTAGTGTATAACCTACATTTGATAAACAGTACTTAATAATTTAACCATTTTGTCACAATCTTACTCGGTATATGTGAGAATTCTGCCACTGTGTTTAAGGAACCGACAGTCAATTTTTTGTTGGGTGAGGAAATGTTTTTTCCTCGAAAACAACCGACAGTCAATTTTTTGTTGGGTGAGGAAATGTTTTTTCCTCGAAAAACATGTTTTGTCTTTTATAAAAAAAAATTTTTTGCAAGACTTATTTTTTTTGTTGAAATTCAATGTCTTTAATTTATTTATGTATCCCAACCTTATAAAGAAAACAAGCATTTCTTTTTTTCATTTCCCTTCTGAAACAAACATTTTTCAAAAGATTTAGAATCCAGCAATTTAATTCATAAAAGAAGATGAATAGTGAGTGATAATTGCTTTTGTTGAATATTTTTCAAAGGTGAAATTTTCAGGCTCCTGGTACGTAGCAAACTGCTACCCCCGTTATTAACAACGATCTCAGTACTTACAGACCATCCAAATAAACCTTTAGCTTGCAAGCTTTTCTAGATGTAACACTGAATCTCACTTTTAACTCTGGGTGCTAATCAGATGTGTACTGGTTTATATTTTAGTCGGGGTCAACATGAGTTATTTATTAGCTGTAATTAGATTTGAACTAGCTATGAGTACTTGTCGTCTTTTTATAAGTTGTTTTCATGCTTCATGCCAATCTTTTGAGTCGAGCCCATTCCAACTGAGTTTTACAATTTGTTTTCATGTTGTGCTATTTCAACACTGTCCCTGATTATGGGAGGGTTAAGTGCTCGCAAACATGTTTAACCCTGTCACACTATGAATATGTCTATCACAAGTCAGTGACCTGTAATTACTTGGTGGTTATTGTTTGTTGTCTGTCACATTTGTTTTTCCTTTATTGTTTTTACATATATCAGGCCATTGTGTTTCTCGTTCGAATTGTTTTATATTTTGAAATGTCTGGACCTTTTATAGCTTAATATTATACATGTATATGTAATTAATGTTGCTAATCGTTGAAGGCCGTACGATGACCTATCGTTGTTTACATCCACATTATCGTTATCTCTTGTGGAAAGAGGCAATCATACGACATCTTCTAATTTTTTTAAAGTGGAGGGGTTCTACACTTAATGGTTTGACTGTCAGGCGATCAAACACATGACTTCCCACATTTGAGACAAGCACACTAACCAAGAGATCACTGATAGAGTTTAGTGGACCTGAAAAGCTAACCATTTATATCAGTTTAGCATAAGATGTATTTTAATTGAGACATTTTTTGAGTTTCGTTCAAATGAGTTGAATACAGGCCAGCATTCAGGAAGCTGGAAACGGCGTTTTAACATTGAATTTTCAAGTACTTTTTCTATAACAGAGTATGTTTATGAATCAAGGGAGATGTGAGGTATTTAAGGTCAATGAGACAGCAACCCAAACGACTAAAAAACACCAAAAAAACATAATTTTAGATTAGACATGACTATATATCAAAACGATATCTCAGGCCCTAAATCGGCCACCGAAACTACAGATTTTAATTTATTTTCAGATGTTGCATGATGCATTATCTTTTATAGTTCTTGTATAGGCTTAAGTTGATTACCATTTTTTTCAAATAAGGTCAAAGAGATATCTCAGAAATGAACTTTATAATGCTTTACTTTATATATATATATTTGGCCATGATATTTTCATTGAACCGAGAACTCACATTAATAGTTCTCGTTTTAGTAGATCATTCTGACACCACTTAGTGTATGAATACTTCGACATTAAATATCTAGAAAATTCCTTGTACCACTCTTCGACTTTTTCTCCCAAGGGAACCATCAGAACTGCCTACTGTTTCCTTGTCAGAAAAACACCACACTATAAAAATAATAATGCGTGGTATGCTTTCCATTGTGGCGACTATCAACCAGAGTCAAAAAGGTGTGGATGTGTTTAATCAACTGACCACAGAATGCACATCTTTGTCTTTGAATTTCGTGAGACAGTATTTTCCCTGTTTATCTCATATTTAACATCCAAAATTGGACCACTTTGGTACAATTCCTTTCTAAATTCAAGATCTTGAGGTAAACTTATAATCGTATTGACAAAGCTGTCCTTGAAATTGCTTTAATACAATATAAGATCTACATTTCATGTTAATTCAGTGAACACGAAAATATAATTCCCAAATTTATCTGAAATTGAACGTGGATATTTACGGAGCTTGCTAAATAAAATTAGCAACCGAAAAAGAGAAAACTACAATCACGTCACCTGTGTTTAACTGTGACTTTATGCAATTCAAATGTTGTAAAAGTAGCTTATGAAAAAAGTACCAAAAAAAAAGGACTACATTCAATGGTGAAGCAAGGACACTAGAGAAGTAACTCTTTCAGCATTTGATATTACAAAATCAAAGTCAGTATAAACCAAACTGATTTAAAGTTATTTTTGAACCACAATTAAATATTTTTGTTTATTATACCTACATGTACAATTATTATAAATATATAACAGAAACATAAGATAAAATGTCCAAACTTCAACAAAACATACTTCTTTTAAATAGAGTTTTACTGTGCGTATTGTCTAGAGGTATTAGGGGAGGGTTGAGATCTCACAAAACATGTTTAACCCCACCGCATTGTTGCGCCTGTCTCAAGTCAGGAACCTGTAGCCATTTTGTTAGTTTTTTTTCTTATAATTTTGGTTTTTTTATGTGTTTTGGGGTTAAGTGTGACGTCCCTTTCGCTGAACTATAGTATACATTATTCTTTAGGGCCACCTGAAGCCCGCCTTCGGGTGCCAGATTTTCTCGATGCGTTGAAGACCCATTGGTGACCTTGGAATTTTTTCTGCTCTTTGGTCGGGTTGTTTCCATTCTCTATTTTACTTTTAGAAAAATCAAACTAGAAATAACCAAAATTTTAAATTTTAAGTTTTTTTTTTTAATTTGTTCCTCAAACTATTTCACACAAAATACTATTGATATTGATAGCTAGAGGAATTCATATACATAAACATAAGATAGTATGGTCTATCTTCTATAAAGATCATATTTAAAAAGGTTTAACCATGCATAACCGAGTTTTTTTATTTCCATTTTAACAATTTTCTCTAAAAAGCAAATTTTACCCTCGAATTACCTTTTTTTTAATACTGATACAGATAGGACTTCATAACATAGCCATAAGATAGTATGTTCTATTTTCTGTAAAGATCGCACTTCAAAAGTTTAACCATAAATAACTGAGCTTTTTCATTTCCAGTTTTCAGCGTTTTTCTCTGTTAAAATATATATTTCAACAAAAAATACCCAAATATTAATATTAATAACTATAGGACTTCACAATAGAAGTATAAAGAAGTATGTTCTATCTTCTATAAAGATCACATTTCAAAAGTTTTAACCATAATCATCGATTAACAACCGAGATTTTCTTCATTTCCAGTTTTCAGCGTTTTTTCTCTAAAAATCACACATTTCACCCCAAAATTACTTTAATATGAATACTAATAACTAGAAGACTACAAAATACACTAAAAAGATAAAGTGTCCTGTCTTCACCAAGCTATCAGTCTAAAAATCTAACCATAAATAACAATTTTTCTTCTTTTCCAGTTTTCATTATTTTTTCTCTTAAAAACACATTTCACCCCCAAAATAACCTTTTCCTCAAATTATATTAATGTAGATTTTTAGATGTTGTTCGTATAAGTCAATATTCTAATTTGCACAAAAAAAACTTGTGTTGCAATTAGTTGCAGGTTGAGTGATTTAGAGCTAAATTGACTAGGCTAGTGCTATATAAGGTTTCTCTTGTGGAGCGTTGTCTCATTGGCAATCATACCACATCTTCTTATTTTTATATTTCTCTCTATCTATTATATTTTCGAGATATAAGGCAAAAATGGTTAGAAAAAAATTGTAAAAATCGCCATTTATATGCAATAATTCCTATAAGAAGTTGAAATAGACACAAGTTAGATCTCAAGATGATAGACAAAACTTTAATTTTTCACCTTTGTTCTATTTTGAGCCATGTCGACCGTGTTGGTGGGCAGGCGGATCATCGGACACATTTTTTTTTAAAAGTTACCCAAATGATGATTGTGGCCAAGTTTTGTTCCAATTGACCTAGTATTTGAAGGAGAGTTTTGTAAATATGAACGGACAATGATGGACGCCAAGTGATCAATATTTTAGATTGCATGTTGTTTCTGTATGCCTGCAACAGAGACACAGTCATCTTTTGTCTCATACACTGGAAAACAGTGGACCACCAATTCTAATCAAAAGTTTTGAAGCGGACCTGCTGAATGTGTTCTGCAAATTTTCGAGTACATGCTTTTCGTAAAATATATGAAAGCCAAATTGAATGTAGGTGTTTTAGGTGTATATCTTACAAGTCCGGTGCTCTAAACATTGCCAGTTCAAAGGATTGGTATCAGGTGACACAGGTGAATGTGCAGAATAGCTTGCATGGCCGGGTGATAAGATAGTTATGAATATGCACAGCTGAACCTTAGATTATGATAAGCAACAAAGATCGAAGGCCATTTGACTCGTAGTTCGTGATTCAGGAAGTCTAAGGAGGTTAGGAAGTTTAATACGCATGCCTAAATAATTTTAATTGTACCCTTTTTCAGACGGAAACTTAGTTGGTTATTGATAAAAGAAAAATAAGAAAGGAATAAATATGTACATTAATCAGGCCGTTGGTTTTGTCGTTTGAATTGTTTTGTTTTACGTTTTGTCATGTCGGGGCCTTTTTTGGCTTACTATACAATATAGGTTTTGTTCATTCTGTTGAAGGCGAAAAGATAATCTTTGTATTTTTATGATCAACACGACAGGGGCCAAATGAGGAGCAGGATCTGCTTACTCTTCCAGAGCACCTGAGATCACCCCAAATTTTTGGTTGGGGTTCGTGCTGCTCAGTCTTTGGTTTTCTCTGTTGTGTTTTGTATACCGTTGTTTGTCTTTTTATCGTTTTTCGTTTTTTGCCATGGTGTTGTCAGTTTGTTTTCGACTAATGAGTTTGAATGTCCCTTTGGTATCTTTTGCCTTACTTCTACGTCCTTTGGTGGATAGTTGTCTCAATTGCAAGTCATACCATTCTTCTTATTTTTATATTGTATTAAAACTGTTTTAAACACCCCAACAGTCATCATACGTAATCAACGAGGACCCAAAAAAAAAGAACGCATCCTGCAGTGGGTAAACGATGATATCCAAATATAGAATTTAAGTTTCCTCAACCTCCGCCCACGCCCACTCCCAAAAAAAGTATTAAAGAAGAAAAATTACAATCCAAAATGTGTTAGATAGTGGTCCTATTGAACCGTTGCAAATAGCTCCCGTGGAACAAGTATCTTCACAATATACTAGACCTAGGATGTCTTGATGTTTTTAACTATGATTAACAATCTGCAAATAAGTCTTTAGAAAACATAGAGAGAAGGGGTGTCAATAAATAGCACAAAACAAATAAATACAGACAGCGCAATGGACAAAAAACGACGAAAAGACAAACAACAGTCGACAACATAACACGTATAACCAAAGACTGAGTAACAAAAACACCACCAAAACTTTGGGTGAACTCAGGTGCTCCGGAAGGGTGAGCAGTGCCTTCTCCACTAGCGACATCCGCCGTGCTCCGGAAGGGTGAGCAGTGCCTTCTCCACTAGTGACATCCGCCGTGCTACTCCTGTAAATGTGTGGTGACCATATACCCTCGATTTCCTCCAAATTAATATTCCACTATGATATATAGTATTTGTAAGCATTAAGATATTTTCATTTAATGCATGTTTAATCAGAATTAACGCGTTGTCTTGTAAAGCGTACTCGTAAACGGTAATTCTTAAACCAGGAAATTGGTGTCTGACATATCTAAACAGTTTGGACGATGATGTATTAAATCACTGTCCTTCAATTGTCTGAATTTATAAACACAGTACCCGTTAAATGTATAATCCCCGCCTATTACGTTTACTCTTCTGTTACAAATGTGACAACCCGATGCTTTTGATCAGTTTAAGGTAAATTAGGTAATCTAGTGCGCTACAAGAGCTTATATAATATTGATCCAGGAAGTTTTGTCTAAACATGTCAAATGTGAGGGGTGAAACACATTTTTTTTTCTTTCTTCGCTCAATTGATAGAGAAATGAATTTTGCCAATGCGAAAATATGCTCGTAACAAAAAGATGAAATAATTTATGGAGAGTATTCGAAATGTGCAGGAAATGTTCAAAATACGGAAAAGTCATGAACAAATATTAGTAAAACTTAGAAACAATGTTGGAAATAACGAAAATTAAATTCTATAGAAAAATGTCTTTGTTATAATGGGGACAAAATAAAAGACTGATGACAGATTACCTTGTACGATTTATTGATATCATAAAAGCAAGTTCCATTTCGAATTCGCAGTGTAAAATTTGTTTACTCAAGATTTGCATTTCTTTACGTAGATAAGATAAATAAAGATCAAATTGGTCAAAGAAATCGTGATTTCACAAAGTATTTTTTCTGATAACCTACTTGGCTGAATTTCCTTTAAACTTTCAAAGAGATTGTTTGACATGTTGTTTACTTATAGTAGTCTTTACACTAAATCCATTGGATGTTGGATGTGTTCTAATTAATATTTTAGTCTTAGATACATGATTTTTTATTAGTTGTAATTGGCTTTGAACTAGTTGTCGGTAACTGCGAAAACTCTCAGATCTCTTCTTAGTGTCTTTTTTTTGTTGTTGTGGGGATGTATATATATCCTGCCAAGTTCGGTCTGTGTTTTGTTACTTGTGTTTTTCTGCTTTGTATCGATCTGATGAGTTAATACCTTTTCAACTGATTTTTAAATCTTGTTTATATGTTGTGTTGTTACACACCTGTCACAGGTAAGGGGAGGGTTGGGCACCCGCAAGCATGTTTAACCCCGCCACATTCTGTATATGCCAGTACCAAGTCAGAAGCCTGTAATTCAGGGGTTGTCGTTTGCTGCTGTATATCATATTTGTTTTTCGTTCATTGTTTTGTACATACATCAGACTGTTAGTTTTATTACTTGAATTGTTTTACATTTGTTATTTCGGAGCCTTTTATAGCTGACTATGCGGTATGTGTTTTGCTCATTGTTGAAGGTCGTACGGTGACCTATATAAAAATAAGGAGATGTGGTATGATTGCCAATGAGACAACTATCCACCAAAGTTCAAGTGAAGTGGATGTTAGCAATTATAGGCAACCGTACGGCCTTGAATAACAAACGAAAAGCTTGCTTTCACTTATAATGTTATGGTTTTGCATAAACATGTAACAATAAGAAATGCATGCTTCATTGTTGTAATTTTATAGGCCTAAAGGGGTGTAAAAGCTCACATTACTAGTCTACTCTTTCGCATCCCAATAAAGTTTCTAAAAGAAGCATCACATTCTTACAAATAAAATATTAGGCTTTTCATAGGGACTCGTAAATTTTTATAGATAGAAAATAATCTCATGGTGTTTTGAAGTGATGTTTTATGTTCCAATTAAATGTAATATTCATGAATGTACATGCTATGCATACCATTACAACAATGCGTAAGAATAAACAAAAATCTTTATTTTCCCCCTGGTTTTAACATTTAAATGTTATTGTCAGAATTGAATGCTTCTTTTGTCGTTTTATAGGTTACATGTAAAGCGTTGACCGTATGCTCATTTTAGTAAGAAGACGTGCAAAATTTGCTTTGGTCAATGATGTTACACCAGATTTCTTTTTAATCTATGGGCATAATGGTCATTCTCAAAATACATAAGTGTCCCTAAGGTAGTGTTGCCCCATTTTGGTCCCCGTTTGGTGAAAAGCTTTTCAACAATTGATGCTTTCGAATTTCCATTGTCTGAGTATGAACACGGCTAATGAAAAAAAAAAATTTCGAAATGATGCAAAAATTCAAATATCAAGTGAATTTCAATGTATGTCCGTTTGTAAAATTTCGATACGGTACATTCGAAATAAAATCTCAATTTTAGAGAAAACGCTCTGTCATTCAAAATAAATGTGGACAAAAATGCAATAACTACCTACCCAAAACCCTTGCAAAAAAGGTAAATCATTTTCACAAAGCCAGCAAAGATTGCACATCATGAGTCTACTACAAAATTATGGGTGTATGTATATGTTGATTATAAATATCCACATGTATTCGGGTACGTAACATCCTTTGCTTTTAAATTTGGGTCTGAGCGTTCCAAATGACTGATTACCAAGAAAAATAACTTCGAACGCACCAAATTTATAAAGTGTTATTCACATTAACCAAAATGTATGGAAAGGTGCTTTCCTTTGCCTCGTTTATCTTGATCTTTTAACCTGTGTTTCTAATTATATCTTTTCACATGAGAATTAGGAATGGTTCATCTATTATCTGCTGAATATGGAACAACTTGTATGGTAGGCGTTCATTCTTAAAATTGTCTGACCTTTGCTGCTCTTTGCTTTATCAAGCTTACTTAAGCACTGAAATAAGAACTAAACCAGTTATACTGATTACGTCAGCCTTGGTATATATAGCTCTGTCTTGCATGTGATTCTACATTTATTTCGTTTTTCGTATAACAAAGGATGTATTGCGCAACAGCGCTCATTCTTTGGACGGTCGCCGTCTATCAGACGGTGACACTTTCGAATGCAGCAGGTCAGTGTTCTTATTTTAAATCAGGTTGCCATGAGAAATATAAACCATAATTCGTTTACATTTAAAAAAATATATAGCCTTTGTGTAGAATTAATTTAAATCAGATTGCGATGAGAAATCACGAATAATTCGTTTACAATGTAAAAAAAAATATAGCCTATACTGTATGTAGAATTGAACAACAAACTTTTATACTGTTTCAAATTATACTGTTGTTTAATGTTAAATTTGTCACTTTTATTGAAACAAGGAGTAACAACAACTTAATGAAATGCAGTTCAGGAGTGCTGTCTTCGAATTGATAATATCAAGTTCATCTTGTTGTTCGTACATGTTTTACACAATGTATTTTTGATACCGTTTAAAACGAATGAACTTAATGGATGATCGATTTTTATAACATTAAAGTCCTGTATCCCTTTACCGCGAAAAGACTTATAAAGTATGAAGCGTTACTGAGGATATTTAGTATCAGAATTCAACAAAGTTAAGCTCCATTACTAATGAGAATGCACACTAAAACAAAATTTACAAACAACAAATATGGTTTTGTGTTAACTTTTTCCTTTGATTTTTCACCATTTGATTTGTAAAGAAAACTTATTGCTATATTTGTGTTTCTTTATTCTACATTGTCTAGAGGTATAGGGGGAGGGTTGAGATCTCACAAAACATGTTTAACCCCGCCGCATTTTTGCGCCTGTCCCAAGTCAGGAGCATCTGGCCTTTGTTAGTCTTGTATGTTTTTTAATTTTAGTTCATTTATATGTTTTGGAGTTTAGTGTGACGTCCATTTTCACTGAACTAGTACACAATTCTATTTAGGGGCCAGCTGAGGACCATCTCCGGGTGCGGGATATTCTCGCTGCGTTGGAGACCCTTTGGTGGCCTTCGGCTGTTGTCTGCTCTTTGGTCGGGTTGTTGTCTCTTTGACATATTCCCCATTTCCATTCTCAATTTTATTGTTTTATTTGTACGTTTATTTCAAATTTATAATTACTAACTGTTATGCTAAGGCCTCCATGTTTTGATGTTAAATATCTTGGATCTTTTTCTAGCATACTTGTATTATTTTTTTTTTTCATTATTAGTACGTTTTATTAATTCCTATTAGTAATTAGTAACTTCAATGGTGTTTTTTCTAATTTTCTTTTTCAAAAGCCTTTTTGGTGCACTAAAATAATAAAATAGATAAAAAGAAACACGTGGTTCTATAGGCACTTTTTTGATTATTCTGTAGACTTACTTTGTCAACCTTGAAGAAATTTTAAATCTAGACACAGTTTAGAACTATTGTAGACATAATCATTGATAAAATGTCTGGTTCATGATCCGGAATGAGGGTCTGAAGGGTGGATCCTCCATTTCTTTATTCGTTAATTGTTTTACCATTTTTATCTATTCTTCATTTCTTTTGCTCATTATTCTCTATTCTTTATATTTCAGCACCCCATTATCTCCTATTCTTTATTGTTTTAGCATAATTTTCTCTATTCTTTCTTTTTTTGTTTGCCCCTGTTCTACTTCTTTTGTCCATTATTCTCTATTCTGTAAACCCAACTAGACTCTCATGTATAAGTCCCAGTTGACGTTGTTTTGAGACGACATATCGTCGAACATTTACGTTTCAACAAACAAGTGCGTACTAGTATGCTTATTAATTAAGAAAAAGGTCATTTTTGTCAGTTTAGAGTGTTCTATTTTTTCTGCTTTCATTTGTCACTAAGTTTAAAGGATGCCAAACAAATTGCTATTTGATTTTTCTGTGTTTTATAAATGTTACCAAGACAGAAGAATGAATCAATCTCAGTCAGTTTGCAAAATTGTATGTGTATATCCCGCCAAATTGCAATTTTCAAACTGACAGTTTATCGTTTGGAGTATTTTTGTGAGATATCGTTGTTAAAAACAAGCATGTATCTGTTACTTGTGCTGTCCTCTCTAAAATGCCATACTTTTTAAATAAATCAAGAAAAATGTCCACGAATCTTTTACCGGGATCGATTGTATAAGGTACGTGTCAGAATTTGACCTTAATAAAATGTCATGGCCCTCTTACAGAAAGTGTTGTCAAGATTCACAAATCGAAGGAGGGGCTTATCTAACACATGCTATTCTCTCGGACTGATAACATCAAAATATGCTCACAAAGGCTTGATATGCAATACATTATGCATTGAATGCGTTGTTTCTTTAAATTATATTTTTTCTACTTTTTATATAATTTGACAGTTTAAATTTTTAAATTAGAAAATACTTGACATTTTGTAGGAATAGTATCAATAGATAACGAAAACTTTATATCAAAAATGAATATTTTTATTATTTCCCTGTTAAGTACATATCTTGAAACGTAACTCAAATAGAACTTTGTATATTCCCCTCCTGTGTGGTGCGAGGTCTACATATACTGCAAATATAATTCAAGGATCACTTCTACTATTTGAATAGATGTTATAACAATTTCATCATATCATAAATAGAAAAATACCATTCGTACCAATTCAAAACTGTCCAACGTATTATTGTGTTCTCTTTGAATTCGCCAATGCCGTTTTTGTTGGCCATTTTCCTCTCCATATACCGAAAATCATGGTAAAATAGAAATGATCGTTTCCTTTTTTTTTTACAAATACCCAAGTTTGGTTGATGAAAATTCACGCCTATATCTATTGAATTTATGTTTTGATGATCCTTGACTTTCATTGTTTTTTTTATTTTGGACATTGAGCGATAATTGCAATAAATATTCCATATAACTTATATTATTATAAAGATAAGAAGATGTTGTATGATTGCCAATGAAGCAACTCTCCACCAGAGACCAAATGGCATAGAAGTTAACAACTACAGGTCACCGTACTTCCATAGTATGAATAACAACGGATATTTCTTAAACTATGAACCCTTTTCTTTCCAAAAATGTATATGAATAGAAAGTGGTGTAGGTTTGTCTTCAATGAGACAGCAACCCAACGACCCAAGGAAAAACAAAACACATACAAACAAACAAACAATTAAACACATCTATTTCATTAATTTCTATACGTTATTATAATGATTGCAAATATAACAAGTAAATGTAGGACGTCGTGTGAAGCAATTTTTCTTTGCAATAAACTTATACCATGCTAGCTTACACGGAAGCGATATCACCGGCATATGAGCTGCGCACACAGCATTATTTGAACTCTTGGTTGTTCTTACTTTTCTGCTGCAAACTAAGAGAAAAGTTAACTTTGTCAGTTTTCAAAATATTTGGGTTGATGCGACGAACCCACAAACTTGCAATTTATGTGAACAAACTACATCTAAACAGCTGCAGTGAATGGTTTGGAAATTTAAACAGGACTTTGTTACATATTCATTACTATTATGAAGCAATACAATTAGGTCGATAAAATTACTTCATTACTCGAAGTAACTCTATATTGTATCTTGAAAGGTTAATTATTAAGACAACGTTATTTATAATATTTTTGAAGAAAAAAAAAATACACAAAAGCAAGCGAAAAGGATGGGAAAAGAATACGACACAAGACCTATATGACAAAAGGTATCCTGCATTATTTAAAATAAAGCTGATTTAATTAATTACATGTATCTAACTGAAAATCAATGTCATTTACCTCTATTGCAGGATGTTCAACAAAGGCGGATGTAACGTTCGTGTTAGATTCCTCAGATACAGTCGGACAAACAAACTTTGCAAAGCAATTAACTTTTGTTAAAAATACAGTGAACAATTTAGATGTAGGTAGAGACAAAGTACGAATCAGTACGGTGACGTTTAGTTCAGGTGTCCATAATCAGTTTTTCTTGAACAATTATGCCACCAAGACTGACGTGATGAATGCCGTCTCCGGGATTCAATATTTACCGGAAGTACAGACACTTCGGATGCTCTAAAATACGTCACGCAGACATCCTTTACCCCACAACATGGGGTAGAGGTGGTATACCACACATCATGGTATTGGTGACAGATGGCCCATCATTGACAAGGGACATAACAAAACTACAAGCACAAACAGCCAAAGACAACAACATTGCGATCTACACTGTTGGAGTTGGTCATGGTATTGACCAAGATGAACTTAAGTCAGTCTCAAGTGATCCAGACTCACGGTATTTCCTCACAGCTGACAACTACGATTCACTTAACAGTCTTTCAGAATTGCTGGCAACAAAAATGTGCAATGGTAAATTTTGTATTTAGAAAGTCTGTTTTTCTTGTCCTAAAAATTTGTTAACCTTAATTGAAATCACAAATTGTCAACTGATAGTAAATTGTAAGGTTCAAGCAGTTAGTATAGAAAAAATCCCTGATTCGAGGCATTGAAAGAACATTTTTCCAACAGAAAAAAAGATAAATATCAAATAATTTATTTCTATTGTTACAACATTTAACTCAATGCAGCTAATAGTGGTATGGAGTAGGCCAGCCCACGAAAGCACAAATCTTACAACCATCAGTAATAAATGGTATCGTAGAAGAAAATGTCTTTGTCAATTCAGACTCTCTATATGAAATCTCTTCGAGCGGTAGAGTTCTTTCAAATTTATTCTTTATAACACAGTTGTAATTTTCTTTTCAGAGGTACCTGGCGCTAACGTATTGCCTCCAGCAACAGGTAAGAAGCATACCTTAACCACACGATCATTATATTAACAACCAACTTTCAATAACTTTGTTGTTACAACCTGACAGACTGAGTGTGATCCCACGAACGTTCTTTTTTTGTATTTAAGCTAGGACAATTTAAACTACTAGTAACTTGCAAAAAACAACAACAGCTAAACAGAAATAAGTGATTGGTACGAAATATATATCAAAATTATCAGCAAAACCAAGTTATAAGTTATATATGATTGTTGATAATTCTGATAGTAAAGAGTTTTGATTAAAACTTTTTATTACCGCTTCTCTTTCAAAATCTTGTTTAAAATATATCCTGTTTTATTATAGGCTGTTTACAGAAAGCCGATCTGGTCTTCATGGTTGATTCATCTAGTACAGTAGGAAACCTCAACCTAGAAAAAACAGAAAACTTCATCAAAAACTTTGTAACAAAATTAAATGTTGGCAAAGATGCTGTTCATGTAGGACTTGAACAATACGGAAGCCGTCCATCATCTGAATTTGCTCTGCGCATGTACGACAACCGATATGATGTCTTGAAAGCTATTCATGGAATGCAGTTAATGGGAGGTGGTACCAACACAGGAGACGCTATTGAATTTGCCAAAACTACGATGTTCTCGCCAGCAGCAGGTGCCAGATCTAACGTCCCAAGAATAGCAATCATGGTGACCGATGGTGGTACTTCAGAAACCGCTGCTGCTATTAATCAGGCAAATGAGGCAAGAGCTGCCCATGTCAGTATGATTGGAGTCGGTGTTGGTGGTCTAGTCAACATGCAGGAATTAAACAGTATTGCAGATAAGCCATCTGCAAGTCACGTGATCACAGTACGAAATTACGACGAATTAGAAAGCATCTCTAACCAACTAATGACTATGACATGCGGTGGTAAGTTTTGCAAGGACTTAAGTTAATGGAAGAAATTTTGTGTAAAATGTTACAATGAGATTCCCCATTAGGGTCTTTAACTGACTTTTTCAGTCACTTAAAATGAATGCTCTTCTTGTTTGTTCCTTTACATTTCGTTTTTGCTTCCTTTTAATTGGTATTCATAACCAGTTTTATTTATCTATTTTTTGACAACATTTCTTATTTTCTAATAAAGGTATTATCATTGTTGATGTATACTCAACTGTGATTATTTATTCTTTTCAGTTAAAACAAGTATCAACTTTTTCCAGAGTAAGTATTATGTACTTTATTGTTATCATCAATACCGTATTGTATCGTGGTAAATAGTTGGATCATTGGTGTTTTGTTTGAACCTGCAGATTCATTTTTAAAACTGACGTTTCTTAGAACTTTCCCTTTCGCTTAATTAATTTCGACCATTCGGGGATTGTAACCAAAATGACATTTATATTATAACGTAAATATATGTTTGATACTTGCTTCTGTTCAGAAAAGAAAATAAAAAAAAAATAAACATTTAAAATGAGATGCTACTAGTTATGAATTGGCTTGAAATAACGTCTACCTGAGCAAAAAATACTTCCGTGACGTAGACTTGTATCCATTCTAGTTAAATTCTACATGTAGTCAAAGGAGTTGTAAATACAGTTATGTTAAATTCATGTTGGTGAAAATTTTGATAAATCTTAAGATAACGATAATCTTTTTTTTTTTC
Organism: Mytilus coruscus; assembly: GCA_017311375.1. Taxonomy (NCBI): domain Eukaryota; kingdom Metazoa; phylum Mollusca; class Bivalvia; order Mytilida; family Mytilidae; genus Mytilus; species Mytilus coruscus. Next base: position 38,290,888 of record CM029600.1, read on the forward strand.
AGATTACACTTCATGCACTGATAAAATCAATAACTGTCAGGAATATGGATCCAAAGTGTGCACTGACTACAAACAATGGTCAGAAGTAAACTGTCGATCATTCTGTCAAATCTGTTCATGTACGTTATATAATTTCAATTTTTGTGTATGTTAAGTCTTATTTCAATCATGAGCGTCACATATCAATCAAAACGTTTATACATGTATGTGTAAACACGTTTCATGACGTCACATGTATGAATTCCTACCCAGTTAGACCCCATTCACACAAGGACATTTAGATTGATTTAAACTAGATCGGTTCACTTTAGATCGATTTAAGGGACAATGTGAACGCTTTGAATCGATCTTTAATCGGTCTAAACTAAAACACCAAAAGAAGTAGTTAAGTTTGAATCGATCTAACTTTAAATGTGAACGCAAAGATCGGTTTAAACTAGTACGACGATGATTCAATCGAAAATAATTTATGCGCATGTATAGCGGCAAAAGTTTTTAACTACACGTGTAATAACATAACATCCCTGTATATATCGGTGGTTCGTTGTTTAACCCATATTTCTCTGTTAACGGACCTTTGTGTACATGCAAGTAAAAACAAACGGAAAAAAAGTTGTCTTCGCCGTAGCATAAATTTGCGAAATATGTGTCTTCTTTTCTTCTGTTGATTTTTTTCTTTTCAGGAACCGCAGCATTTCTTCATGTTGTAACTTTCTTGCTACAGTTTTTTGTTTCAAAATTAATAAAAACTGCAAGAACACCAGTATGAAAATTTGAACTTGTGATTCAAGAGAAACTCCATCCATTTTTTGTTTCGAGTGGGTGTTTCAGTGTATCAACACCTGCATTTTTACTTGTAGTGTGAACGCAGTGGTTCAGATTAGACCGATAGAGATCATTATGATTAAATATAATGTGAACGCTAACTGGTTTAATTTAGATCGATTCAAATTTAGATCGATTAACAAAAAATGCTAGTGTGAACGGGGTCTAAGTGTTGGAAGATTTTTATATCGACATGCATACCTTGTAGTGTATTTTTTTGGAATTATAAGTAAACGGTTTTATTTTTGAAGAGTTTATTATAGAATTGAATGCTGTTGGTTTTTTTATTTGTTTATACGGAAAAAAAAGAAAGTGTTGATCACTATTTTTAGCAAGCTGTTCAAAGGAAGCTTCACTTGCTTCCATTTCGTATAAATAAAAACAAGCCGTTTGAAAGAAAATATGTAAAAACTTGCAGTAAGAAAGTTTTTTTTTTTGCTCCGTGTGACTTTGAGACGAAAAACAGCAATACAAGCGCTGTTCCTTTGCTTTTTGTGTGTTTTTTTGCTGTTCATGTACTGATTTTGTGTCCTGGATGGCGACTCCATATTCTTTGGTTTTCTATTAAATAAGAAAGAAAACTTTAAACACAGAAATTCCGACGGCAGATGTTGAAAGCAGTGTCATGCCACATAAAAATGCAAAATGGCGTTATGAAGAGGTCAAATTCAAAATAGATAGCTCATAAAATATTTAACAAATATCATTGTTGCATGTAAAATATACATTTACACAAAAGAATAATGATTTATTATTACATAGTCTATATTTTTTTTCATATTGAATATCAGAAGTCCATGCATATAAGAAATCCATAGACTTAGAGGACTGACAATATATATAATGCCAACTTTTTTTTCAAATTGATTTGAACATTGCGATTTTAATTTTAAAACATTAGGTTTTGCACGAACAATGCGTCGTTCAGCCAATAAAAGCATTTGTATGAATTTAACACCTACTGTAAACTCGGGTTTTTACTCACAAACTTGGCAAAGTGTTCAGACTTTTTATTCATATTATAAGTGAGTCAACTAAGTTTACATACTATTCATTTAAACATGTGTTCTGTGAAGTATATCCTTGCCTCAGTTTTTGAAAATGCAAAAGCTGTCACTACCATTTGGGAAATTAATCATACGTACTGTGATATGTAGTTGATTATATCTTTGTCCCTTGGTCTTTGGTTGAACGTTGCCTCATATGCATTGGCAATCATGACAATCATACCGCATCTGATTCTCATTGTTTTTACAATCAACTACTGTTATCGGATGAAACATCAGGCACCATGTTTTGACGAAAGCTTATTTGCGTTTTGATTTTAAACGTACATTATCCATTAAACTGATTATAATTGTGCATATCAGGCATGTCAGGGAACTCACTGTTTTTTGTAAATTTCAATAAACAGCCATTTAAAAAAGTAAGGCGTTTCCAAGAAAAAGTTATCTGATTGCATGAAGTATAATGCAATGTATTCTTTTAGTATGGTGTAGGTCACAAGTTGTCCTTTAGTATTTTCTGATTCACTGTATTAATGACATTGCATGTAACAACTTTTGTACTTTTACTCTTTTAGATAAATACACTGTAACCGAGACTTGTGTCGATCAACTTGGTAACTGTGCAAGCTACGGAAAAGGTTCCTGCACATCGTACAAACAATGGGCTCAAGATAACTGTAAACAATATTGTGGATTCTGCAGTAAGCTTTAAGATCTTCATTTCTTTTAAGCGACACCCCATTGATACGAGAAGATTTAGTATATTTTTCATTTTGTGTTGCAAACTTTTAGAATGTAAACTATTCAATAACTATCTATATTGAAGATAGAATATTCTTTTTTATTTTAATTATTAATCTGTACTGTATAACAAAATAAAAAAGCATATCAGTTAAATGCGGAGTTTTTCTTTCACAAGGAGTAGCGTAAATATGAATAAACTAAAGTTCTAAGTTCTTATTGTTCTTTATGTTTCAGCTTCTACAGCAGTAACTGGTGGATTTTGTAAGTATTTTAACTATTTTTGCTGCCATTATCAACATTGAGTAATCAAAGGCTGACAAAGGCCCGGATGATTAAATCCTACTTAAATGTCCTGTTTCAAATCACAGATAAGAGTCTAATGCAAAACACGAATACATAAAACTTTAAGAGTTGTTCATTAAAAATCTTTAAACTAAAAGTTTCAAGCATTTTGTAGTGTGGTGACTTGTTAATGTTAGTGTAGTGGTTAAACATGTCGGGAGATTGCAACTTAATACGGAAATTGTTGGGGTCTCCGTCATTTATTTGTACTTTAGTATCGCCCTATTTAGTTTAGTTGTTGACTGCAAAATACAAAATTGTTGTATTTTAATGTAAAATTTCTTAAACATCTGGAAAATGTGAGTTCCAAGATCTCTAAATAAAGGTTTTTGTTGCTGCACACCTTACGACTGAGGCTTCAAACTAAAGGTTTTTGTTGTTACACATCTTACGACTGGAGCTGGACGCAAAAATTATAACCAGGATGAGTGAAACCTGATAACATAATCTAATAATGTGGGTTATGTTAGCTTGGTTATCTAGCTAGCTATTTTTCAATTTCACTACCATGATTTCATAATGATATTATAAAGTATCATTGTATAGTATATGTCTTTATGTACTAGTGCAAGTATCCTGGTTTTTTTTTCTCCATGAATTTTCTGTTCCGACTTGGACAAAACTTTGTCCAAAACACATATAAAAATATTTAAAGGTATTCCTGTTGAAGATCAGTTAATTGAATAAAAATTTGCTTCACATGAATTTTTAGTATACCAATGTCATTAATAATATATTAAAAGTGAAAAGAAATCTAAAAACATAAAAATTTGATGAAAATCTTTTCTTTTAAGACATGAATCCCATTTCATTGCCAGATAAAAATTATAACTGTAACGGGGGTAATATAGATTGGTCCCATTGCATTCTTCACAATAAACGTTTAAATCTACAGGCCTGGAGCTCAATTTTTGGAAAATTTTAGTTTTAGATTCTGTTGGCCTGTCGAGATGATTTTTACAAGCCCAAAAGCAATTTTACAAGCCTGGGCTGCTGGGCTTGTGGTTAAGTGTGAAGACTGATTTGTAAATGTAACACCTGAGGTGTATGATAAGGAAGGTTAACATTGGAGTTCCAAAAGGATTGATTATGTTTACCTTGGATGATACAAATGATTTAATATTAGAGGTCAATTGGCATAAATTAAGTCATTGAACAATTGGTTGTTACTGAGACTACTATAACACATGTGTTGTAGGAGTCTCAGGTCCTTACTGTGATGTAATAACATTAGCATTGTCACATAGGAAATGTACGGGAAAGTGCACAAATTTGAAAGTCGTCAGGTCTATTGGTTATGTGTCTTGTTTGAATTATTTAGGGTGGGTCTTTTCACCACCAAACACCACCGCACACCACCGAACATCCCAAAACCACCAACCAATAAGAAAAACAGTGATATTATACAATAAAACGATAAAATAAATTAAATTACGATAATTTAATCAATTTTTCGATTTTTATGTGCATCATTTTATGTTAAAGTCGATAATCAATATAATCAATATAAAGAAAAACGTCTCCGGATTCATCACTATTTTCCGGATTACATTGTGTGTATATATATATTTCAAATAAAATTCAAATATATTCATAATTAGTAATCATTTCAATTATCCTCGATCTCTGTTTATTGGTTAGATTTTGATATTTGTCTCTTTTCTTATTATTGGTACAAATATTTTATAGAAGAAGAAAAATGAAAAAATATATAAAATATATTTGAGGTGTCCAGTGGTGGTTTATGGAGTTGTGGTGTTATAGACTCTCCTTTTATGTTCAGTGTAGATATTTGGTCTCTTATTCTTATTATTTGTTGAATTAATAACTAAATTATTATATTTAGGTCACATTTATAACGATAAAAGATCAGAATAATACATTTTTAGGGTGTTCGGCGGTGTGCGGTGGTGAAAAGAACTACCGAATTATTTGTACATGTATCAACTAGTTTATGCCATGCTAAATATAATGAACCAATTTCCTCTGACTTTCTAGAATCTCCAACAGTAAAAGAAATTCATAGATTACCATCGAATTCAATGACCATGATGTCAGGTTTTTAATTTATTTTATTACAGACAACCGATGTGCCTACAAAGGCAAATCCTACAGTCCCGGACAGAAATGGTATGATGGATGTGATTATGAGTGTGTTTGTCAAGATGGAGCCACTGGACGTTACCAATGTTATAATAGGTACATTATCTAAGAGTGGATTAGTTTATTTTTCTTACTAAATTAACACTTTCTTTCATGTCCTAAAAGAGAAGCAGATTTAAGATACCAAAGGGATAGTCAAAGATTTTGGCCTCAAGCATCACTGAAGAGACATTAATTGTCCAAATGCGCATCTGATGCAGTAAAATTGGTAGCATTTATATTATCGAACTCATAAGGAAAAAAGGAACTGACAATACCATGGCAAAAAAGAGAAACAACCATTTGATAAACAACTGTCTACAAAGCACAACACAGAAAAACTAAAGACTGAGCAACAAGAACCCCACCAAAATCTGGGGTGATTTCAGGTGATCTGGAAGGGTAAGCAATTGAAACTTGGGACTTTAAAACTGTAGAATAACAGATTTAAAAATGTAAAAGTAGAAAAGTTGATTTTATTAGTTAAATATTGTGGTGTTCCATACTTTACAATGTTTACATTAACATGATTGATATGGAAATTTCATTAATGGTCTTAGCTAGTTTCTCTTTCTTAAACAATGTTTATATCATTTGGCATTATAAACATGTATACCAAAGATGATCTCACAATTCATTGTTTTGCAACCAACCAGAGATCACACAAATGCTGACAATGTTGAAAAATTATCTTTCTACTTTGTTGTCTTTCAAATTAAAGGCACATTGTAGCTTGACAACTGTATATAATGGAAAAAAAAAGAATGTGTGGCGTATGTAGTTTTATTTCATGACACAAAATCTCGACATAAATGTATACTAGACAAACCTAAAAGCAAGTAAATAGTGCTTGTTTAACTGTTCTTCATCTCAAAGTCTCAGTTTACTCTTTCAACATGTAGCAAATGCTCATATCTCCAGTGTTCTCCCACACATTTCATATAGCATCCTGGTAAACAGGGATTTTTGAATACCATCTTATTTCTAGAAATTATAGCATCACATCCATAACACAATCTATAACATAATAATCTCAGATAGCATCACATTCAAGTAATATAGCATCACATTACCATGATGGTAAAAGGCCCTGGGAGAACACTGATCTCGTATGAATTTTGTGATACCTGAGTTATCATGTCATGTGCATAGTATGTTTATGAGTTATTTAAGTCTGCCTTTGCCTGTATCTGTGACTCTTTGACAGTAATTTAAATCATTGCATACAATTTAAACAATCTTTACAGATGTCCAGTATACTACAACCTACCATCTATGTGTACCCTTGTTAGAAAGCCAGGAGAATGTTGTTTACAACCTGTCTGTAATTTTAAACCAGCAATTCAGAAGTTTGAATCATCAGGGAAAGGACAAAATCAGTTTGGAATTGGTATGTATCTGCTTTTGAAATTACATATATCAAAAGTACAACAACATAATGACTTCAATATTGCTATTCTTGATAAAAAAATAAGAAGATGTAGTATAATTGCCAATAAGACAACTCTCCAACAGAGACCAAATGACTTAGAAGTTAGCAACAATAGGTCACTATACAGCCTTAAACAATGAGCAAAATCCATACCTCATAGTAAGCTACATGTATTAAAGGCCTCGAAATGACAAATGTAAAACAATTCAAACAAGAAAACTAACAGTCTGATTTATGTACAAAACAATAAACGAAAAAACAAATATGATATGCAGCAAAACAAAAAAAAAGACAACCACTGGATTACAGGTTTCTGACTTGAGACAGGCACTTACAGAATTTGTTAATTCCTTATAAGTCCTCTTGGGCTTGGGGTAATCATAACAATTTAAATTAGTAATGTGTTTGTAAACGGCAATTGCATCAATGATTTTAAAGCATTCATGTAAAATAGAATGAAATATATCTGTGTTACTTAAAAACTTACAATATATTACAGTTATTTTTAATACTAATCTTGTCAAGTTGAACATATGTTTGTTCTGCCTGACATAAGTTCCCGTGGAAACTTTGTCATAAACAATGCCATAACATCTGTTCCTGTTGGAACAAATATTCTATACCATTTATTCCATTAGGAACAAATACTAATATATTTTTTCCCAGTGGAAATAATATTTCAGAATATTTCTTCCATTGGGAACTTATATTTTGAAGGAACTTCTATTTCATGACAGCCTAGGTATCCCTCCTTACTGTCCAATTTTTTTTGGCCACAATTTTGGCTTTTAAAACTTTTAGCATATTTGAAGAGCACATAGAAAACAGAAACAAGCAATTACTTTGTACACCTATGACATAGTTTTTAAATTAAGCAAATATCTGATGTATGAAAATAAAATAAAAGTGATAATCCATCAGCAATTTTTTTAAAGTAAATTTATAACTACCCGTATACAGCTTTCATCGAAAAATAAATAGACTTTATTTTTAGACTAATTTTATAAATTTCATTAATACTTTTCAGATGTCTGTGTATACAAGGGAAAACAATATTACCAAGACCAGAGTTGGACTGATGGATGTGACTACCAGTGCACATGTACTGCTGCTAAAACAGGTCTCTACCAGTGTGAACAATTGTAAGTCTTAAGATTTCAAAACTGCAGATTTCTAAATGGATATAGTGTACCAAGACCTGAGGCTTGTTTTTATACGCCCGTCAAAATTTTGACGGGACGTATTATGGTATACAAATGTCGTCTGTCCGTCTGTCTGTCCGGCGTAAACATGTCGCACCGTAACTTGAGAATGACTTATCCAAATTTCATGAAACTTAACATAGTTGTTTCTTATGATAGTCAAACGATCTGTATACTTTTTGGTGAAAATAAGAATAAAACTTTTTGAGTTACAGGACTTAGTAACTAAAACAGGTGTGTGTTTTTTTTCACATGTCGCACTGTATCTCAAAAACAATTTATGATTATTACTTAAAACTTTACACACTTCTTAGTTATATTGATGTTAAGATCTGTATACTTTTGGTGATGATTCAAAATTTTATTTTAGAGATATTGAGTATTTTGTTAAAAAGGGAGGGTTTTTCACATGTCGTGCCGTATCTCAAAAACAGTTTATGATTATTGCTTAAAACTTTACACACTTCTTACTTATATTAATCTTAAGATCTGTATACTTTTGGTGATGATTCAAAATTTTATTTTGAGTTATTGAGTATTTTGTAAAAAAGGGGAGGGTTTTTCACATGTCGGGCCGTATCTCAAAAACAGTTTATGATTATTGCTTAAAATTTTACACACTTCTTAGTTCTATTAATCTAAAGATCTGTATACTTTTGGTTTTGATTCAAAATTTTATTTTAGAGATATTGAGTTTTTTTTTGTAAAAAGGGTTTTCACATGTCAGGCCGTATGTCAGAAACTATTTATGATTATTGCATAAAAATTCACACACAAGACGATGGGTATATCATGCGTTCATGGCGCAGCTGTTTATTAAAAAAATTGTACAAATTATGACTAGATGAAACCTTAACAAACTGTTACACTCATGATGAAATCATTTTCATTTACAATAATGCACAATTGATAGAGTAATTTATATTCCCTGACAGGCATGGGCTAATCTTAATCAGCTGTAATCAGTAATCATACAGTTTTGAATTACAAGTTAAAATGTATTGTAATTTAATCTATAACAATGCAAAGAACAGGCAAGCAACATCTAAACCATTTAAGGTAGATCATAGGTATATATTTTCAGATAGAATTTTTATACTTTGCCAAAATAAAGATTTTCTATGCTTTTCCAAAATATAATAAAAGTATGGGTCACCGTGCTATTTTCAAGCTACGGGTCATATGAAATTGCCCAAATTTGCTTAGATTGTTCATGAAAAACACATTTTATGCATAAAAGAAATCTATGAGATAGAATTTTGAAATAAAATATGAGAAGATAGGTTTTATAATATGCTTTAGGAAAATAAAAGAAAAATGGTGTCACCGAACTTGTTTTCTTGCTACAAGTAAAAATAAAATTTCCTATCAGTCCAGTATAAATTTTTACTAAAAGAGTTATCTCCTTAAATGGCCAAGTTGAAAAATGATTCTAAAACACAAATATTTGGTATTTATTTAAACATTTTAGATAATGCAATAAATCACCAAGTTTTCTTTCATCAAATAAACATTCTAACCTATAAATTGCCTATCTGTCTCCAAATTTGCAGATTTGGGCAAAGATCTAGACCGATTGTGTACTGCAATTATACAATCCAAGATGGCGGTATACCATGAATCTACCTTAAACAGAACTAACTTGTTATTTATACAATTAGTGAAAGATTCTTTGTATTTTCAGATGTCCATCCTATTCTGTTCTCCCCCAGATTTGTCATTTGGAACAGACACCAGGACAGTGTTGTAAGAAACCAGTATGTGAGTTTACACAGCAAGCTGGTACCTTCTCTGGTAACGGAATGATCAGTGGAAGTGGAATCAGTAAGTCTAGAACTGTAATCTTTTAATCATCTAGAATATAAGGATTTTCTAAAAAAGAAGTACAGCTCCAGGTTTTCATTAAAATAAGTAGTGTTAAGTTTTGAATAATCAGCATAATTGTAATATAAAATAAGGTTCTTAGACTCAAATGACAGTTCTAAAGACCTTGAACGATAGAAAGAAAATTGATCATGTTGATAAGAATTTAGTAAAGGCTGTAACATTTTCATTTTATCTGATGATAGATAGATGAAAAGGAAATTCCTATTGATGTGGGTCTAACAGTGATACTAGAACTTCATTCCATTCCAAGTTTCCAAGTTTTTTTTTTTATCTTTTCCAAAAACAAAGTATATTATGAAACATGCTTTTATGGCCTTTGATGGTAAAGATAAAAAAAAAATAATATTGCTATAAAGTTTTGCAAAGTAATTTACAGCATGCTCATCTGTACATGTACATGTATAAGTATCTTTTCCTTTTCTCTTTTCCCTAGACCTTCAGGCACCATTTTCTGGACCCTGTCTTGACTTGGTAACCTGTTCCAACTATGGTAGTGATGTATGTACAACATACAAGGACTGGGCCCAGAAAAACTGCAAAAACACCTGTAACTTCTGTAAGTAAATTGTAGTCTACTATTAAAATGAATTAAATTTGAATATGGAAGGTGTATACAGTTTTTTCTTTGTGATTACCTATTTAGCTTGTATCAGTAGGTACATTGATATAAACATTACATTTTATCATATAATCTTTCAATTTTTGGACTTAAAATGATTTACATATTTTTATATTAAAACACAAATAGAATTTTAAGATTGAACATTAATTAAAAACGTTTAATTTGTAATATTGTGGATTCCTTTATTTCCGTGGATCCAATTTTCGTGGATTGAGGAAGACTTGTATTTTTGTGGATATTTGATTTTGCGGATTTAAAAAATGTGTACTTCTTTGAACATTTTAAATGTTCTCCTCAGAAATTCCTATATCATCCTAGTAAACAGGAAATTATGAAATACCATCTTGTTTCTAGAAACTATAGCATCACATCTACAACACTATCTATAAGAAACTAATTTCAGATAGCATCACCTTCTAGCAGTATAGCATCACATTACCATGATGCTAAAAGGACCTGGGGAGAACACTGATTTAGCTTGTTTAGATTTATGGTTAACCTATACCTGTGAAATCCACGAAAATTGGTATTCCACAAATAATAATGAATCCACAGTATATGAAGTTTGGAAAGTTTAATTTACACCCTTACAGTTCAAGGTTGATTTTGAAAATTTAGTAATAGGGGTTGACATTGTTTAGGTGCAAATACTTTTGACAGGAGGGGAGTTTAACACACATTCATACACTAGGCAATGCTTTGATTTAAACAAATCTTGATTTCAAGTTGAATTCACCAGTTGCAAGATAGTAGGTTTACACTAGTATGGTTGATTGTTTAGCTCTAAAGTAATTTTACATTAAATGATTACTGATTCTGCTAAAATGTCTTTGTTTTCATATTTTTAGGTCCAAGTTCACAATCTTCAGGACCAAATGGTAAGAACATAAAGTTTGCTTATTCAGTACTACATATTCATCACACTTGAAATATAATTTTCATTATAAACATTTTAAAAAGTGTTCTCCCATATTTTAGGAATACCTCCTTCAGTTTTAACACATACTTTTGGAAAACATTCATCAGGTTTGCTCAAGATCAAAATTTTTGTGAGAATATTTTAAAACAAGTGCTAAACTTTCATCAATTTAAATGGATTAATATTTTTCTGCTTTTCAACTCATCTTTTATCTAATTATAACGATGTACTGTATGATAGGAATTTAGGCAGCAATAAACCAAATATTCAAACGTTGACTTTATTTTAGTTTTATCAGGGAAATATCTATGAAATCATAATAACATAATAGGAAATAAACAAAACTGACAGTTATAACTACAAATTAAATCAGAGAAGTCAAGTGCAATATAATTATGTCAATGTAATAGTCAACTTTTTATTCCCAGTTTTCGTAAGTTCTTCATTTTGTATTTACTTGATGTTATAGATCGTTGTGTATATGATGGAAAGTCATACAAACAGGGAGAAGTTTGGGCACCAAAATGTGACGAGAGATGTTCCTGTGAAAATGCCAAATATGGTTATTATAGATGTGTCAATACGTAAGAACAATGTAATATTTATATCATTGACTGATTTATGGGATTGGATGGCATCTTTACACTATCCCAAAATTCAGGGAAATTCGTTACCTGATTGGTATTATTGATTTTTCTCTAATAAACAGTGTAGGTTAAAATCTGTTGAAATAAACAATTATATTGATAATTGACCAAAAACTACTTGATTTGCAAGGCCCCTTTTAATATTGTTGTTGAATTTGCTGTGCAGTATAAAAATGAGGAGATGCGATATGATTGCCAATGTCAGAGACAAGTATTCAGGACAAGGATGTGAACTTTGCCTAATGAGTTGCAACCTTAGCTTAAGCACAATTACAGAATTTGATGAACTGGAAATTTACAAACAAAATGTATCATTTAAAATCACATATAAATGATCATGATCTAGATAGTTTTCATAAGAATGTTCATATTTATTAAATGTAACAGGTTTTTGAAATGTATTTTTCATACCTGTAAGTGGTTTATTTTTTCGTGGAGTTTAAGCTTTGCAATTTTATTGGCCAAACCTGTTTGCAAGGATATATGTTTATTGTTTGTGATTTTTTAAAATCAAATGAAGGAGAAGGGGAGAAGGGGTATCTTCACATTTTCATTTTAATTGCGAAATTAGCAAAATCAAACCGCTCGAGAAAATTTCCGGTTTTACAATATCCTTAAAAAAAAAGTCTGAACAACAATGCGACAGTGATTCAATAAGTAAAATTGTCTATTTCAGATGTCCCAGTTATACTAACTTGCCATCAGGATGTAACCTGAACAGAAGAAATGGTGAATGTTGTCTCAAAGTACAGTGTACCAATGGAGTCTTTTTGCAATCTGCCACCAGCAGCTACTCTCTGGGTGGAGGTGGTGGAATTCAAATTGTCAGTCAGAATGGAAATGTCTTCCCCATACCCACACTGGCTGGTGGTTATATCCAAGGAGGTGGATCAGGAACAGGGATGCTCCCACCCACAATAGGTTTGGATGATTTTTATATTTTTAGAGTTTTCAGAAATAATCAGAAAGGGTACTGTTGATTTTTTTTCTTTGAATAGAGTTAAGATATTTTGTAAAGCAGTCTGAATTGTCAAATAATAAATTTGACACATTGTACACACTACACGACTACATGAACTATATTTTTTTTTGGTTATCTGATCATATGAGTATCCATATGTTTAACACATTTTGAAAGTATTCAATATTTCAGATTACCTAAAATTTAGTTTTAACATGAGTTAAACATGAGATTTAAATGAGTTAAACATGAGTGAAAGGAAAAGTGGTATATATATATATATGTATATTGTTGTATATATATATATATGTCAATGATAAGCACATACCCAAACATCATGTAGAGGGCAACATATAGTCCTCAACAATAGACAGGTGTCAATATAATAAGTAAAGCTCTAAATGAGGGTGTGGATGGGGGTTTACAGAATTGAGAATAATGGGCAAAAAATATAAAGAATAGAGATAAATGGACCATTAAAATAAAGAATAGAGAATAATGCGGTGCTAAAGTATAAATAATAGAGAAAAATGGGCAAAAAGTATAAGGCCAAAATAAATTAATGGTGTGTTTCCGGTTTCCCGACCCTACCTCCGTTTCGACGCTGACCCTAAACATTTTATTGACAAAAATAAAAATAAAATTCAAAATCCGGATTTTTCAGTCTGTCCGGTTCCGTTTATTTGTTTAGAATACTATAGATCTTCAAAATGTTTGATAATAACGACCAATATGAATAAGTAAAGCGTTTCAAGGACCAAGATTTTAAATAAACAAGTGATTTACATTTATAAATTTTGACTTGGATGGGGAGTTGTCTCATTGGCACTCATACCACATCTTCTTATATCTAAGCATGGCTTTTCGGCAACTGTGTAGCGTATTAGCTGTCAAATATGTGAAATTTGATCACATGGACGCAAAATATAATGACATCAATTCCGGATAATAACAATATGATGAATCTTTTTGAAGAACATTATCATGATGGACTTATAGACGAAAAAATACGAAGTTGACACATTTGGCTCAACTTCTTTGAACAGGTACAAGTGAGATTTTTTAAATATTTGTATATATAATAAATAGTGTATTCAGTAAATAAACATATATTAACAAAATCTCGTCTTGTACCTGTGCCTCTTTGGACCAAAAGTCAGAATCGTTTCAGGTTGGACAGACTGTATCTGTCGCTAATTGACAAACAATTTTAGAGTAAAATGAGTTCAATTTACTGCTAAAATCAATCCTGATTATCCAGCATTTGTTGTAAAAAACGCTCTTACGAATGTTGTGCAGAATTGTGCTGAGGACGCAACATAAACGGCGGTTATTGCTTTTTAGTTAATGACAGCAAGGGGGCAGACAATGTGGAACAAGAAAGAGGAAAAGAAGCTTTTCCCAGTAGGCAGACATGGTGTATGATTTATATTCATTTATAAATGAATCTGCCTCAGCACCATGTCTACTTTTATTCTTTTATATTTTCTCTGGCTGGTCCCATAACAATTTATACAGGAAATTGAAAAAAATCATGTCATATTTATATCTGCAGTTTATTTGACCATGAGTAGATAAAGACTAAGATTTTACATTCTCACTCTTCTCAAAACCTGGAATTTTAATATTGTCAGAACCACCATCTCTTCAAGATCACATTCTGTCAAACATCAAAACACGTTTATTAAATAAAAAGGGTGCAAAAGCAGAGTATTACCCCTCGAAAAATCATAATTAACCGCTGCTTCGATTCACAGTGTTTTCAAGGGGTACTTATCTGCTCCCATATGTATACCCTGTGTGTCATTTACATTGTTAGGTTCAAGGAGGCCCAATTTTAACATAACAACATACCATGCCAGATTTTTCACTGCCATTTTTGGTTCAAGATAATAAATCGGCAAGAACATATTCCTATTACGACCATTGAAATTTATAAAATTTTCATTAAAGTTTATTTTCATATTTCTGACACAGAATTATAAACAGAAAATTAAAAAGCTGTAGATTTAATGAAATTTGATTTGGAACTTTTTTGTGCTTAATTATTGTCATCAATAGAAATTAAAAAAAAAAAAAAGGTTTTCATAAAATAAAATGTTTTACCTACCTACCCTACCTAATTTTTTTGGAGGTGAAATAGGAAACACACTATTAATTTATTTTGGCCTAAAGAATAGAGAAAAATGGGCTAAAAGTATAAAGAATAGAGAAAAATGGCCTAAAAATAAAAGAATACAAAAATGGAGGACCCCCATTCCATACCCTCCTAAATCATCCATATTCTAAAAGCATTGTGAGTAAATTCAACAAAAACTATCTAAGAAATCTCATCAACGCCAAATTTTTTGTATAAAAAAAGCATTTTGATATCACATATGAAAACTACTAATGCGGTCCAGACTTAATTCAGAATCATGAATTTGTGGTAGGGTTACATTTTAAAAGTTTGTGTGTTCTTATTTATCTGTACACATGTCTAGGGTCTTAGCTATTGCTTCATATTTATCTTGTTCATTTATACTCTTGATTTCAATTTTGATATGCCTTTACATCTGCCAGAATGTCAAAAGTCTATACCTAAGAAGGTGGCATTAGATAAAAGAACCATAAAGACAGTGTAAAAAGTAGATAGAAACCACAGTGATAGGTTTTCTAAACATTAAAAATGTCTTGCAGATGGATGTCTTTATAATGGACAAGTTTACTCACAAGATCAAGCATGGATGGATGGATGTTCCAAATATTGTGTTTGTATAGATGCTGCTAAAGGTCAAATGTCATGCAGAGCAAGGTAAGGGTTCATTGAAATGAGCTTTATATATAATGTACATGTCTAACATAAAAAATGACAGAACTAGAAATCATATAAGTGACAAAAACCACGGTTTTATACTACACAATCTTATATCTTTTCTCTAACATCAAATACACTGTGTTTAAATATACCAGTGAAAATTCATTATTTGATTACAGATCAGCACATCATGCTTTTTTAAAACTTTTTTTTACTTTAAGATTGAGCAAATTTCAATTGTCCATCAAACACTGTTTGAAAATTTGATGCTTTCTAGGTAAAAAAATCATAACAAGCTTAAACCAAACTATTGGCTGACAACTTCCTAATAAATAGATAATAGATATCCATGCAGTCAATAGTGTCAAGTTATTTTTGTTTTGGTGTAGGAACAATGAAATCACCCACAAAGCTTGAGGTTCTGAAATTGCCAATTGTGTGACACTTATTCTATTGAGACGATTTTCATCTATTACTGATAGTGGTCGATAGTTTAAGCTACTTTTATAATTTATAATTAGATAATGTATTTTTAGAATTAATTCATACTTAGGAAACATGCTTTATGTTTCAATCAAAGTAATGTTGAAATTTGATATGTATGTAAAAAAGGTGTGTGATATATGTGACAGCAACCCAAATACATAAAAATTCAAACAATGTCTACATGTCTATACAGTGTGTTCAGCTCTAATTTACCAGTCTAGGAAATTTGTGAATAAATTTAACAGAGACTATCAAAGATCTGACAAGACAAACCCTAGTGCCTTTGTGATGTAAATTTCAATTTGTTTACTTAATTGACCTTTATTGAAGTTATTGGTATTTTCAGATGTCCAAAATACACAAACATGTCACCAACATGTGTCATGAGCACTGACCCTAACGACCCTTGCTGCTCAGCTCCTAAATGTACCTTTGATGCAAATTTGGGAAGAGTACCTCAACCTCTTCCATCATTTGGCCAGTCCGCACTAACTATCTCAATAGTCTCCCCTCAGACAGGAGCAAGTCAACACAATGGTTATGGAAGGACAATTATTCCCTTGTTTAATACAGCTTTCACACCAGCGCCTCCAACTGTCGATCCTGGAAAATTGTCAGCCGGAGGTGGGTATAGTAAAACATTCTGCTATATAAATGGTATACTGTGAAATCATTATTATTTTCTTAGAAACCAATTTCCCTTGGTATTGGCAAACCATGAGTTTAACTGTTCAAAGAGCTACACATTTTTTTATTGGCTTGAATACAGAATATGAAAAATCAAAAATTTATGGAAATATACTTTTCTTCAATATGCAAAAAATAAATGAATTCATAGTATCTCTTTAATGTCAGTAGATTTTGGCCATTGTATTTTGATAGCTTCAGTTTAAGATATTTCTCCATCAAAATCAGCATTTCTTTGTCATGATCTGAGTGACAATGAAATTTGAAAGAATAACACTCATGAAAAGAGCACTGAAATGAGATAATAAAAAGATTTCTCCTATGATTGTGGCCTGTTATCTATTTCTCGTTATTTAATTTAAATAGTAATAATTAACTTGCCGAAGGATCATTTATTATTATATTTATTAAATAACTCAAGTTGATATCAAGCGATATCCAATTCTCACTCGTTATGAAACCTATAATTCCAAGCATGTTTAATCCTTACACTTAGAGTATATACTGTCAATTCTGAAACTATTGCATGCATTTATTATTGTAATAGTTGTGTAACTGCAGAGCATGATTCTCCTTACAAAATCACTTTGTCTCTACCGGGACCTTTGTGTTACAAGGCAGCGCTCTAACCAACTGAGCTAAAGGAGTACTTCGTTAGTTCAACCGCTTACAGCTGACTAAGTATCTACTAATGGAGGGAAGCAATCCCGTCACACTTCCCCCACCTCAAGAGTCATCATACCATTATGACTCTCATAACACATACCCTAGCTAGAAATCATCTCTAACCACCGTGGGTTTTTTAGTTGGGCGCCAAATGTAAAGGTGGGGGGGGGGGGCTTTTTAATGCAATACTTTGATTTAATATTGCGATCTCAGAAAATGCTGCATACAAATAATGCTATCAAAATTTAGAAATTTTACTTTTGCGACACATATCTCGTCACAGTATTCAGAAATTTGCTTCCCCAAAAGCTATTGAAATTTCAAACTTTTTTGTTTACTTCAGACATGCATCATTTATCAAATTACATTACAGGATACTGTGACTACGGAGGAAAGCGATATAATGTAGGACAGAAATGGGACGTAGGATGTCGGTATAACTGTATATGTGATGATGGAACATCAGGTCATTACAAGTGTGTAGAAAAGTAGGTACACTATTTCTTTATAAATATAAGTATGTGTCTAAATGAAGGAGACATATGGTATGTATATATCAATGAAAACACATCCCAACACCACAAAATAAAAAAATAAAAAAATGTCTTGCAGTTTGAACATTTACTGGATTTTTGTTAAGTTATTCAGTTTTACTACAGGGTAATTTTGTTTTTTGGCACAAAGTCTGATTTTGAAGACCAAGCTTGCATAATAGTTGATGTATATAATTATGTTAAAAAAAACAGTTGTGAAATTAATGCTTAACAAATTAGTTTTAGAATCGGGAGTTTTTTTCACCATGATCAATCAGAAGTTCATTTTCCTGAGTAATCTTTTTTGTATTCAATGATTCTGTACCATCAGAAAAAGATGCTATTTGAAAATTTCCTATACACCAGGATATTAGTTAAATTTCTGGGGAGAATAATGAATGGATATCTATTCTTTCCTAATTCATAATTTCATGGTATTATTTTAGAAAATCCTGGACCTTCCTACAATAGATTTACAATGTACATAAGAAGTTATAGTACTGGAAAACTGAGGAAATCAGTTTCATAGAATTTATTTTAAAACAAATAAAAACAATAGAATAATTTACTTTTATAGGTGTGTTCACTACAATAATCTACCACAAGGTTGTTTCCTTATTCAAGATTCGGCTAATCCATGTTGTAAAGTTCCACGATGTAACGTACCTCCAAAATATGAGATACTCACAGGAGTCAGAACAACACCATCAGCAAGATCTGGTAAATATATTTTTAATAGGGATTGACAGGTGCGTTTGACTCCAATCTCAATTGACTAGAATTTTCAGTTTTCCTACTGAAGATTGGAGGCTATCTCCTGGCCCTCCAGCTTCCTCATCAATAAAAATGACTGCCACGATATAGCAGTGCTGAAATTGGTGTTAAAACCAATAAGCAATCAATCCTTAGGTACTAATTTTCATCAATTTTACAAATTGTGGTGAACCTTAAATTTTAGTATTCAACAAAAAACTAATTTTTTTGTAGGATTGTATGCAGAATTTGCCTATGCCATGAAATTAAGTATTAATGAAAGTACGATTTTTGCCTCAATCAAGGAAAAATTTGTAACCAAGAAAAATAAATGAATCCACTGTATTTCCTTGTTATTCCTCCACTGTATTTCCTTGTTATTCCTCCAGCGTATTTCAGTAATATTCGTGTTATAATTATGTCTACAGTAATTAGAATTTCCAGTAAAACTTTTTCTCATATCTACCAAATTTTAGTTACCTTTGTTAAAGTGCTTTAATAAGAGCTCTTCTTTTAAAATAAATTTGGTATGGTAGGAAGGACTTCATAAATGCTCCCACAACCAATGTTCTTTCTTGAGTAATTTTGCATTCATCAAATGGGGATACAGTCATAAATGACCAATAACCCATGTCCAAAAAAAATTTTCCATTCTTACCCCCACCCCTTCATTAATTTTAATGGAATGCCCCCAACCAGTTTTGATGTTTTAAATAGTTTTTTTTTGAAAATGTAATTCATCTGACTTGTTGCAAAATGGAAAATATGTCAGTAGCATAAAATCTCTTAATGGAAGCAAAATAGCAATAATTCGACTAACTGCAGTAGAGAGTGCATTTGTAAAGCAAAATTCTATCTGGATGAAATATTATCCGGCGGTGGAAAAAATGTTACAGAAGTTGTTGTTATTCTTTTATCCGAGGAAAATATTTCACTTTGATATATTATCCATTGCCGTGAAATTCTATCTTGGAAGTTAAAATATTGAAAAGTTAATAAAAGAAACTTAATCTTTGCAAATACTATGGACTAATAATAGTGTATTATAATATAAGCTAAATTAGTAAATAAAATACCAAATAAATGTATAATAATGGGAAGTAATTTCACAGATTATAATTGAAAATAATATCCTGAAATATTAAAGTAAATATAATTCTTTTAAAAGACAAGAATCATGAAACATATGAAACAAAACCAAGAGTAATTTCACAGATCTTAATTGTGAAATAATATCATGATCAATTTAATATATAAAATAAGGTACCGGTAAGTGAAATACAGGTAAAAGTGAGTTGTTTTCAGATCTCAGTACAAATAAAAAAGTAAAGGTAGAAATATAGTTGCATTACTACAGTAAACATATATAACAATACAATGAATAATAACATGCATACATTACAGATGAAACCAGATGAATCATAGCATAACAATATATAGGAACTAAAACAATTTCAACAGCTGGATAGTATTTACCTGTAAATATATTCTGGAATATAATATCTGTAAAAAATAAATGGCTCATAATTACTTCCCTTTGATTGATAAATTATGCAAATATGTTCTACCTTGGTGAAACATTAATAATTATGGTCAGGTATATATTGATTGCAAGTACCTTACATGGTAGACAATGGGACTCTATTTCACAAGGTTCTGTGAAATATGGAACGGAAAATATATACGGGTAAATACAAATACTATCCGCATAAGACAGATAGAATTTCACTCCTCTGGATAAAATCAACCTGTGAAATACCATGTCTGGAAAATAATTACTGTGACAAATTATCCCCAGGATAAAATATCACAGAGGAAGAAATAAACCATTACACATTCTTTAATGTAAACAAAACAATTCTTTTGTATTTTAAAGGAGTGTGCACTTACAAAGAGCAATACTACCAACAAGGACAAACTTGGTATGATGGCTGTAGTTACAGATGTACCTGTGAAGATGCTGAGAAAGGCATTTACAGATGTCTAAGTCGGTAGGTTTCCTTCTATGTTCACACATATACGATGAATTTGATTTTTCCTGGCCGATTTGAACTTTTCCATATCGATCGTTTTTTTTTTTAGTAATTGGTTTTAGTTCTTCATTGGTTGAAATTTAATTAAGATTTCAAATTTTCATGCCATTCTCTAGTTTTCTATTTGTAACAAAATGGAAAGAGGCAACCATGCTAAATGACATCATATTGATTCAGATCCTTCCAACAAAATGTCAGAGTCATCTAAATTTTACTCAGAAATAGATTCTACCACTGAATGGTTTGTGTGATGCAATATTTATCCACATTCAACAATTAAAGCACAGGATGAGATAAAGGCTTTTTTTCGGCCGAACTTTTCTCTGAAATTTTTAATATTTCCTTTTACGTCTTTTTATGTCCAAAATGCAAAATTATTAAAAGAGAACATTAAAAGGATTCATGGCAATTTTGAAAAAGTCAATTATGGCGACATAGAAAGGCCTCTGAAAAAAAATTACCTTTCTATATGTCAGAACATTATTTAATAAAATTTCACTTAGTACTTACATACTATTAATATTTACTGCTCACACATATGTGTCAAATTTTGCATTTTTCATTGAAGAAAATTTGAAAAAATGCAATATTTCAAATGTGACCAAAATTCAGAGTATATAATGATAGTATTTGGATTACTGCATTAGAGAGTGACCAAGTTTTAGATATTTATACCCCACGCAACAAAGTTGCGGAGGGTATAATGTTTTTCACCTGTCCGTCTGTCCGTCCATCTGTCTGTCCGTCCGTCTGTCTGTCCGTCCGTCAGTCCTCTTTTTGTCATCACAACTCCTCTGAAACCGTACAACAGAATTTCATGAAACTTTGTAGATAATTAGGACATGCT
This sequence comes from Mytilus coruscus, assembly GCA_017311375.1. NCBI lineage: Eukaryota > Metazoa > Mollusca > Bivalvia > Mytilida > Mytilidae > Mytilus > Mytilus coruscus. The sequence continues at coordinate 38,312,420 of CM029600.1, forward strand.
ATGTAGATGTGCATATCGACAGGAAATTTCGATTCAATTATTTTTCTAGGAGTTTTGCCCCTTTAACTTAGAATTTTGGCCAAAATATACTTTGTCATCGCAACTCCTCTGAAACCACACAACAGAATTTCATGAACTTTGTAGATAATCAGGACATACTATGTAGATGTGCATGTCGACAGGAAATTATGATTCAATTTTTTTTTCTAGGAGTTATGCCCCTATAACTTAGAATTTTGGCCAAAATATACTTTCGTCACCGCAACTCCTCTGAAACAACACAATAGAACTTCATGAAATTTGTAGATAATAAGGACATACTATGTAGATGTGCATATTGACAGGAAATTACGATTCAATTTTTTTTCTAGGAGTTATGCCCCTTTAACTTAGAATTTTGACCTAAATATACTTTGTCATTGCAACTCCCCTGAAACCACTCAACAGAATTTCATGAAACTTTGTAGATAATAAGTACATACTATGTAGATGTGTATATCAACAGGAAATTATGATGTAATTTTTTTTCTAGGAGTTATGCCCCTTTGAACTCTTTTGTAGAGATGAGTCTTTTAACTTACGAATCTGGTGAGATTTTGTTTCTCCAGTGACAATGTGGGGACGTGGGGTATGTGAGCGTGCTCACAAAGGTTCTTTTATTTCATTAAAAGTACTATAAATTCATAAATTATTGCATGCATTTATCATTGCGATTATTTGACAATCGACAAAATACGAATTTATTTAATGCAAATTCAGGAAATAATAATACACATTATACTATCAAAATATAAGATGCAAGTCTTTATTTTTGCGATACCGATCTTGTAGAGATGTTTTTGAATTTACCCACAGTATATATATCTGGTCTGAATTACTTTTGTAAAAGTATCAATGGAATCACTGTTGGTTTTAGGTACCAGAAGGCTATACATTTGTCAACAGTAACATTTTCATTCACAATCATATTACAGTTGTCCTGAATATCCACTCAGCCATGGTTCTGAATGCACACTGATATCCGATCCACGTGACCCAACATGTTGTCAGATGAGAGTATGCGGAATTAAAAATGGGACATCAGGGAACAATTCACCAAATCCAACTCCAGCTAGAGTTCCACCAGCAGTATATCATGGAATAGAAACAAATTTCGAAGGTAAATATTGGAATTTTGTTGCCACTGTCATTTTTGTATAAAATTGTTTCTGTGTCTTTATTTTTAGTGTTGGATTTTGTTCTGTCGTCTGTCTGTCTGTCTGTCTGAGTTGTTTTAGTTCTTTTTTGTAGAGGCTAGAACTCTAGAGGACTAGAACACAGCTGCCACTTAATGTTGTTCTGTGGATTTTTCACATTTCCTTTAATTATAGATGCCTTGTCAACATATAATTGTTCCTCCTGATAGAACTTCCTCTGAAAACTTTATTAACAATGCAACAATATCTGTTTCTGTTAGAACAAATAATCCATAACTTTTATTCTGTCAGGAACAGATACTGTAATAATACTTCCAGTGGAAATAATATTCCAGAATATTCCTTCTCTTTTGGAACAAATATTTAAAGGAACTTTAATTCCATGACAGCCTCACTTTTTTTTCTTCATGACAGCACCACTACTTAACTATTTACAAATATATAGTTTCAATCAGGGCAATTGTCATAGATAAAGATTAAAAAAAAATGTTGCAATGGTGGTATTTAAGTTTGAGATTTCAGTGTCATTGGTGTATAAGTCAGGTGTCAATTGATATGTTTTTTTCATTGCAGGAAAAAGTGGTGTATGTATTTATAAAGGTCAGGCATATAAACAGGGAGATATCTGGCAAGATGGTTGTGACTATACATGTACATGTGACGATGAAATAAAGGAGCTTACTCTTGTACAGATAGGTATTGACATCTTTTTAAATCATTTTCTCAATCAGATCAAATGAGATTAATTTAAATAAAGGATTGCACTTCTGAAAAAAATATGATGTTTGGTGTTGGAAGCAACCATTTGAACTTGGGTAGTGAAGAGGGAATTTTATAGAAAAAAGTTTGTTTTTTAGAAATGAAAAAAAATTGTTTGCACATAGAATTACCAAAAAAAAAAGAATGTTTACTGTTCTGTGTCGAAAAGGAAATAGATTTTGGGTAGAAAATCTTCCTAAAGGTATACAAACTTGACATCTAAAGGAATTATTAAGGGGAAATAAACAGATACTGCTATAGAAATTTTGTAGTTTCTCTCTTGGATGACTGCCGCAGTAAGGAACATCTGGAAATAGAAACTGAACCCAGTTTCTTCAACTGAGGGGGTTCCTGAAAACAAATTATGGTCAAATATGATATACATATTAAATAACTTCCTTCAGTTTCAATTTGATTCAATTCTTAGGTGCCCAGTATACATCAACCTTCAACCTGGTTGTGAGATGGTGAGAGACTTCAGTAATCCTTGTTGTAAGAAACCACAGTGTACAGTAACTGGACCCCCACCTACACGTATCTACCATAATGTACCAAATCTACCAGTAACATTGAAACCAGAGCTACGTAAGTTCTAACTTGGTATGGTCTTGATCTAATCTGCCATTTAGAGGATATTAGTATGAACAGTGGACTGACTCTTAGAGGTCTGACCACATAAAATTTCCCAAAAAGAGATGAAATCTAACTGTTTTTTGATAGGTTACTATATTCATTTGTAGATTCCAATTTTTGATTAAAATTGGATTCCTGGTTTTGACAAATTCTGAATACAAGCCTATAATTTATTTGTATTTTGTTGAAAATTTTAATACTTGGTTCACTCATAGGCCTGTACAGTGTAACCTGTCTAATCCGACACACTGGGGGACCAGAAAAAAATGTCTGATTAAGCAGGGTGTTGGAATACTAAGGTTTTTTCTGCAAGATTAGGCATATTTTGGGACCAGAAAAATGTGTCGGTTAAAGCAAGATGTTGGAATACTCAGGTGTCGGATTAGGCAGGTTACACTGTATTTATCAAATTCACAAAAATTAGTACATGTATCCACTAAAAATAACAAATCAGAAGTATTATTTTTGCTTACATATGAAATAAATGACTTAAATTAGAAGTAAATACAAAAATGCTGCAAAGATTTCCACAGTTGATGACTTCATACAATGGATGACTATTTATTGTAAAGGAAGGGGATAAGTACTTTATTTTTCTACAGTTCTGAGTATTATTTGATAAGTTTATATGAAATATTGTGTTGAAATGTAAAAGTTTATGGTAATTTTGTAACATACTATTGATATTATGATTAAAGAGGTTCATTGGTTTCTATAACTCAATTTGTCTCTCATGGACATGGTTGCATAATTTTCAGTTGTGATTCTTCATCTGTTTCTGTCTTTTTTTTCACAGAATATTGTGTATACAAGGGAGTAAGCTACTTACAAGGCCAGGAATGGGAAGATGGATGTAGTTTCAAATGTCGATGTGATGACTCAAGCAGAGGAATTTACACTTGTAATCAGAGGTGTGTTGTCATAACTATATCTCATGTAAATTGAATTTCATGCTGTATTTGCTAATACACCAAAAAGTAAAAAAATAAATCTGACAGGAAGTTCATGGCTGAAAATTGAAATAGCAACATTTTTAAAAATGACATCTTTATGAATAAATAATGTATAATGCATCTTAATTATGAAAATATAAAGATAGGTCCATGTGCTTGATTGTAAGATACAAACATTTGAATGTGAAATTTGACGGGGAAAAGATTTCTCTGGATTTTTCATATTAAATGTATTGAAATAAGTGAATGCTTCAGTTACACAAGTCTCTTCTGTCATCTTTGATTATTAAATAGCAGAAAACAAATAGGTCTTTAATGAAATATGAAAAATTGGAAAGAAAAATGCAAATAATTTGTAGGAATTATCATCTGAATGAAACAAAATATGTGTTTTATATTATTATTACAACTATTTTACATTTTTCTGAGATATTTTATGTTCAATTCAATTATTTCAATTAAGCCATATAAGGGAATTAACTCAGATAGATTTATTTATTGAAAGGAATATACAGTAGATTTACCTTTTTTTCTGTAGCAAAAAAAAAAAATGAGTTCTTTGACCTCTAATTTTTATTTTTATTTTCAGAAAGCACATTAAAACAGCTAATTCTTTCCTTTAGTTTTATTTCTATTTACACAAAATTTCTGTATAATCTATACAAAATATGATAATTTTGCACAACCTGCAACTTTAAAAATATTGCTGTGATCCATATAATATCTGATTGTTACTAAAAAATGAAACCATGGTACAAAAAGTTTGTGTTAATTGAAATTGGCCTTTAGATTTGTGAATTTCAAAAGGATTATCAAACTTTGCTTCAATGTTTTATATCCTTTATTTAGAAAAATAATTGTTGTGGTTGTTATTTCATCAGATGTGCCTCAATCGATCAAAATATTCAAGCTGGATGCACATTAAGGACAGATCCTAGAGATGCCTGTTGTCTTGCACAATTCTGTGTACAAACAACTCCACAACCTCAACCAGGAGTTTCCTATGGACCAACACCAGTACCAACACTGAAACCAAACACCTTTACAGGACAGGTCTATCTTCCAACACCTTCACCAATACCAGGCCAACCAACACCAACACCCGGTAGATTAGGTATTGTGTTTTTTTGTAAATTATTTTTACTTATGCTTCAGTATTTGACTGTTAAATTTTCTTACAAGAATAACTACTTATGTCTATTAATAAGATTATCAGGGTTATAGGTCAATGAGACAGCAAACCAACCACACAATAAACCTAAAGACATCTTGAGATCAATATACAGTCTTAAAAAATAAACATATTTCTGTACTATATATCAAACTCTTAATCAAAAAGTTGAGAAAAGAATTTGTTTGTTTTGGTTTAATTTTTAGCTCACCTGACCTGAAAGGTCAAGTGAGCTTTTCTCATCACTTGGCGTACGTCGTCGTCTGTTAACTTTTACAAAAATCTTCTCCTCTGAAACTACTGGGCCAAATTTAACCAAACTTGGCCACAATCATCACTAGGGTATCTAGTTTAAAAAATATTTCCGATGACCCCACCTGCAAACCAACATAGCCGACATGACTAAAAATAGAACATAGGGGTAAAATGCAGTTTTTGGCTTATATCTCTAAAACTAAAGCATTTAGAGCAAATCTGACGGCGTAAAAATGTTCATCAGGTTAAGATCTATCCGCCCTTAAATTTTCAGACGAATCCCACAACCCGTTGTTGGGTTGCTGCCCCATAATTGGTAATTTTAAGGAAATTTTGCAGTTTTTGGTTATTATCTTGAATATTATTATAGATAGAGATAAACTTTAAGCAGCAATAATGTTCAGCAAAATACGATCTACAAATAAGTCACATGACCAAAATTGTCAGTCGACCCCTTAAGGAGTTATTGCCCTTAGTAGTCAATTTTTAACAATTTTTTGTAAATTTTTGTAATCTTTTACAAAAATCTTCTTCTCTGAAACTACTGAGACAAATTTAACCAAACTTGGCCATAATCATCATTATGGTACCTAGTTTAAAAAATATGTCCGATGACCCTGCCTTCCAACCAACATGGCCCACATGGCTAAAAATAGAACATAGGGGTAAAATGCAGTTTTTGGTTTATATTTCTGAAACTAAGCATTTAGAGCAAATCTGACTGTGGCAAAAATGTTCATCAGATTTAGATTTATCTGCCCTGAAATTTTCAGATGAATCCGACAACCCGTTGTTGGATTGCTGCCCCTGAGATAGTAATTTTACAGAAATTTTGCAGTTTTTTGTTATTATCTTAGATATCATTAAAGTATCTAATAATATCTAATATCTTATACTATAAATTATGATTTTAACCTTATTTTACATGATTTCCAAAGCATCAGTAAATACAGGTGAGCGACACAGGCTCTTGAGAGCCTCTAGATTTTAAGGGAGGGAATGTAAAATAAAACATGGTATTGTACTTTATGGCAGAAAACCCTTCAGTTTCAGTTGAACACCATCAAAGAGAAATATTATGTACACATGGCTAAAATTGTTTTTTGTTGTTGTAGGTGTTTGTATATACAGAGGTCGCCAGTATTCTCAAGGTCAAACATTTGATGATGGATGTGACTTTGATTGTGTTTGTTTCAATGCAAATGAAGGAAAATACAGATGTTCTCCAAAGTAAGATTTTAGCATTAAAATAGTGTTTTTCTAAGTGAGGTTGTAGAAAAAAGAGTGATCTATAATTGTTCCCATTTTTTTTTTTTTGGCATTTTGTCAAAGATAATCAAATGCCTTAACCCTTTTTGAAAAATATAATATGCTCTCACCATGGTATAAACTTTTGTACTGATGTGGCATAAAGCATACAACAATCAATCAATATACTAATTTCTTTACTTATAAACATGACATTTTCAACAAAATTTTCAAATATTCATTGAGAACTGTCCTTAAGAAATCAATCCTTATTGTAAAAAATATTGACTTATACTTAAGTTCATTTATTTTATTCGAATTTTTACTAGATAATATAGTTTTTGAGGATGGCATTTTATTTTTCTAGAGTTATGCTCCTTTTTAACTTTAAAAATTTCAAAGCTTGAGCAGGGGCATTTGTGTCCTAAGACACATTCTTCTTTTATTTTACAATAAAGAGAAAATGTTGAAAATTCAGTTGTACCATTTTAAACTGAGAATTGAGATTGTAATTTCAGTTTTTAAAAGTCTTAGGACCATTACTTGTACTCTGATATATGACACATTTTTCTTTATGTAGATGTCCAGTCTATACAGATATACCTAACACCTGCAGACTTGTCAAAAACCCAAGAAAACCCTGTTGCCAGATACCTGAATGTTATAATTTACCCACTCAAAACCCAACTCAGCCAACTCCAAGTCCAACTCCATACACTGGTCAGCCAACTCCAAGTCCATCTCCATACACTGGTCAGCCAACTCCACGTCCAACTCCATACACTGGGCAGCCAACTCCAAGACCAACTCCATACACTGGTCAACCAACTCCAAGTCCATCTCCATACACTGGTCAGCCAACGCTACCTCCACGTGTAACACCACAACCACTTCCACAACAGACAGTTCAACCAACACCACAACCAACTCCACAACCACAACCAACACAGCCAATAAGTAAGTATATCTTCAAACTTTTTCTGGCTTTTGTGATACATGTCACTACATAAAGGTGACACATTGTGCTATTGTCAGTCTGATTTATGTAATTTGCCATTTCAGAATCTAAAGCAATCTAGGTAATATTTTTAAAAGTGTACACCAAAATGTTGTGATTGGTTTAAAATGTCCCAAACAATGGAAATTCAACCAATGACATGACGTTATTTTCATTTTGGTGTACGAACAATGAAATTACCCATAGTCCTTTAGATTCTGAAATGGCAAATTGATGCAAATGTTTATATCAGTTTAAATGTTTTTACACTGCGTAGATCTTTGTAGATAATGTGTTGAAAAGATCAGTGCATTTTTGTAGATATATATTGCAATTGATTGAATTTTTGAAGATGAATGTATTCACAAACACTATTTGGAAATATGGGCGCTTGACCTGAGAATCTGCGCCGCTTGAACTATTGACGTCATACAACTATCACTTTTCCATTGTGGCGTCAGATATTTTCTATTGTGACGTCAAAATTTTACGGGAACCTTTGTGATGTCCAGTAATGGCAGACAAATAGCGATAAGGTGTATTGCATTTGATTGTATTTTTGTAGATGTATGTGTTTACAAAGGCATTGCATTTGATGGCATTGCATTTGATTGTATTTTTGTAGATGTATGTGTTTACAAAGACATTGCATTTGATTGTATTTTTATGCCCCACCTAGGGGCATTATGTTTTTCGGTCTGTGGGTCCATTCGTTTGTCCGTTCGTCCGTCTGTCCCGCTTCAGGTTAAAGTTTTTGGTCAAGGTAGTTATACCCCCGCTTTAAAAAAGTGGGGGTATACTGTTTTACCTCTGTCTGTCCGTCAGTCCGTCCATCCGTCAGTCCATCCATCCATCAGTCGTGCCGTCCGTCCGTCCCGCTTCAGGTTAAAGTTTTTGGTTAAAGTTTTTGGTCAAGGTAGTTTTTGATGAAGTTGAAGTCCAATCAACTTGAAACTTAGTACACATGTTCTCTATGATATGATCTTTCTAATTTTAATGCCAAATTAGAGTTTTGACCCCAATTTCACGGTCCACTGAACATAGAAAATGATAGTGCGAGTGGGGCATCCATGTACTATGGACACATTATTGTTGTAGATGTATGTGTTTACAAAGGCATTGCCTACTCCCAAGGACAACAGTGGTATGATGGATGTGATTACTCTTGTGTTTGTGAAGATGGCATTACTGGTGTATACAGATGTAACAACAGGTTAGTATAAAATGATTAAAATACAGATCCTGTGTCCCAGCTTTGCTTATAAGGATCTGAAAACTCTCTGTTTTACTTTCTGTTTCAAAGAACCTTCGGGATCCTCTGGTTTTGTCAGATTAATACATGCCTTCAAAAGTTTGAAGGCTGAAATTTTATTGGCTGATGTAATAATTATCAGAACAGAAAGTAAAACAGTTTGTTGTCAGAAGCTTGTAAGCAAAACTTAGACACAGGATCTGCATTTTAATCAAATTACCTTTTGTATATTCATATCATAGCTTCATATATTTACTCTACTCTTTTAGAGTTGAATAAAATTGAATGAATAGTAGGGAAAAGGGTTTGGTGTATTAATTGATGGCTAATAAAATGTAAACATGCACTTGATAAAAGGAAAGAAATAACATTTTATTGCTGCTCTTCATCTCAAGTAATTAACAGTAAAACATTTTCAGCAGGTTCAATTGTAGGAATAAGTGTTTTATTTCTTGAAATTACAGGAAAAATTGTTAAGTCTCAAATTGTAGGAGTGATTGTCAAAAGCGATATTGTAGGAATGATTGTTAATTCTGAAATTGGGAGTATGATTGATACTTTGAAAATTGTAGAAATAATTGCTTATTCTTGAAATTTTAGGAGTAATTGTGAATTCTGAAATTGTAAGAGTAATTGTTAACTCTGAAATTACAAGAGTAATTATTAATTCTGAAATGGTAGGAATAACTTTTAAATTAGAAATTAAAGGAATACTTTGAAATTCTGAAATTGTAGGATGAATTGGTTATTCTAAAATTGTAGAAATAATTGTAGGAATTATTGATAATTCCTGAAATTGTAGGTTTACTAGTTAATCTGAAATTGTATAATAAATTGTTAATTCTGTAATTGTAGGTCTGGAGTAGTTGTTACTTCTGAAGTTATTGGACTAATTGTTAAATCTAAAGTTGTTGGAATAATGGTTAATTCGGAAATTGTAGGAATAATTGCCATTCCTTTTATTCAAATTTGACATATTAATATTCATATGATCTATTGTAGATGCCCTACATTTGCACAACAGTCAGATCCAAGCTGCACATTACAGCCTGATCCTACAGATCCACTTTGTTGTAAAGTTCCTGTATGTACACCAATACAGGGTCAGACACCAGCAGTGGGTCAGACTTATCCACCATACCAAACACAGCCACCAAAGATTTTCTCTGGTGGTGTTGCTACCCCCGCTCCAACACAAAGAACAACTCAAAGACCCAATATTAACGTCAATCCAAAAGTTACACCAACATTCTACCCACCAGTTACCGTTACCTATAGGCCAGGAGAAACTCCCAGACCCACACCTTATCCATTACCAACGCAACCAAAAATATCCACACCAGCACCATTACCAACAGTCACCCAACCACCAATATATAAAAGTAAGTATCAGATCTCTTGTAATGTTACATCTACAAAAGGTGTAGTTTTACTTCAGCTCTCTAGCAAAACAAATATGAATAAATAGAGAAGTGGGATAGACATTAATGAGACAGTGACACAATAACAAAAATTGAGAAGGCTGAGGTATATACAAAAGGAAATAATTAGATAATTGTGTCGAGGAAATGAATATTTAAACATAAGCAGGAACGTTAATCATAGAAAAATATTTAACGAAACGAACTTTATACATTGACAAGGTACCTGTGGGCAATAAACAATGAAATTTTTTGGAAATAAGTGTGACTTGAACCTGGGTTGCAATTCAGAATGTTTTAACATATCTCTATGGTCCGCAATTGTCAAAAAATATCATAAGGACTATAAGAGCAATCATACCACATCTTTTATTTTTATACATCTATGGTTTGGGTAAAGAAAAGATGTATTTTAACAAATCTATTGTTATTTCAGGTAATTATTGTATATACAAGGGTAAAACCTACAGCAAGAACCAGAGATGGCAAGATGGTTGCCAGTATGATTGTGTCTGTTTAGATGATCAAGGAAACTACAGATGCACAGAAAAGTGAGCTTTTACTCATTGATGTCTTATTAAGTACAAGAGATTATCAGCTAATTTGATATCAATCATTAAAATACAGATCCTCTGTCCACACTTTGCCAACATGGATCTTACAACACTCCATCCTACTTTCTGTTTTGATAACTTTTACATCTACCAATGAAATTTCTGCCTCCAAATTTTTGAAAGTGTGCATCATTACGACAAACCGTAATTAGAAAGGTCGTTAAAACAGAAAGTAGAATGGAGCATTTTCAGATCCTTCTAAGCAAAGAGCAGACACAGGATCTGTATTTTAATCAGATTGATTTGATATGGAAACAAATTCAAAATTGCATTGAAAAATAAGTGATATTATATTTCTGTTGTTATGAGAATATTTTCATTAAGTTATTAAATTAAAATTTCAAAAACTGAGAACTGATAATTGTCAATATTGAAGAAAATTGAAATTTTAGTTACAGTACTATAATTGTTTAAGCATAATCTTTATGTTTTCATTTAAGATGCCCAACATACTCTAATCTACAACCAGGATGTCGATTGATAATGGATTATTCAAATCCTTGTTGTCAGAAACCATACTGTCCACCACCAACCTCTCCGAATCCTCTCACCTTAACACCACCACAACCACAAGTCTTTGTTTCAACAAAAAAACCAAGTAAGTCTTTATCATTGTCAATTGTCGAATGTGTTTAGTACTCATTTTATGTATTGACACATTTTAATACTACAAATCATATCAATTTAAAATTTCCAAAATTATAGATCTATGTATTTGTAGAAAGCCATGTACAGTAAGTTTCATTTCATGATGCTTTTTTTTCAATATTGTCAAAGAATACTGTTATTGATTATACTCTGCTCCAAATGATTAGGTATACTGGTTTACGTCTGTCCATCCATTTGTCTGTATGTCTGTACCATGAAATTACAAATCAGAGCAGGGTTCACCACAGACTGAAATTCAAGGGTGGGGGAGAAAATTCATCAAATCAGAGATTGTGTGTTGCGTTATCGAATCGTTTCCAGTTGCACACAAATTGTTAATTATATGCCTTACAAGTATTTGTCATATAAAGCTAATTTGGAAAGGGGGGTCTCACATACATTTTGTAGTTGGTCCTATTAGTGGTCACCACACTTGTAGGAACATATTAAACAGGGAGAAATAAACACCTAATGTGGCTTCCCAGATTGCAGGGATATTAAAGTGAGGGATCCACATATAATATTGCTTTTCATGTAATAAAGTATGCATTATATAATTTTATTATCTTAAATAGATTTCTGACCAATTTAGATTTAATTTAAATTGTCTTATGGAAAACCACATGGTAAAAAAGATAAAGAAATTAATAATAAAAAAAAAATATTTAGTCACAGAATTTCAGTCATTTCAACCAAATTAATCCTATTTAGCAGTTTGATCATATTTGTTATGTAGAATTTTATTAAATTAACTCCCCTCTTTTCCAATACAAATATGTAAAGGAATTATATATATCCAGTTTTACTCTTTTCATACTTTAAATGAGTTTTAGATTATGACACTCCTATCCTTCATGTCCTAGTTGTTGATCTATCTGTCTATTAATAACCAGACAATGTTGTCTGTTATTTAGGAAATCCTAATATTTTCCGCTAAAAGAGCACATGTGACATGCCACATGACTGTCAACAAAAGGAACATGTGGTCAGGCAATTCATTTGTTTTCTGGATTACTGCTTTTATTAATTTAGTTAGGATATAACATTCCATTTAAGGTACAGTCATACATTTGCATTTATAGAATACCGGTAGTTTGCAAACAATTTTTACTCTTCAAATTGAAGAAACTGGGTCATGATCGTTCATTGCTCGTTACCTTGTTCAACCACGCGAGACCATGTAAATAATATAATCAGCTCTCAGTGTACATCCCTTGACTGCTTGAGGCAATGTTCACGCCAATTAACAATAATTAGATTTGACATGATAATTGGATTAGGGATAATTATCTGAAATTTAACCTCAATGAATTGAATTTTCAAGTGTGGCGGACAATGAAATAAGCGTGGCGTTGGGAATTTTAGAGTGGCGCTAGAAATTAAAGCGTGGCGCACCGCCACCCTTAAATAGGTCATAGTGATCCCTGCAGAGTATCCTGAAATTTGGTATCAAGCTTCATGGGGACAGGCTTTACCCTGTAATTCATTTTCATTAAATATATAATCATGTTAAATGAAACTTTGTTCACAGATACAATTTGATATTGTAGCATACTGTGTATACAATGGTGTACAGTTTAAACAAGGCCAAACTTGGAATGATGGCTGTGATCTTCGTTGTATCTGTGAAGACTCTATGACTGGTTTCTACAGATGTGATGACAGGTAAGAAATCTTACAGTAATGGTCATGAATTTTTGTATTTTCAGAATTTTTCTACTTATTAATATCTAACATCTTAAGTGTTTGGTTTTTTGTTTACACACTGTGGTTACATTCATAATTGTGTGATACCAATTTTCAATGTTCAGTGAAGTACAATTTTTCTATAGGCTTGACTCTGTAAAACCACGAAATCAAATATCCACGAAAATACAATTTGTTCTTAATCCACGAAAATTGGTACCCACAAATAACAATGAATCCTCAGTTTATAAGTTCTCGTCATTCATCAATTCTTTATGACTTTTTTTAAAGCATTCAATGCTGTTTCATAAAAGTTAAAGATATTCCATATTCAATCAAGTCAATTAATGTTGTCTAATATGTAAAACATAATCTGTGATATTCTTTTTTTTAAATTTTTCATCATGTCAGGTTTCAAAACTACTATACTAGCCAGCCAGATAGAACAACACACACAAAATAAAAAAGAAACATATTTTTAACTAAGCATGCCTTTGTGAACAGTAAATTCATCCTTTCATATTTTTATTTGAAACCAAACAGAGATTTACTTTTATAGGAAAAACATTTGAGTATAAAAGTTTAATTGTCTCCTTAAAAATACAATGGATTTTCAAAAGATTTTTTGTGTGTGTTTAAAAACAATCCAAACACATACCACAAAGCAGATGTAACATGAAGACTTGACCGCACAAAAATGACAAAGAACAAAATGTATTAAGCAGAGCAAGTTGATTATCTGATATTATTATTTTATTTTGCAGATGTCCACAATGGCCACAGTTACCACAAGGATGCAGTCTAACAACAGATCCCAATGATGTTTGTTGTAAGAAACCAATGTGTACGCCAGATGTCATGAAACCTCCTACATTATATGTACCGACCCCAAATCCAACATCATATCCAAACCAACTGACACCATCTCCACAACCAACACAGCCACCAACTCCTACACATTTACACTACCTACGCCAATCAAAACAGGATACTCAGGTATGTTACAGTACTGAAAATAAATCAATATATATAAAGAATAAAGAGATGTATTATGATTGCCCATGAGAAAACTATCCATCAGGTTCAAAATAAATCAATATATATAAAGAATAAAGATGTATTATGATTGCCCATGAGAAAACTATCCATCAGGTTCAAAATAAATCAATATATATAAAGAATAAAGAGATGTATTATGTTTGCCCATGAGAAAACTATCCATCAGGTTCAAAATAAATCAATATATATAAAGAATAAAGAGATGTATTATGATTGCCCATGAGAAAACTATCCATCAGGTTCAAAATAAATCAATATATATAAAGAATAAACAGATGTATTATGTTTGCCCATGAGAAAACTATCCATCAGGTTCAAAATAAATCAATATATATAAAGAATAAAGAGATGTATTATAATTGCCCATGAGAAAACTATCCATCAGGTTCAAAATCAATCAATATATATAAAGAATAAAGAGATGTATTATGATTGCCCATGAGAAAACTATCCATCAGGTTCAAAATAAATCAATATATATAAAGAATAAAGAGATGTATTATGATTGCCCATGAGAAAACTATCCATCAGGTTCAAAATAAATCAATATATATAAAGAATAAAGAGATGTATTATGATTGCCCATGAGAAAACTATCCATCAGGTTCAAAATCAATCAATATATATAAAGAATAAAGAGATGTATTATAATTGCCCATGAGAAAACTATCCATCAGGTTCAAAATCAATCAATATATATAAAGAATAAAGAGATGTATTATGATTGCCCATGAGAAAACTATCCATCAGGTTCAAAATAAATCAATATATATAAAGAATAAAGAGATGTATTATGATTGCCCATGAGAAAACTATCCATCAGGTTCAAAATAAATCAATATATATAAAGAATAAAGAGATGTATTATGATTGCCCATGAGAAAACTATCCATCAGGTTCAAAATCAATCAATATATATAAAGAATAAAGAGATGTATTATGATTGCCCATGAGAAAACTATCCATCAGGTTCAAAATAAATCAATATATATAAAGAATAAAGAGATGTATTATGATTGCCCATAAGAAAACTATCCATCTGGTTCAAAATGATATTGATGTTAGTAACTATAGGTCACCAACATTGAACAAACCCATACCTTATATTTAGCTTCAAAAGGCCCGAACATAACAATGTATATTTTATTTAGAGATTTTTTTATGACATTTTTATTGTTGTGTTGAAATGCATAAAGATTTATAATGTTATTGTAAACTTGCATGATGTAATTCTGATGGTATTACATGTATGGAGAATTTGTAAGATTTAATTGATTATTATTAAGTTATTATCGAAATGCACACTATGTCGAGTTTAATAATGAATAGACTTGTCTTGTCTATGTTGAACACAATGTTTACTTTTAAATAGATAAGATATGGCATTTTTAATCCAACAATTCATTATTAAAAAATAATTTCCTTAAATGATATTCTGTTTTAGGATATATTACTTTTCCTTGTTTTTTTCTTTTGACCAGTTTTGTTGTCTTATAAAATCTCTGTTCAAGGTTATACCTGCTGTGATTTTTTGTCTTTTCAATTTAAACATCAGACATGTATGTTTAGGTTTTAGATACCTTTGAATATGATATTTCAATAACAATTATCCTGTTTTTTGAATTTTGTTGTTGTTTTTTCTAGAAAATTGTATGTACAAGGGAGTAGCTCATACACAGGGACAGAAATGGGATGATGGATGTTCATTGGAGTGTGAATGTATGGATCAAAAGACAGGACGATACAGGTGTTCCAGCAAGTATGTATACCAAACTTTTGCAAAAAAAATTTATTTAAAAAAATATTTCCAATTATGCTTTGATAAATTAAAAGGTGGTTGCTGCTTACAGAAGCTTCTTGATAAATTAAAAGGACTGGTAGCTGCTTACAGAAGCTTCTTATTAAAATTAAAAGGTGTAGCTGCTTACCAGAAGCTTCTTGATAAATTAAAAGGTGTAGCTGCTTACAGGAAGCCTCTTGATAAATTAAAAGGACTGGTAGCTGCATACAGGAAGCTTCTTGATAAATTAAAAGGTGTAGCTGCTTACAGGAAGCTTCTTGATAAATTAAAAGGGGTAGCTGCTTACAGGAAGCTTCTTGATAAATGAAAAGGTGTAGCTGCTTACAGGAAGCTTCTTGATAAATTAAAAGGTGGTTGCTGCTTACAGGAAGCTTCTTGATAAATTAAAAGGTGTAGCTGCTTACAGGAAGCTTCTTGATAAATTAAAAGGTGGTAGCTGCTTACAGGAAGCTTCTGAACCCAGGTTTCTTAAAACTGAATTGAAGTCATTTTTCAAAAAAATTGAATACTATCATGATTGGTTGAGAATTATTGAATTCAAATGACCAAAATCATGCCTTCTTTGTTGAAGCCACAATCCAGGCTTCCTTTCCTCAATTATGACTTGTAAATGAAGGTGATTTATCACTTATTCTGACTTATCAATATATGTTTATTTGTTATGAGCAACAAGACAGGTACAACCTGAGCACCTGAGTTCACCCTGTTGTAAGATGGTTTGTGTTGCTGAATTTTTAGTTCTATGTAATGTTTTGTGGAATATTGTTTGTTATTTTGTTCTTTTCATTTTCAAGTGCCTCTGAGGTCTTGTGGTAGCCTGCAAACCTTTGTCTTTGTCTTCTTTTCATTTTCAAGTGCCTCTGAGATCTTGTGGTAGCCTGCAAACCTTTGAAGGTCGTTGGCTTAAGCCCAAGCTGTGTGAAACCTAAAGTTTGAAAATTTGTACGTACTGAACACAGTATTTAGTAGTAAGAGCAAAGACTGGTCAGCAGCAGTCAGAGTTGTGTGTCCTGGAAGTGTGAAGTGTCTTCCTGCAGACTGTTACCTTGTGGACTAGCACATTAAAAATCCTGCTCAGGATGTCAGTTTAATACAAAGCAGGGTGCATATTGATATCACATTAACATAGTCTCATCCTGAATATGCATTTAACTTGTCACTGGACATTAAAAAGTCATCTATCATCATCATCTTTTTTCTTGTGGCAATGATTCTCTTTATACTTATTTGATGTGTGCTTTTATTGTCCCATTGGTATCCCATTATCTTTTTATTTATGCCAGAGTTATCATCTGATTGAAATGTATGAAACTTTGCAGCCTTCAATAGTATGTTAAGCTTAAAACAAAATGAGATTTTAATATGGAAATAATTGAAGTACAATGTAACTATTTATTTTTTTAGATGTCAAGATTACTCAAACTTCCCAAGACCATCTTACTGCCACCTGGTCTCAGATCCACGAAACCCATGTTGCAAAGTAGTACAGTGTAATCCAGTTGTGACTCCTCAACCAACACCACAACCGACACCACGACCAACACTACAACCAAATCAACAAACCGTATCACCACCATTAGGACAAACAAACCCTCCGACACAATATCCTGGACAACCAACACAAAAACCACCCGTTGGAACCCTATCTCCAAACGTTAATCCTACACAGCAGCCGACACGAAATCCACCATTTTCTCAACCAACTCCATCTCCAACACCACGTAAGTAATTGTACTATTACCTAGGTTTTGTCATAAAATCAGGAATTTGACATCTCAAAGTTTCAAAATTACAGCAAATTTGTCATATTTTTTGTCTTTTGGTCTTAAATGGCACATTTTTACAAATTTGTTAAAATGTAAACTTTTAGCTATTTATTTGAAAGGAGAATACTTTTGCTACATACATAGTGGCTGTTTTTGACAATACAATGCACATGCATCAGGTACTAGCATCATTAGTTCATGCAAAATTACTGAAATCTTCACAATTTTAACATTTGTGCTATTTTGAGACGGTTTTTGTCTAAAATGGAAGTGGCCGCACTTGTGTTCAGTCTTAATATTTAAATATATGTTGTACTTGATGATATTACATAACATGTATAAAGGTTGAGACTGAACACGAATGCGGCCACTTTCATTTTAGACAAAAACCATCTGAAAAGTGACATTTAATGGCATATTTGATAGATTTTCCATATTTAAGCTTGAATTTGAGCATCTTTAATGATTAAATCAGTTTAAATCTTTTACAAAAAAACTAATTGAATCGACTGAAGTAGACACTTAAGTGTTTAAAAAATGTTAAAAATATTTCATCAGATGTACTTCAAATTTTAGGCCTAAATTAGCCCTTACCGCACCTTCTCCTTTGTCACATGTTTTTGTTTGGTGGGAAAAAAATATTGTCAATAAAAAAGCTTCCCATATACATTAACATAAAAAAAAATGGAAGAATTAAAGTCAACAACATTTGAGTTGACAAATTCAACATCATTGTTGAATACATAGATTTCCAAAAACAGGTTGAATGAATTATAATTCAGGAAATCTTATCCTAAAGAACAATAATTATATGATTTACTCATGTAGGTTAAGCATACTCATAAAATAATAAGATACTATAGAAAATATACTAAAAAGCTGTTCATATTGTTATTGAAAGTGGAATGCAAATAAAATCTCTAATGAATTATATTAAATAAAATATAAAAAATCTTTTATTTCTGTTTATTTTGATACTAAGAAAACTTCAAATTTTAAGATAGGATCTTTTAAACATGTTAAAAGAACACTGATTTTGGTGAACTCTTTTCCAATATAAATAAAGGACATAAAATCCACTGATATTTGTATATCTGAGTATCTTAGAAAATGTTACATTCACATATAGAAAATTGTATTACCAAATTATTTTAACTGATCATTTTGATGAAACAAAACTCCACAAATTCTCGTACATAAGAATATTACACAATTTTTGTAGATGTATGTGTATATAAGGGTGTGCCATACACACAAGGACAGCAGTGGTACGATGGCTGTGACAAAGTATGTATTTGTGAGAATGGTATGACAGGTTATATACGATGTCGTCAGAGATGTACAACTTACGACAGTGTTGCTGCAGGCTGCACAATGGTTCCAGATCCAAATGATCCAGTCTGTTGTCAGGTAAATTTTAAAAATTAGATAAGTTTCAAATTGAATTAAGAATGTAAATATAGGATGTGGCTTGACTGTGAGAATAAGATAGTTAACCATTTTTCTTAATATTTGTCACTGTGTTTAGCTAGATATGAGGGTATGAATGGGGGTCCTTAATTTCTGTACTTTTTTTTACTTTTTCTGGCATTTTTCTGTATCTTTGAAAATAATGCTTTTGTTGAAATTTGAAAGAATATGATTTAACAATTAAAATTTTCTGTAATTAGATGATTTCTTTATTCTGTACATCATTCATTTCTGTAATCAGTATCATTTACCTTATTCTTTTGTTTTCAACAGATATTCTATATACTGTTGCACCCCATTATTCTCTGTTCTTAATATTTTTTGCTCATTTTTCTCTATTCAGTATTTTTTTTGCCATACTTCTCTATTCTAAAACCTCATCCAGACCCTCAAATGTGTGTAGGTACAAATCAATTTTAACATTAATTACAAAATGTTTCTGTAGATACCATCATGCATTCCTCAAAATCAAACTCCAGGACCTTCTGGATTACCAGTGATATTCACAGCCCCAACAGGCAAGGTCACAGGCTTTGGTACTGTTACACCACAACCAACACCAGGACCAACACTTAGACCTAACCTTGTGTACACACAAAAACCAAACCCACTTAACACACCACAACCAGGAACTGGACCAACTCAAAAACCACAAATTGGTGTTACGTTTAATCCAACTCCAAGTACCAAAGCTCCAACACCAGCACCAAGGCCAAGTAAGTATAAAATCATAAATTTTAAAAGATTGTCTCCCTTTTTCTGGAAAAACTTGCTTTATGTTTGTTGGTACACACTTTTATGAGCTGAGGAAATGTATTTTTGTGGATTCTTGATTTCTTGGTTGCAACAAAATCTACTAGCTTATAGTAAATTTGTATTTTGTTGAACCCTAAATTTATGGTTCATCTATACCCACAAAATACATGCAAAATAGTACCAAATTAATAATATTGAAATCCTCATGTAGTATATCTCATTATATACTCCATGATGTTTACAAGATTTGATCACTGTTTGAAATGAAATAAATTTTGTTAAAAAAAAAGGTCTGTGACTTTCACCTTGATTACTTTTGTTTTTGTTGTTAAATTCATGTTTATAAAATTGATATTTTCAGATTACTGTGTTTACAATGGTGTTCAGTACAAGACTGGACAGAAATGGCAAGATGGCTGTAAATACAACTGTGTATGTGAAGATGGTATGACTGGATTTTACACTTGTAGTGAAAGGTATGTGTAAATTGATAGAAATAGGAAAGTCCTGTTTAAGAAAATATAATTTGTTATTTTTTTAAATATCTGCCCCCAATATATTCAGTTACAAAAAAGTGACCCCACCACATTTCAGAATCTAAGTTATGTTTGTTGTATGTTATAATCAAATTTTAAAACAATTTAATTATTTTGTTTTTAGGTGTCCAACTTTCCCAGCTGCTCTTCCACCAACGTGTTCCCTTACACAAGATTCAAGAGATTTCTGTTGTAAAACTGTTGTATGTGATTCACGGAAGACAACACCATTTGTGCCCTATGTTGTTCCAACTCAAGCACCAACATACAATCCATTGGCACCATCAACTACACCTGGCACATATGCCCCAAATCAAACGTTTACCCTGAATCCAAATCCAACTCCACCAGGTAAAAATTCATAAAAGTGCAAAACTACTTTTAAACTTTTAAGTAAAAAAAAGAGCTAATTCAAAATATGCAAGTACAGTAGACTCCACCTAATCAGATATCGACTAAACAAATATATCGGCTATAGCAATATTATCTCAAAATACCATACCATTTCCTAAATGTTAAATGTAAATTTTATCATGTATATCGGATATAAGAATATATAGACAAATCAGATTGGAATATTAATAAAAATTCTGTCAAAACCATGCTCAGTCAGATATTTTCAATGTTTTTCTGAATGGAAATGAACTCGGAAGTTATGTAATTACAATCTTTCAGACAAGAAAATTTAGTTTTTTATTACTGAAAAGGAACTTATTTCTTGATAAATTGTTGTCTTTATTCAGTATTTTTTATATTTTCAAATGGTTTGAATTTATTTATAAAAACAAGTGCAGTACGTTGGGTGAAATTTTGATAAAACTCTGTGTTCACTAAATCAGAAATAAAATTTAAACTTAATGTACCTCCTTTTGAATAATTTATTGCTATATAGATATAAACCCCTACTAAACAGAGAATTCTGACTCATGATAAGTGTGGTCTTTACTATAATTACAGCTTATTGTGTCTACTATGGTATTCCATACAAACAGGGACAGACATGGGACCAGGGATGTGAGAAGAGATGTCGATGTGACGATGCTACA
Organism: Mytilus coruscus; assembly: GCA_017311375.1. NCBI lineage: Eukaryota > Metazoa > Mollusca > Bivalvia > Mytilida > Mytilidae > Mytilus > Mytilus coruscus. Next base: position 38,333,687 of record CM029600.1, read on the forward strand.
AATAATTATTACACCTGTTTTGACAGGTATGCATTCTACAAAATATTGCTAATATTCTTAAGTTATACATATCCCCAAAAAAATCTTTTTCAATCATTATTTGTAGCATTATATTAATTTTACATTTGAGCTAATTTGAAAATTATAATTAGTTGCTTCTCCAAAAAGCTTGAAAGCAATCAGTTACTCCTATTACAGTGTAGGATGATTATTTCATGGAATTAAGTATTTTAGGAATTTTGATAAACAAACATTCACATATTTGATCAGCTGCAGATTCTGTACTAATTGACTCAAATTCAAACTTATTTCATAATAATTTATTAAGTTATCCTTACTTGCAACAGAAATTAAATACAGTCTAGTGCATTTTCAATGTGTGCAATGATTTTAAAACCACCAGATTTGTTTTGTTTACTTCTTTCATAAATTTTATATAAACAACAAACAAGTTGAAATCACTAATTTCGGTAAAGGCCTTGTTTCTTATCAGTATTCGTTGCATCTGTCGTTGAAGGTTGAAGCCTCTGACATTAACGCTGTTACCAAGTGATCTAAACGGTACATTTAATACATATTGATCTGTTCACCATGCAATCTGAAAAATTAACTAGGAAAGCAAAAACAATTTTATGAAAGGGAGGGATGGGTTCCCTTTATTTAGTATGTTCAATTTAAGGTTATGTAAAGATTTAAATGGAAATCTGTAACTAATGGACTACATTTTTAAATAAAATAAACAAATGAAAATATAAAAAAATCAATGCATTATATCAATTTAATTATTAGATCATTAATTTTATTTACTGTAAACCGGAAATTTTCGCGACAGTTTTATTTTCGCTATTTTCGCGGTAGGAATTGAAACGCGAAAATAAAACGATCGCGAAAATTTCAAGGAAACTCTATTCATAAGATGAAAATCATGCATGTACATATATGAATCGGATATGTATAAGACCACTGTATAACACCGAGTTTTAATACGAGAGATCTATTCCTCAAATCATAACTTTATTTCGAAATCAAAAGCAATGATAGAAATCCTGACTTTTACTCAAGTTAATCTTTTAAAACATGGAAGACATCCCAAGCAATCGGACAATACGAATATTGTCTTGTAAAAAACACTCGCTACAGACCTGTCAATCAGTTCTAAAATCATTACCTCATTGTATCTGCTACACAGATTAATCAGATTAAAAGATCGATTAATTAGCATTAATCCTGACAGCATTTAATTCACTCTTAATTAGGTCTTCTTTACTGTTTATTGTGTATGTGTTTTTAAAGGCAAACATGACACTACTTTTAATCTCCTTTAACATTAATGAACCGAAAACAAAAGATTTCTGATTGATTTTATCACTTGAATTACGATACATGCAAAGCAGACTTGCTACATGTCTCTTCCTAATTTTCTTTCAATTTTACCCCTTTAATAATTTTACGGCATTAACTAATATATTTCAATTATACTGACACCTGCTTTTCTCCGAGGGCAATCAATATACTGGCAGTTTTCAGTAAACATATAAATTAGTAAGAAAGAAATAAAAGAAAGGAAATTGTAGCAAGTCTACATGTAAAGCTGTTCACTTTCTAAAGCATTTATTAAAATATTTATATAGGCCACTGGGATATCGCGAATTCAAAGCGGGCGAAATAAAGATGGCGTGAAAATTTCCGGTTTACAGTAATGTATTAACTTTTTATTTACCTGCTTGAGGGTAAAATATATCTTTATATTTTCTTAAATACTATTTTCCAATTTCAGATGTCCTTCATACCCCAACCTCCCTTCAGGTTGTACAAGAACAACAGATCCCAACGATGTCTGTTGTCAGATACCATTCTGTCCGTCACCATCACCACAACCAACACATCCATACAATCCAGTGACTTATTCACCACAGTTCCCATACACTGGTCCTCCAACACAGGCACCAAAACCATACACAGGACAACCAACTCGAGCACCAAACCCATACACAGGACAACCAACTCGAGCACCAAACCCATACACAGGACAACCAACTAATGCACCAAAACCATACACAGGACAACCAACTAATGCACCAAAACCATACACAGGACAACCAACTAATGCACCAACAACATCCAGATACCAAATACCAACATTGCCCGTTGGTGTCATTGTAGGTGGCAAACCCAGTCCAAATCCACAAATCGGATTTACAAATGCCCCCTCTAGTAAGTATAACATTGTCTTTCGATTGGTTTTAACACTAATTTCCAAGAGATGATTCAATTCCACTTTTTTTTGGATTTTTACTATAACAAGGAATTTTTGAATTCTGGAAAATTAATAACAAATGTATGATGAAAACTAACCCAATTAAGGAGGGTTAGCCATGTATGCATGGCTAAGGGGAGTTAGTTCATAGTTAGTTTTTATCATATATTTTTTTTTCAATTTTCAAAAATTCAAAATTATTACAGATTCAAATAATTCCTGTTCTATCGATAATTTGGATTTGTCCATTATGATTCTTTCCAGTACAGTCGTTGTTTTATTGACGATGAGCAAAATTATCTATGGCTTTCCATTTTTTTGCAACGTTTGGTAGAAAAAAAAACTCATCAAAGATACCAGGCTTACAAAAGACTCATCAGTGACGCTTGAATCGAAAAAGTTAGAAGGCCAAATAAAGTACAAAGTTGAAGAGCATTGAGGGCCAAAAATTTCGAAAAGTTTTGCCAAATAAGGTTTTATCAAATAAGTGGAAAAGCAATTGAATTTAAGCTTTGGTTTACAACAGAAATACAGCTATTAATTTGGGGTAGGTGTTCCGGCAGGTGATGCACCCACACTGTTCCATATGATAACACTAGAACCACTTAACCAATGAATTTTCAAATTTTGATATGTTGTTAAAGAGGCCAAATTGCAGGTAAAATTCGAAATTGATGATTTTCACTTTTGCTGTCCAGGAGTTGTGGAAATTGATCGATTGGAAAATGGCAGTTTATATGGCTATTGTACAATTTCTTGAGAACTGTTCCGCCAAAAATTTCAAACTTTTTGATATGTTGTTTCACATGACAAATTCTTTATTGTCTGTCTAACTTATGCCATTCAGGAGTTAAGTTACTTGATTAGTTGAAAAATAGCACTTTATTTTGATTACATGCAGCAACTTGAGAATGCCTAATCCAATCCTTTTTCAATTTTATTATGTTGTTACATATGACAAAATAGAGGTCTGGATAAGTTTTGACAAATATTCACTTAGCCATTCTGGGGTTATGGCCGTTGGTTGATTACTAACAATGACACTTATAAATGTAAAAAAAACTAAAGTTTGCTGTAATTTTCACAGCTTCTTGTCATATTCTTTGAATTTAGAATAAATATCCCATAATGAACATCGCAATGTAATGCAGTAAACTAATGAATTATATAAATGTTTATTTATAGAATACTGTGAATACAAAGGAGTGCGGTATACTACTGGACAGAGATGGCGAGATGGCTGTGATTACAACTGTGTTTGTGTTGATGGAATGTCCGGTGTTTACCAATGTAGTCAGAGGTACTGTTTCTTAATAATTTTCATGTTTTACATACACTCCAAAGGATTGAAGGTATACAATTTACGTCTGTGCATCTTTTTTTGTCGATTTTTTTTGGAACAACAGATAAGAGCTTCTTGAAATATGGTATCAACTTCACATTTATCACTCATCACCTTCCTATTTACTGAGTAGTTTTATATTCTTACACCTAATGGCCTTGTATGCAATGTTCATCATATTTTTCTTACGAATTATGAATGACAGCTTCCTGAAATTTAATATCGTGCTTCATGTAAGCCTGCTTAACTATGTGATGCATTTTCACATTTATAGCTCATCAACTTTCCGTTTACCAAATAAATATAGCGGGTTATCATTAATTAGCAATAGCTCACAGTTCAACTTGTTTCATATGCATTTATTTGATCGGGACATTTTATGGTATACAACTGTTCATTAAACTCTTTAAAGTAGGATAACTTAAATTTGATTTGACTATTTTCTTAAGATAATAACACAGTGTAAAGATTGATAGTAGAAATTTCTATTTGGATTTAATGATGTCTGAATTGTTGTTTTGGAGTTATGGGACTTTAATTTGAAAACAGGAGAATGTTCATGTCTTGAATTTGTATGACAACTCCAAAACAGTTTCATAGAATAACATTAAATTTGTCAGCATAATTCTCAGTCACCAAGGGTAAATTTTCTGTTTTCTTTTTTCTGATTTATTGAATTGAGTTATGGGACTTTACTCATGAAAGTCTTTTCTACTATCCACTCTTTGTGCATTATCTTAATTTATCTTTTACTGCACAAATAAGAGCTATTGGAGGTAACTCTGCAATTTCATGCCTTCTTTTAAATTTGAAAGTAGAACAAAATACAGTCTGTATATCTTGAAATAAAAGAGTGTTTTTATCAGCAGCAATTTAGATTTGTAAAATTATCAATGATGATTAAAGTATAATTTTCTTTTAAGGTGTCCAAAATTCCCACAATTACCAGCAGGATGCATTATGGTAACTGACCAGAATGATCCATGCTGTCTTGTACCAGATTGTCCAAAAACACCTGCACCTACCTATGTTCCAACACCAGGCCCAGGACAAACCCTGAATCCCACACCTACACTAGGACCAGGAGAAACGCCATCACCACAGCCTACAAGGACTGTCCCATTCTTACCAAACCCTAATGGTAAATCACTTTATTTACGATTGTTACTTGGCAAAGATTTAAACTGGAACATCCTCTCAATGTTGGCTTTTTTGACCAATGCAAACAACCCATTATATAAATTTTAATTTTAAGTGATCATGCTTTATTCCTGCACCTGGATATGTATATTTTAAATTATAAGATTCTGATTTCTAAATATACATGTACAGTCAAGTTTGGTAAGGGCTGTTCAAAAATATTTTTTTTGGTTGGGGGAGAGGGATTGTTGGAAGGCACTTTTTAATTAACAATGTAATTGATTAATTCTATAATTGTTCAGGCTATCTTTCTAAAATAATCACCACCAATCAAATTTTGATAAAATACCCTTCTGACTCCCCATAAAATCAATTCTGGAACAGCCCTAATTTTGTTCATCCAATGAGTCATTGATATGACATTAAATCAATGAACCAATTTGAAGAGCAAAATTACCATCCAGCATTGTTTTGTCAGAGTAAAATCCATGACCAAAATTAACATCCAGTATTGTCTGGTCAGAGGAAAACCATGACCAAAATTACCATTCAGTATTAGGTTGTCAGAAGTAAAACCATGACCAAAATAACCATCCAGCATTGTATTGCCAGAGTAAAATCATGACCAAAATTACCATCCAGCATTCTATTGAGTAAAACCATGACCTAGATTACCACCCAGCATTGTCTTGAGTAAAACCATCACCAAAATTACCACCCAGCATTGTCTTGTCAGAGTAAAACCATGACCAAAATTACCACCCAGCATTGTATTGAGTTAAACCATGACCTAAATTACCACCCAGCATTGTATTGAGTAAAACCATGACCTAAATTACCACCAAGCAATGTCTTGAGTAAAACCATTTCCAAAATTACCACCAAGCATTGTCTTGTCAGAGTAAAACCATGACCAAAATTAACATCCAGTATAAAAATAAGAAGATATGGAATGATTGCCAATGAGACAACTCTCCACCAGAGACCAAATGATGTAGCAGTATACAACTATAGGTCACTGTACGGCCTTCAACAATGAGCAAAACCCATACTGCATGTAGCAAGCTTTAAAAGGCCCCGAAATGACAAATTTTAAACAATTCAAATAAGAAAACTAACGGCCTGATTTATGTACAAAACAAATATGATATACAGCATTGTCCTGTCAGAGTAAAACCATGACCAAAATGGTAGACAGGGTATTAACCAAACACAACAATTGTACAATTGAATCTTACCATATGTTTTATAACTTTTGTAGAAGTATGTGTATACAAGGGTAAAACATACACACAAGGACAGGCATGGTATGATGGCTGTGACATGAAATGTGTTTGTGTCAATGGAATGACAGGAGTTTATTCTTGCTCACAGAGGTATATATAATTTTATAAAATTACATCATTTGCTTTGTGCTATTTATCCAAACGACATTCTTAAACAATTTTACTCAAGTACATTACATGTTTAAAAAATAAAATTTTGCTGATGAAAAATATGGGAATTCTTTCTAATTTATCTTGGGCCTTGGTGGCCAAGTTGTCCAAGTAATTCATCTACAGAGTTGAACCTCACTCTTGGTGAGGTGTGTTTGACTCCTATCTTTATTGACAAGAATTGTTGGCTTTCCTGCCAAAGGTTAATGGTTTTGTCTCGGCACTCCATCTTCCTCGGTAAAAAAAAAAACTGGCAACCATGGTAAAGCCAATGTTGCTGAAAATGGTGTTAAACACAAAAATATTTTTTTTTATCTTTTCAGATGTTCAAAGTATGATCAGAATCCTAACTGTGTTTTGATTCCTGATCCATCAGATCCAGAGTGTTGTAAAAAACCACAATGTACATCCCAAAACACAAATCCACCTGTAATTGTTGGAACAAATCCACCACGTCCACCAGTATACCTAACATTTGGTCCAGGTCAAACCATCAATGGCGGAACTAGACCAACAGTCCCCGCTCCAGGTATGTATTCAATCTTAACATTATTATCAAGTAGCGTGAGTTTAGGGTTCATAACCCCTGACTGACACTAAGTTTGAATTTAACTGTTGACTTTATAATGCTATTTTAAAATGTGACATATAGGTTGAATACTGTAAATTCAGAAATTATTGCGTGCATTTACTATTGCTATGTTTTGAAGAATAGTCCAAAATGCGAAATTAACTATTGCAATTTCAGGATTATTTGCATACAGATACATGTGTCGATTTCAGAATTGGAGTTCTTATTATTTCGATACTCACCCAGGCGCATTATTCCATTAATAAAAACCTGGCAATAATTTGTGAATTTACAGTACTAAATGGGCCATTATTCAGTGGATCATGTAATAGCATGGTGTGATTTTATACAACGTGGTTATAGTACATCAAATATGGAACAACCTGTGAGGAAAATGGTATAATTTTGGTTAATTCAATGTCAAAATGTTGAAAGGCTATACACACACATAAATAGCAGAGAGTATAATGAAAACAATCAATTTTATGTGTCTGAATTGCTTTTCTGAATTTACCTTAATCAGGAATGCTCAAAGTCAAAAATATGAAAGATGGCTGGATAAATACCGAACCAAGCTAATAAAGAGCTATACGACCAAAGGGACCTTAAAGCAATACCCAAATCTGTCTAAGGTCAACTTTGATATAACATTATATTAAATTTCAAAATGTCGAAAGTCCAAATATACACAAATAGCTTGGATTATAAAACAAAAGATCTAGAACAACACAAAATAGTTGAAATCAAATTTTCATTGAAATGAAATGAGTTTGGAACTTATTCATTATTTTTTTGTTTGCAGAAGTATGTATATACAACGGAAGGTCATACAGCCAAGGACAGAAATGGCAAGATGGCTGTAAATACACATGTGAATGTGTTAATGCTAAAATAGGAATGCATAAATGTATTCAGAGGTAAGTGTAATCACAAATGATAAATGAACAAACAAGAATCAGTAAATTATGGTGAGAAAAATTTGACTTTATTTTATAAGTTTCATTAAAATTAATCACATATAGCATCATTATTAGTAGGTGCTTCATACCTACATGTATTTAGGTTGTAAAATTTTATAAATTAAACAAAAAATGTTTAAATTAAGAATATTAAAAACAGTTTAAAACACAAGTCAACTAAATGTATTGTTAATGATTAATTTAGTTACTTAATTATTTTTCTTCTTCTTTTTTTTCAAATAATAATGTACAGTTATTGGCGCTCATTTAGAATGATCGTTTTATTCTTTTGCAACTGATATCCGGTCCTCACTGACCGATTTTAGCTTACTGAGAAATGGAATGAACACAAAAACACACTCTATTCCATATCGGGTTTAACCTAAAAGAACTCAGTTAAAAACAATGATAGAAGTCACTAGATATGAAAGGTTCTTGATTAATAATGTCATCAGAATTTCTGAATTATCTAATTGACTTCTTTTGAGTAGAAATTCAAGGATTGAACTTAAGACTTTGGCAATGGTAGCCCACAGCTTAAATTTTGTAGCCCACATATGTAGTCCTATACAAGAAAAGCAGAAATTTAAGTAGCCCACACCAAATTTTAGGGGCCATTGGAGAGTGGGCCCCTGCTAATTTCAAACCCTGAAATTTAACTTAAACTTTAATTTCAATTGATAATGATGTCATATTTACATTTCTGTAATCATATTAATCACAACACGTTACTCATCAATCTGAAAAGAACTGTGGATTCTGTGGATTTATTATTATTCTTGGTATACCAATTTTCGTAGATTTTGTGGGTGAAGGTACACCAAGAATTCAAATGTCATACGAAGTTCGTTTTTTCTATACAGTTTTATACAGACTTGGGCAAAACCACAAAATCGAATATCTGTGAAAACACAATTTTTCCTCAGTCCACGAAAAACATGGTATCCATGAAAATTAGTGTTGTCAAATCGAACAGTTTTGCCTAACTGTTTACTCGGATAATCTTTCGATCGATTAACCGGTTAACCGGTAGTTATATTGATGATTAAAGGCCACATCTATAGTACACTACAAATGTACCTTTTTATGCTATGATAAATTAAAGTTTATCCTTGGGCATTATAAGGCTTGGCTTTGAGCATTTCTGGTAAAGTTTTACTTGTAACAATCCAATAATACCGTATCTACTATGAAGTTTGTTATAACTTCAGATGAAAATCTTCTTGATCTCGTTGAATTGACAATGTCTTATACCGTTTATTGTTTCATTTTCTCTGATGTCTCAGAAAAGAATGTTGAGTGTTTGAATTTCAGATGATTAAGCGTGTTACTCGTACCACGCAGTATATATTAATTCCACTCACGTTGATTTGCATTTCACCATTTTTGAGTCGGAACTTCGTTTAAAGTATAACAAAACCTTGGATGCTTGAGGTGGCATATTTAGATATTTAGATGTAGGTCTACGCAATATCAAATCAAAAATGAAATAATGTAGTTAATCGTAAAATTTAATTGGCTTACAACTGTTCATAATACATGTATGCTAATTATGTTTACTTAAGATCTTGCCCCAAGCTGATAGACAGGTTGTCTATGTAATTTTATGTTTTAAGTTTAATTATAGCAATCAATACACTGGACAATTGATCTGTCAAATTAATTACCATGATGATAATTTTAAAATTGGACAAATGTATTGATGATTTCAATACACATTTGTATCAAATCTATTAAAATTGAAAAAAGGTCCAGTTAACCGGTTAGCGATTTTGGTATTCGATATTCGGTCCTTCTGACGGTTAACCAGTTAACTGGTTAACCATTGACAACACTAATGAAAATACATGAATCAACAGTAAACAGTTCAGTTAAATTAAAGTCATATGATGTTACAGGTGTGCAGACATGAGCATGATTCCACCAACCTGCCAACTGAAGTATAACCCAATGGACCCATGTTGTCCGTTACCAGATTGTCCAAATTTGTATGTCACTCCAATACCTGGAACCAACAGAACTATCCAACCACCAACTCTGAATCCTCTCATGCCACAGCCTAGTAAGTACCAAATATCTAAACCCCAACCTCACTATTTTACATGCCACAACCTAGTTACTACACAAATCCTAAAATGCCACAGCCTAGTAAGTACCAACTATCTAAACCCCAACCTCACTATTTTACATGCCACAACCTAGTTACTACACAAATCCTAAAATGCCACAGCCTAGTAAGTACCAACTATCTAAACCCCAACCTCACTATTTTACATGCCACAACCTAGTTACTACACAAATCCTCTCATGCCACAGCCTAGTAAGTACCAACTATCTAAACCCCAACCTCACTATTTTACATGCCACAACCTAGTTACTACACAAATCCTAAAATGCCACAGCCTAGTAAGTACCAACTATCTAAACCCCAACCTCACTATTTTACATGCCACAACCTAGTTACTACACAAATCCTAAAATGCCACAGCCTAGTAAGTACCAACTATCTAAACCCCAACCTCACTATTTTACATGCCACACCTAGTTACTACACAAATCCTAAAATGCCACAGCCTAGTAAGTACCAACTATCTAAACCCCAACCTCACTATTTTACATGCCACAACCTAGTTACTACACAAATCCTAAAATGCCACAGCCTAGTAAGTACCAACTATCTAAACCCCAACCTCACTATTTTACATGCCACACCTAGTTACTACACAAATCCTAAAATGCCACAGCCTAGTAAGTACCAACTATCTAAACCCCAACCTCACTATCTTACATGCCACAACCTAGTTACTACACAAATCCTAAAATGCCACAGCCTAGTAAGTACTAACTATCTAAACCCCAACCTCACTATTTTACATGCCACACCTAGTTACTACACAAATCCTAAAATGCCACAGCCTAGTAAGTACCAACTATCTAAACCCCAACCTCACTATTTTACATGCCACAACCTAGTTACTACACAAATCCTAAAATGCCACAGCCTAGTAAGTATGAATAATTTATTACCCACCAGACCCTTAGTCCTAACATGCCACAGCCTGATAAATGTGAATGGATTAACCATCAATGCTAACAAGACTAAATCTTTGAGGTACAATTTTTGTCGAGCCTGCGAAATTTATTTCGCGAAAGCGAGACATAGTGTTCCTAGATTCTGTTGTCGGCGGCATCAACATTTAGGTTCAGTTTGTGGTTAAAGTTTTTTTGGACATCAATAACTTTGTCAAACCTACATGGAATTAGATGAAATTTGGACAGAAGCTTGTTTATGACCAAAATACATTATCCAGAGCAAAATTTTGAAGATATTTATTTTCATTTCTCTGTATTTTAATGCTTAATACAGTCTGGGGTTAAAGTTTGTTACACATCAAATACTTTGTCAAACCTTCATAGAATATCATGAAACTTTTTTATGAGATAATGTCTGAAGCACACTTTTGAAAATATATTTCATTTTCAGTATTTTTCTGATAGATGAACTTTTTTACAGTTAACATTTACTGACAGTCTGGGATTAAATTTTTTTGTTAACCTTCATGGATTGTTACGAAACTTGGACAGAAGCTAATCTTTAAGACCAAGAAATAGCATCTAAAGAAAAAGTTTGAATCTTTTTTAACATTCTGTTTTTTACTGATAAATAGACTCACTTTTTAAGTCAACATTACACTATTACACTGACAGCAGCAATCGTAGGCGAGACACAGGGTTCCGCGGAACACCTTACAAATTTTTTATACTATCTACCAATAGTTATAATATGTACCAACTTTTGAAATACAAACAGTCCATCAATCAATCATGAATTCTTATTCTCATTGATTGGATCAAATAATACAAAGTGAATTCTGAAGAGATTTTTTATCATTATTAATAGATAATACTTCATGTTTTCTTTTACAGAATATTGTGTATATAATGGTGTACCATATACACAAGGACAAACATTCAATGTTGGTTGTGAAAAGAGATGTCGTTGTGATGATGCTTCAACAGGCCATATAAATTGTGATGATCGGTAAGATTTTAAAAAAAAAATTTTCCCTCTAAATTTTTATACGACTGCAAAAATTTTGGCGTGTCGTCGTCATTGGTCAAGACACATTGGTTTTCGCACAATAACTTTAGTTTAAGTGAATGGATCTTTATAAAATTTTACCATGAGGTTCAATACCACAAAAGGAAGGTCTGGAATTATTTTGGGGTTATGGTACCAACAGTTAAGGAATTAGGGGCCAAAAAGGGCCCAAATAAGCATTTTCTAGTTTCCAGACAATAACTTGTGGAGCGGTGTATGAATCTCTGAAATTATACCACAAGTTTTGAAACCACAAAGGGATGGTTAGGATTGACTTTGGGGTTATGGCTGGAACCATTTAGGAATTAGGGGCAAAAGGGGAAAAACAAGGGTTTCCTGGTTAATAGACAATTTAAAAGCAGTGTAAGGCAGGTAATCCAAATACATTTAAATTATTAAAAAATTTGGATTACCTCCCTTACATTGCTTTAAAATTATGTATAAAGATGTTTTATTGTCTTGAGGTGATTAGCTGTCAATTAATTTTAGAAGTTACCATTAAAGGAATATTAATTTTAGCAATGATTATGTATGTCATTTTCTATTTAAAGACTTTTATGATGTATTTAAATTGGTGAGTATGGTTGCAAACTCCATTGGAAATTTGAATTGAGATTATGACCATATCTTGAGGAAAGAATATTTTTTGGAAAAAGAGGGGAGGTGAAAAAATTTGGGAAAGAAGGGGTTAAAAAGAAATTGGAGGGCAATTTTTCTCATTTCAGAATTCAGAAATTAAAAGAAAATTTCTTCAAATATATTTTTATATAAATTCAAATCATATAACCAATTGAAAGTTCTTTGACTACAGTTATTCTGTGTCAGAAACATATTATGTGTCAAATATTTAATTACAATCCAAATTCAGACCTGTATCAAGCGTGAATATTGTATCCATTTTTGCCCCAACTGTTCAGGGTTGGACCTCTGCGGTTGTATCCAGCTGCGCTCAGCGAAGCATTTTATTGTTTATTGCTGTAATTAATTGAAAAATTATCTTTTTATTGAGAAATCTGAAAATGTAGAAATTATTGAACACAATTTTTAGCAGTGGGCTTGCTGATTCATGTTTTTCTTACAATATCATTTCAAATAATACGAGTAATATTAACTTATTTACATCCCAATATTTTTCAATGTCCTATATGTCGAGAATATGTGAAAAAATGATGAAGAAGTTCTACATATGAAAAATAGATTGTATTGGATCTAGAATGCCCAAGTATACAAGTGAGACATCACAAAGTCTTTACCTTACAATACCTGAAATATGTAACGTTCTTGCAATGTGGCGCCGTATTTATAACACTATATTTATAATGAGATGTACAAAACTGTCAACAAAATTATTTACAGACTTGTTTCCTTTCAGATGCCCTACATATCCACCATTGAGTGAGGGCTGCCAGCTTTTGACTGATCCAAGTGACCAGTGTTGCCAGGCTCCTCTGTGTGTTGATACAAACCCCAAAACTCCATTCCAAGTTATCACGGCTCCAAAGGGATCATTTACTGGAGGCAATCAACCTCAAATTGGACCAAATAGTCAAATACCACAACTATCTACTGGAAGTAAGTAATAACATTTTCAAGATATTGTGGATTCATTATTATTCGTGGGATACCAATTTTCGTGGAATTTGTGGGCACCGGTGAACAATGAGTTTAAATGTTCAAATTTTCAAAGGCTTGTACAGTGTAACCTGTCTAATCTGACACACTGGGGACCAGAAAAAATGTCGGATTAAGCAGGGTGTCGGAATACTCAGGTTTTTCTGCAAGGATAGGCATATTTTGGGACCAGAAAATGTGTTGGTTAAAGCAGGATGTTGGAATACTCAGGTGTCGGATTAGGCAGGTTACACTATATGTAGAATTTTGTTAAACCACAAAATCAAATATCCACGAAAATACAATTTTTCCTGAAACCACGAAATTGGTGTCCACTAAAATAAATGAATCCACAGTATTGGACGTATCAATGTGGTGGTTGAAATAGTCTTATCACATGACATTTAACTATCAAGTCTTTCAAACGGCAAGTTAAGCAAATGAAATGATTTAAATAGATTTCCACTTAAAATATTATTCAACCACTTTTCTTATTTGAACCCATTATCCTGCAGTATAATTAGTTATATGTTGATATTTACTGCAGATGACATTTTGTTGTTCCCAAACTAGCCTTGCTTTCTGGCATAATCATGTGGCTGGTGTGTTTAAAATAAGATCTTTCAGACTGAAATCATTGTTACCACAAAAATGTCTTCCTGTTTACAAGTAAATTGAGTCTGCTTTTAAATTATTTAAAATTATATCTTTATCATGGTTCCATTCAAGATTTCATTATTTCTCTTGTTATAACTACAGAAGCCTGTGCGTACAATGGACAGATATACAGACAAGGACAGAAATGGAAGGATGGCTGTTTATTTGAATGTGAATGTTTCGATGAATCAACAGGACGTTACAGATGTACTGAAGTGTAAGTGGCTAATTCAGAAATAGGTTCGCCGTTTACATTTTAAATTTGGATAGCATTATTTGTGTGAACCATTTCCTGAAATCGCAATAATTATTCTTGCCATTTTGTCCATTGTTTAACAATCACAGTAATAAATCTGAATTTATAGTATGCAAAGTCTGAGTCACTTAATTTGTTTATCAATATTGATCTTTGAATCAAATTGCTATTTGTAATATTGCAAGATTATAACTTTACATGTTCATAACATTGATATTCAAAAGAAACAATGCATTCAGCTCAAATAATTCAAAGTTTGAATAGTTTACCTTGTTTCTTATGATACACAGGAATAAGTCTTTATAAACTGATTTACAATGGTTGCTTTTGAGGGTTATCCTAACTTTTTTTAATTCTCTTTTATAAGTGCCAACATATCTCCAAACTTATACTAATTCTCAAACTTGAAGAATATAACCATATGGTTATGAAATATATGCCAAGGTTTAATAGTTGCAGTTATAGAGTTTTCTACATAAGCTATCAATTTCATAACTATATGTGATTTATTACATGAAATGTTGAATTAAATTGATAAATATCATTGCAGTGTTTGCTGTGTTGAGTAATGAAGAAATAAATAAGAGTCAAACTCTTTTTTTTCAAAATCTAATATTGAAATCTATGAATCAAAAAATTACAAAATACTTGAATGTTCTAAATCTTGCATGTAAAAGAGGTCTTTTATCAACTTTTTCAGATGTCCAAGACATCCACAAGTTCCATCTTACTGCACATTAGTACAAGATCCTAACAATGCTTGTTGCCAGGCAGTCTACTGTCCCATACAACCTACAAATCAACCTCCTTATACAGGAGCACCAACTCAAGCACCACAGCCTTACACTGGTGCTCCCACTCAGAGTCCAACTGGAGGACCATATGTAACACCTAAACCTACACGTAAGGTGTTGATGATATTGTAAACAGAATGTATATATATATATACGAGTCTAAATTGACAACAACGTTCAAACCTATATATATATATACGAGTCTAAATTGAAAACAACGTTCAAACCTATGATTGTGTTGGATAAAACCGCAATTTTATACGTGTGCATGCAAAACAAATTTCTTGATTGAGGGTCTAAATACAGCACAAACAACATTTTCCAAAAGACAAAAAAGTGAAAAGGATATTTTAACAAAACGCATTTGTCTAACAGGTCGAACAACAGATGTTCTTAACCCCTGCTGACTGCCATTGGCGATTGCCAAATAAACGGATCACAAGATGTTACAAAATCGATCTTTTAAAATTACTAATTTAATACCAAACAGAAAACAATAAACTTGCAGAAAAAATGGTATACCGCAAACAAAAGGTTCAAAAATTAGTACACCATATCCGGATTTTGACAATTAATGTCTCTTCAGTGATGTTAGGGATCGAAACAGTATTTGGAAGGCCATACAATTTACTTCAATTTAGGATAGACTTGAATTTTGAAGAGTCGAAATATTAGAAATAGGATGAACAGATCATATAAACCCGAAGGAAAATATAATACAAGCCCAAACGAAAAAATATAAACAAGTCTAAATTGAAAACAACGTTCAAACCTATATATATATATATATATAAAAAATATACATGCAATACATAAAGTATATTCAACATCAGCTGGAATTATCTTCAACTTTTAATTGACTTATTACATTATAGATCTGCCATAACACTGAAGATAAGGTTCCTGAAGTTTATCTTGTAAGTTTGTCTTATTAATTTGAATAAGATTAAAGGGTCCTTATTTATTTTTAAAATCTTCAAATCTCCTCCAATATTTAGTGTGTCTTTTCATAGTGTAAATTAATACCTTTCAGCAATGTGTGTGTATAATGGCGTAGCATACAGGCAGGGACAACAATGGTATGATGGATGTGATTTGACCTGCAGATGTGAAGATGCAATGAAAGGATACTACCGTTGTCAACAAAGGTAGATAAATAAACGTTTAAATTACCAATAACAATCAATTTGATGGAAAAATCAAACTGTATATTGAATTTTAGTTTGAAGGTTTATAGAAGAAAATTTCTTGATAGTGAAATTGTATGTTTTTGCAACTGTTTAGCAGGTACTCTGTACTTGCTATTACTCGTGGGATACCAATTTTCTTGAATTCTTGGGTATTGGAATACCACAAGGAAATCAAATATCCACAAAATAAAACTTTTGTGTTGCCAGGCTCCTCTGTGTGTTGATACAAACCCCAAAACTCCATTCCAAGTTATCACGGCTCCAAAGGGATCATTTACTGGAGGCAATCAACCTCAAATTGGACCAAATAGTCAAATACCACAACTATCTACTGGAAGTAAGTAATAACATTTTCAAGATATTGTGGATTCATTATTATTCGTGGGATACCAATTTTCGTGGAATTTGTGGGCACCGGTGAACAATGAATGGAAATGTTCAAATTTTCTAAAGGCTTGTATGTATGTAAAACCACAAAATCAAATATCCACGAAAATACAATTTTTCCTGAAACCACGAAAATTGGTACCCACGAAAATAAATGAATCCACAGTATTAGACGTATCAATGTGGTGGTTGAAAAAGTCTTATCACAGGACATTTAACTATCAAGTCTTTCAAACGGCAAGTTAAGCAAATGAAATGATTTAAATAGATTTCCACTTAAATATTATTCAACCACTTTTCTTATTTGAACCCATTATCCTGCAGTATAATTAGTTATATGTTGATATTTACTGCAGATGACATTTTGTTGTTCCCAAACTAGCCTTGCTTTCTGGCATAATCATGTGGCTGGTGTGTTTAAAATAAGATCTTTCAGACTGAAATCATTGTTACCACAGAAATGTCTTCCTGTTTACAAGTAAATTGAGTCTGCTTTTAAATTATTTAAAATTATATCTTTATCATAGTTCCATTCAAGATTTCATTATTTCTCTTGTTATAACTACAGAAGCCTCTGCGTACAATGGACAGATATACAGACAAGGACAGAAATGGAAGGATGGCTGTTTATTTGAATGTGAATGTTTCGATGAATCAACAGGACGTTACAGATGTACTGAAGTGTAAGTGGCTAATTCAGAAGTAGGTTCGACTTTTACATTTTAAATTTGAATAGCATTATTTGTATGAACCATTTCCTGAAATCGCAATAATTATTCTTAAACTTTTGTCCATTATGTTTAACAATCACAGTAATAAATCTGAATTTATAGTATGCAAAGTCTGAGTCACTTAATTTGTTTATCAATATTGATCTTTGAATCAAATTGCTATTTGTAATATTGCAAGATTATAACTTTACATGTTCATAACATTGATATTCAAAAGAAACAATGCATTCAGCTCAAATAATTCAAAGTTTGAATAGTTTACCTTGTTTCTTATGATACATAGGAATAAGTCTTTATAAACTGATTTACATGGTTGCTTTTGAGGGTTATCCTAACTTTTTCTTTAATTCTCTTTTTATTAGGTGCCAACATATCTCCAAACTTATACTAATTCTCAAACTTGAAGAATATAACCATATGGTTATGAAATATATGCCAAGGTTTAATAGTTGCAGTTATAGAGCTATCAATTTCATAACTATATGTGATTTATTACATGAAATGTTGAATTAAATTGATAAATATCATTGCAATGTTTGCTGTGTTGAGTAATGAAGAAATAAATAAGAGTCAAACTCTTTTTTTTCAAAATCTAATATTGAAATCTATGAATCAAAAAATTACAAAATACTTTAATGTTCTAAATCTTGCATGTAAAAGAGGTCTTTTATCGACTTTTTCAGATGTCCAAGACATCCACAAGTTCCATCTTACTGCACATTAGTACAAGATCCTAACAATGCTTGTTGCCAGGCAGTCTACTGTCCCATACAACCTACAAATCAACCTCCTTATACAGGAGCACCAACTCAAGCACCACAGCCTTACACTGGTGCTCCCACTCAAAGTCCAACTGGAGGACCATATGTAACACCTAAACCTACACGTAAGGTGTTGATGATATTGTTAACAGAATGTATATATATATATACAAGTCTAAATTGAAAACAACGTTCAAACCTATGATTGTGTTGGATAAAAACCGCAATTTTTATACGTGTGCATGCAAAACAAATTTCTTGATTGAGGGGTCTAAATACAGCACAAACAACATTTTCCAAAAGACCAAAAAAGTGAAAAAGTATATTTTAACAAAACGCATTTGTCTAACAGGTCGAACAACAGATGTTCTTAAACCCTGCTGACTGCCATTGGCGATTGCCAAATAAAAGGATCACAAGATGTTACAAAATGGATCTTTTAAAATTACTAATTTAATACCAAACAGAAAACAATAAACTTGCAGAAAAATGGTATACCACAAACAAAAGGTTAAAAATTAGTACACCATATCTGGATTTTGACAATTAATGTCTCTTCAGTGATGTTAGGGATCGAAACAGTATTTGGAAGGCCATACAATTTACTTCAATTTAGGATAGACTCTTGAATTTTGAAGAGTCGAAATATTAGAAATAGGATGAACAGATCATATAAACCCGAAGGAAAATATAATACAAGCCCAAACGAAAAATATAAACAAGTCTAAATTGAAAACAACGTTCAAACCTATATATATATATATATATAAAAATATACATGCAATACATAAAGTATATTCAACATCAGCTGGAATTATCTTCAACTTTTAATTGACTTATTACATTATAGATCTGCCATAACACTGAAGATAAGGTTCCTGAAGTTTATCTTGTAAGTTTGTCTTATTAATTTGAATAAGATTAAAGGGTCCTTATTTATTTTTAAAAATCTTCAAATCTCCTCCAATATTTAGTGTGTCTTTTCATAGTGTAAGTTGATACCTTTCAGCAATGTGTGTGTATAATGGCGTAGCATACAGGCAGGGACAACAATGGTATGATGGATGTGATTTGACCTGCAGATGTGAAGATGCAATGAAAGGATACTACCGTTGTCAACAAAGGTAGATAAATAAACGTTTAAATTACCAATAACAATCAATTTGATGGAAAAATCAAACTGTATATTGGATTTTTAGTTTGAAGGTTTATAGAAGAAAATTTCTTGATAGTGAAATTGTATGTTTTTTGCAACTGTTTAGCAGGTACTCTGTACTTGCTATTACTCGTGGGATACCAATTTTCTTGAATTCTTGGGTATTGGAATACCACAAGGAAATCAAATATCCACAAAAATAAAACTTTTCCTCATCTACGAAAATTGGTACCCACGAAAATCAATGAATCCACAGTAAACTATAGTTCTTTTGTCAATATCAAAACCTTAAAGGTCACAGATAAAACTAGTTGGATGGAAAATTGAACTTATACAAATGTTCCGCAGTATCTTTTAAAAATATTAATTGGCTAAGCGCTAATATTTTGTGAATCTTATTTCAGATGCAATAGGTATGACAGTTTACCACAAGGATGTACTTTAGTGCCTGATCCAAGTGATCCACAATGTTGTACAGTACCTCAATGTCAGTTGATCCCACAAAATGCAACACCTCAACCTGGAATCTTCACTCCACCTGTACCTGTCTTTGGATCCTTTACTGGCAGTGCTCCAAACCCAACTCCTCAACCCACTCCTTCTCCAACAATGAGGTTACCTAATGGACAAATTGTTGTAATTACTCCTCAACCAGGACTATCAACACAGGCACCACCAACTCCTCAGCCAGGTATATATACTTTGGTGAATTAATTTTTCAGGATGTAATTGATTTAGTTTAGGCTACACATTTTTTTTTTTAGATCAGTATTATGTATGTTTGGTTTTATTCTTATAACTTTGTTGTAATTTCGACTTTTGGCTTTTTTCACGCCATGAAATGGTCATTTTATTTCCCTCGTTATGTTCCTCTTTGTTATTATTTTTAGAAAGAACTTCATTCATTGGTTGTCTTTCAGTATATTCTACTAAGATTTGTTTCTACTGGTGTTTCATATTTGATCAATAGCTATACACTTCATCTCTACCCCCCAAACACCATTACAGGATATTACTCATGTTCCCGTAAAATTTCAACTTCATAAGAGAAAAAGTCTGCAGCCTCAAAAGAGAAGTGTTGTATGAAGTCAATAGTTTAAGTGTTGCAAAATCTTGTGTCAAATGTCTCAAAATCCAAAATATTAAAAAGATCTATTTAAAATTTGTAAATCTTTAGTTTTGTATTTTAGGATGTTTCTACAAGGGTAGATCATTTACACAGGGACAGAAATGGGCTGATGGATGTCAATATATATGTGAATGTGTTAATGATATGATTGGGCAGTATAAATGTACTGAAAGGTAAGAATCTTTAATTACAAAGACCTGAGCAAAGGGAGATAACTCTATAAATAGTCTTGTGTGGGGACAGGATACAATTTTAGAGCTCTTAATGTAAACTCCTGTCTTAATATAAGTATGTAAAATCTGATTTTAATTTTTTTTTTATATTTTGTTTAATCAAGTTGAAAAAAGTTTATTGTTTTAAAAAATGTTAAAAGTCTTATTATAACTTTGAGATAGAGAACAGCAATAAAAGCATTGTTTGTTTGCTGCTTCTTTTCATGGGCATATATTGATTTTTTTGTCATCGATTGATACACCATAACCATTCTTTTTCATAAATACCATTTTGTTTCTAATTTCAGGTTTAAGGTAGTATTGGGAAATGAATGTTTATTTTATGCTTTTTTTTACAGATGCCAGAACTATCCAAACTTGCCAACTTACTGTACATTGATCCAGAATCCCAAGGATAGCTGTTGTCCGGTGCCTTACTGTGACAAGGTTAACCCAACTCCATCCCTACCAGCAACCTATCAACCATATGTTCCAACAACTCATAATCCTTTGTTTGTGAACCCAGGAACCAATCCTCCAATGACAGGACAGAATACTGCATCACCGTTTGGAAAAGCAGGTAATTTTATTGGTTGAAATTTTCCAACAATGTTATAGAAAATATATTAAAAAAATGATATATTAAATATTCATCTATTATTTTATTATATTTTTTTTGGCAAACACAATCATCCCATAAGACACTTTTTGTGAATTTTTAAAGTGATAATTAAACAAAGATATATATTTTAGGGTACTGTGTATACAATGGAGTGTATTACAGACAAGGACAGACTTGGGTAGATGGTTGTGACAAACGTTGTAGATGTGATGATGTAACCACAGGTCTATACAGTTGTACACAGAGGTAAAATATTGATTTTGCCTAAAATAAGCAAAATATCCCTTTTTAGATTGAAAACTTTTAACAATATCCAAAATTTATGGGAAACTTACACTGGAATCAAGGCTAAAGGATACTTGAATACTTAAAGTAAAAGTATATACTTTATTTGTATATGTTAAATTTGGTATTGACAATATTTATTTTTCTATAATTCATAGCTGGTTAATACTTTCCTATGAATTTGTTTCCTTTTTCGTGCTGATTTGCAGGTTGTTTCATGGTTGAAGCTCAATTATGATGTCATATATCATTTTCATTCACCATACAACTTTAAAAAGTTATGACTTGACACAGACAGAAAAACTTTGTTTGCTTTTTCCATTGAGAGAAATGTCAAAGTTTACCTTCATATCAGTCAAAAATGATAAGAGAAACAGATTCTACAGCTGCAACTCGTGTGAAACCATATTTTGTCCATCTTTGTCAGTTTAATTTCAAATTCTTAATTGCAGAAAAATAAACTGTCTCAAATTGAAAAAATAACCTAATTCACTTGATGCAGTGCTTGAAATAACCATTTCAGAATGGTAATCCTTCTGGTTAGTAATTTTTTAACAACTAACACCAAAATTAAGTTTGGCTTATGAAGCCAATGGTGCCATGTTTTAATGTATTTTGCTTTATAAAACATGAAATTAACTGCAATCCTTAAGATTCTGAAACAGTAAACATCTTAAACCTTAATTCATGTTTTTATTTATTATAAAGATGTCCAATATTTAACAACATACCTTCAACATGCTCATTGGTTGCTGACAATAATGATCCTTGTTGTACGGTACCTCAATGTAACCTGTTCCCAAGTACAGCAAGATACACCGGATCAGGGACACCACCAACAACTGCCAGACCAAATATAATTGTACCTACTCCAGTACAGGGAGGACTGACAGGAGAAGGAACTCTTGCACCAAATAATCCTCTCTATAACCAATTTGTTGGAAATGGAACGGGTATGATTTTTAGGGCTTCGTAGACAACAGTTTTGAATAAGTGCTCAAAACTTTATATTTTAATGGCTTACTTTCTCTGTAAAGTTGTGTTGAACTTTAAGTTTGTTTAAGGTACAGTAGAAAATGTCAAATTTTGGAAGCCTATTTTTGTATACTTATATAAACAAAGCCAATGGAAGTGTACTATTTACATTCAAAATGTCAGTAACTAGTATAGGTCCCATTAGTATTTTACATTACCTTAACATTAAAATTAAATTCCAATTTTCTTATGCCTCTACAGAGGGAAGAAAATGTTAAAAAATATTACTTTTTGATTTTTCAGCAGAGTTTTTCCCCTTTACCCTACTGTGGATTCATCTATTTTTGTGGGTATCAATTTTCGTGGATTGAGGAAAACTTGCATTTTCGTGGATATTTGATTTCGTGGTTTTGCCCATCTCTGCATACAAAGCCTATAGAAAAGTTGTAATTCGTTGAACATTCGAAATTCGAGGTTCAACTGTACCCACGAAATCCACGAAAATTGGTATCTAACGAATAATAATGAATCCACAGTATATTAATATGATTAAGTAGCAAAATAACAGTAACGTAGCATCTGGTCCTCATTTGAGAACTTTGATATATTTTGATTGATTCTGTCTCTAATCAAAGAATTAATCAAGATTTTTTTTATTGAGGAATTTTATTTTTTTTATGTATCCTCAGGTTATTGTGCATACAAAGGTAGAATTTACAGCCAGGGACAGAGATGGGATGATGGATGTGATTATAGATGTCAGTGTATTGATGCCCTTAGAGGTCGTTACAAGTGTGATTACAGGTAAGGTGAAAGGTCATAGCAAAAAGTATTTGATGACTTAAATCAAACTATTCATATATGTTTTAATAAAATCATAATATATAAGATATGTGCATATATGTTTCTATTTTAGAAAGGCTTTTATAATTTCCCTAAAGTTTTTTTATTTTGCATTAATTGGTTTCCATGTAATTAACTGGTTTGTGCATGATTGACCGTGTGAGACCCTCACGGGTAGTCAAGGTCATTAAACACCCACATGGTAGTAGTGTTCTGTGCATGAACAGAGCAGTGCACTAAATTTTGATACTTGAAATTATCAAAGCAAGAATGAACTCCATTCTCTGTGCTGTTCAAGAGATATTTTATGTTCATTAATATGATATTTCACTGCTCAAGATTAAAACAGAAAAATCTTGGAAAAGCAGTTTTACCCCACAGCATGTTCATACATGCCTGTCCCAAACCAGGAACCTTCTCAATAGCTGTCTTTACTTGTAGTATCTTGACATTAAATGTCATATAAGGAATTTGTCTTGATGGCAGATCTCTGTTGAGTAGATACACTTTTTTCACATCTTTTCTTAACCCAGGGCAATATAAAACTTAACATATTGTATAGATACTTGTCTATTATTGAAGACCACATGTTCACCATTAGATGTCTTTGGGTTTTTTTTTGGGTAAAGATTACATGAAATTCAATCAAAACCCTATGGTACTGACTTGATATCTAAATCTTCCAAGGTTTATCACTACTTTTGAAATACACAAAATATAGTGCATTAATCATAACATTCTAAACAGCCTATCTATGAACACTTCTAGAAGTTTATCAATGGAATATATGCTCAGATATTCAAGCTACAAAATGATGTTATACTTGTTAAGAAAATTACATAACTTGTGCAAGGTGCAGGAAGGAATCTTATATCTGTTCTAAAAATATCAATGATGTCATTGTTAAAGAATTTATAAAATTGAAGTTATCTTCCTTTGTCCAATGCTTTATACTTTGCAATGTTTAATTTCACGTCCCACTGATAAATTAAAGCAATCTTTACCTTTCAGTGCTTACTTTGATTAGTGTCACTGGGTTGCTTTGTCATTAATGTATACACCACATTTGCTGCTGTGTCATTAATGTATACACCACATTTGTTGCTGTGTCATTAATGTATACACCACATTTGCTGCTGTGTCATTAATGTATACACCACATTTGCTGCTGTGTCATTAATGTATACTATACACCACATTTAATGCTGTGTCATTAATGTATACACCACATTTGCTGCTGTGTCATTAATGTACACACCACTGTGTCATTAATGTATACACCACATTTGATTCTGTGTCATTAATGTATACACCACATTTGATTCTGTGTCATTAATGTATACACCACATTTGATTCTGTGTCATTAATGTATACACCACATTTGATTCTGTGTCATTAATGTATACACCACATTTGCTTTTGTTTATATTTACAGCCATATTTGTATAATAAGTGTCATGGACAAAGCTCCTCCTGTCAAAGAATTAGATGACTCATATTAATGATTTTTTTTTCAAAACCAGCTTCCAGTGGTATTAAATGTTACCTCATCAGTTTTTATTTGATCCTTGAATAAAGGAGTTCGAAGAGACCTTTTTATTGTTTTAATAAACAAGAATACTGACATTAAATGTTGTTTATCAATGCAACGATTCTATGAATATTTAATATTCCAGGTGCCCACAATACTACAATCTACCTGCCTACTGCCGCTATGAACAAGATCCAAGTGATTCATGCTGCCGCAAACCCAAATGTGATCCAAGTCAAACAGTAAAACCAAAAACAACACCTTCCATATACAACAATCTAGGGCCTACAGTTGCACCGAACAAGCCAAAACCATTTAGTAATTATTTTGGAGAATTAAAAGTTCACATTGAATTTTTTGTGCATAGAGATTATATAGTGTTATGTAAATAGTGTTATATGAGGAAAGTTTGACCTTTGTAGTATTACATAATGGAAGTCTGACCTTTCTAGTATTATATGATGAAAGTTTGACCTTTCTAGTATTACATAATGGAAGTCTGACCTTTCTAGTATTATATGATGAAAGTTGACTTTTCTAACATTATATAATGGAAGTCTGACCCCTCTGGTATTATATGATGAAAGTTTGACCTTTCTAGTATTATGTAATGAAACTTTGACCTTTCTAGTATTATGTAATGAAAGTGTGACCTTTCTAGTATTATGTAATGAAAGTTTGACCTTTCTAGTATTATGTAATGAAAGTCTGACCTTTGTAGTATTACATAATGGAAGTCTGACCTTTCTAGTATTATATGATGAAAGTTTGAGCTTTCTAGAATTACATAATGGAAGTCTGACCTTTCTAGTATTATATGATGAAAGTTGACTTTTCTAGCATTACATAATGGAAGTCTGACCCCTCTAGTATTATATGATGAAAGTTTGACCTTTTTAGTATTATGTAATGAAACTTTGACCTTTCTAGTATTACGTAATGAAAGTGTGACCTTTCTAGTATTATGTAATGAAAGTTTGACCTTTCTAGTATTATGTAATGAAAGTCTGACCTTTCTAGTATTACATAATGGAAGTCTGACCTTTCTAGTATTATATGATGAAAGTTTGACCTTTGTAGTATTATGTAATAAAACTTTGACCTTTCTAGTATTATGTAATGAAAGTCTGATCTTTCTAGTATTATGTAATGAAAGTCTGACCTTTCTAGCACCATATTATGAACATGATAAAAGTCTGACCTTTTTTTTTGTAATTATTTTATTTTTCAAGATGAAACATGTGAAATTACATAATACAGTATTAGACACAAAGTATTAAAAGTTAATTAACACTTGTAAGATCGATTAAATCATAATGGTATAATAAATATAAATATTACAATTGATTTTGTTAATTAAATGCTGCTTCTAACAATTGCCACTTCTGCTCCATTTTTATTTTTTGTGTAGGGGTTAAGAAACATACAGAGTATTTTTCTATTTTAATCCAATACTTTAAATATTCTATCCCACCATATTTTGTGGGCAATGCGCTCTTACATCTACATTTGTATATATAGTATTTAAGTAACAACAAGATATTGTTAACTGTTTTACTGTTGACAAAATCCTCAGACACACCTAAAATGACCTCTTTTGCACTGAAAGGCAAGAAGATGTCATAATTTCTAATCCAATCTATAATGGAAAACCAGAAGTTTTGTGTTACATTACATTCCCAAAAATGTGAAAATATTTTCTCTAATTTCTGAACAAAATGTACATAGTTCAGTTTCTTTTAATTTATATTTAAATAAAAAGGAATTACATGGTAGAATCCTATGAACAATCTTAAATTGAAAATTTTGTAAAACGAATTTCTGGTTATAATGAAGGGCATGGAATAAATAGCATTCCAACCTTCAATCTGCATATATAAGTCTATTTCCCATTTATTACGGAAGATAATGATAATACTTCATCATCCTCCAGAAATAAATTATAAAAAATTTACAAGATTTTGGTTCTTTTTAACTTTATCTACTAATTTATTTTCAATATTATCAAGTTTAGAACTACCTTCTATCATACTTTTCCATCTATTTGGAATAGCACTTAAAATATCATAGAACTCTACAAAATTAGTATTGATATTATACTTTTTTCAAATTCTTCATATGAGAATAATGTATTATTATTCGACACCAGATCACTGATAAAAATATACAATTTTCAATATATTTACCCTTCAAAATCATCTTGCCATCCATTTTGATGTTCGGATTTAGCCATATGGACTGGGCCAGAATATCTGTATTGTTTTCAACTTTCAACTTATTTTTCAATTTTGAAAAATTTACCAGGATATCATGCCAAAAGGGATTCACTTTTTTTCCTAAATAAAGCAATCCTTCCTTACTTAAATGTAAAATTTTGTCCCCCCCCCAAAAAAAAATTTTTGTATATAACTAAGTAGCAAAACTTTCCAAGGAGAGTAATTTTGGGGGTCTAATAATTTATACAGCCAAGACATTTTTACACTAAAACAAAAATAGTAAATATTAGGCATCTTAAGGCCGCCATCACAGTGTTCGGACATAACCACTGTTCTTTTCACTTTATCTGGTTTTCCTTTCCATAAAAAATTGAAAAATATATTTTGAATCTCCTTCAAAAACCCCGTCTGACCTTTCCATGTAGAGTTATTTCTCATATGAATTCACATATTTGACATTTTAAACTTATAACCTTTTAAATGATAAACTTATAGTGTATAACTCGTAGGGATCTCGGTGCTAGAGTGGTCTTAGTAGCTCATTTACAGTGGTCACTAGCCTGTCAATGCTGATGTTATGAGTTAGAACCCTGCTCGTGGCAGTTGCAGTCAACGTTGATCTTAATTGTCATGGATTGCCAATTTTCATGCCAAATGTTGTTGGTTTTTATTGATACCCAGGCTTCCTCTTCTTACCATTAAAACTTGGCTGCCACAATAAAATCAAAAGTGCTGAAATTGTCAATAAACTAGAACAATCAAACAATCATGAATAGCTTGTAATTACTAGAAATTACCTGTACCGGTAACTATTATGATAATTGTTAATTAATTGTTATAATGTCATCTGCTTGAACTTTCCCTGGTACTAGTTTTCAGTTTTCGCAAATATAAAAATTCATCAATTTTACTCAAAGTCTACTTCAATACAATGAGAAAAGTTTACAATTTTTATTAAAAAAATACTATTTGTTTCCACTTAACATTAAGCAACCAACAATCAATCAATATTATTTGCTTGCAGATATGTGTGTCTACAAGGACAGGACCACACATGCACAAGGATCAAGCTGGGATGATGGTTGTGACCTCCACTGTACATGTGAAAATGCCACCATGAACATCTACCAATGTCAAGCCAAGTATAAATTTTATTTATTGTTGAAATATTTCTGTTGATTAGTATACATAAAAAAACACTCTAAAAGTGGAGGCTTTATTGCAGTCACCATGTCCATCCATCCTGTTCGTCCAACAAATACTTTGTCGCCTTTTTCTCAAAAAACTACTAAACAGGATAAATTCATTTTTGATCAGCAGTTTGACAGTGAATTCTGAAATATGAATGAGACTTCTTGGTTTTCTTAGGCTTTATTGTTTGTTCAATATACTGAGACTTAGGAGTTTATCAGTTAACAGTTGTGGCCTGTTATCTATTTCTTGCATGAATAGATAATTCTCGTATCACACTGCAGGGAACGTGATACAAAAAAGTGATAAGAAGAATATGTTACTTTAATTGACTTAGCAAGCATTTTGAAACAATTTTGCAACATTTTCCTTGGTTATTGTTTAGGTCATGGATGGTTTTTGTCTCGCCTTGACGGAGTCAAAAGCGAGACATAGGTATGCTAATTCCGGCGGCGGCAGTGTCGTCAACAATGTATTAATTTGTGATTAGGTCTAGTTTAAGGTGAATCACTATTGGTTGGTCAATGATATTTGGTATGCAGTTGTATTAGCACTGGCACATCTCATTTCCATGGAGATTATTTTGCCCTGCCCCCTCAGTCATGGTCTATTGACTTTAAAACTTTTGCTTAGTTTACATGTATAAGTTTGTGATTAGGTCAGTTCAAGGGGAACCACTTGTATATTTCCACCATGGCAATGGAGATAAGTGATTTCTTCCAAAAGATACAAAACACTAACTCTTTCACTTGAAATCTTGTTCTTGTTAAATTTAAACTACAATCTGAAGGGTACAAAAAGTTTTAAAATGTCTGATGTTAAAGTTTGATGCAAGGCCAGGACATATAACATCATATTATTATGTGTGAAAGACCAGATCAAAGAGTCACAGACTTTTCTTTTTAACACAAAAACAATGTTTATAATAAGAGAAATAGGTTCAACAACTCTTGAGAATTTGATATATCTTGATCATTATATTGAAATTAAATAACTTATAGTTGAAGACAAGCGATATCCAATGCTCACTTATGTTATAAAACCTATAATTATATTGCAATTAAAGTTTCACCAGTAAAAACCCTTATTTTGATTAAATGCTTCTTTCAGATGTAAACTATTCCAGCAGCTACCATCTCAATGTACATTGGTAAGGGATCCTGTTAACAGATGTTGCTACATTCCAAGATGTGTTGCCACAGGAACCAATATTCCACTGAACCCATACTACAACACACACAATGGGTCATCTAATGTAACACCACAACCAGGAAAACTGAACATTGTTCCACTTGGACAATATAATGTTATATCTGGTAATAATTGGCAAAAACCACAAGGATCAACTTACACGGGAGTAGGAGGTGAATGTAATATTATATCAGGTTTAATTATCATAGACCACTAGGGTCAATATATGTAGGAGTAGGCTGTAAAATATTATGCTTTATTTGGTAATAATTGGCAGAGACCACAAGGATAGATTTGAATAGGTTTAGGAGGTTAATATCAAATCTTATTTATGCAGAAACCTTGTCTTTTATAGTGGGAACAAATTTGAAGTTGAAGTCACTATTTGTAAAATGGTTATTTATTTGATTTTTTGGTCTGAACTGTGAATTTTCTCAAAAATAGTGATGATTGCCAAGAAAAATTTAATCTTCATTTTATTTATGATTAATGAATATTTAAAAATATTGGTTCTGGTAATTGCTTGGAATAGAGCTAAAATTTACCAAAGTTTTAACTTTACTTTTTAAGGTCCTGCCGACTAAGGTCAGGCCATATTGTTTTACCCTTATCTGTCATTCCGTCTTTCTGCAACGAACAGTTATACAGACTTTTTTTCTAAATGCCTTCACATATTGAGCTGATTTTTAGTATGTGAGTCTACTATGATGAGTTATGCTCCATTGATTTTTGGGCTTTAGACTTTGAAAACTTCCTGTCCTAAAAATGGCTTCAAGCTTTTTTTGCGAGCAGGGCCATTTGTTTCATTCTGACACATCTAATTCTTACTAACATCTGGAAGTTTTTTGTGGTAGCCAGGGCAAGTATGGTCACAATAAGAATTTAGGACCATGCAGCTTTATATTCTTAGATAATTATACAGATCAAATTCGCAATACAAACACCTAAGGGAACTTGAATCACTTTTGTAGGGTTTGGAGCATGTGTTTACAAAAATGTTGTGTATAATCAAGGACAGTCCTGGGATGATGGATGTGATTATGTGTGTACATGTGCAGATGCATCCAAGGGACAGTATAATTGTGTATCAAAGTAAGTGTACATAAAATGACAGTCCACTGATGAACATATGTCTATTTTCTATGATTGAAGTTGGTAAAATGAATACATTTCCCAGTTATATGCCAAAAAAAGTTCAATATTTATTTGCTAATTTTGTCATGCTTTTGGAAATCTTAAAATGACAGTAAACATTTTCATTGAAGACGTTGATGATATTAACCTTTTATGACATTGATATAATGCTGCTTTAACACAACAATATTCATACAGGGGAGATATATATATAACTTTATCTGTGGTCTCATTGAAGCATGCTCACTAGAATTAGTATTTTCTGTGCCTCTGTGAAACTACTTGCGTTCAATTAAAATCAGCCTGTACCGTTAGAAGGTGTTGGTTCACTCAATGCAACACCAATTAAAATCAAATGTTCAAAATTCAAAACTATTATGAAGTGCATGGTGAATTTCAAATTGTGATAAAATTTATACAAAAATCTTTTGCTGTTAAGATGGTACCAAACATCTTGACTAAAATTAATTTGGCTTGTTTAATTTCATAAAATTTTGACAAAATATTTACTTTGACCCTTTGACAAAAATATAAAAATTTCAAAAGAATTGAACCTCACACTTTATGGGAAAAATTTCATTGGATATATAGCAGTTTAACAAACACTAATTGTGATCATTGAGAAGCTTAATATTTCCTTAACAATAGAACGTGATTAAAACGTTCAGCTGATTTTTACAGAGTTATCTCCCTGTAGTGTTAAGTACCACCTTAATTGGCCGAGAAAAAACAACTACAAATATTAAAAAAATTGTAAAATGAACTTCCAAGTTGGTCATCCTCATTTGATGTTTATTTTTTTCCCACAGATGTCCACAACTTCCTAATCCTCTACCAAGCTATTGTACGAAAATATCCATACCTGGTCAGTGCTGTGTAAATGTGAAGTGTGACATTCCTGGGGTATCATATAAACCACCCAGTGAAATCATAGCTACTGCAGCACCAACAAATATGTTTGGATTGATCACTAATCGACCAGGCATTATTATTGTGGGGACTCCAAAACCAACAGCAACACCTGACTTGCCAGGAGGTGGCTTCCCTATCCTTCAACAACAATTTTCTCAAGTCAGAAGTAAGTAATACCAAATCATGGTAGGTGTCAACTTTTGAGGTTTCTGAAGAGAGAAGCTTTCTCTCCAGAAAATTTTCCAAAGGATGATTTACTCTAGAGCTTATTGTTCATGTTTTTATGCCCCGCTGTAGCGGAGGGGCATAGTTTTACCCTTGTCCGTCACTAATCGACCAGGCATTATTATTGTGGGGACTCCAAAACCAACAGCAACACCTGACTTGCCAGGAGGTGGCTTCCTATCCTTCAACAACAATTTTCTCAAGTGAGAAGTAAGTAATACCAAATCATGGTAGGTGTCAACTTTTGAGGTTTCTGAAGAGGAAGCTTTCTCTCAGAAAATTTTCCAAAGGATGATTTACTCTAGAGCTTATTGTTCATGTTTTATGCCCGCTGTAGCGGAGGGGCATTAGTTTTACCCTTTCCGTCACTAATCGACCAGGCATTATTATTGTGGGACTCCAAAACCAACAGCAACACCTGACTTGCCAGGAGGTGGCTTCCTATCCTTCAACAACAATTTCTCAAGTCAGAAGTAAGTAATACCAAATCATGGTAGGTGTCAACTTTGAGGTTTCTGAAGAGAAGCTTTCTCCAGAAAATTTTCCAAAGGATGATTTACTCTAGAGCTTATTGTTCATGTTTTATGCCCGCTGTAGCGGAGGGGCATTAGTTTTACCCTTGTCCGTCTGTACGTCCCAAAATTGGTTTCCGTTCTCTAACTTGAGTTTGCCTCAACCAAATGTTATCAAACTTATACACAATGCTTATTATCACTAAATACAGATCAAGTTTGAATTTTGGTGGCTCACTTGAATGGTTCTAGAGTTATGCCCTTTATAAATGGAAAAATTGCAAAATTTTTAGTTTCGTTCTCTTACTTAAGTTTGCCTCATTCTAATGTTATGAAACTTACACACAATGCTTATTACCACTAAATACAGATCGAGTTTGAATTTTGGTAGCGTCACTTAAACTGTTCTAGAGTTATGCCCCTTTATAATGGAAAAATTACTAAATTTTTAGTTTCCGTTCTCTAATTTAAGTTTGCCTCAGCCAAATGTTATGAGACTTACACACAATGCTTATTACCACAAAACTCAGATCAAGTTCAAATTTGGGTAGCGTCACTTTTATCGTTCTTCAGTTATGTCCCTTTATTTCTTAAATTCATGACTGGAATCACTTGTTATTGCAAAGGCCATCAGACTTTTCTCCAGAATCTGTTTGAATTAATCTTTCCATTTAAATTTTTGCAAAGTGAACTTTTTACAGCCATATTAATCAATGAGTGATTGGTTTTTCAAGGAAAAATATACAGTTCCCATTAAATAAACTTCACAGCAAACAATAGCTATTGTATATATTCATGAGACAGTACACTTTGCAAAAATTTAATTTAAACAGGTAAACTCAAACTGATTCTGGGGAAAGGTTTGATTGCCATTGCAATAATTGTGAATAGTTTTTTAAACACTACTAATATGACTGTAACAACTTTAGTAGATCAAATAATTAATTTTCAAACAACAAAAAACAATCACTGACAAGGTTGTAATATGGTATGTTGTTTTGGAAAATTTGGTGTTGATTTCAGAACTTTGATATTTTCTGCATGATTTATACATAACTTTTTTAAACACTGTCTATTGTTTGTTGTTTAAGATTACAAGTTGACCTCTAGATGTTTTATTTTTATTTTTGTGTAGTTGGGTTGCTGTTGTTTTGACATTTCACTCATTTAGCCTCAGTTTTGGACCAAAATGAGTATAGGCTTAACCAATTCAATAATTGGGGTGGGGGGAGGTCTTTTCATGCAATATGCCAAATATTTGATATATTGTTGTAAATATTCAACAAAAATATTGACGGTCTTTTGAGAATTGAAAGAGATGGTAAATGAATATGATTGACAAATTCATTTAAGGATATTCGCTCCTCTTGTTTTTGAATTTTGCCAGATATTGGAATCCTCTGGTTTAATCCATGTAATGCCATTAAAATTTTGCCCACTAACCCCTACTTTTCTATCCATAATTTGATTACATATAGTTTAAAATGACAGTTTTGAAAATCTTATAAAATCCTTGTTATTTTTCATTGTTTTGAAAGAAAAAGGTGCCAATGTTAAATGTATGAAAAATCTAGAGAATTATTTCCTCAAATTTTCAATGGCTTATATCTTGAAAACAAGCACACAGACCCTTCATTTTTTCTGCTTTTTAGTTTCTTTATTCATATACTAACAATTTATAACAGTCTTTTAAAAGCTTGTTATTTTGAAGTAGAGTAGCGAACATCCTTAAGGAGGTTCGCTACTCAGTTTCAAAATAACAAGCTTTTCATAACACTAGTATATATTGATAAGGTATTATTAAAGGAAACAAAAGAGCAAAAAAAAGCGGAGGGGCATTAGTTTTACCCTTGTCCGTCACTAATCGACCAGGCATTATTATTGTGGGGACTCCAAAACCAACAGCAACACCTGACTTGCCAGGAGGTGGCTTCCTATCCTTCAACAACAATTTTCTCAAGTGAGAAGTAAGTAATACCAAATCATGGTAGGTGTCAACTTTTGAGGTTTCTGAAGAGGAAGCTTTCTCTCAGAAAATTTTCAAAGGATGATTTACTCTAGAGCTTATTGTTCATGTTTTTATGCCCGCTGTAGCGGAGGGGCATTAGTTTTACCCTTTCCGTCACTAATCGACCAGGCATTATTATTGTGGGACTCCAAAACCAACAGCAACACCTGACTTGCCAGGAGGTGGCTTCCCTATCCTTCAACAACAATTTTCTCAAGTCAGAAGTAAGTAAAACCAAATCATGGTAGGTGTCAACTTTTGAGGTTTCTGAAGGGAGAAGCTTTCTCTCCAGAAAATTTTCCAAAGGATGATTTACTCTAGAGCTTATTGTTCATGTTTTTATGCCCCGCTGTAGCGGAGGGGGCATTAGTTTTACCCTTTTCCGTCCCAAAATTGGTTTCTGTTCTCTAACTTGAGTTTGCCTCAACCAAATGTTATCAAACTTATACACAATGCTTATTACCACAAAACACAGATCAAGTTTGAATTTTGGTGGCTCACTTGAATGGTTCTAGAGTTATGCCCCTTTATAAATGGAAAAATTGCAAAATTTTTAGTTTCCGTTCTCTTACTTAAGTTTGCCTCATTCTAATGTTATGAAACTTACACACAATGCTTATTACCACTAAATACAGATCGAGTTTGAATTTTGGTAGCGTCACTCTAACCATTCTAGAATTATGCCCCTTTATAAATGGAAAAATTGCAAAATTTTTAGTTTCCGTTCTCTAATTTAAGTTTGCCTCAACCAAATGTTATGAGACTTACACACAATGCTTATTACCACAAAACTCAGATCAAGTTCAAATTTGGGTAGCGTCACTTTTATCGTTCTTCAGTTATGTCCCTTTATTTCTTACATTCATGACTGAATCACTTGTTATTGCAAAGGCCATCAGACTTTTCTCCAGAATCTGTTTGAATTAATCTTTCCATTTAAATTTTGCAAAGTGAACTTTTACAGCCATATTAATCAATGAGTGATTGGTTTTCAAGGAAAATATACAGTTCCCATTAAATAAACTTCACAGCAAACAATAGCTATTGTATTTATTCATGGGACAGTACACTTTGCAAAAATTTAATTTAAACAGGTAAACTCAGACTGATTCTGGGGAAAGGTTTGATTGCCATTGCAATAATTGTGAATAGTTTTTAAACACTACTAATATGACTGTAACGACTTTAATAGATCAAATAATTAATTTTCAAACAACAAAAAACAATCACTGACAAGGTTGTAATATGGTATGTTGTTTTGGAAAATTTGGTGTTGATTTCAGAACTTTGATATTTTCTGCATGATTTATACATAACTTTTTTAAACACTGTCTATTGTTTATTGTTTAAGATTACAAGTTGACCTCTAGATGTTTTATTTTTATTTTTGTGTAGTTGGGTTGCTGTTGTTTTGACATTTCACTCATTTAGCCTCAGTTTTGGACCAAAATGAGTATAGGCTTAACCAATTCAATAATTGGGGTGGGGGGAGGAGGTCTTTTTCATGCAATATGCCAAACATTTGATATATTGTTGTAAATATTCAACAAAAATATTGACGGTCTTTCGAAAATTGAAAGAGATGGGGAATGAATATGATTGACAAATTCATTTAAGGATATTCGCTCCTCTTGTTTTTGAATTTTTGCCAGATATTCGGAATCCTCTGGTTTTATCCATGTAATGCCATTAAAAATTTTGCCCACTAACCCCTACTTTTCTATCCATAATTTGATTACATATAGTTTAAAATGACAGTTTTGAAAATCTTATAAAATCCTTGTTATTTTTCATTGTTTTGAAAGAAAAAGGTGCCAATGTTAAATGTATGAAAAATCTAGAGAATTATTTCCTCAAATTTTCAATGGCTTATATCTCGAAAACAAGCACACAGACCCTTCATTTTTTTCTGCTTTTTAGTTTCTTTATTCATATACTAACAATTTATAACAGTCTTTTAAAAAGCTTGTTATTTTGAAGTAGAGTAGCGAACATCCTTAAGGAGGTTCGCTACTCAGTTTCAAAAACAAGCTTTTCATAACACTAGTATATATTGATAAGGTATTATTAAAGGAAACAAAGAGCAAAAAAAATGTATAGGTCAATGTGCTTGTTTTGAGATATTAGCCATTGAAATTTGGCGGAAAATGTTCTCTCTTGATTTTCATGGCTATCATTGACAAGTTTAAGTGCTCAAAACTGTTAAAAATAACAAGGATTTTATAAGACTTTACAGATGGCTTATAATTATACATGCAAAAGATTTACAAAAAGAAAATGGGGTCAATGGGCAAAATTTTTTAAGGCATTCAAATGGATAAAACCAGAGGATTCCGAAAATCTGACAAAAAATCCAAAACATGACAAGCGAACATCCTTAACTCAGATTATCTTGTTACAGATTTTGGTTGGATAATGTACATGTATTATCCAATTCGTTACAAACAATTAACACTGATGTTAATCATCAATCATTTATTGTCATGTTAAATAGGCAGGCTGGCCAAGCTGCTCTTGCTCCTAAAAATAAAATTGAGCATGGAAACGGGGAATACGTCAAAGAGACAATGACCCGACTAAAGAGCAGATAACAGCCCAAGGCCACCAATGGGTCTGAAAACTTTTATACAATCACTAAATTAAGCTTTTGTTCCATTTGAGTTGATACTTGGTATATGATTTGTTATATATTATAGATGTGTGTATTTTATAATTAGGGAGTTATGTGGATCTGTTATCGCTCCAGAATGAACTGATGGGTGTCATATTGAAACAGGATATGTATACCTTTGAGAGAAACCTGAAATAGCTTCTTCTTTTGACAGGAGTTCATATTGACCGATACTTGGGTTGTGTTTTAAGTGTTCACTGGTTGTATGGATGTTTTCTTGGTTAAGCATACACCTGTCGAGTTGTTTTTGATTTGTCTCCTTTGTGCATGTGTTTTCTCATGGTTGTTATTCTTTGTCTCGCTTTGACGAAGTTACAGAGATGCGTTTTGGGCATGCAGTTGGTGGCATCAACAATAATTAATTCTTAAAGTTTGTGATAAGATCAGTTTAAGGGGAACCACTTATGGTAAGTCAGTGAAATTTGGTATGCAGTTGTGGTAAATGTAGCATTCACACATCTCATTTACATGGAGATTATTTGGCCCAGCCCCTCTCATTCATGGTCCATGCATGAATACTTTGAATAAAATTAATTTCAACATTTGCATTATACTATTGAAATTGCACACTGGCAAGGAATATTTCTGTGTCAACAGCTTATTCCAATTTTGTTCAATATTTACTATTTTCTATTTGTTTAAAAAAATCTGCAGAGAGTTTGATCTCGTTCCAGATAATAATTATAAACATTATATTATCAGGTCAGTGTATCTTCCACCAGAAAGCCGCTGATGGAAAACCAGAAAAGTACTTGGTGTATAACCAAGGAGAAACCTGGAAAGATGGGTGTGAATTTAGTTGTCAGTGTATGGATGGAAAGACTGGATACTACTATTGTGATCCTTTGTAAGCATTAAAACAAAACTCCTCATAAAATCTTCAAAAACTTTCATTTGCTATCGTTATCAGCAATATTGCTGTCACTGTAAACAAACTTTTTTAAGTAGATATTTTTTTCCACATTTAGTCTTTTCTCGCAGGCTTTGAGACAATTTATTTTTGCAATTTTCTGATTTGTTATTGTTTCTTATTAAAGAAGATCCAAGTACCCTATGACATATTCACAACAAATATTTGTGTTATTTTTCTTCTCACGAAAGTCATAGAAACTAATCTCTTGAGAAAGTTAGTTTGTTAACAATATTTTATACAGCTATCAATGCCAAATAGACATTAGATATTCTTGGACATCAAACAGATTCAATAAATGAAATATGATACAATTTATACCTTATATGTTGGTTAACAAAAACCATGATAAATCTGAATTTTTATTATCAGATTTTGACTTCATAATTTTTATCGAAACATTAAAAACTTAGCTTATAGTTGTCTATAGCTAACAAGATATATGTTAATATTTCTGACCTTTTTATTTTACTTGACCTTTTTGTAGAATTGTAAATTGTTTTTAAATGAGAAACTAGTCATAACATGCTGAATCCTTTAATGGTTTAACTTTCTGAATAATAACTCTACCCACAAATAAAGATATCACTTTGAGCAGCCTTAGGCATAAAAAATAATAGCTGTGTTTCTGTGTTAGCTGTAATTTGCTGAAAAAAATAAAGGTTGAAGGTGGGCAAAACTTTTTAATTTCAAATATCTTTTACTGGTTTAAATGGTAAACAGTCTGACTTTAAAAGTGTTTGTTTAAAAAAATTACTAGAAAATCTCTAGGGTAGGCACTTTATATAAAATTAGGTTTAGCAGAAATACAGGTATTTTTGTTTAGGCCTTTAATATTCACTGGTTTTAATGATTAAAGGAGACGTGACACAATTTTTTTTTTTTTTTTTTATTAAATTAATAAATATTAGTCTTAAAACATGTTTTGTACAATTTTGCTGGTCAAAACCTGATCAATCGGCATTTTTAAGGACAAAGAATCCAGCGCTTGTCATAATGAATGATTTTTAATTAGATAACGATCACGTGATCGTGCTTACGTCAGTGGTTACAAGCTGGGAAAATGTCTCTAACTGGACGATGTCGATACACTATGGACTGTATTGACAGCACTTTTCCCAATTACTGACAAACTAAAAAGACAATTGACCTCATCAATTTGATCCATTGTGTGTGGTAAATAACCAAGAAAAGGATATTGATTCTTCATGCGAAAAGTCCAACAATGACGATATTTCAGACAATATCGATCGGATTGTTACCATACATATGGGTTTGTCTGATAAAATTTAATAAACCGCTTTCCTCGTTTCTTTTTATTTAAATAAAACTACTTTTAATCATGGTTGAAAATATAAATTTTTTAATTATTGATGATCAAATTGTTCTTTTTTCTCTCTATTACGGTAATGTTATAATTATGTGTGCGCCAGAAGCAGAAAGAAAAAAGAAAAACGATTGTAAAAGTCAAATAAGGCATTCACAAAGAATACGTTTTGTTTTGGTTACGTAGATACTTTAAATAGGTATAAACTATCACCAAAAGTTATGCTTATAATATTTTTTGTTGGAAACCATACATCACGCCAAGGATTTGTATAATGACAAATCCTTGATCACACTTTTTCTGCATTAGGATATTCAATTAACAATTTTATTACTTTCCCCCTTTTATGTAAACAATTCACTTCAATATTTTATTTTCGTCCCACCTTATGTATATAATTAAACAATACAAAACATTTATTGGAGGCTTTTGTTTTAGTAATTAAATTTTGACACCTTTAGCATACTTGACCAGGTGAAAGGTAAGAAGTAATCTGTATTGTGAATTAGTCACGTGTTATGTTATTTACCTTTTAAAACCATACATTTTAAAGA
The DNA here is from genome assembly GCA_017311375.1 of Mytilus coruscus. Lineage (NCBI taxonomy): Eukaryota > Metazoa > Mollusca > Bivalvia > Mytilida > Mytilidae > Mytilus > Mytilus coruscus. Next base: position 38,373,486 of record CM029600.1, read on the forward strand.
AAAATACGATAGTCATATGTTGAAATAATTAATATAGTTATATTACACTTCTAAAGTATGCAATTCCATCCAAATCCTTATAAATCTAACTTCAAATTTAAGGAATTACACAAAGTAAATTCAAATTCACATATAGGTCCTTTGCGGTGTTTTTAGAGACCACTCTTCCAAATATCACAGTGGCGGATCCAGGGGGAGGGTTCCGGTGGTTGGCGCTCACAAACATGGTGGCGCTCACAAACATACCCCCGGACACACATTTTGAATGTGACTGTCTTAGATCAGAGTGGTTGTCTGTCAAATGTTTTGTTCTTTTTGAAACTATTTTGTTATAAATAAGTTAGTTTTCTCGTTAAAATTTTTCACATTTTCATGTTGAGAACTTTTATAGCCGAATATACGATATAGGGTTTTCTCATTGTTGGAGGTTATCCGTTTGGTTATACCAAATAATTGGTTCAAACCGCACTTGGTTATACCAAATAATTGGTTCAAACGACACTTTCTTCATTTATTGTTAAGTTTCCATTTTAAAAGACATGTTTTCATCATCTGAATCTTTACCAACTAGATAGTTGTCAATAACTATGTCGATGTTCAATATAAGAATGTAAAAGACTTATATGATTCACATTCTCGTATCATTTCCTTGTTTGCTTTTAATGCTTTTGCCTAATAATTTCTTTTGAAGTTATAGACTTGCAAGCATACAGGAATATTACTTTTCCAACTCAAGAAGTCAATTAAAAAAATGCATCTGTTATAAACCTTTTTATATCTGCATATTCTTAAAAGCAATAAAAATAAGATCTTTATACAGGTTGTCTATAATTAGTTATCAACACTGGTTAGGGTATTTAATATTGGTGGTGCATAGGGTATTGTATGGTCGTACTACAGGTATTCATTAAACATCAGGTAGTTGTACCTGTATGACTGTAACAATAATATATTCCAATCTCACCTGTGCCCTCGGCAAAACCAACATCCAGGATGTACACAAAGAACTTATGAAGTAATATTGCGTAATAACTAAATCTTATCAATCCCCCATGTGGCGTGACACCTGAAGCTTGCAACTTCAAACGAGACCTGAAATTGCGAAACTCAATCACCTGTACCGTAAACCTGTGACCTATGATGAACTCATGGCATGACACCCGAGACCCCAACTCTGGATTCCTTATGAAAGTGGGCGGAAAGAAGTGTAGTTTGGACTTGTTAAAAAGTCCCATCTTTACACCTTCTAAGTCCGCGTGTCATTCGAAAAACAGAAAATATCATGTCAATATTCTTTTAATTATATTGTTGAATCCATAGGCATCACATATAATCATTGTTTATCACTGTCATGCGTTTTGTTGGATAATAATCGAAACTAAATTTGCGCTGTACCCATATGTCAATATGAATGAAAGGAACCACTGACGTAGTAGCCTCGTTCTGAGTGATTTCCGGGATGGAAATATGCATATTTGGCAGGTCGATAAATCGTTGCATTAAAATCTCATTAAAATACATATTTTACCAAATATTTGACACTTATATTGCTATCGATGTATTTTTGGGGAAAGTTAAGTATAAATAAACATTTTGAAACACAAATTGAAAATCGTGTCATGTCTCCTTTAATTAATCAAACAAATACTTTTCAGATGTCCTGTATATAACAACTTACCATCAAACAAATGTTACCTATCACGGGTTGATGGACAATGCTGTAACCAACCTAGATGTCAATTGGACAGTGGTAAGGTTGTTAACCCACTGCAAACACAGACCAAATATACCATTATTGGAACACTGCCTAATGGTTACACTGGATTTGGTCCAAACTACAACTTCTCTAGTACATTAGTGGGTGGTAACTATCAAAGTCAAAGTGGTGGAAGAAATGGTAAGCTTTCAGAATATAATTAAAAAAAAATTTATCAATCTTTAAAGAACTTGTTTGCTTGGCAAATTCACTCATGGCAAATTTTAAATGGGTAGATCATGTTTGCTTAGCAAATTCACCCATTGGGATACAATTGTACTTAAGTAAGATCAAACATTGCTTATAAGTTATAGTGACAACACATCTTCATACCTGTCAACTGACCCATATTTTGTGGGTGTGACCCTTGAATTTCTCAGCTCACACACCATTTTTTCAATAACAGTTCAGGTCTTCAAATAACCTGGGAATTCATCAAATGACTCGTTTTCACCCGTATTTTAGTGCAATGAGACTTCTAATGGAATAAACTAACTTATTGCGAACCAAATGAAAGTTTTCCACAGAGTCATCTGCTCTTGATCAAGGTATTTAAACTTTTGTCTGTTCTATTGTCCCATTGAATAAGTACAATACCTATTGTTCTCTGTGTAGTTTATTCACTGGGACCTTTAAATTTCTTTTAAAAGAAATCCATCACTCATTGATTAATTTACCTGAGTAAAAAAATGATCTTCTAAGTTGATGAAAATACATATATAAACTCACAAACTGCATATGATGTTGTATTCATTCAATATCAATAATATATTTTCAATCTGTTCAATGTAAACACTGATTCAAACATTAAAAGTTGATTTCTGACAAAATTTTCAATATTGTTCCTATTGAAATTTGTCTTTTTTGTGTGTTTGACAAATAAAAACTCGAAATAATTATGTTTAAATTAAGGCCTTTTATATAGATGTATTCTATAACTAAACAAACACAAAAATTCAAATTTCAATAGGAACAATGGTAATTTTTTAAGGAAATCAAATTATTATGATTAATTCAGTGTTATATTTAACAGATTGAAAATATATCATTTATATTGAATAAATAAATACAACATCACATGCAGTTTTTTGAGTTGATACATGTATTTACATCAACTTAGATCATTTTTTTACTCAGGTAAATCAATCAATGAGTGATGGATTTCTCTTAGAAGAATTTAAAGGTCCCAGTAAATAAACTACACGAGAACAATAGCTGTATTTATCTAATGGGACAATAGAAAGACAAAAATTTAAAGGTCCCAGTTAATAAACTACATCGCACCTGAGAACAATAGCTATATTGTATTTAGCTCTAACTCAATGGGACAATAGACAACTAGTTTTTGACCTTTTGAACTAAAGTTTAAATGCCTTGACCTTAAAATTTCATGCAGATGACTCTGTAGGACTATAAAACGAAAATCTTTCATTTGGTTCGCAATAATGTAATTAGGTAAAAAAATTCATGTTCACCTGTTTTTTTTAAGAATTCACCAATTAGCCTCTTTCTAAAGCAATGATAGAATATGGGGGTCTATAGTCAAATTAACAAAATTCTGAAAAAGGGATTTATAGCTGGACATATTATATAGACTCTTGTCTATTGTTGAAGACTGTATGTTGAACTCTAGATGTATACTGTGGATTAGTTATTATTCCTGGGGTACTTTATGTCATGGATTAAATAAGGGATACAAATTTCCTATAAGCTTATATGCAGACGTTGTTTAAATACAAAATCAAATATCCATGAAAAAAATTTCCTTAATCCATAGAAAATTGATACACACTAAAATAATATGATTCCACAGTATATTTATTAATATATGTATCTTAAATTCAATCAAATATTCAGAAGTGGAAATAATAAAAACATTTGTTTTAGTCTGTATATACAAAGGAAAGATTTACAAGCAAGGCCAACAGTGGAGTGATGGATGTGATTTTGACTGTAGATGTGATGATGCAAATAGGGGAGCTTTCAGTTGTACTCCAAGGTAACGAATGATGTTTACTTGTTTCCATGACAATTAAACAAATATTGTTAAAGATCAAAATCTTGCATGAATAGGATTCAGTGTTCTATGGAATACAAAATGTGACTTATTTATCTAAGCATGCTCATTTAAATTGCAAGAATAATCTCTTGAGTGAACTTCAAATATGTATAGTAACTTACATTTTTAGTTCACCTGGCCCAAAGGGTCATGTGAGCTTTTCTCATCACTTGGCATCCATCGTCGTAGTCATTTAACTTTTATAAAAATCTTCTCCTCTGAAATTACTGGACGAAATTTAACCAAGCTTGGCCACAATCATCATAAGAGTATCTAGTGTAAAAAATGTGTCTGATGACCCCGCCTGCCAACCAAGATGGCTGACATGGTTAAAAATAGAACATACAGGTAAAATGCAAGTTTTGTCTATTATTTTGAAAACTGTTATAAATAATAGAAAATTTGAAATGAGCCAAAATGTTCAGAATGTTGAGCTGTACCAATTGTCTGTATACGTCAAAACTGTCATACAACTTCGTTATTGTTTATTATATTGCCCTTAAATGACAAATATTACAACTTTTTTTCATTTTTGCCTATTATCTTGAAAACTATAATAGATAGAAAGAAACTTTAAAATGCAAAAATGATCAGCAAGACAAGCTCTACAAATAAATCTGCATGGTCGAAATTGTCAGTTGACTCCTTATTAGAGTTATTGCCCTTTGATGATGAGTTTTACAAATTTTTTGCGTTTTGCCTTATATCTTAAAAATAATAATAGATAGATAGAAACTTAAATAAGCAAAAATGATCAACAAGACAAGTTCTACAAATAAGTCTCATGGTTGAAATCGTCAGTAGACTCCTTATTAGAGTTTTGCTCTTTGATGATGATTTTTATGCCCCGCCTACTATAGTAGTAGGGGCATTATGTTTTCTGGTCTGTGCGTCCGTCCGTCTGTTTGTTCGTTTGTCTGTTGGTCCATCCGTCTGTTCGTCCATCCGTCTGTTCGTTCGTTCGTCTGTTCGTCCCATGTCAGGTTAAAGTTTTTGGTCGAGGTTGTTTATGATGAAGTTATAGTTGCATCCATTTGTAACTTTGCATACATAGTCATTATGATTGGGAATTTCTAAAAAGTACTGCAAATTTAGGTTTTGGTCCACATTTGATGGTTCATTGAACATGAAAATGAGATGTGTGAAACACCTTTTTTTCAGGTTAAAGTTTTTGGTCGAGGTAGTTTATGATGAAGTTATAGTTGCATCCATTTGTAACTTTACATACATAGTCATTATGATTGGGAATTTCTAAAAAGTACTGCAAATTTAGGTTTTGGTCCACATTTCATGGTTCATTGAACATGAGAATGAGATTGTGTGAAACACCTTTTTTTCAGGTTAAAGTTTTTGGTCGAGGTAGTTTATGATGAAGTTATAGTTGCATCCATTTGTAACTTTACATACATAGTCATTATGATTGGGAATTTCTAAAAAGTACTGCAAATTTAGGTTTTGGTCCAAATTTCATGGTTCATTGAACATGAGAATGAGATTGTGTGAAACACCTTTTTTTCAGGTTACAGTTTTTGGTCGAGGTAGTTTATGATAAAGTTATAGTTGCATCCATTTGTAACTTTGTATACATAGTCATTATGATTGGGAATTTCTAAAAAGTACTCCAAATTTAGGTTTTGGTCCAAATTTCATGGTTCTTTGAACATGAGAATGAGATTGTGTGATTCAACTCTTTTTCAGGTTAAAGTTTTTGGAAACCATAATTGTTAGGAATAAAGCATTAGAATTATTATTGTTCCATTGTATAATGTATCAATTTTATTTAAAAAGATAACAAGTATGCTACACAGGCTCTAGTTTATAGTTGCATCCACTTGCAACTAAACAGAACAGTTCTCTGTTCAACACATTGTGTGTGCGTGTGTCTGCAGTTTTGAAGATCTTGGAATTACTGGGTACAATAATGGCTGTGATGTTTTTGTAAGTTTTTATGCCCCACCTACGATAGTAGAGGGTCATTATGTTTTTCGGTCTGGGCGTCCATCGGTCCATCTGTCCCGCTTCAGGTTAAAGTTTTTGGTCAAGGTAGTTTTTGATGAAGTTGAAGTCCAATCAACTTGAAACTTAGTACACATGTTCCCTATGATATGATCTTTTTAATTGTAATGTCAAATTAGAGTTTTGACCCTAATTTCACGGTCCACTGAACATAGAAAATGATAGTGCGAGTGGGGCATCCGTGTACTATGGACACATTCTTGTTACCAATTTTTTGTGTTTTTGCCTTATATTTTAAAAATTATAATAGATAGATACAAATTTTACAAGCAAAAATGATCAGCAAGACAAGATCTACAATTAAGACAATATGGAGAAAATCGTCTGACTACTCCTTATTGTAGTTATTGCCCTTTAATGACAATTTTTTTTTACCATTTTTTTGCGTTTTGCCTTCTATGATGAAAATTATAATAGATAAATAGACACTTTAAATCACAAAAATTATCAGCGAGGCAAGATCTACTAACAAGACAAATTTGGCGATATAGTTAGTAGACTGTCACTCTTTATAGGAGTGATTGCACTTAAATGAGGATTTTTTTTTACCCTCTTTTGTGTTTTGAGCTAAAACTAAAGAAGATAGAGAGAAACTAAACAGACTAAATAATCAGCAATACAAGATCAACAAAACAGAGATTTTTTTCATGAATTCTATTCTCTATTCTTTAGAGCCTCTAGTTATAACTATTTCCTCTTAATTAATTGTGAAATAAATCATCTGCTAAGGTTTATGTATATTTTTTGAGAGGAGATTTTTGTTAAGAAGATAAACTTATGACAAAAGACAATTCGTAACATAAAATATAAGATATAAAATAGTCCACCACTAGGTTCTTAAATGGACCTATTTGAAATACCTTACTGCTAAGTAAAACAAATTTCTTCATTAAACTACATTATAGGCTGAAGTCAATATATTTTGGAGGTGCTGTCGAAACAATAATTTTTTACATTTTCAGATCTATCAGCTTTATGAAAACCTAAGCCGCAACATATGATTTAAAATCCCTAGACATAACAATTTTCTAGATTAGCTGATGCAACTTCTAAAAACCTGTAATAATTGTGGAAAATTGGACCAAAACTGAGGTTACAAAACATTTAATGCATAATTAATGTGTCATAGCTGCGTAATTTGAATTGGGATGAGAAGAATTTTTTTATACTTATAGTTATATCACAACTATTTGGGAGTAAAATTTGTAACATTATGACCATATAAAAAAAATTCAAATCTTAAAGCTAATTTCAACTTTTCGTGAGCCTTCCTCTTTTTTTATTAATGATTTAAAAACCTAGATTCAAATATTGGTTTTTAATTTTTACTGATCTTTATTTTAGATGTCCAACCTATACATCACTGCCATCATTCTGTTCACTTGTAAAATCTGACCGTGACTGCTGTGCCCGACCAGTTTGTCACAAGCCACCAGTCACATTACAACCGCCAACAACAACGACTGCGTTACCCACACGTCCCACATGTTCTTGGTGTAACGATGGACTAGACAATTGTAAATCTTACGGACAATCTGCCTGCGAAGGCCAATATAAACCATGGGCTAAACGTAATTGTGCTCATTACTGCAACTTCTGTGGTAAGTCTTAAGGCTTAAGAAGATCATTATTGCAGAAATTTTTTTAATGTCAGTGGTAAGTCTAATGACCAATGAGTCTCTATGTATACCAAGGTTACAGTTGCAGTCAGCCTTTCATTCCATGCTGGTACCTTCATTAAGACAGTGAGGAAACTTGCGCTATGCATCTTACTTAACGTTCAGAGGCTAATTAAATGCATATACAGGATGAGAACATGTTAATGTTATATGAATATTAACCCTGCTTTGTACTAGACAGACTTTGCACTTGAGGCAAACACTCTACTATGAGACTACCAAGGCTGTTTAAGAATTTGACAATACATATGCTAAGCCCTTCTGATTTTCTTTGATAAATATAAATTCAAGCAAGACATGGCATACACTTGGCTGATCTTAAATTTCCTTCTCTATTCAAACATCCCATAGATATACCATTGAATACCAAAAATGTGTTGTCTTTACTACCTCAACTTAAGTGATGAGTTAAAAGTTTTATTGCGAACCAAATGAAACTCTACCACAGAGTCATCTCCTCTTGGTCAAGGTATTTAAACTTTTGTCAATTCAATTGTCCCATTGAATAAATACAATAGCTATTGTTTTCTGTGTAGTTTATTCACTGGGACCTATAATTTCTTCTAAGAGAAATCTATCACTCATTGATTTATTTACCTGTAGCAAAAACTATCTTCGAAGTGGATGAAAATATATGTAATGAACTTACAAAATTGCATGTGATGTTGTATTTATTCAGTATCAATAATATATTTTCTATCTGTGCAATAAATGTAAACACTGATTCAAACATTAAAAGTTGATTTCTGACAAATTTTCAACATTGTTCCAATTTAAGTTTTTTGTGTGTGTATTTGACAAATAAAAACTTGAAAATGACAATGTTTAAATTAAGGCCTTCTTAAATGTATTCTACAACTAACCAAAGACAAAAAAATGCAAATTTCAATAGGAACAATGATAAACATTTTGTCAAAAATCAACTTTTTATATGTAAATCAGTGTATATATTGATAAGATTGAAAATATATTATTGATACTGAATAAATACAACATCACATCACAACATCACATGCAGTTTTGAAAGTTCATTACATATATTTTCATCTACTTAGAAGATAATTTTTGCTTCAGGTAAATAAATCAATGAGTGATGGATTTCTCTTAGAAGAAATTATAGGTCCCAGTGAATAAACTACACGAAGAACAATAGCTATTGTATTTATTCAATGGAACAATTGAACTAACAAAAGTTTAAATACCTTGACCAAGGGGAGATGATTCTGTGATAGAGTTTCATTTGGTTCGCAATATATTCAAAAACCTAAAACCACATTGATATTGTAGATGTGTTCTAAGTCCTAAGACCACCTGACATTCACTAATATAAAGTCTGGGTTGAACATAACTCTGAAATTTAAGCTCCATTTAAAGTTTATTATGTGTACCATTGACTACATTAACAGCTAATTTTGATTCTTTAATGGTAATTGCAAAGACTTGACAGAGATTTTCATAACTGTCTTGCAGTTTCTTTGGTTAGTCTTTTTAATAATATGACTCTGTACAAAAAGTCAGAAATAAACATAAAACCTGTTTTGTTTTGATGATATTCAGTCTTATATTCAATAACAATTTTAAATAGCATAACCCATAAAATTATCCACCAATAGAATTTGATTATATTACGTATTTGAATAATGTTCAGCTGGGACATTTTTGTGTTACAGATTGCAGTGCTGCTCCCACGACAACAACTGATCCTTTCACTGATCCTACATGTATTGACAAATTAGATAACTGCGGTGACTTTGGAGACGACGCATGTACAGGAATATTTTATACATGGGCTCTTGATAATTGTCCAAGACACTGTGCATTATGTAAGTAAAACAGTAAGGTAATAACAAGAGGAATGGGGTAATATTGTAAGTCGAAGACAGATAGACATCATTAGGCCATCCTTAAATAATTCTTTGTTTGATGTTGCCTACCCATGCCTTGTAGAGATGGGTAGGTAGATTGGAATTTTACTTTTTTTATGGCCAACAACAAAAGTTATAAAAATAAGGAGATGTGGTATGATTGCCAATGAGACAACTATCCACCAAAGTTCAAATGAAGTGGATGTAAGCAATTATAGGCAACTGTATGGCCTTCAACAATGAGAAAATCCCATACCGTATGGTCGGCTATAAAAGGCCCCGACATGAAAAATATGAAACAATTCAATTGAGAAAACTAACGGCCTAATTTATAACAAAACAATTTACGAACAACATATATGACAGACATGAACCAATGACAACCACTGAACTACAGGCTCCTGACTTGGGACAGGCACATAAAGAATATGGCGGGGTTAAACATGTTTGTGAGTGCTCAACCCTCCCCCTAACCTGGGACAGTGGTGTAACAGTACAACATAAGAACAAACTATAAAAATCAGTTGAACTGACAAAAGGTTAAATACCTTGAACCAACGACAACCACTGAACTACAAGCTCCTGTTTTAGACAAGAAAACAACATTAGACCAGGAAAAAATCTTTAAAAAAAAAATTAGAAACAATTTGTGTCATAAAATTTTTTGGGAAGGCTGCTCTTTAGGTGGTTAGGTAGGCAACATCAAACAATTTAACTTTCATTTTTGGCCTTATGAAATTAAATATGATGTCCTGTTCACACATAAATATCTGGTTAGTGAATATGAAGGAGTGTTCGTCATGCTGTTGTTCATACATAAAATTTAAATAAACGTTGTACCATCGCTTGAATATCCATTTGTTTAAGATTTTTTGGTGTACCCTCTTGAAAGCATTACCCAGAATGCAGTACATTCTAAAATGATCATTGTCCAAACAGGAAGTATTTGTATTTTCTGGGACCAATATATTAAGGGACTTGTAACTAAGAATATTTTTCATATTCAAAAATTTACCTGTAAATGGCTGTTTTTTGGGGTATTTCTCAGTACAAACATTGGTCAACTATCTTCTAACTATTCTTAGGATGTTTTTTGACATTTATAAAAATTATATGAAGATAAATGATTGTTGTGTGGCATAGGGTGATTTTCATTTCAATAATTTCATTATTAATGAAGTCCCAGGTATTTTATAGAAATTACATAGTAGTAAGTATATATTCGTTGAGCATTGTGTTGGTTAAACAGAATATGGGATATTGCTTCTTTTTACTTATTGGATATATCTAATGCAATTTCTTAAATCATTCTATTGATAAGGCATTATAGGGCCTTCATTAAATATTTCTTTATACCCCCGTTCTAGGAGTGGGTGCTTTATTGTAATCTCCTTGTTTGTTCCTTCTGTCTGTCAGTAAGTTAGTCGATCCATTTGTCTAACAAATACTTTTGTCACAAACTTCTTACAATCTTCTGATACAGAATAGTTTCATATCTGGTCAGCAGATTGACAATGATGACTTGTAATGTGTGAGCACTGTTTGGATCTGTCGACACCTACATCCTTTTTAACTGATATCATGTGTTGAAAAAACCAAGTATTTTGAATATTTTCTTCACATATTTCTCCAGTTCTACTTAAAAAGGGTTCTTAATAATTAGTCAGCAGCTTGACACTGATGAGTTGTATTGTTTGGACGCTTTTCAGATCTCTCAGACACCCACTTCCTGTTTGCCAATACCGTATGTTATGCGTAGGAATGCTGAGCAGACAGCACATGCAACTTATTGTATTGTCTTGAATTAGCCCCAACAAAAACAGAACTACATTTTGCTCTTGCAAATTTATATCATTCCTTCATTATATACATAAATTATCATGTCAAAAGAATTATTATTTGTTTTTCATGTGTCTGAAATTTAAAATGATCTGTTTGTAGACAATTATTCTTACAGGCCTTGATTTACATCCAACTGTTCCTCAAAATAGATGTCAGGACAAACAAGCCACAATTTGTAGCTCCCAGAAAAATGTTATATGTACAAATGCTGCATACAAACTTTGGGCTGAAGACAATTGTCAAAAGACATGTGACCTTTGTCCAGGTAGTCATTTAATATACTTTAACTTGATTTCAGAATATTTAAAAAAATGACGAGATATCCCAAAAAATCAAAAAAAATCACAATTTTATAAAGAGTAGATAACAATAAAAACCAAGAGACAAAAAAGTCAAGAAAAAAATTTCTTAGAAGAACAGATTGAGCAACATAAACCCCACAAGATCTTGTTACGGCATTGTGAATGGTGACATCCTGATGTTCTTAATGCACTCTTATCGACATAAACCCCACAAGATCTTGTTACGGCATTGTGAATGGTGACATCGTGATGTTCTTAATGCACTCTTATCGACATAAACCCCACAAGATCTTGTTATGGCATTGTGAATGGTGACATCGTGATGTTCTTAATGCACTCTTATCGACATAAACCCCACAAGATCTTGTTACGGCATTGTGAATGGTGACATCCTGATGTTCTTAATGCACTCTTATCGACATAAACCCCACAAGACATCCTGATGTTCTTAATGCACTCTTATCGACATAAACCCCACAAGATCTTGTTATGGCATTGTGAATGGTGACATCCTGATGTTCTTAATGCACTCTTATCGACATAAACCCCACAAGATCTTGTTACGGCATTGTGAATGGTGACAACCCCACAAGATCTTGTTACGGCATTGTGAATGGTGACATCCTGATGTTCTTAATGCACTCTTATCGACATAAACCCCACAAGATCTTGTTACGGCATTGTGAATGGTGACATCCTGATGTTCTTAATGCACTCTTATCGACATAAACCCCACAAGATCTTGTTACGGCATTGTGAATGGTGACATCCTGATGTTCTTAATGCACTCTTATCGACATAAACCCCACAAGATCTTGTTACGGCATTGTGAATGGTGACATCCTGATGTTCTTAATGCACTCTTATCGACATAAACCCCACAAGATCTTGTTACGGCATTGTGAATGGTGACATCCTGATGTTCTTAATGCACTCTTATCGACATAAACCCACAAGATCTTGTTACGGCATTGTGAATGGTGACATCCTGATGTTCTTAATGCACTCTTATCGACATAAACCCCACAAGATCTTGTTACGGCATTGTGAATGGTGACATCCTGATGTTCTTAATGCACTCTTATCGACATAAACCCCACAAGATCTTGTTACGGCATTGTGAATGGTGACATCGTGATGTTCTTAATGCACTCTTATCGACATAAACCCCACAAGATCTTGTTACGGCATTGTGAATGGTGACATCCTGATGTTCTTAATGCACTCTTATCGACATAAACCCCACAAGATCTTGTTACGGCATTGTGAATGGTGACATCGTGATGTTCTTAATGCACTCTTATCGACATAAACCCCACAAGATCTTGTTACGGCATTGTGAATGGTGACATCCTGATGTTCTTAATGCACTCTTATCGACATAAACCCCACAAGATCTTGTTACGGCATTGTGAATGGTGACATCGTGATGTTCTTAATGCACTCTTATCGACATAAACCCCACAAGATCTTGTTACGGCATTGTGAATGGTGACATCCTGATGTTCTTAATGCACTCTTATCGACATAAACCCCACAAGATCTTGTTACGGCATTGTGAATGGTGACATCCTGATGTTCTTAATGCACTCTTATCGACATAAACCCCACAAGATCTTGTTACGGCATTGTGAATGGTGACATCCTGATGTTCTTAATGCACTCTTATCGACATAAACCCCACAAGATCTTGTTACGGCATTGTGAATGGTGACATCCTGATGTTCTTAATGCACTCTTATCGACATAAACCCCACAAGATCTTGTTACGGCATTGTGAATGGTGACATCGTGATGTTCTTAATGCACTCTTATCGACATAAACCCCACAAGATCTTGTTACGGCATTGTGAATGGTGACATCCTGATGTTCTTAATGCACTCTTATCGACATAAACCCCACAAGATCTTGTTACGGCATTGTGAATGGTGACATCCTGATGTTCTTAATGCACTCTTATCGACATAAACCCCACAAGATCTTGTTACGGCATTGTGAATGGTGACATCCTGATGTTCTTAATGCACTCTTATCGACATAAACCCCACAAGATCTTGTTACGGCATTGTGAATGGTGACATCCTGATGTTCTTAATGCACTCTTATCGACATAAACCCCACAAGATCTTGTTACGGCATTGTGAATGGTGACATCCTGATGTTCTTAATGCACTCTTATCGACATAAACCCCACAAGATCTTGTTACGGCATTGTGAATGGTGACATCCTGATGTTCTTAATGCACTCTTATCGACATAAACCCCACAAGATCTTGTTACGGCATTGTGAATGGTGACATCCTGATGTTCTTAATGCACTCTTATCGACATAAACCCCACAAGATCTTGTTACGGCATTGTGAATGGTGACATCGTGATGTTCTTAATGCACTCTTATCGACATAAACCCCACAAGATCTTGTTACGGCATTGTGAATGGTGACATCCTGATGTTCTTAATGCACTCTTATCGACATAAACCCCACAAGATCTTGTTACGGCATTGTGAATGGTGACATCCTGATGTTCTTAATGCACTCTTATCGACATAAACCCACAAGATCTTGTTACGGCATTGTGAATGGTGACATCCTGATGTTCTTAATGCACTCTTATCGACATAAACCCCACAAGATCTTGTTACGGCATTGTGAATGGTGACATCCTGATGTTCTTAATGCACTCTTATCGACATAAACCCCACAAGATCTTGTTACGGCATTGTGAATGGTGACATCCTGATGTTCTTAATGCACTCTTATCGACATAAACCCCACAAGATCTTGTTACGGCATTGTGAATGGTGACATCCTGATGTTCTTAATGCACTCTTATCGACATAAACCCCACAAGATCTTGTTACGGCATTGTGAATGGTGACATCCTGATGTTCTTAATGCACTCTTATCGACATAAACCCCACAAGATCTTGTTACGGCATTGTGAATGGTGACATGATGTTCTTAATGCACTCTTATAATGCACTCTTATCGACATAAACCCCACAAGATCTTGTTACGGCATTGTGAATGGTGACATCGTGATGTTCTTAATGCACTCTTATACATAAACCCCACAAGATCTTGTTACGGCATTGTGAATGGTGACATCCTGATGTTCTTAATGCACTCTTATCGACATAAACCCCACAAGATCTTGTTACGGCATTGTGAATGGTGACATCCTGATGTTCTTAATGCACTCTTATCGACATAAACCCCACAAGATCTTGTTACGGCATTGTGAATGGTGACATCGTGATGTTCTTAATGCACTCTTATCGACATAAACCCCACAAGATCTTGTTACGGCATTGTGAATGGTGACATCCTGATGTTCTTAATGCACTCTTATCGACATAAACCCCACAAGATCTTGTTACGGCATTGTGAATGGTGACATCCTGATGTTCTTAATGCACTCTTATCGACATAAACCCCACAAGATCTTGTTACGGCATTGTGAATGGTGACATCCTGATGTTCTTAATGCACTCTTATCGACATAAACCCCACAAGATCTTGTTACGGCATTGTGAATGGTGACATCCTGATGTTCTTAATGCACTCTTATCGACATAAACCCCACAAGATCTTGTTACGGCATTGTGAATGGTGACATCCTGATGTTCTTAATGCACTCTTATCGACATAAACCCCACAAGATCTTGTTACGGCATTGTGAATGGTGACATCCTGATGTTCTTAATGCACTCTTATCGACATAAACCCCACAAGATCTTGTTACGGCATTGTGAATGGTGACATCCTGATGTTCTTAATGCACTCTTATCGACATAAACCCCACAAGATCTTGTTACGGCATTGTGAATGGTGACATCCTGATGTTCTTAATGCACTCTTATCGACATAAACCCCACAAGATCTTGTTACGGCATTGTGAATGGTGACATCCTGATGTTCTTAATGCACTCTTATCGACATAAACCCCACAAGATCTTGTTACGGCATTGTGAATGGTGACATCCTGATGTTCTTAATGCACTCTTATCGACATAAACCCCACAAGATCTTGTTACGGCATTGTGAATGGTGACATCCTGATGTTCTTAATGCACTCTTATCGACATAAACCCCACAAGATCTTGTTACGGCATTGTGAATGGTGACATCCTGATGTTCTTAATGCACTCTTATCGACATAAACCCCACAAGATCTTGTTACGGCATTGTGAATGGTGACATCCTGATGTTCTTAATGCACTCTTATCGACATAAACCCCACAAGATCTTGTTACGGCATTGTGAATGGTGACATCGTGATGTTCTTAATGCACTCTTATCGACATAAACCCCACAAGATCTTGTTACGGCATTGTGAATGGTGACATCCTGATGTTCTTAATGCACTCTTATCGACATAAACCCCACAAGATCTTGTTACGGCATTGTGAATGGTGACATCGTGATGTTCTTAATGCACTCTTATCGACATAAACCCCACAAGATCTTGTTACGGCATTGTGAATGGTGACATCGTGATGTTCTTAATGCACTCTTATCGACATAAACCCCACAAGATCTTGTTACGGCATTGTGAATGGTGACATCGTGATGTTCTTAATGCACTCTTATCGACATAAACCCCACAAGATCTTGTTACGGCATTGTGAATGGTGACATCCTGATGTTCTTAATGCACTCTTATCGACATAAACCCCACAAGATCTTGTTACGGCATTGTGAATGGTGACATCCTGATGTTCTTAATGCACTCTTATCGACATAAACCCCACAAGATCTTGTTACGGCATTGTGAATGGTGACATCCTGATGTTCTTAATGCACTCTTATCGACATAAACCCCACAAGATCTTGTTACGGCATTGTGAATGGTGACATCCTGATGTTCTTAATGCACTCTTATCGACATAAACCCCACAAGATCTTGTTACGGCATTGTGAATGGTGACATCCTGATGTTCTTAATGCACTCTTATCGACATAAAATTTCTCCCACACACAAGATCTTGTTACGGCATTGTGAATGGTGACATCCTGATGTTCTTAATGCACTCTTATCGACATAACCCCACAAGATCTTGTTATGGCATTGTGAATGGTGACATCCTGATGTTCTTAATGCACTCTTATCGACATAAACCCCACAAGATCTTGTTATGGCATTGTGAATGGTGACATCCTGATGTTCTTAATGCACTCTTATCGACATAAACCCCACAAGATCTTGTTATGGCATTGTGAATGGTGACATCGTGATGTTCTTAATGCACTCTTATCGACATAAACCCCACAAGATCTTGTTACGGCATTGTGAATGGTGACATCGTGATGTTCTTAATGCACTCTTATCGACATAAAACCCCACAAGATACATTATGGGTCATTGTGAATGGTGACATGGGTCTGATGTACAAGATTTCTTATCGGCATTGTTATGGTCTGACATCGTGATGTTCTTAATGCACTCTTATCGAAATAAACCCACAAGATCTTGTTACGGCATTGTGAATGGTGACATCCTGATGTTCTTAATGCACTCTTATCGACATAAACCCCACAAGATCTTGTTACGGCATTGTGAATGGCACAAGATCTTGTTACGGCATTGTAATGGTGACACTCTTATCGACATAAACCCCACAAGATCTTGTTATGGCATTGTGAATGGTGACATCTTAATGCACTCTTATCGACTTAAGATCTTGCATTCTTATCGACTCTTATATAACCCCATGATGTTCTTAATGCACTCTTATCGACATAAACCCCACAAGATCTTGTTATGGCATTGTGAATGGTGACATCGTGATGTTCTTAATGCACTCTTATCGACATAAACCCCACAAGATCTTGTTACGGCATTGTGAATGGTGACATCGTGATGTTCTTAATGCACTCTTATCGACATAAACCCCACAAGATCTTGTTACGGCATTGTGAATGGTGACATCCTGATGTTCTTAATGCACTCTTATCGACATAAACCCCACAAGATCTTGTTACGGCATTGTGAATGGTGACATCCTGATGTTCTTAATGCACTCTTATCGACATAAACCCCACAAGATCTTGTTACGGCATTGTGAATGGTGACATCCTGATGTTCTTAATGCACTCTTATCGACATAAACCCCACAAGATCTTGTTACGGCATTGTGAATGGTGACATCGTGATGTTCTTAATGCACTCTTATCGACATAAACCCCACAAGATCTTGTTACGGCATTGTGAATGGTGACATCCTGATGTTCTTAATGCACTCTTATCGACATAAACCGTGTATTTCTCTTATTCACACCAGAGGTGATCATTTTTTAATCCTATATCAGTCGAAACCTATTTTTTATTCTGAGATATTTACAAGTATGCATTTTTTTCCATAGCAGTGAAAGAAGAAATTTGCAAATTGCCATCAAATAAGAGTAAAGTTTATGAATCATGAGTCCTTTCTCTACATTTAGTATACATATAATAAACTGATAAGCATAGAGATTTATTTTTCTTTTATGTAATTTAGTTTGGACAATATCAAAATGATCTATCTGTTTATATACTTGCAGGACAAGTAAGAACAACACCAACACGTAAGTTACCTTTCAATAGTACTTTTAACAACAGTTTTATCCTTTTGCTATACACCATCAACTCTCATCAACATTAAGTTTTAAACCTATACATTTTCATTTTGAGTCCTTTACTTAACTTTGACATGATGTGTCCTTTACTTAAATTTTACATAATGAGTCCTTTACTTAACAATTACATGATGAGTCCTTTACTTTACATATAAATTATGTGTCTTTTGGATAACAATTACATAATGTGTCCTTTACTCAATCTTTACATTATGAGTCCTTTACTTGGGATTTACATTATGGGTCTGTTACTTAAGATTTACCTCATTGGTTCTTTACTTAAGATTTACGTTATGGGTCTGTTACTTAAGATTTACCTTATTGGTCCTTTACTTAAGATTTACATTATGGTCTGTAATTTAACTTTTATATTATTATAATGAGATGAAAACAACTGAAAATTTGGCGGAATGATTCTCTCTAGACTTTTCATAAATTTAATATTGGCACCTTTTTTCTTTCAATAACTATGAAAAAAATTTGTAAGATTTTCAGAAATGGCTTTTTTAGGGGTTAGTGGGCAAAATATCTTTTGGCACTACATGGAGAGCACTGGAGGATTTCAAATATATCTGACAAAAAGTAAAAAAAAACAAGAGTATCGAGCATCCTTAATATAAGTTTCTAAGTATCCTGTAACTTATTTACCAAATGCTAATGTTGTACTTTCTACTGGAAATTGATAGTTTTGTCAATTACTTGGGAGAAATCAGTGGTTTCCCTTAAAATTATATACCTGAAATTTAGTAAATTTGAAGTACTATGGGCAATTTACTATATCTTTTGAATGTATTACAGCTAAAGGTTGTTCATTTAATGGAATTGATTACCAACATGGTGCTAAGTGGAAGGATGGCTGTGACAAGAATTGTACTTGTGTCGATGGTCTCTACAATTGTATAGATATGTAAGTAAATGTTTTTTGTTTGTTTGAGGGAGACATATTTTCCCTTAAAAATATTTTGTGAACCTTGGAAATAATAAAAACAATCTATGCATCTTCTTATTTTCCTGTTTGTTAAGAGATTTATAAGCCATTAATACTTAAAGAACATCAATACATAAATTGCAAACCTAAATGCAGAATTAGTATCACTAAATCTATTGATTGCATATACACTTAATTTTGATTTGACATATAGTGTCTTATGAATAGAACCAAACAGTCTTATATATATTTGTAATTTTGAAACCATGGAACCACTAACAAAATAAAAACTGAAATATCTAAGAATAAATTTCAAATATAAAATTATTGAATCTACTTTTGATTGCAGATGTCAAAAATATCCAAATCTTCCATCAAACTGGCAACTAGTGAAATCTCCTGGAGAATGCTGTCCTCATGTTGTCATTGGAGTTGGTGAACGTGAGTTTTCATTTAAGGATATGTAAATTGATTGGTTGTTAGTGTTTAACCCTACTTTCCCGTACTTTTTGCTAAATCATGGTGGCTAGTTTTTACTGGTGGAGAAAGCTGGAGATCCTTAAGAGAATTACTAACCTTCAAAGGAAAACTGAAAATCCTTGTCAATTAAGATTGGAGTCAAACACACCTGCCACTAGCTGGGAAGAATACGTAGAAGTCAGATGGAGTTAATATGCCCTATAATTGTATCAGCTACATATAAATTTATCATTAAGAGCATTAAATTTTACAAGAATTCAGCAAAATGAACACAATTTGTTAATGTATAAATGATCAATTAAATTATATATGATTTGCAGGCTGATCCATATTTTTTATAATATATTTATATATCTCTCAATGTCAACATTCGAGTGAACAAAGTGCAGTGCGCTCATCATGGTCTAATAGTGTTGTCTATATTTTATAACTACTAGAAAAAACCTGTGAGCGCGGCTTGAAGACTACTTGAAATGTTTATGGTGATACACAGCTTGGGTTCGTGTTTCTCAAACTGTTTTTATGCACTGATGCATTATGTTGATAGTTTTTATTAGTTTGTCAGTTCTTCTTCCATAGGAGTTTGAATGTCCAATTAGTAGCTTCTGTCTCGGTGTTACACAGGTGCTCCTAGAACGGAGGAAATAACTCAGAGAAGAAGAAGACAACCTAGAACACTGATGATTAAAACATTTCTCAGTGGTGCTAGTTTGTAGTACGTGCTCCGAGAAAGGAGGAATTTACTAAGAGAAGAAGAAAAAAATCTAATGATTAAACACATTTCTTCGAGTTTGTTATATTTCTTTTTTTTTGAGTGGTGCGAGTTTGATAAAGTGATGCAAGTTGTAATAATTAGTGAGAGTGTTTGAGTGGTGCTAGTTGGCCGTGTGCCTAGTTGTCGGGCAGTATGTCGACTTAGCATGCGCGAAAGCATATAAGACACGGATCTATAACGGTCTTCGAATTTGGATATTTTCTCAAAAATTGGCGTTTTCTGTGGAAAAAAGATTGTTTCAATGACAAATTTAGGAAGTACAAAACACTACATTTATACGTCATATCACAAATATTTCTGACTTTGTATGGTTTCAGAGGAGTTGTGGCTCAATGAAATCGGTCTCTTCCTTTAGTAGTATAGATTTATTGTACTTGTTCAATATTATATTGTTAAAAATAATCAATTACATTGCAATTTAAAAATCATTACTTTCAGCCGTATGCAATTATGGTGGAAAGACATATAAGCAGGATGAAACCTGGTCTGATGGTTGTCAGTTTAGCTGTGTCTGTAATGATGCCAAGAATGGTCAATATCAATGTAAAGAAAAGTAAGTAGTGTTTGCCAAGAAATAGGAGTAAATTCGATAATGCCCCAATATGGCCCTTATTTTTAGCTAATATTTCAAAATTAGGATTTAATGGCCACAATCATTGTGAATCATAGTTAAAACAATTACTTGATAGTAAAAAAGGACTTTCTTTGAAAATTTACATATCGTCATATATTATCATTTTTTTTTGAGATGTCAAAATAAGGACTGTTCCATTAAAACATAAATGGTACCCAGGGAAGACATTTTGAAAACTGGATAACCACCTAAAGAGGCAATTTTAGATTTTCGCTTACATTATTTTACTATATATAAAAACTTAAAGATACCACATTTATTTGCAACACATTATATATTGATGGTCAAATAGGGCCCTTACTCCTTTTTTGGGGTTTTTGGAAACAGATATCATAAAGTCATTGAAAAGCTAATTAAAAGAGTTTTAATTCCTGGCTGATCACTTTTGCAATGGACAAAAAAATCTTCAATAACATAAGGAGTTTTTGCTACAAATATGTTCATTCAATATAAAAATGTATTCAAATTAAGTACAGTATTTTTACCCATCTTTGCAAGAAATTTCTGAAAATTTCATATCCATGATGTAATTTTACAGTGTAGTAATTTTCTTTGAATTTAATTCAGATTATTACAGCAGTTATTCAAAAAGAAGGGTTACTTGTCTGAATAAAACTTAGTGAAATAACATGATTCATGAAACTGTTCCTTAGTATTGATGCCAGTTTGGTTGTATTAATTTCTTCTTTTTTAAGAGGGGGCCTCGCTGGCCGAGTGGTTTAAGTAGTTGAACTACTGTATCATTAGCCTGTCAACACTGAGATTGTGAGTTCCAATCCTGCACATGGCAGGTGCGCTCTACTCCAATCTTGATTGACTAGGTTTGTCAGTTTTCCTACTGAAGGTCATGGTTCTCACTCCGGCTTCCTCCAACAACAAAAACAGACCACACGAAATAGCACAACAGTGCTGAAAGTGGCGTCAAATACCAATCAGTCAATCAATCAATCTTGATCAAGTTTTGGTTGATTAGTATTTTTTGACACTGGTGACATGCTGGTGTTAATTACTAACAAAATTTTAAATTAATTGAACCTTGTACCAAAATAATAGATGTGAATATTTAACCAATGAGAAAATAAACTTAAATCAAATACAAAAGTATAATTTCTTATTTCTTAATTCTTAAGGAATTTGTAAAGAAATATTTTATTCAGCATCTTATGTGCAAACGTTATAAATCCTTAGTCCTTAAGGGAAATGGTCGCGACAGTATATCAAGCAATGAATCGCGTGATTTTAAGATGCCACCATACATGGAAATTTATTAAAAGGTTTGTAAAAAAAAATTTCATACAGCTTGAATTTTTTGCTTTTTATTTTGGCAACAAACATCTGCTTACTTTTGGCTTTTTAATCTTTGCTTCAAAAATTTTAAAAAGATTATGTTTCATGTTAATGCATTTATCATTAAGCTCTTAATTTTAAATTTATGCTGTCCTGGCTTTCGTTGTCTTAAATTTATACATTGCTTGATAGTTTATGTTAGTATCACTATAAAAAGTGATATCTTATATATATTAGCTGACATTGTCCTCTCTTAATTCTTTTGGCTTTGAGTGTGCCTTGTAAATGTAATGTTTTTTATTAAACTACTTTTTGTCAAGCCTGCAACAATTTTTCTACTAATAAATGGGCTTAGTTGGTTTTTTTGCAGTAAACATTAAGATACAGTCTAAGGTTATAAATCAACTTTGTGGAACCTTCATAGAATTGTAGGGAACTTGGACAGAAGCTTTTTTATGATCAAAAGACAGTATTCAGAGCAAAATTATGAAAATATTTTTTTTTCATTTTTCTACTCTATTCTTGATTTGCCATCATCAGGAATGCTTAAAGCCAAATATTTGAAAGCTAAGGATGCATAAGTACTGAAACTAGTAAAGAGCTATATGACCAAAAGGGACCTCAAAGCTCTAAGGTCAACTTTGACTGAGGGAGTTGGAATTTTAGTTTTTTCATAACTTCTTAATTTAAAAATGGGCAATTTTAGAAATTTTTGTTATTAATTATGTCAGTACCAAAGCACGGACTACTGAGCTGATTATACCCTCAGGGACTACTAGTCCAACAGCAGTGGTAACAACCCAGTGCTATAAAAAATGATAATAACATTTTGTAAGTTGTGTGTGTCCGAAGCACTTTTCTAGAGTTCTCTTCATCAGGAATGCCTAAAGCCATGGATGTATAAGTATCAAAACTAGTGAAGAGCTAAACTACCAAAAGGGACCTTAAAGTTATTGCCAAATCCATCTAAGGTCGACTTTGCTTGGGGGAGTTGGAAACTTAGTTTCTTGATGATTTTTTAGTATATATTTGAACAATTTAAGAAATGTTTGTTTTAAATCATGTCAGCACCGAAGCACTGACTACTGAGGTGCAATTAAAAAACTTATTAGTCCCAAATATAGGTTCCCTTTGAAATTGATTCAGAATACTGCCCTTCTATCAAGATAGAGATTATGATGGTATGATACTAAACCCTAACGGGAGGGATTTTGCTTGATTTCATAAGATGAAGACATAATCTTTATATCAGATTAATTGAGGTCTGGAGCTGGCATGTCAGTAACTGCGGGATTTTCTCGCTGTGTTGAAGATCCATTGGTGGCCTTGGGCTGTTTTATGCTCTTTGGTTGGGTAACCCGGGTTACACATTACCCGTTTCCATTCTTTATTTTATGTAACTGTAAAAAGAAGATTTTGAAGAAAGTTTGTTATTTGAATTGGTTTGATAATTCATTGATAAGTTTTTGTTGCTATGTGTTCTTTTTTTCTTAAAAACAACCAATCTTTTTGAACCAGATATCTCTAATGTAGTGTTTGTATATTGGTTCTCAAATATTTTACAGTTTAAGTCTATTATATTATCATACATACTGTGGATTCATTATTATTCATTAGATACCAATTTTTGTGGATTTTGTGGGTTAAGGTGAACCATAAATTTAAATGTTCAACTGCAGTACAGATTTTCTTTAGGAATGTATGTAAAACCACGAAATCATATATGCCTGAAAATGAAAGTTTTCCTCAATCCACGAAAATTGAGATCCACGAAAAATAAATGATTCCACAGTAAGTGATTGATACAAGCTCCTTGTCACCTCTAGTTCTTGAAATTTTGATATACTATTCTTTTTTTATCAATCTTTATTTTAGGTGTCCAGTATGGCATTTGCCTGATGTTTGTACTTGGAATCCAGCCAAACCAGGAAAATGTTGTAGACAACCAACATGTCCGAAACCATATGTCATTACTGGATATCCAGATGCATAAATTTCATGAATTGTTCTTTTTAAATAAAGTTATTTATCAACAGGAACTTTTTTATGCCCCCACCACTAGGCAAAGGGGGAATTAAGTGTTACCCTTGTCCGTCTGTACGTCCATCAGTCCATCCGTAAGTACATCCCAAAATTTAGTGTCCCTTCTCTAACTTTAGTTTGCCTCACCCAAATGTTATGAAACTTATACACAATGCTAATCACAGATCAAGTTCCAATTTGGATGGAATCATTTTAACAGTTCTCTAGTTATGTCCCTTTGTAATGTTATATGCAAGTGGGGGCATCATCTGTGTCCCATGGACACATTCTCCATTTATTTTATTTTCAACTTCACTAAATTTCACTCATTTAATTGGTGAGATCACTAAGATAGCTGTGTCACTTGAGAAATTGTTAACAGTGTGTGAAATATTGTTGTTGAATAAAAAAACATTTAAATGGTGTTTGGAATTAAATATGTAAGTGTATTTTTAAAATCTGAAATTTTCAACTAGTTAGTTGCAAGGTCAGTATGATAATATTTTATTATGTTGATTTAGTCTATGAGATAAAAATCCTCTTAGAAACATTTTGAAGTTTCATTATATTTAATAGAAAATGAAAATACTTTAATAATGACATAAAGACCAGAAATACAATGTATACCATATCCCTAAAATCCTTTAACAATATTCTAAGTAGAAAAAAGTAAGGGAATTAGGAAAACTATTTATAATTGCTACAGTACACGTTGATTAAGAGTATCCACATTAAGAATGATAACTTTAAATGTAAAATTTATACATATAACATTGGAATAATGTCAATTGTACATTATCACATACCTGTACTAAAGATGTTTGGGAAAAGAAGGACAACTGTTAAAACTCATCAAAGATAACTGAGGCTTATAATTTGTTACACCAAACTCGGGTTGCGTCTACATAAGACTCATGAAAGATACCTGAGGCTTATAACTTGTTACACCAAACTCGGGTTGCGTGTACATAAGACTCATCAGTGGAGCTGAAATCAAAACAATTGGAAGGCCAAAAAAATCAGACATGAAGTTGAAGAACTATGCAAGCCAAAAATTCCAAAAAGCCGTGCCAAATACGGCTAAGGCCATCTATACCTAGGAGTAAAATAAACTGTAGTGTTTTGAGTAGTTTAAAATTGATATAAACTGAAAATTTATGGAAATAATGACCATATCAATGATAATTCATATCACCACAAAGTGCTGACTACTGGCTGGTGATACCCTGGGAGACGAAATGTTCACCAGCAGTAGCATCAATTCAGTGGTTGTAAAATCTCATCAAAGATACCAGGCTTATAATTAGTAACGCCTGTCGCTCTTTTGATCTAAACAAGACTCATTAGTGGCTCATGAATCAAAATATTGTTATGTGTTATTGTTCTTACATATATGTTAATACTATCTTATTTATTATTAAAACGATTTCTCCAAAATACTGTTGAGTGTCACCCTACAATTTCTTTATATATCCATCTATATATTCTAGTTAATTTCTTTACATAAAAAAATAGACTATGTCAAGCTCCACTAAGGGAAGGGGGGATAATGCATGACAACCTCTTTTCATTCAAAATTTTGTATAAAGACTTTAATATTTAAGCACAAAAGGATAAAATTTGATTACCTATACTTGGATTTAATTAGTTAAACAAATATTCTTGATTAGACGGTTTGTCTTTTTATGATACAAAAGAGCGGCAAAAGATACCAAAGAGACATTTAAATTCATTAGTCGAAAAAACAACCTGACAATGTCGTGACAAGAATAGAAATCAAGACAAACAACAGTATATACAACACAACATAGAACACCAAAGATTGAGCAACACAAAGCCCACTAAAAACCAGGGGTGATCTGGTGCTCAGATTCTGCTCCCCATGTGGCATCTGTCGTGTTGCTCATGTAAGTACAAACCCGGTGATTAATTCGGTAGGTCACCTTCGAGGAAGAGAGGACGTGATTGTGGTTACGACAATTGGAATCTTTGTCGTAATTTGTGAAAAAAGATATTCCATAAGGGTTAACTAAATCTTGAGAGCATCTGTAAAATTTTTGAAGGGATGATTTCAACCTCACCACTTGGAATTCTTGATTTATGGCTTCCTTGTTAACAGCAACCCTCTATCAAGAAAATCATGATACGAAATGCAAGCTCTGAAATATTGTTACAAAAAAGTAAAATCACAAAAATACTGAACTCCGAGGGAAATTCAAAAAGGAAAGTCCCCAATCAAATGGCAAAATCAAAAGTTCAAACACATCACCAAATGGATAACAACTGTCATATTCCTGACTTGGTACAGGCATTTTCTTATGTAGAAAATGGTGGATTGAACCTGGTTTTATAGCTAGCTAAACCTGGGATTGGTATGCTCCATATGCAGGCGCTGCTAGAAGTTGCTACATAGAAATGTAAAATTTACAATTGTGAAATTGAAATCATCTCATTTGTCGTAATTTTTTTTTCTAGTGAACCGACCCTCATTTTCAATTTCTAGATGTAAGGCAAGATATGAGACAGACTTTACTGTATTTGTTGTATCATTTATTTCATGTTCAATGGGAAAGATGCGTTCAACATGTTCAACAGTGTCACTAATTCTTGAATTATTTAGTGAGAGTACATCATCTTTATAGCGAATCTTGAAGTTAAAGAATAATACTAGCTTTTCATTCTTCCCAAGAAATTTCTGAATTAAGTCGTCGGCCTGATATGAATAAAGGAACAAGTCGGCAAGAAGAGATGCACAATTAGTTCCCTTTTGAATGCCGAAAGTTCATGGTACATCAATATCAAATCTTTTTGAAATTGTAGAGAAAAACTTGGGAAGATTGTGCATAGCTTTTAGATGATACTGATACCCTGCAAAAGCGATTTTATTGGGATAGATAACATCTTACTTAGAATATTTGATATTTAGAAATAGTTGTATTCTGTTCAAATATATGAATAGAACACAAAATGTTTACACATATCACAAAATTTTTACACATATAGTATTTCATGTACTTTTATTCCATTTCAGATGTCCTAAATGGGAACTTCCTGAAGTTTGTCACTGGAACCCAGCACCAGCGGGAAAGTGCTGTCTGCGACCAGAATGTCCTGCACCTTATGTTATCACTGGTTACCCAGACCTTTAGATGTTTCAACTGATATATGTGACTGTCAATTTTAGAATAATTTTTATTAAAAAGTATTGTAGTCTATCATATTTTTTTTTTATATAAAAAAAAGTAAACTTTATTTTTAAAGTGTGTTATTAAATTAGTCCGTTTTTTAGTTCATCGTTGTTACAAGGTTACGAGATTATCACCAGGCTAGTAGTTAGCACTTTTATTTTGACTTTAAATATCATCGATATGTTCATAAAAAGTTACTGTTTATGAAATGTTGAAGTATTATATACACTATAGGGTTTTTCTATCTCCAGGAATGGATAGCCGTAACCGTTTTTGGTACAATGTTTTCAGAACATTTGGTTTTCAATGCTGTTCACCTTTGTACTTTAAGTGGTCATCCATCTTTTCTGATTCATGGACCATTGATGAGTCTGATGTAGACGAAACCTTTTTCTTGAGTACCATATTATAAGCCTTGTATCTTTGATGAGTATTTAGAAGGAAACAGTAAAAGAAAGCAAATCTAAATTTTTACATCAAGCAAAAGTCCGTGTATGGCTATAAGAGTACACTGTTTTCATTTGAAGCTTCATATAACTTGGTATTTGTTTTCATTTTTTCCTGCTTTGCCGAAGACGGAAACAGATCTAGTAACCGCTCGACTCTGTCCACCCGTCTGTCCGTCCGTCCGTCAGAAAGAAAGACAACTTTTGTCAAAGTTTTCTTGGCTTCTATGAAAGATAATGATTTAATATTTGGTCTGCAGTTTTATTATGTTGAGTTGTAGCAATTAAGCAATATTAACATCTGCCTTGTAGCCACTTTCTGTTTGTCGATAGTTTTAATTTTACAACACACATTGTACAAGGACAAGTTTCGTAAAACTTAAGGCAATAACGAAAACTTGATAAAACAGTAAGTATTTGTAATTGTTATATTTGAATAAGAAGATGTGGTATGAGTGCCAATGAGACAACTCTTCATCCCAATCACAATGTATAAAAATTAAACAATTATGGGTCAAAGAACGGCCTTCAAAAACGAAGCCTTGGCTCACACCGAACAGCAAGCTATAAAGGACCCCAAAATGACTAGTGTTAAACAATTCAAACAGGAAAACCAACGATCTAATCTATGTAAAGAACGAGAAACGCCACACCAACAAACGACAACCGCTGAACAACAGGCTCCTGACTCAGGACAGGTGCATACAAATTATTTCTTCCTTAAATGTAAAGGACAATGAAACTTGAAAATTTCAAAGACAATGAAATTATTCTACATTTGTAATAAATGTTATGGACCTCGATAAGCCTTTAGTAAAGACACCATATTTTATTAATGAGTACAAATTTTTTGCGAGAATCAGCAATCGACAATGTGGAAAATTATAATCCAATTGATAAACAAAAATTTGTAGAACATAGAGACTTATACAAGAAGCAAAATCTCTTGAAACATTATACTATTTCTATAACACTGATTAGTACACAGGCTTGACAATTTGTACAAGTTCAACCTATAGAATAAGATAAGGACGACATCAATGTTATACATGTACTATCTATAAATAGAGAAATGTATATGTAACACCATTAATTGCAAGTACGCATTCGATCTATATAGAACAATGCAAATATATAACATTTACATATATGATTTCTAGTTCAAAAATAGAGAAGATACCAAGAGGTAATGAAAAACCAAATGTGGAAAAACGACAACTATTCCAAAAGAAAAAAAAACACAACAAACAACCGTACTCACAAAACACTTCAAAGAACACTAAAAGTTAAATAACTCGAAGCCAACCTAAACTTAGATTGAAATCTAGGTGTTCCGGAAGGGTAGTAGGTCCTGTTCCACTAATAGCACCTGTCGTAAAAATCGCAGATTCACCAGTTACATTCGGGGATGCCATTAGAAAGAGAAGACGGATTGTGTTTAGGAATGACGACTGTGCTGAAAAACAAGTCCACAAAATGTAACATAATATGTTTTTTTAATAAATAAAAAAAAACAAGTATTTGTCTGAATCTGAGAAGCTCTTTTTATTACAAAGTATGATTTATCTCTACTAAAACGAGTTATTTGGATCTACGTTGGCTATTCAATTTTATGAAACAAAGTTGAGTTCATTCTTTTAACGTCTCAAAAAGGTTAAAATGAGAAATAGTTGTGTAAAGGATAATAAACGTCATAATGGTGCTCTTCGGTTGTTTGAAATCTTAATAGATCATTGGATTTTTAGTTTACACATCTGATTCACATCGCCCATAGAGAATTTACTCTGAAACATCTTTGTACTTTTTTAAGTATCCACATCTGATCACACCACCAATAGGGTGGGTAGTTTAATAATAATTTCAAATCTAGATTTGATTGCAGATAAATTTAAGTTACAGTAGTTTCTTGCTTGATGCTCAAAACTCAGAAATCTATTTAGAAGATACAAACAAACACTTAGGGAATAGCCTCTAGATGAGCGATATCGGGTGTGCCGCAACAATGCACAAGGACAAGTGTCTTCTGCTATGCAGGCATCACCCGCGCAACGCGAATCCGCACTCCGTCAAATTGTCAAAACCGTTAAGATAACAGATCAGACGACTTTTCCGGTATTTGAAGATGCACGACCGTAACTACCAGTAATTATTTGAGTTATTTTAACGCCATACGAAGGGACAGAGGGTATGTAACTGCTGAGAAATGGGAAGTTGACAATCAGAAAGTTGAATTCTTCACGATTGTCATACATTCTAGATTGAAATCGTCCATCTGTAAATATCGAAGTAAAGATAAAGTCATGAAGCAAACCTTCTCGATTCTTGAGTATCTTTAATCTCACTTTCATAGGGGTATATGAGATGTAATCAGTCACTTTATGAAACGTTGGTTATTTAGTGACAGAACATCATCAATATATCTGAAATTGAAATTAAAGAACGTTGCAAGATGATTTTTATGCTTAAGGAAGGCATATTTCTCAATGTCATCATTTTAAATGCCAACAGGTCCAAATGTTTGTGATTGGCAATTTCCAACTTAATAGTTGTATGATTAAGAGAGGTATCAAGATATTATTACCTTAAAGAAATAAGTTCCGATAGGGGAAATAAATGAGGTTTTGTTCGGATGTGATGTATGACAAGATTTGTATAAATGGGAAAATTGAAGCCTTAGGAAGTGTAAGTGATTTATAATTACGATGAACATGGCTGCGTCTATGCCGCGGACGTGTATGCAACACACAAACAGACCTGAAGGAGACACTTGTGAGCATACCATAACCATCAATGTTGTCATTAAATGTGTTGCTAATTCCCGAAAACAGTATTTTGAATCTATGGAAAGCAGGTGCGGGCTGTGGATTGTTCTTTTTGTTTCGATGATACAAATTTGCATAGAAAGGATTGTATGATCAAACAGATTAAAAATAGAGCCAGAAGATACCAAAGGGGCAATACAAAATTATTAGTCAAAGTAAAAGAGACGAACCCATTGCAAAACAGAAAAAATGACGACGAAAGACAAACTTTACACGGAAAACTAAAGATTGCACAACACGAAACCCACCAAACGAAAGGGTCTTTGCGTTGGAAATAAACACATTTATTCTAAAACCAGTTGTTAGCATGATACGGGTTATGTTCTTCTCGTATATGTTATGATTGTATGATACTAAACCACTAACGGGAGGGATTGTACCTGATTTTCATATGATGAAGACATAATCTTTCAATCAGTTTAATTGAGGTCTGGAGCTGGCATGTAAATAACTGCCAGTAGTCCTTTGTTAATTTACGCATCATTGTCATTTTGCTTAGTTTCTTCTGTTCTGAACCTATTCCTACATCGGACGCGGACTTCTTTTAAACTGAGTTTTACTGTGCGTATTGCTGTGTGTTTATTTATTCTATATTGGCTAGAGGTATAGGGGAGGGTTGAGATCTCACAAAACATGTTTAACCCCGCCGCATTTTTGCGCCTGTCCCTAGTCAGCAGCCTCTGGCCTTTGTTAGTCTTGTTTGTTTTTTAAATTTTGGTTCATTTATATGTTTTCGAGTTTAGTGTGACGTCCATTTTCGCTGAACTAGTACACATTTTTGTTAAGGGGCCAGCTGAAGCCCGCCTCCAGGTGCGGGATTTTCTTACTGTGTTGAAGACCCATTGGTGGCCTTGGGCTGTTTTCTAATCTTTGGTCCGGTTGTTGTCTCTTTGAAACATTCGTCGTTTCCATTTTCAATTTTATCATTGTCAATTTCTAGATGTAAGTCAAGATATGAAGCTAACTTAACGGTATTTGTGCTATCTTGTATTTCAAAATTCGATGAATAGATTCGTTGAACATACTAGAACTTTGTTTATACCAAACTTTGAAATATTTAGTGAGATGACATCATCTATATATCGGAATGTGAAGCTAAAGGGTAATGCTAGCTTCTTTTCTTTCTTCTTGAGAAAGTCCTGTATGAAATCAGTACCACATTGTAAAAGGAACAGGAACAGGTCTACAAGAATAGGAGCACAGTTGGTCCCCAAAGGAATGCTTATTGTTGTTGAAACACATGTCATCTAAACTTAACAAGAGATATGTTTATGAAAAATGAAGCATCTTGATAATAGAACAGAAAGGATATGGGGTATCCATCCATTACACAAAATCAGTTCTTCATCTCAAAATCACAAGGAGGCTTTCAACATGGAGCAAAAACCTTCTCACTGCAAGTTTAAGACGGCCCTAGCACCGGTTTGAGCGGAATTCTTTGCAAACTGACGATCACGACACAACTTTGAATTGAAGAACAAAGCCAAGGAAGAATATCAACAAAAGGAACTTAAAATTTACTGTCATAATTTAGTCCGACAATAACACTGAAGCGTGCCACAACAATACAAACAGTTAAACAACCACTGATAATGTCAGTTTCACAGAACTTTTTGTTTGAATAAGAGTGTTTTTTTACGAAGTACGACTAATCCCTTGCTAAAACAAGATATGTGTACCTCGTTGGCCATTTTTCTTTATGAAACAAAGTTGGACTACTTCTGTCAATATTTATTTAAGTCTGAAATGAGGCATACATTTGTAAATGGTAGAGAAGTCAACTATTTTATATTATTGCACGATGAAAGAGACATAGACGTATTCGTACAAGTGTTTGGACATTTCAGATATCCCCATCATATTCACACCGCCCCTAGAGTAGATAGTTCTTTAGTAACTCTCAAACCCGGTGTTTTCATTGGTTGATTAAAAGGGTTTTCTGGAAAATTTTACGGACCCAGCAATACAACGTTGTTTTGAAATGAAACTTTTGTAATTTGGCTATTTTGTACATGGAAGGAATGATCAGTTCTTCATCTTTGATTGAAATTCATTAGTAGCAATGAACATTCCCATTATTGATCCGGTTTCATTTTTGGTGAATGTCGTCGGAGTATATGTTATCATGTTAATTATCAATACCAAAATGTTGATAAACAATACCCTTTGGACTTTTGCTGAAGCCTTATTTGTGTCCGCACATTGGATTGTTTAGCCTGTCTTTCGTTTCACCGACATATCCCCTTGCACAGACGGCCTACGCTTTATTTGGGAATATTTTGGAGTTTTGATCCGAGCGCCACTCTATATGTTCTAGTAGTTTCAGATTGAAATCATGGTCTGGTGAATTAGAAGTAATATGTTTAAGATTCGATAACCGGTGAACTGTGTTTCGGATAATTCGCATGGTGGGTGATGCTTGCATAGCGGGATACGTTTACCTTATCGACGCACCCGGTCTCGCTCCTTTTGGGGTTCATGCGATTCCCTCAGTTTATGTTTGTTACATTGATTTGTATCTTCCTAATCTATTTATGAGTTTTTGAGCATTGATAAACTCCTGTTGTCTAAATTTTAAAAAACATTTTCAGAAAAAAAGTAAGTCAAAATTCAAAATGTTTTGAAGCTGAATCGTATATCGCCGCGTGCGAGCATTAACATCATTATTCTTGAATGATGTTCGAAGTGTGAAATAATTGTTAACTTATCATGTATAAAACTCATCAATGATATAATTTTGGTACACCAGACGCGCGTATTGTCTATCTAAGACTCATGTAACGGAGAAGACGTTCTAAGTTGAAAAACTTGTGTCTGATGCTAATGTCATTGTTTGGACACTAAAATATGTTTAAACTAACATATTCCACTACATTCAATAAATGTGGATTGACGTTATGTTGACTGTTATGTTTGTTTGCTTGCTATTATTGAATCCTAACAGTCAATGGTTGTATCCCTTATTAGAAAACAAATAACTTTATTAACATCAATATACACTCCACCATCATACCTGTAAATTCTTTGCTACTGCATGTCTGTTTTTCGAGATTGCTTTATGCTAATATTAAAATTTGTTAGATATTTGCAAATGAGAAATTTGGTGGAGGAATTTGTTTAGTTTATCTCAAGATATCTGTTTTATATTTGTTGAACGTTGTTTAATTGGTCGTCTTTTTTTCTTTGGACCATAATGATGTCTTTCTCTCTTCAACTAATGGTTATTACATTTATTCATTTTTAATACTATACAGTACTGAACATATTTTGCAAAGCTGAGGGATGAATCAGGTGTAGAAAAATATGAAATAATTTTACATACAGGTGAAAATTAATTTTTGAGAACTTTTTTAAATTTTGTATTCACTGCATGATTAATGACCTAAAAGCACTAGTGGCCTTAGGTTTATAGAGATAGCAGAAAAAGTAAACGGTCATCATGCATACTCAAATTTATTTCTGAATATTATAATGAAAGTAGAGTGAACTGTGTACATTTGTTCTTGAGCAATGTTATAAAGTGGTGAAAATTCTAAAAAGGCTTCATTTTCCCTATGGGCTAGGAAATACTACAGTGCCACCTATAACGACCGACTTTTTCGGGTTATTTATTACGCAGAGTTATTCGAGTTACATAAATATATCTCACTATAATTTATGATTTTGAAAGTTTGGAGAAAAATTGAAAAGGATTATAAAACTGATTTCATCTGTACATTTATACCGAACTTTCAATTGAAGAATACCCTGTCCTCATTAATTTCGAATTTAGGATCTGTACAAACCGGCACGACAAAATCTCAAGTATGTTTTTTTTTCTGGTGAGGTGGACTTCTTTCTAGGCTTTAAAAATTAGATTTTTGCAGATTGATTAGATAACACTGTTTTACACATAACCAAACCGCATATAAAAAGACGACTTCAATGTGTTATGAAATTTTCTTGCTGCTGTTTCCTTCAGTCTACTTTTTTTTTAAATGTTGCTACAATGTAGGTGTTGATATTAACGTTGCACTGTAACGCCAGTTTGAATCAGGTGATCAGTCGTAGCCTTTTACATGATTTATACTGAACCTTTCTAAAATTGTCCGTTTATAAATTTTGAAATTATAAAGAAACGCAGGTTTGAACTCCCTCAGGCAAAGTCGACATTAGATGGATTTGGCTATTTTTTTTTAGGTCCTTTTTCATAATACACCTGTTCAACTGTTTCGGTTCTTATACATAATTGGCTTTCTAATATTCGGCTTTGAGCGTTCAAGATAAAGGTAAATCCAGAAAAGTGCTTCAGCCACTTGAAATTTATAACGTGTTGTTTTAATTTTTTTTATTGTCGTCAGAATTAAAAATTTATACCATACATTAAAATCTAGCTAAAACTAAAACCGAAAAAAAATAAATTTGAAAATCTCTGCATTATTAATTTATCTCTTTTCTAGCGTCGGTAGTTTTTAAAGCTTGTATACATATTATATACACACCTCTCTTGTTGGATACTGCCTATTGACCTTTTGATTTTTGTGTCGTTTGGTTGATGTCTAATGGACATTCACCCCAAATCTATTATTCATAATGTATAAACATATGTTAAATCTTCAGCAAGAAATAGAAATTCCAAATCAATCGTTGTTTTAAATATCAAGTTTGCATGAAAAAGTATCATTACAGAATTCAAGTAAAATGATTTTTTTTTTCATTTAAGCAAAATATTTAATTGTGGACAAACTTGTCTTATCCCTGACAACATGAGCTGTACGGAAGCGTTTTACAAATTTATTGACAGAGCGAAAATAAAATAAACAATAAACTTTTTTCAAAGTAGAAATTTTGACTGAATGAAATATTTGCCACTGGACGTTAAGCTATACTATCATTGATTACAAGGCTGGATCAAGCCAAAGACTATACAATTGCTACTTCTCTGCTTAGAATACGATGCTGAGGGAGAATATCAAAACTGGTCGGTTGAAAGTCAGAATTTGTCAGAGTAGGGCGACCATTTTTCCTTCAGACTGTTATCGTGTGGGATTGTGCATAAAAAAAGTTACATCACTCATCAATATATCATTCGTCTAATAACGAGTTCTGTACTGATATTTGGTTTTCAATCATTACCTATGGACTGGGGTTTTCTTTGCTCCCAAAAAGCATCTTATATGAAAATCAAAGTCCATTCCTGTAACTGGCTTCTTTTATGAAAAATGGCTTCAAATCTGGTGAGGGATTAGCGCTCACAAACATTTTAAATCCCGCCAATATTGTTTCACATTTTGGCATGCCGGTAGCTATAAATAGCTACTATCGAGATGCATGTATATCAATCATCTATCAAAAAACTCCTACACTATATATAACTGCGAGTGTAGGTAAATTGTTTCTTTTTCAATGAAATATTTTAGGACGATGTAGAACTTACTTTGTTAAGAGCCACTCTAACAAACTGTACCCCGTTTTAATAAACCTTATATTTAACGTCATATATCTGCTCTGCTTGAACGTCTTTTTTCTGATATAATTCCGAATTCCATTAATACTTAATTCAAACACGATTTATTTTTTTTACTTAACATCAGGCTGGCTTCATTTAAGGAAAAAAAGAAAACCCATCCCATAATTTACTTGCATCTAGTTATAAGTAGGGATTAGCATTACGTTCCCGATTGTTTTTGAAAGTCACGGCTCCAATTAGTTCGCTGCTGAGGAAAATATTTCAGTTATTCTTTGAGAACTTTAATTAAGACATTTCGGAATTGTGGAGATTTTCTTAATATCTGTATCAGAACTTGGAAAACGCCGAGGACTTATGAAGATATTTAGTTGAATTAATTAAAAAACAATATACATAAGAATAGTTTTTTGATTTCGCCAGAGACCTATAATGTGTTATATGTCTCTGCGTCCTCAAGTATTTAAAGCAGCAGTAATTTGACAAATTATATTTACATGTTACGCATGTTATGTAATTGTTTTCTTATTTCCAAAGTCAGAATTATTCCGTTACTTAAGACAAGATAACTAATCTTCTGTCCTACGTTTCCGGGTTTATCATTCAACAGATGTCTTGGGATGGTCAACCCTATTTATACAATTTTCAATAATTCTATTGTACCGTAGGAATTCATTCATTTAAATTTCTGGCCTTCCTGTTCTTATCGTCTTTACTTCAACCCCGGATTTAGAACTACTGTCAAATGGGAATATTTACGTATGCAAGAGTATAAAAGGCACTGGTATATTCAGTCCTATCAGTATTTCGTTTTTGTATAGTAAAGGATGAACAGCGCTCAGGCTTTGATTATTTGCGCCGTCGCCGTCTATCAGACGGTGACACTTTCGAATGCAGCAGGTCAGTCAACAGTTGCACCGAACAAGTCAAAACCACTAGGTAATTGTTTTTAAGAATAAGTTCAAATTTTTTTTTTGGTATGAATAGATTATATATTATCATATATTATATATATGTATAATAGTATTATATATTTGACATTTTATACTTCTTGAAAAATAATCATTTATAATGGTAAACTTAAATTGTCAAGAAAAACTTATTCTTATACCTATACTTATACTGTATAGCTTGTAGGGCCTGTCAACACTGAGGTTGTGAGTTCGATCCTACTCGAGGCAGATGCGTTCAGCTTTAATCTGAATTGTTAAGTTTTGCAAATCAATTCTATTCTCCTGTCAAAGGTCGTTTGTTATCTATGGATATTCTGGCATCCTCAACCAATAAACACTGTCCGCCAAAATACGACAGGCATGCTGAAACTGGTGTTAGACAACAACAATCAATCAATCAATCAGGAATAGCTTGTTATTACTAGAAATTACTAGTAAATATTTTGATAATTATCAAATGATTGTTATAATGTCATCTGCTTGAACTTTCCCTGGTACTATTTTTCAGTTTTTCGCAAATTATAATCGTTACTAAATGCACTGTTTAAAAATGCTTCAATTTTCTTGAAGTCTACTTCAATACAGTGAGAAAAGTTTACAAAATTAATTAAAAAAATGTATTTATGCATTATGTATTTCCACTTAACATTAAGCAACCAACAATCATTCAATATTATTTGCTTGCAGATATGTGTGTCTACAAGGACAGGACCACACATGCACAAGGATCAAGCTGGGATGATGGTTGTGACCTCCACTGTACATGTGAAAATGCCACCATGAACATTTACCAATGTCAAAACAAGTAAACATTTATATATTATTGGAATATTTCTTATGATAGCAACATATAAAATACCCTACACCTTGTCAGTCCATCCTTTTTGTCCACCTTCTCAGAAACTACTAAACACGATGACTTAATTTTTGGTCAGCAGTTTGACAGTGATGGGTTGTAATATGTGAGCACTTTTCGGATCTGTCAGACAACAATATACTTCGTATTTGCCCATATTTTGTCATGTTTTTCTCAGAAATTAATGGATAGAATGACTTCATATTTAGTCAGCTGCTCAACAGTGATGAGTTGTTATGTGTTTTAGCTTTGAACACATACTTCCTGTTTTGCAATACTTTGAATTACGATTGAGGGTATGATTAGTACAACGACACGTGCATTCTTGTTAAATATTATTTCTTTCACATTTTTTACTTTGTAAGGGTTACCTATACAAGGTAGTTTTGATTGAATGTTAATAACTGTAGTGCAATGGTCCAGTATTGTTGTTATATGCATGATTGATTACGTAAATAGTTATCTTTGGGTTCATCTGTGGGATGAAAGTTCTTCAAAATATTTTGTTACATCCCTGACCAGTTTTTGTTTTACATTTTCCAAGAGTTGGAAGTTCCGAAAGGTACACTGTATTAATTAAAATGTTCAGTTGCTTTTTAGAAATTGTAAATAAAAAAATATAACCTCATCATTCTAGTCTACAATCCAAAAGTAAATAATATATGATTTCTTTTTACATTTTTCTTGAGAAGTACTTTAAAAATTATTTGCTGCCCGAAAGGCACACTTTTTAAAAATTAAAATGCCCTTTTATGCCCCCTCCCTCTGAATCAGCCACTGCAAATTCTTAATTTTTAATTTTGAAACACAAAATTCATGCAAATCGTTTTGTCGTTATTTAATGTTCAACTTCTGAATTCTGAATTAGTTGTTTGAATTCTTACATATCAATAATCCTTGTTGGCTTGCATATACTTCATTGTGAATTGTATACTAGGATGTTAGAGTTTTATCAAATAACAACCTTTATATTGCAATTAATGGGTCACTAGTGAAAACCCTTATTTTGATTAAATACTTCTCTCAGATGTAAACTGTTCCAGCAGCTTCCATCTCAATGTTCATTGGTCAGGGATCCTGTTAACAGATGTTGCTACGTTCCAAGATGTGTTGCCACAGGAACCAACATTCCACTGAACCCATACTACAACACATACAATGGGTCATCTAATGTAATACCACAGCCTGGCAAACTGAACATTGTTCCACTAGGACAGTATAATGTTATAACCGGTAACAATTGGCAAAGACCACAAGGATCAACTTACACGGGAGTAGGAGGTAAAATGTAATGTTTAATTATCATAGATCACTAGGATCAATATACGAAGGAGTGGGTTGTAAAATATAATGTTTTATTTGTAAATAATTGGCAAAGACCACAAGGGTCAACTTATAACGGGGTAGGGGTTAATACAAAAAATATCTTGTAATGATAAGCAGAGACAACTAGGATAAGTAAATATAATGGTTATCTTAGAATAATCAACATAATATGACCGCGCTGAAGTACGTTCATTATTCATTTTTCATTATTCAAAATTCAATAATGAATAATGAAATAGTTCACTATTCACTATTCAATGTTAAGTGATGAATAATGAATAATGAAATAGTTTATGTTTCATTATTCAAGTTGAAGCGGTGAATAGTGAAATAAAAATAAAAAAATTGAGGCTGTGACACTATAGCTATATCCCGTATTTCTAAATTAGTCTTTTGGTGTTATCTAACAAATATTCAAATTGATATCAGAAAAATAAATAAAACACTAGCTCTTTAAATTTTAATTTGATTTATTTATCTGGTTCCTAGTTTCGGAGGATAAACTAGTGGGTTTTCCTAACTATTTTTAACAGAAATTCCTTGGTTCAATGTATGGACGACCTGAATACCAAAACATATATATATAAATTGAAATACTCTACGTCGTCTTTTTTTATTTTCACTGGACCTTTGCTATTCTTCATCCTCAAATTATAGATATAACAAGTCGATTGTTCAGCAATGACCATTAGAGGGGTTACGGAGGACCTAAATGCCAAAATACGCGTGAAAATTAAGAAATAGCCAATTTTGAATAATGAAATGGATATTTTGAATAATGGAATGGACTGCTGCGACCCTTTAGCCCCTAATTATAGATAAACCTTATACCTCATTCGAAAGCTTATCAATAGAGGAACAAAAGGTATATAGTCAATATGTTCCGCAACGCATATTAAAGGAGTAACGAAGGACCTAAATATCGAAATACGCGTGAACATTAAGAAATAGCTTATTTTGAATAATGAAATGGACTGCTGCAACCCGTCAGCCCCTAATCAAGGAAAAATGTGTACACCAAATTAAAGCTTATTGATAGAGGAATAAACTGAATATAAACGATATGTGCCGCAATGACCATTAGAGGGTAACGGCGGACCTAAATGCCAAAATACGCGTGAAAATTAAGAAATAGCCAATTTTGAATAATGAAATGGATATTTTGAATAATGGAATGGACTGCTGCGACCCTTTAGCCCCTAATTATAGATAAACCTTATACCTCATTCGAAAGCTTATCAATAGAGGAACAAAAGGTATATAGTCAATATGTTCCGCAACGCATATTAAAGGAGTAACGAAGAACCTAAATATCGAAATACGCGTGAACATTAAGAAATAGCTTATTTTGAATAATGAAATGGACTGCTGCAACCCGTCAGCCCCTAATCAAGGAAAAATTTGTACACCAAATTAAAGCTTATTGATAGAGGAATAAACTGAATATAAACGATATGTGCCGCAATGACCATTAGAGGGGTTACGGAGGACCTAAATGCCAAAATACGCGTGAAAATTAAGAAATAGCCAATTTTGAATAATGAAATGGATATTTTGAATAATGGAATGGACTGCTGCGACCCTTTAGCCCCTAATTATAGATAAACCTTATACCTCATTCGAAAGCTTATCAATAGAGGAACAAAAGGTATATAGTCAATATGTTCCGCAACGCATATTAAAGGAGTAACGAAGGACCTAAATATCGAAATACGCGTGAACATTAAGAAATAGCTTATTTTGAATAATGAAATGGACTGCTGCAACCCGTCAGCCCCTAATCAAGGAAAAATGTGTACACCAAATTAAAGCTTATTGATAGAGGAATAAACTGAATATAAACGATATGTGCCGCAATGACCATTAGAGGGTAACGGCGGACCTAAATGCCAAAATACGCGTGAAAATTAAGAAATAGCCAATTTTGAATAATGAAATGGATATTTTGAATAATGGAATGGACTGCTGCGACCCTTTAGCCCCTAATTATAAATAAACCTTATACCTCATTCGAAAGCTTATCAATAGAGGAACAAAAGGTATATAGTCAATATGTTCCGCAACGCATATTAAAGGAGTAACGAAGA
This sequence comes from Mytilus coruscus, assembly GCA_017311375.1. Lineage (NCBI taxonomy): Eukaryota > Metazoa > Mollusca > Bivalvia > Mytilida > Mytilidae > Mytilus > Mytilus coruscus. The sequence goes on from CM029600.1 coordinate 38,414,876, forward strand.
ACCTAAATATCGAAATACGCGTGAACATTAAGAAATAGCTTATTTTGAATAATGAAATGGACTGCTGCAACCCGTCAGCCCCTAATCAAGGAAAAATTTGTACACCAAATTAAAGCTTATTGATAGAGGAATAAACTGAATATAAACGATATGTGCCGCAATGACCATTAGAGGGGTTACGGAGGACCTAAATGCCAAAATACGCGTGAAAATTAAGAAATAGCCAATTTTGAATAATGGAATGGACTGCTGCGACCCTTTAGCCCCTAATTATAGATAAACCTTATACCTCATTCGAAAGCTTATCAATAGAGGAACAAAAGGTATATAGTCAATATGTTCCGCAACGCATATTAAAGGAGTAACGAAGGACCTAAATATCGAAATACGCGTGAACATTAAGAAATAGCTTATTTTGAATAATGAAATGGACTGCTGCAACCCGTCAGCCCCTAATCAAGGAAAAATGTGTACACCAAATTAAAGCTTATTGATAGAGGAATAAACTGAATATAAACGATATGTGCCGCAATGACCATTAGAGGGTAACGGCGGACCTAAATGCCAAAATACGCGTGAAAATTAAGAAATAGCCAATTTTGAATAATGAAATGGATATTTTGAATAATGGAATGGACTGCTGCGACCCTTTAGCCCCTAATTATAGATAAACCTTATACCTCATTCGAAAGCTTATCAATAGAGGAACAAAAGGTATATAGTCAATATGTTCCGCAACGCATATTAAAGGAGTAACGAAGAACCTAAATATCGAAATACGCGTGAACATTAAGAAATAGCTTATTTTGAATAATGAAATGGACTGCTGCAACCCGTCAGCCCCTAATCAAGGAAAAATTTGTACACCAAATTAAAGCTTATTGATAGAGGAATAAACTGAATATAAACGATATGTGCCGCAATGACCATTAGAGGGGTTACGGAGGACCTAAATGCCAAAATACGCGTGAAAATTAAGAAATAGCCAATTTTGAATAATGGAATGGACTGCTGCGACCCTTTAGCCCCTAATTATAGATAAACCTTATACCTCATTCGAAAGCTTATCAATAGAGGAACAAAAGGTATATAGTCAATATGTTCCGCAACGCATATTAAAGGAGTAACGAAGGACCTAAATATCGAAATACGCGTGAACATTAAGAAATAGCTTATTTTGAATAATGAAATGGACTGCTGCAACCCGTCAGCCCCTAATCAAGGAAAAATGTGTACACCAAATTAAAGCTTATTGATAGAGGAATAAACTGAATATAAACGATATGTGCCGCAATGACCATTAGAGGGTAACGGCGGACCTAAATGCCAAAATACGCGTGAAAATTAAGAAATAGCCAATTTTGAATAATGAAATGGATATTTTGAATAATGGAATGGACTGCTGCGACCCTTTAGCCCCTAATTATAGATAAACCTTATACCTCATTCGAAAGCTTATCAATAGAGGAACAAAAGGTATATAGTCAATATGTTCCGCAACGCATATTAAAGGAGTAACGAAGAACCTAAATATCGAAATACGCGTGAACATTAAGAAATAGCTTATTTTGAATAATGAAATGGACTGCTGCAACCCGTCAGCCCCTAATCAAGGAAAAATTTGTACACCAAATTAAAGCTTATTGATAGAGGAATAAACTGAATATAAACGATATGTGCCGCAATGACCATTAGAGGGTTACGGAGGACCTAAATGCCAAAATACGCGTGAAAATTAAGAAATAGCCAATTTTGAATAATGAAATGGATATTTTGAATAATGGAATGGACTGCTGCGACCCTTTAGCCCCTAATTATAGATAAACCTTATACCTCATTCGAAAGCTTATCAATAGAGGAACAAAAGGTATATAGTCAATATGTTCCGCAACGCATATTAAAGGAGTAACGAAGGACCTAAATATCGAAATACGCGTGAACATTAAGAAATAGCTTATTTTGAATAATGAAATGGACTGCTGCAACCCGTCAGCCCCTAATCAAGGAAAAATGTGTACACCAAATTAAAGCTTATTGATAGAGGAATAAACTGAATATAAACGATATGTGCCGCAATGACCATTAGAGGGTAACGGCGGACCTAAATGCCAAAATACGCGTGAAAATTAAGAAATAGCCAATTTTGAATAATGAAATGGATATTTTGAATAATGGAATGGACTGCTGCGACCCTTTAGCCCCTAATTATAGATAAACCTTATACCTCATTCGAAAGCTTATCAATAGAGGAACAAAAGGTATATAGTCAATATGTTCCGCAACGCATATTAAAGGAGTAACGAAGAACCTAAATATCGAAATACGCGTGAACATTAAGAAATAGCTTATTTTGAATAATGAAATGGACTGCTGCAACCCGTCAGCCCCTAATCAAGGAAAAATTTGTACACCAAATTAAAGCTTATTGATAGAGGAATAAACTGAATATAAACGATATGTGCCGCAATGACCATTAGAGGGGTTACGGAGGACCTAAATGCCAAAATACGCGTGAAAATTAAGAAATAGCCAATTTTGAATAATGAAATGGATATTTTGAATAATGGAATGGACTGCTGCGACCCTTTAGCCCCTAATTATAGATATACCTTATACCTCATTCGAAAGCTTATCAATAGAGGAACAAAAGGTATATAGTCAATATGTTCCGCAACGCATATTAGAGGAGTAACGAAGGACCTAAATATCGAAATACGCGTGAACATTAAGAAATAGCTTATTTTGAATAATGGAATGGACTGCTGCAACCCGTCAGCCCCTAATCAAGGAAAAATTTATACACCAAATTAAAGCTTATTGATAGAGGAATAAACTGAGTATAAACGATATGTGCCGCAATGACCATTAGAGGGTTACGGAGGACCTAAATGCCAAAATACGCGTGAAAATTAAGAAATAGCCAATTTTGAATAATGAAATGGATATTTTGAATAATGGAATGGACTGCTGCGACCCTTTAGCCCTAATTATAGATAAACCTTATACCTCATTCGAAAGCTTATCAATAGAGGAACAAAAGGTATATAGTCAATATGTTCCGCAACGCATATTAAAGGAGTAACGAAGAACCTAAATATCGAAATACGCGTGAACATTAAGAAATAGCTTATTTTGAATAATGAAATGGACTGCTGCAACCCGTCAGCCCCTAATCAAGGAAAAATTTGTACACCAAATTAAAGCTTATTGATAGAGGAATAAACTGAATATAAACGATATGTGCCGCAATGACCATTAGAGGGGTTACGGAGGACCTAAATGCCAAAATACGCGTGAAAATTAAGAAATAGCCAATTTTGAATAATGAAATGGATATTTTGAATAATGGAATGGACTGCTGCGACCCTTTAGCCCTAATTATAGATAAACCTTATACCTCATTCGAAAGCTTATCAATAGAGGAACAAAAGGTATATAGTCAATATGTTCCGCAACGCATATTAAAGGAGTAACGAAGGACCTAAATATCGAAATACGCGTGAACATTAAGAAATAGCTTATTTTGAATAATGAAATGGACTGCTGCAACCCGTCAGCCCCTAATCAAGGAAAAATGTGTACACCAAATTAAAGCTTATTGATAGAGGAATAAACTGAATATAAACGATATGTGCCGCAATGACCATTAGAGGGTAACGGCGGACCTAAATGCCAAAATACGCGTGAAAATTAAGAAATAGCCAATTTTGAATAATGAAATGGATATTTTGAATAATGGAATGGACTGCTGCGACCCTTTAGACTGCTGCGACCCTTAGCCCCTAATTATAGATAAACCTTATACCTCATTCGAAAGCTTATCAATAGAGGAACAAAAGGTATATAGTCAATATGTTCCGCAACGCATATTAAAGGAGTAACGAAGAACCTAAATATCGAAATACGCGTGAACATTAAGAAATAGCTTATTTTGAATAATGAAATGGACTGCTGCAACCCGTCAGCCCCTAATCAAGGAAAAATTTGTACACCAAATTAAAGCTTATTGATAGAGGAATAAACTGAATATAAACGATATGTGCCGCAATGACCATTAGAGGGTTACGGAGGACCTAAATGCCAAAATACGCGTGAAAATTAAGAAATAGCCAATTTTGAATAATGGAATGGACTGCTGCGACCCTTTAGCCCCTAATTATAGATAAACCTTATACCTCATTCGAAAGCTTATCAATAGAGGAACAAAAGGTATATAGTCAATATGTTCCGCAAGGCATATTAAAGGAGTAACGAAGGACCTAAATATCGAAATACGCGTGAACATTAAGAAATAGCTTATTTTGAATAATGAAATGGACTGCTGCAACCCGTCAGCCCCTAATCAAGGAAAAATGTGTACACCAAATTAAAGCTTATTGATAGAGGAATAAACTGAATATAAACGATATGTGCCGCAATGACCATTAGAGGGGTAACGGAGGACCTAAATGCCAAAATACGCGTGAAAATTAAGAAATAGCCAATTTTGAATAATGGAATGGACTGCTGCGACCCTTTAGCCCCTAATTATAGATAAACCTTATACCTCATTCGAAAGCTTATCAATAGAGGAACAAAAGGTATATAGTCAATATGTTCCGCAACGCATATTAAAGGAGTAACGAAGAACCTAAATATCGAAATACGCGTGAACATTAAGAAATAGCTTATTTTGAATAATGAAATGGACTGCTGCAACCCGTCAGCCCCTAATCAAGGAAAAATTTGTACACCAAATTAAAGCTTATTGATAGAGGAATAAACTGAATATAAACGATATGTGCCGCAATGACCATTAGAGGGGTTACGGAGGACCTAAATGCCAAAATACGCGTGAAAATTAAGAAATAGCCAATTTTGAATAATGGAATGGACTGCTGCGACCCTTTAGCCCCTAATTATAGATAAACCTTATACCTCATTCGAAAGCTTATCAATAGAGGAACAAAAGGTATATAGTCAATATGTTCCGCAACGCATATTAAAGGAGTAACGAAGGACCTAAATATCGAAATACGCGTGAACATTAAGAAATAGCTTATTTTGAATAATGAAATGGACTGCTGCAACCCGTCAGCCCCTAATCAAGGAAAAATGTGTACACCAAATTAAAGCTTATTGATAGAGGAATAAACTGAATATAAACGATATGTGCCGCAATGACCATTAGAGGGGTAACGGCGGACCTAAATGCCAAAATACGCGTGAAAATTAAGAAATAGCCAATTTTGAATAATGAAATGGATATTTTGAATAATGGAATGGACTGCTGCGACCCTTTAGCCCCTAATTATAAATAAACCTTATACCTCATTCGAAAGCTTATGAATAGAGGAACAAAAGGTATATAGTCAATATGTTCCGCAACGCATATTAAAGGAGTAACGAAGAACCTAAATATCGAAATACGCGTGAACATTAAGAAATAGCTTATTTTGAATAATGAAATGGACTGCTGCAACCCGTCAGCCCCTAATCAAGGAAAAATTTGTACACCAAATTAAAGCTTATTGATAGAGGAATAAACTGAATATAAACGATATGTGCCGCAATGACCATTAGAGGGGTTACGGAGGACCTAAATGCCAAAATACGCGTGAAAATTAAGAAATAGCCAATTTTGAATAATGGAATGGACTGCTGCGACCCTTTAGCCCCTAATTATAGATAAACCTTATACCTCATTCGAAAGCTTATCAATAGAGGAACAAAAGGTATATAGTCAATATGTTCCGCAACGCATATTAAAGGAGTAACGAAGGACCTAAATATCGAAATACGCGTGAACATTAAGAAATAGCTTATTTTGAATAATGAAATGGACTGCTGCAACCCGTCAGCCCCTAATCAAGGAAAAATGTGTACACCAAATTAAAGCTTATTGATAGAGGAATAAACTGAATATAAACGATATGTGCCGCAATGACCATTAGAGGGTAACGGAGGACCTAAATGCCAAAATACGCGTGAAAATTAAGAAATAGCCAATTTTGAATAATGAAATGGATATTTTGAATAATGGAATGGACTGCTGCGACCCTTTAGCCCCTAATTATAGATAAACCTTATACCTCATTCGAAAGCTTATCAATAGAGGAACAAAAGGTATATAGTCAATATGTTCCGCAACGCATATTAAAGGAGTAACGAAGGATCTAAATATCGAAATACGCGTGAACATTAAGAAATAGCTTATTTTGAATAATGAAATGGACTGCTGCAACCCGTCAGCCCCTAATCAAGGAAAAATTTGTACACCAAATTAAAGCTTATTGATAGAGGAATAAACTGAATATAAACGATATGTGCCGCAATGACCATTAGAGGGTTACGGAGGACCTAAATGCCAAAATACGCGTGAAAATTAAGAAATAGCCAATTTTGAATAATGGAATGGACTGCTGCGACCCTTTAGCCCCTAATTATAGATATACCTTATACCTCATTCGAAAGCTTATTAAGAGAGGAACAAAAGGTATATAGTCAATATGTTCCGCAACGCATATTAAAGGAGTAACGAAAGACCTGAAAATCGAAATACGCGTGAACATTAAGAAATAGCTTATTTTGAATAATGAAATGGACTGCTGCAACCCGTCAGCCCCTAATCAAGGAAAAATTTATACACCAAATTAAAGCTTATTGATAGAGGAATAAACTGAATATAAACGATATGTGCCGCAATGACCATTAGAGGGTAACGGAGGACCTAAATGCCAAAATACGCGTGAAAATTAAGAAATAGCCAATTTTGAATAATGAAATGGATATTTTGAATAATGGAATGGACTGCTGCGACCCTTTAGCCCCTAATTATAGATAAACCTTATACCTCATTCGAAAGCTTATCAATAGAGGAACAAAAGGTATATAGTCAATATGTTCCGCAACGCATATTAGAGGAGTAACGAAGGACCTAAATATCGAAATACGCGTGAACATTAAGAAATAGCTTATTTTGAATAATGGAATGGACTGCTGCAACCCGTCAGCCCCTAATCAAGGAAAAATTTATACACCAAATTAAAGCTTATTGATAGAGGAATAAACTGAGTATAAACGATATGTGCCGCAATGACCATTAGAGGGTTACGGAGGACCTAAATGCCAAAATACGCGTGAAAATTAAGAAATAGCCAATTTTGAATAATGAAATGGATATTTTGAATAATGGAATGGACTGCTGCGACCCTTTAGCCCCTAATTATAGATATACCTTATACCTCATTCGAAAGCTTATCAATAGAGGAACAAAAGGTATATAGTCAATATGTTCCGCAACGCATATTAAAGGAGTAACGAAGGACCTAAATATCGAAATACGCGTGAACATTTAAGAAATAGCTTATTTTGAATAATGAAATGGACTGCTGCAACCCGTCAGCCCCTAATCAAGGAAAAATTTGTACACCAAATTAAAGCTTATTGATAGAGGAATAAACTGAATATAAACGATATGTGCCGCAATGACCATTAGAGGGTTACGGAGGACCTAAATGCCAAAATACGCGTGAAAATTAAGAAATAGCCAATTTTGAATAATGAAATGGATATTTTGAATAATGGAATGGACTGCTGCGACCCTTTAGCCCCTAATTATAGATAAACCTTATACCTCATTCGAAAGCTTATCAATAGAGGAACAAAAAGTATATAGTCAATATGTTCCGCAACGCATATTAGAGGAGTAACGAAGGACCTAAATATCGAAATACGCGTGAACATTAAGAAATAGCTTATTTTGAATAATGGAATAGACTGCTGCAACCCGTCAGCCCCTAATCAAGGAAAAATGTGTACACCAAATTAAAGCTTATTGATAGAGGAATAAACTGAATATAAACGATATGTGCCGCAATGACCATTAGACGGGTTACGGAGGACCTAAATGCCAAAATATGCGTGAAAATTAAGAAATAGCCAATTTTGAATAATGGAATGGACTGCTGCGACCCTTTAGCCCCTAATTATAGATAAACCTTATACCTCATTCGAAAGCTTATCAATAGAGGAACAAAAGGTATATAGTCAATATGTTCCGCAACGCATATTAGAGGAGTAACGAAGGACCTAAATATCGAAATACGCGTGAACATTAAGAAATAGCTTATTTTGAATAATGAAATGGACTGCTGCAACCCGTCAGCCCCTAATCAAGGAAAAATTTGTACACCAAATTAAAGCTTATTGATAGAGGAATAAACTGAATATAAACGATATGTGCCGCAATGACCATTAGAGGGTTACGGAGGACCTAAATGCCAAAATACGCGTGAAAATTAAGAAATAGCCAATTTTGAATAATGAAATGGATATTTTGAATAATGGAATGGACTGCTGCGACCCTTTAGCCCCTAATTATAGATATACCTTATACCTCATTCGAAAGCTTATCAATAGAGGAACAAAAGGTATATAGTCAATATGTTCCGCAACGCATATTAGAGGAGTAACGAAGGACCTAAATATCGAAATACGCGTGAACATTAAGAAATAGCTTATTTTGAATAATGGAATGGACTGCTGCAACCCGTCAGCCCCTAATCAAGGAAAAATTTATACACCAAATTAAAGCTTATTGATAGAGGAATAAACTGAGTATAAACGATATGTGCCGCAATGACCATTAGAGGGGTTACGGAGGACCTAAATGCCAAAATACGCGTGAAAATTAAGAAATAGCCAATTTTGAATAATGAAATGGATATTTTGAATAATGGAATGGACTGCTGCGACCCTTTAGCCCCTAATTATAGATATACCTTATACCTCATTCGAAAGCTTATCAATAGAGGAACAAAAGGTATATAGTCAATATGTTCCGCAACGCATATTAGAGGAGTAACGAAGGACCTAAATATCGAAATACGCGTGAACATTAAGAAATAGCTTATTTTGAATAATGGAATGGACTGCTGCAACCCGTCAGCCCCTAATCAAGGAAAAATTTATACACCAAATTAAAGCTTATTGATAGAGGAATAAACTGAGTATAAACGATATGTGCCGCAATGACCATTAGAGGGGTTACGGAGGACCTAAATGCCAAAATACGCGTGAAAATTAAGAAATAGCCAATTTTGAATAATGAAATGGATATTTTGAATAATGGAATGGACTGCTGCGACCCTTTAGCCCCTAATTATAGATAAACCTTATACCTCATTCGAAAGCTTATCAATAGAGGAACAAAAGGTATATAGTCAATATGTTCCGCAACGCATATTAGAGGAGTAACGAAGGACCTAAATATCGAAATACGCGTGAACATTAAGAAATAGCTTATTTTGAATAATGAAATGGACTGCTGCAACCCGTCAGCCCCTAATCAAGGAAAAATTTATACACCAAATTAAAGCTTATTGATAGAGGAATAAACTGAATATAAACGATATGTGCCGCAATGACCATTAGAGGGGTTACGGAGGACCTAAATGCCAAAATACGCGTGAAAATTAAGAAATAGCCAATTTTGAATAATGAAATGGATATTTTGAATAATGGAATGGACTGCTGCGACCCTTTAGCCCCTAATTATAGATAAACCTTATACCTCATTCGAAAGCTTATCAATAGAGGAACAAAAGGTATATAGTCAATATGTTCCGCAACGCATATTAGAGGAGTAACGAAGGACCTAAATATCGAAATACGCGTGAACATTAAGAAATAGCTTATTTTGAATAATGGAATGGACTGCTGCAACCCGTCAGCCCCTAATCAAGGAAAAATTTATACACCAAATTAAAGCTTATTGATAGAGGAATAAACTGAGTATAAACGATATGTGCCGCAATGACCATTAGAGGGTTACGGAGGACCTAAATGCCAAAATACGCGTGAAAATTAAGAAATAGCCAATTTTGAATAATGAAATGGATATTTTGAATAATGGAATGGACTGCTGCGACCCTTTAGCCCCTAATTATAGATATACCTTATACCTCATTCGAAAGCTTATCAATAGAGGAACAAAAGGTATATAGTCAATATGTTCCGCAACGCATATTAGAGGAGTAACGAAGGACCTAAATATCGAAATACGCGTGAACATTAAGAAATAGCTTATTTTGAATAATGGAATGGACTGCTGCAACCCGTCAGCCCCTAATCAAGGAAAAATTTATACACCAAATTAAAGCTTATTGATAGAGGAATAAACTGAGTATAAACGATATGTGCCGCAATGACCATTAGAGGGGTTACGGAGGACCTAAATGCCAAAATACGCGTGAAAATTAAGAAATAGCCAATTTTGAATAATGAAATGGATATTTTGAATAATGGAATGGACTGCTGCGACCCTTTAGCCCCTAATTATAGATATACCTTATACCTCATTCGAAAGCTTATCAATAGAGGAACAAAAGGTATATAGTCAATATGTTCCGCAACGCATATTAGAGGAGTAACGAAGGACCTAAATATCGAAATACGCGTGAACATTAAGAAATAGCTTATTTTGAATAATGGAATGGACTGCTGCAACCCGTCAGCCCCTAATCAAGGAAAAATTTATACACCAAATTAAAGCTTATTGATAGAGGAATAAACTGAGTATAAACGATATGTGCCGCAATGACCATTAGAGGGGTTACGGAGGACCTAAATGCCAAAATACGCGTGAAAATTAAGAAATAGCCAATTTTGAATAATGAAATGGATATTTTGAATAATGGAATGGACTGCTGCGACCCTTTAGCCCTAATTATAGATATACCTTATACCTCATTCGAAAGCTTATCAATAGAGGAACAAAAGGTATATAGTCAATATGTTCCGCAACGCATATTAGAGGAGTAACGAAGGACCTAAATATCGAAATACGCGTGAACATTAAGAAATAGCTTATTTTGAATAATGGAATGGACTGCTGCAACCCGTCAGCCCCTAATCAAGGAAAAATTTATACACCAAATTAAAGCTTATTGATAGAGGAATAAACTGAGTATAAACGATATGTGCCGCAATGACCATTAGAGGGTTACGGAGGACCTAAATGCCAAAATACGCGTGAAAATTAAGAAATAGCCAATTTTGAATAATGAAATGGATATTTTGAATAATGGAATGGACTGCTGCGACCCTTTAGCCCCTAATTATAGATATACCTTATACCTCATTCGAAAGCTTATCAATAGAGGAACAAAAGGTATATAGTCAATATGTTCCGCAACGCATATTAGAGGAGTAACGAAGGACCTAAATATCGAAATACGCGTGAACATTAAGAAATAGCTTATTTTGAATAATGGAATGGACTGCTGCAACCCGTCAGCCCCTAATCAAGGAAAAATTTATACACCAAATTAAAGCTTATTGATAGAGGAATAAACTGAGTATAAACGATATGTGCCGCAATGACCATTAGAGGGTTACGGAGGACCTAAATGCCAAAATACGCGTGAAAATTAAGAAATAGCCAATTTTGAATAATGAAATGGATATTTTGAATAATGGAATGGACTGCTGCGACCCTTTAGCCCCTAATTATAGATATACCTTATACCTCATTCGAAAGCTTATCAATAGAGGAACAAAAGGTATATAGTCAATATGTTCCGCAACGCATATTAGAGGAGTAACGAAGGACCTAAATATCGAAATACGCGTGAACATTAAGAAATAGCTTATTTTGAATAATGGAATGGACTGCTGCAACCCGTCAGCCCCTAATCAAGGAAAAATTTATACACCAAATTAAAGCTTATTGATAGAGGAATAAACTGAGTATAAACGATATGTGCCGCAATGACCATTAGAGGGGTTACGGAGGACCTAAATGCCAAAATACGCGTGAAAATTAAGAAATAGCCAATTTTGAATAATGAAATGGATATTTTGAATAATGGAATGGACTGCTGCGACCCTTTAGCCCCTAATTATAGATATACCTTATACCTCATTCGAAAGCTTATCAATAGAGGAACAAAAGGTATATAGTCAATATGTTCCGCAACGCATATTAGAGGAGTAACGAAGGACCTAAATATCGAAATACGCGTGAACATTAAGAAATAGCTTATTTTGAATAATGGAATGGACTGCTGCAACCCGTCAGCCCCTAATCAAGGAAAAATTTATACACCAAATTAAAGCTTATTGATAGAGGAATAAACTGAGTATAAACGATATGTGCCGCAATGACCATTAGAGGGTTACGGAGGACCTAAATGCCAAAATACGCGTGAAAATTAAGAAATAGCCAATTTTGAATAATGAAATGGATATTTTGAATAATGGAATGGACTGCTGCGACCCTTTAGCCCCTAATTATAGATATACCTTATACCTCATTCGAAAGCTTATCAATAGAGGAACAAAAGGTATATAGTCAATATGTTCCGCAACGCATATTAGAGGAGTAACGAAGGACCTAAATATCGAAATACGCGTGAACATTAAGAAATAGCTTATTTTGAATAATGGAATGGACTGCTGCAACCCGTCAGCCCCTAATCAAGGAAAAATTTATACACCAAATTAAAGCTTATTGATAGAGGAATAAACTGAGTATAAACGATATGTGCCGCAATGACCATTAGAGGGGTTACGGAGGACCTAAATGCCAAAATACGCGTGAAAATTAAGAAATAGCCAATTTTGAATAATGAAATGGATATTTTGAATAATGGAATGGACTGCTGCGACCCTTTAGCCCCTAATTATAGATATACCTTATACCTCATTCGAAAGCTTATCAATAGAGGAACAAAAGGTATATAGTCAATATGTTCCGCAACGCATATTAGAGGAGTAACGAAGGACCTAAATATCGAAATACGCGTGAACATTAAGAAATAGCTTATTTTGAATAATGGAATGGACTGCTGCAACCCGTCAGCCCCTAATCAAGGAAAAATTTATACACCAAATTAAAGCTTATTGATAGAGGAATAAACTGAGTATAAACGATATGTGCCGCAATGACCATTAGAGGGGTTACGGAGGACCTAAATGCCAAAATACGCGTGAAAATTAAGAAATAGCCAATTTTGAATAATGAAATGGATATTTTGAATAATGGAATGGACTGCTGCGACCCTTTAGCCCCTAATTATAGATATACCTTATACCTCATTCGAAAGCTTATCAATAGAGGAACAAAAGGTATATAGTCAATATGTTCCGCAACGCATATTAGAGGAGTAACGAAGGACCTAAATATCGAAATACGCGTGAACATTAAGAAATAGCTTATTTTGAATAATGGAATGGACTGCTGCAACCCGTCAGCCCCTAATCAAGGAAAAATTTATACACCAAATTAAAGCTTATTGATAGAGGAATAAACTGAGTATAAACGATATGTGCCGCAATGACCATTAGAGGGGTTACGGAGGACCTAAATGCCAAAATACGCGTGAAAATTAAGAAATAGCCAATTTTGAATAATGAAATGGATATTTTGAATAATGGAATGGACTGCTGCGACCCTTTAGCCCCTAATTATAGATATACCTTATACCTCATTCGAAAGCTTATCAATAGAGGAACAAAAGGTATATAGTCAATATGTTCCGCAACGCATATTAGAGGAGTAACGAAGGACCTAAATATCGAAATACGCGTGAACATTAAGAAATAGCTTATTTTGAATAATGGAATGGACTGCTGCAACCCGTCAGCCCCTAATCAAGGAAAAATTTATACACCAAATTAAAGCTTATTGATAGAGGAATAAACTGAGTATAAACGATATGTGCCGCAATGACCATTAGAGGGGTTACGGAGGACCTAAATGCCAAAATACGCGTGAAAATTAAGAAATAGCCAATTTTGAATAATGAAATGGATATTTTGAATAATGGAATGGACTGCTGCGACCCTTTAGCCCCTAATTATAGATATACCTTATACCTCATTCGAAAGCTTATCAATAGAGGAACAAAAGGTATATAGTCAATATGTTCCGCAACGCATATTAGAGGAGTAACGAAGGACCTAAATATCGAAATACGCGTGAACATTAAGAAATAGCTTATTTTGAATAATGGAATGGACTGCTGCAACCCGTCAGCCCCTAATCAAGGAAAAATTTATACACCAAATTAAAGCTTATTGATAGAGGAATAAACTGAGTATAAACGATATGTGCCGCAATGACCATTAGAGGGGTTACGGAGGACCTAAATGCCAAAATACGCGTGAAAATTAAGAAATAGCCAATTTTGAATAATGAAATGGATATTTTGAATAATGGAATGGACTGCTGCGACCCTTTAGCCCCTAATTATAGATATACCTTATACCTCATTCGAAAGCTTATCAATAGAGGAACAAAAGGTATATAGTCAATATGTTCCGCAACGCATATTAGAGGAGTAACGAAGGACCTAAATATCGAAATACGCGTGAACATTAAGAAATAGCTTATTTTGAATAATGGAATGGACTGCTGCAACCCGTCAGCCCCTAATCAAGGAAAAATTTATACACCAAATTAAAGCTTATTGATAGAGGAATAAACTGAGTATAAACGATATGTGCCGCAATGACCATTAGAGGGGTTACGGAGGACCTAAATGCCAAAATACGCGTGAAAATTAAGAAATAGCCAATTTTGAATAATGAAATGGATATTTTGAATAATGGAATGGACTGCTGCGACCCTTTAGCCCCTAATTATAGATATACCTTATACCTCATTCGAAAGCTTATCAATAGAGGAACAAAAGGTATATAGTCAATATGTTCCGCAACGCATATTAGAGGAGTAACGAAGGACCTAAATATCGAAATACGCGTGAACATTAAGAAATAGCTTATTTTGAATAATGGAATGGACTGCTGCAACCCGTCAGCCCCTAATCAAGGAAAAATTTATACACCAAATTAAAGCTTATTGATAGAGGAATAAACTGAGTATAAACGATATGTGCCGCAATGACCATTAGAGGGGTTACGGAGGACCTAAATGCCAAAATACGCGTGAAAATTAAGAAATAGCCAATTTTGAATAATGAAATGGATATTTTGAATAATGGAATGGACTGCTGCGACCCTTTAGCCCTAATTATAGATATACCTTATACCTCATTCGAAAGCTTATCAATAGAGGAACAAAAGGTATATAGTCAATATGTTCCGCAACGCATATTAGAGGAGTAACGAAGGACCTAAATATCGAAATACGCGTGAACATTAAGAAATAGCTTATTTTGAATAATGGAATGGACTGCTGCAACCCGTCAGCCCCTAATCAAGGAAAAATTTATACACCAAATTAAAGCTTATTGATAGAGGAATAAACTGAGTATAAACGATATGTGCCGCAATGACCATTAGAGGGGTTACGGAGGACCTAAATGCCAAAATACGCGTGAAAATTAAGAAATAGCCAATTTTGAATAATGAAATGGATATTTTGAATAATGGAATGGACTGCTGCGACCCTTTAGCCCCTAATTATAGATATACCTTATACCTCATTCGAAAGCTTATCAATAGAGGAACAAAAGGTATATAGTCAATATGTTCCGCAACGCATATTAGAGGAGTAACGAAGGACCTAAATATCGAAATACGCGTGAACATTAAGAAATAGCTTATTTTGAATAATGGAATGGACTGCTGCAACCCGTCAGCCCCTAATCAAGGAAAAATTTATACACCAAATTAAAGCTTATTGATAGAGGAATAAACTGAGTATAAACGATATGTGCCGCAATGACCATTAGAGGGTTACGGAGGACCTAAATGCCAAAATACGCGTGAAAATTAAGAAATAGCCAATTTTGAATAATGAAATGGATATTTTGAATAATGGAATGGACTGCTGCGACCCTTTAGCCCCTAATTATAGATATACCTTATACCTCATTCGAAAGCTTATCAATAGAGGAACAAAAGGTATATAGTCAATATGTTCCGCAACGCATATTAGAGGAGTAACGAAGGACCTAAATATCGAAATACGCGTGAACATTAAGAAATAGCTTATTTTGAATAATGGAATGGACTGCTGCAACCCGTCAGCCCCTAATCAAGGAAAAATTTATACACCAAATTAAAGCTTATTGATAGAGGAATAAACTGAGTATAAACGATATGTGCCGCAATGACCATTAGAGGGGTTACGGAGGACCTAAATGCCAAAATACGCGTGAAAATTAAGAAATAGCCAATTTTGAATAATGAAATGGATATTTTGAATAATGGAATGGACTGCTGCGACCCTTTAGCCCCTAATTATAGATATACCTTATACCTCATTCGAAAGCTTATCAATAGAGGAACAAAAGGTATATAGTCAATATGTTCCGCAACGCATATTAGAGGAGTAACGAAGGACCTAAATATCGAAATACGCGTGAACATTAAGAAATAGCTTATTTTGAATAATGGAATGGACTGCTGCAACCCGTCAGCCCCTAATCAAGGAAAAATTTATACACCAAATTAAAGCTTATTGATAGAGGAATAAACTGAGTATAAACGATATGTGCCGCAATGACCATTAGAGGGGTTACGGAGGACCTAAATGCCAAAATACGCGTGAAAATTAAGAAATAGCCAATTTTGAATAATGAAATGGATATTTTGAATAATGGAATGGACTGCTGCGACCCTTTAGCCCCTAATTATAGATATACCTTATACCTCATTCGAAAGCTTATCAATAGAGGAACAAAAGGTATATAGTCAATATGTTCCGCAACGCATATTAGAGGAGTAACGAAGGACCTAAATATCGAAATACGCGTGAACATTAAGAAATAGCTTATTTTGAATAATGGAATGGACTGCTGCAACCCGTCAGCCCCTAATCAAGGAAAAATTTATACACCAAATTAAAGCTTATTGATAGAGGAATAAACTGAGTATAAACGATATGTGCCGCAATGACCATTAGAGGGGTTACGGAGGACCTAAATGCCAAAATACGCGTGAAAATTAAGAAATAGCCAATTTTGAATAATGAAATGGATATTTTGAATAATGGAATGGACTGCTGCGACCCTTTAGCCCCTAATTATAGATATACCTTATACCTCATTCGAAAGCTTATCAATAGAGGAACAAAAGGTATATAGTCAATATGTTCCGCAACGCATATTAGAGGAGTAACGAAGGACCTAAATATCGAAATACATTAAGAAATAGCGTCAACAATAAGAAATAGCTTATTTTGAATAATGGAATGGACTGCTACGACCTTCAGCTTGAAAATTAAGAAATAGCCAATTTTGAATAATTACATTTTGAGAAACCTTATACACCATTCGAAAGCTTATCGACAGAGGAACAAAATGGTTATAATCAATATGTGCCGCAATGCCCATTAGAGGGGTTACGGAGGACCTACTCCTACAGTTACTGAGAGCTAGTTCAAAGCCAATTACCATTAATAAATAAATCATGTTATCCAAAACTAAAATATCAATCATTCATCCAACAGATTTAGTGTAAAGACGTCATAAACAGTCTGAGAAATGCATGTATACATTATTGTTTAGGGGCCAGCTGAAGTGCGCCTTTGGGTGCGGGATGTTCTCGCGGTGTTAAAGACCCAGTGGTGGCCTTGAACGGTTTCTGCTCTTTGGTCGGGTTGTTGTCTCTTTGACGCATTCCCCTTTTCCATTCTCAATTCTATGACCTTGTGCAATACCCAAATATAAGTTAACAGTATCGACTGGATGTAGGATCATATACAGCAATATACATTCATTTATGTTTTACTTTTTCAAAAACAAAATTAATGTTAATACCAATAAAAACAATATTTAAACATTTTCCTACTACGGTAAATTGATAACGTTTAAGAATGAATTTATTCAACGGTCAATTAGTTTACATGGATCGTATTTAAATTTACGGGCTGTATAAACAACATCGCCGTAAAAATAGAATGTGATATTCCGCTTTAGATAAGAACTCTACAGGTACAGCCAAACTTTAAAACTAAATATTTGTATCTATAATGAAAGAATTTGGTAATTTAAAGATTATATTCTTTTTTTTTTTTTTTTTTTTTTGGTGACGAAATCCCTGACTTAATAATTTATCATTGTACATAAATTGTGTTCATTGAAATCTAAAACGCGACTATAGACACGGGCATAGCGAACACGTTGTGACATATACACACCGTAAAAAAGGGCGGAAAGAACACCACCGTGCTAAAGGCGAAAATAAACAATCGGGAAAGGAAAATTGTCACTTTTGTCGAAATTTTTTATATAGAGAAACTGAAATATCCAAATCTAGAAAGGAAAAGTATTGCTGTCTGTATTGGATTTATTTCAATTTATTTCTTTTGGGTAAATTCCGGCAGTAAAATTAGAAAATTTTTGATTATTTTTAAAAAGCAAAAATATATTCAAGGGTTTTTAGATCTATAAAATTAAATGTAATCTAGACAGAGTTTGACAAGTCTGCTATTAAAGGGTGTAATTGGTAACCATCGGAATTCCTACAACGTGTCGATAAACTGTATTGTCGAAACGTACATTATTATATGTTGTCAAGAAGAAAACTAAATTTAAAGCTTTAATTATCTCATCACAGTTCCAGTATGTATATATAATAGAAAAATAAAGGATATGGGTTATCCATTCATGACACAGCAAAAACAAACACGCACAAAAAGCAAAGGAACAGCTCTTTTATTGCTGTTCTTCATCTCAAAGTCACAGTGAGGCATTCAACACTTAGCAACAACAAAAAAATCTCGCAAGTTTAAGACGGCCCCTATCACCGGTTTTAACGGAATTCTTTGTAAAATAATTCGAGTAGACTTTGTAAGATGTTACACCACCAAACAAAGGATATGGGTTATCCATTCATGACACAAAATCAGTGCATGCAAAGCTAAAAAAACACACACAAAAAGCAAAGGAACAGCGATATTATTGCTGTTCTTCATCTCAAGGTCACAGTGAGGCATTCAAAACGGAGCAAAAGAAAAAAACTCTCACCCCACTGCAAGTTTAAGACGGCCCCCTATCACCGGTTTGAGCGGAAAATAATTAGGATAGACTTTGTAAGATGTAACACCACCAAATCGGGCCCAGTAAAAAAAACATACTGGAAAGTAGCATATTTCTCGTTTTCATTAAAGAAGAAGGCTTCATATGAGTTTTAGCAAACAAATCTCTTCAACCAGATTTGTTAAAGGACCGTTTAAATAAATTAGAGAACATCTGTTTGATATAAAAAAAATTAAAAAAAACTCCAATTACGATACCATTATATGTGATAGTGTAATGTATAGAGTAGAAAAATTATAACTGTCAACCGAATTGAACGGACCATCAAAAGCACTTAATGTATCCAAAACACCCAAATACTAGTAGTTAATGACACTTCAAAATAGTTTATTCCATTTTTTCATATGCTTTATTATAAAATTAATAACCAGTTTTTAAAGAAGTAAGGAAACTAGTTAAAACCGAGAAAGATTAGCAGTAGAACATTTACTAGAAGCCTGGAAGAAACAAAATATAAACGGATTTTGTGTAGTTTAGGATGCCGATACATAGTAGGGACTTTCAAATTTTCAGAGGAGAGCTTAAGATGACCGGTGGTAGTGACATGCAAACACCCCTCGCACCACACGATAAGAAATGGACGTGAGTCGCGGCTTATCGGAGCCCCGTTAGGATTATTTGACTCTGTGTGGAGCGCACGGCCTTAAATGTAGTTAAATGAGTAATTTCATTCTTAAGGACTTCCGTGTAGTATTTACGTCATACCACCACCACATTGGTGGCTGCTTTATAAAAATAAGGAGATGTGGTAAGATTGCATCTGAGACAATTATCCACCAAAGTTCAAATGAAGTGGATTTAAGCAATTATAGGCAACCGTACGGCCTTGAACAATGAGAAAACCCATACTGTATAGTCGGCTCTAAAATGCCTAGACAGGAAAATGTAAAACAAATCAATTGAGAAAACCAACGGCCTGATTTATAACCAAACAATTTACGAAAACATATGACATACATGAACCAACAACAACCAGTGAACTACAGGCTCCTGACTTGGGACAGGCACATATAGAACGGGTTAAACTAGTTTGTTGGCGCCTAACCATCCCCCTGGGACAGTGGTGTAACAATACAAACTAAAAAGCAGTTGAAAAGGGCTTAACTCATCAGATCGATACACATCATGCAGAAAACATCTAACGAAAAAACAAACCGGACGTGGAAGCGTATCTATACATCCCACAACAAAAAAGACACTGAGTAAAGATCTGAGAGTACTCGCAGTTACTGACGGCTAGTTCAAAGCCAATAACAACTAATAATAAAAAAAATGTATCGATCAGTACAAATCCATCATCCAATGGATTTAGCGTAAAGACATCATTAACAGTCAGAGAAATTCATGACCTTGTGCAATGCCAAAATATAGGTATCGATAGATAGTTGTCAGCCGGTATGAACACAAAACGCTTTTAGAGTACTTACATTTTGTCTTTAGTCCTAGAAATGGGTGTATAACTTACTTTTTTTTATTTCTAAATTATTTTCAAAATGTGATATGCGGATATCAACAATATTCAGACATTCTGATAATGAAATAGGAATCAAGTGATTTTTTGTCAGATTTTTTTTACATCAATTTTTACAATACATGCAGGATGAAAGAGCATCTCTAATGACCTGATAACACACTTTCCAGTTTATTTTCGACGGTGGATAGTGGTCATTTTTCAGAAATTAAAGGTGGTTCTATGTTTTGAACGGTAAATGTCAATTGAGAGAACAGTCTGTGGTGACAGAAAGCTGTAATGATACGTTTACACTCATATTTTGGACTGAAAAAACGATGTTGTATCACACTCGTTATAAATATTGTGCAATTTACTAATTGGCATTTGCATAATAATTGATGTTTACCTTTACTTTTACCAAAAAATGAAGAAAAAATCCAAAATAATATTTATCATTAATACAATGTCTTTCAAAAAAAAAATCTATAAAACTTTCCTTTAATTAATTTTCAAAATATCTAATAATTAACAGTAAATTTCAAACTATATTTATTCATAATTTCTAAAATTAAAATTTGATGCTATATGTATTTTTAATTATGAATCTACTAACAATTTCTATTAATTGTGCTATACAGCTCTGAATTGGGATTGGGATTGAAAATTGGACAAAGCATAGGTTTCTAACTCAGAATGAATGTTGACTTAAAATAACTTGAAAATTTGAAATTGAACATTTCCTATTATGGTCCAATATCCAAAATCTGAATACATGGTTAGATTCAGCATATGAAAGAACTCCAAGAATTCAATTTTTGATGAAATCAAACGAAGTTAAATATTTCACCCTTTGGACCTCAATATGGACCAATTTGATAACGGGGCCCTAAATCTAAAATCTGAATGCACAGTTTGATTCAACATATCAAAGAACCCCATAAATTGAATTTTGTTGAAATCAAAGAAAGTTTAATTTTAGACCCCAATTTGAACTAACTTAAAAATTGGACCAAAATAAAAACTAGAGGCTCTCAAGAGCCTTTGTCGCTCACCTGTATCTACTGTTGTTTTGGAAATCATGTAAAATAAGGCTAAAATCATAATTAATAGTATTAGATACCATAATAATGATTGGTTTGGTTTAATTTGGCTCAGTAGTTATATCAAAAGCAGGTCATCCCATTGAAGTCTTACAATAGTTACAGAAGATATTTGAAAACCAGGCCCAAAATAAAAATCTGAATTACACAGTTAGATTCAGTATATCAAAGAATCCCAAGATTTCAATTTTCGCTGAAATCAAACTAAGTTAAATTTTGACCCTTTGAACCTCAATGTGGACCAATTTAAAACGGGGCCCAAAATCCAAAATCTAAAAACACGGTTATATTCAGCATATTAAAGAACCCCGACAATTCAAGACTTTGAATTAAACCCTATTGAATTTGGTCAAGAAATAAACAATTCATACAAAGTATTAGAAAAGTATTGTTTTTGCTCCTTTTTGGTCCTTAATTTTAAAACAATTCGGACAATAACCCCCAAAGTCAATCCCAACCTTCCTTTCGAGGTATGAAACCTTGTGATAAAATTTCATAAATATCCATACACTTATACACAAGTAAGTGTCCTGAGACAAGAAACATTCTTCTTTTTGGCTCCTTTTTAGCCGCTATTTCCTAAACAGTAGGGATAATAACCCCCAAAATCAATCCCAATCTTCCTTTTGTGGTATGGAACCTTTTGGTACAATTTCATAGAGATCCATATATTTCATCTGTACGGAAAATTTAAAGGTGAATTATCTGAGCATAGGTTTAATTTTGGACACTAAAATATTTGCATCAAACAAATGTAGCATGTAGATATATACATATATATGTAAAATGTATTTTTTTTTTGTGTGTGCTTTAATTGTAGTCTGTATTTATATGTTGTTCATTTCTTGTAATTAGTATACTTGTGTTTAAAAATGTAAATCTTCAGTATAATGGAGGAAATAAAGAGAATCAATCAATCAATCAATCAATCAATCAATCAATCAATCTTATAATGAAGTAATTGTCTGGTAACCAAATGTCTTTGGACGATGGCAACGACGACGACGACGACACTGACAATGTAATATTAACATCACACAACCATCCATTCACCAAAACATAAACAAATCATTATTTTTTCAAGTTTCTATTCAAAGGCTATCAATAATATGAATATAAACTTATTTGGAGAGGGGGCCAAAAATGTCCCTTATCGTACCTTGTCCTTTATACAGATGGTTGATGTAAGGAATAAATTTTGAGGTTTACAGGTCAAAAGTTATTGTAAGTTCAAATAATGAAGGATCGCAGACGTTTAATTCATTATTCAAAAAATAAGTTATTTCTTAATTTTCACGCGTATTTTGGCATTTAGGTCCTCCGTAACCCCTCTAATGGGCATTGCGGCACATATTGATTATAACCATTTTGTTCCTCTGTCGATAAGCTTTCGAATGGTGTATAAGGTTTCTCTGTAATTAGGGGCTGAAGGTCGTAGCAGTCCATTCCATTATTCAAAATAAGCTATTTCTTATTGTTGACGCGTATTTTGACATTTAGGTCCTCCGAAACTCCTCTAATAGGCGTTGCGGGACATATTGACTATATACCTTTTGTTCCTCTATTGATAAGCTTTTGAATGAGGTATAAGGTATATCTATAATTAGGGGCTAAAGGGTCGCAGCAGTCCATTCCATTATTCAAAATATCCATTTCATTATTCAAAATTGGCTATTTCTTAATTTTCACGCGTATTTTGGCATTTAGGTCCTCCGTAACCCCTCTAATGGTCATTGCGGCACATATCGTTTATACTCAGTTTATTCCTCTATCAATAAGCTTTAATTTGGTGTATAAATTTTCCTTGATTAGGGGCTGACGGGTTGCAGCAGTCCATTCCATTATTCAAAATAAGCTATTTCTTAATGTTCACGCGTATTTCGATATTTAGGTCCTTCGTTACTCCTCTAATATGCGTTGCGGAACATATTGACTATATACCTTTTGTTCCTCTATTGATAAGCTTTCGAATGAGGTATAAGGTATATCTATAATTAGGGGCTAAAGGGTCGCAGCAGTCCATTCCATTATTCAAAATATCCATTTCATTATTCAAAATTGGCTATTTCTTAATTTTCACGCGTATTTTGGCATTTAGGTCCTCCGTAACCCTCTAATGGTCATTGCGGCACATATCGTTTATACTCAGTTTATTCCTCTATCAATAAGCTTTAATTTGGTGTATAAATTTTTCCTTGATTAGGGGCTGACGGGTTGCAGCAGTCCATTCCATTATTCAAAATAAGCTATTTCTTAATGTTCACGCGTATTTCGATATTTAGGTCCTTCGTTACTCCTCTAATATGCGTTGCGGAACATATTGACTATATACCTTTTGTTCCTCTATTGATAAGCTTTCGAATGAGGTATAAGGTATATCTATAATTAGGGCTAAAGGGTCGCAGCAGTCCATTCCATTATTCAAAATATCCATTTCATTATTCAAAATTGGCTATTTCTTAATTTTCACGCGTATTTTGGCATTTAGGTCCTCCGTAACCCCTCTAATGGTCATTGCGGCACATATCGTTTATACTCAGTTTATTCCTCTATCAATAAGCTTTAATTTGGTGTATAAATTTTTCCTTGATTAGGGGCTGACGGGTTGCAGCAGTCCATTCCATTATTCAAAATAAGCTATTTCTTAATGTTCACGCGTATTTCGATATTTAGGTCCTTCGTTACTCCTCTAATATGCGTTGCGGAACATATTGACTATATACCTTTTGTTCCTCTATTGATAAGCTTTCGAATGAGGTATAAGGTATATCTATAATTAGGGGCTGAAGGGTCGCAGCAGTCCATTCCATTATTCAAAATATCCATTTCATTATTCAAAATTGGCTATTTCTTAATTTTCACGCGTATTTTGGCATTTAGGTCCTCCGTAACCCCTCTAATGGTCATTGCGGCACATATCGTTTATACCCAGTTTATTCCTCTATCAATAAGCTTTAATTTGGTGTATAAATTTTTCCTTGATTAGGGGCTGACGGGTTGCAGCAGTCCATTCCATTATTCAAAATAAGCTATTTCTTAATGTTCACGCGTATTTCGATATTTAGGTCCTTCGTTACTCCTCTAATATGCGTTGCGGAACATATTGACTATATACCTTTTGTTCCTCTATTGATAAGCTTTCGAATGAGGTATAAGGTATATCTATAATTAGGGGCTAAAGGGTCGCAGCAGTCCATTCCATTATTCAAAATATCCATTTCATTATTCAAAATTGGCTATTTTCACGCGTATTTTGGCATTTAGATCCTCCGTAACCCCTCTAATGGTCATTGCGGCACATATCGTTTATACTCAGTTTATTCCTCTATCAATAAGCTTTAATTTGGTGTATACATTTTTCCTTGATTAGGGGCTGACGGGTTGCAGCAGTCCATTCCATTATTCAAAATAAGCTATTTCTTAATGTTCACGCGTATTTCGATATTTAGGTCCTTCGTTACTCCTCTAATATGCGTTGCGGAACATATTGACTATATACCTTTTGTTCCTCTATTGATAAGCTTTCGAATAAGGTATAAGGTATATCTATAATTAGGGGTTAAAGGGTCGCAGCAGTCCATTCCATTATTCAAAATATCCATTTCATTATTCAAAATTGGCTATTTCTTAATTTTCACGCGTATTTTGGCATTTAGGTCCTCCGTAACCCCTCTAATGGTCATTGCGGCACATATCGTTTATACTCAGTTTATTCCTCTATCAATAAGCTTTAATTTGGTGTATAAATTTTCCTTGATTAGGGGCTGACGGGTTGCAGCAGTCCATTCCATTATTCAATAAGCTATTTCTTAATGTTCACGCGTATTTCGATATTTAGGTCCTTCGTTACTCCTAAGAACTCCAAGAATTCAATTTTGATGAAATCAAACGAAGTTAAATATTTCACCCTTTGGACCTCAATATGGACCAATTTGATAACGGGGCCCAAAATCTAAAATATGAATGCACAGTTTGAATCAACATATCAAAGAACCCCATAAATTGAATTTTTGACATCAAAGAAAGTTTAATTTTGGACCCCAATTTGAACTAACTTAAAGATTGGACCAAAAATAAAAACTAGAGGCTCTCAAGAGCCTTTGTCGCTCACCTGTATCTACTGTTGTTTTGGAAATCATGTAAAATAAGGCTAAAATCATAATTAATAGTATTAGATACCATAATAATGATTGGTTTGGTTTAATTTGGCTCAGTAGTTATATCAAAAGCAGGTCATCCCATTGAAGTATTACAATAGTTACAGAAGATATTTGAAAACCAAAATAAAAAATTTGAATTACACAGTTAGATTCAGTATATCAAAGAATCCCAAGATTTCAATTTTCGCTGAAATCAAACTAAGTTAAATTTTTGACCCTTTGAACCTCAATGTGGACCAATTTAAAAACGGGGCCCAAAATCCAAAATCTAAAAACACGGTTATATTCAGCATATTAAAGAACCCCGACAATTCAAGACTTTGAATTAAACCCTATTGAATTTGGTTTAGAAAAACAATTCATACAAAGTATTAGAAAAGTATTGTTTTTGCTCCTTTTGGTCCTTAATTTTAAACAATTCGGACAATAACCCCCAAAGTCAATCCCAACCTTCCTTTTGAGGTATGAAACCTTGTGATAAAATTTCATAAATATCCATACACTTATACACAAGTAAGTGTCCTGAGACAAGAAATATTCTTCTTTTGGCTCCTTTTAGCCGCTATTTCCTA
Organism: Mytilus coruscus; assembly: GCA_017311375.1. NCBI lineage: Eukaryota > Metazoa > Mollusca > Bivalvia > Mytilida > Mytilidae > Mytilus > Mytilus coruscus. The sequence goes on from CM029600.1 coordinate 38,441,153, forward strand.
AACAGTAGGGATAATAACCCCAACATCAATCCCAATCTTCTTTTGTGGTATGGAACCTTTGGTACAATTTCATAGAGATCCATATATTTCATCTGTACGGAAAATTTAAAGTCGAATTATCTGAGCATAGGTTTACTTTTGGACACTAAAATATTTGCATCAAACAAATGTAGCATGTAGATATATACATATATATGTAAAATGTATTTTTTTTTGTGTGTGCTTTAATTGTAGTCTGTATTTATATGTTGTTCATTTCTTGTAATTAGTATACTTGTGTTTAAAATGTAAATCTTCAGTATAATGGAGGAAATAAAGAGAATCAATCAATCAGTCAATCAATCAATCAATCTTATACTAGTAATGAAGTAATTGTCTGGTAACCAAATGTCTTTGGACGATGGCAACGACGACGACGACGACACTGACAATGTAATATTAACATCACACAACCATCCATTCACCAAAACATAAACAAATCATTATTTTTTCAAGTTTCTATTCAAAGGCTATCAATAATATGAATATAAACTTATTTGGAGAGGGGGCCAAAAATGCCCCTTATCGTACCTTGTCCTTTATACAGATGGTTGATGTAAGGAATAAATTTTGAGGTTTACAGGTCAAAAGTTATTGTAAGTTCAAGTAATGAAGGATCGCAGACGTTTAATTCATTATTCAAAAATAAGTTATTTCTGAATTTTCACGCGTATTTTGGCATTTAGGTCCTCCGTAACCCCTCTAATGGGCATTGGAGCACATATTGATTATAATCATTTTGTTCCTCTGTCGATCAGCTTTCGAATGGTGTATAAGGTTTCTCTGTAATTAGGGGCTGAAGGTCGTAGCAGTCCATTCCATTATTCAAAATAAGCTATTTCTTAATGTTCACGCGTATTTCGATATTTAGGTCCTTCGTTACTCCTCTAATATGCGTTGCGGAACATATTGACTATATACCTTTTGTTCCTCTATTGATAAGCTTTCGAATGAGGTATAAGGTATATCTATAATTAGGGGCTAAAGGGTCGCAGCAGTCCATTCCATTATTCAAAATATCCATTTCATTATTCAAAATTGGCTATTTCTTAATTTTCACGCGTATTTTGGCATTTAGGTCCTCCGTAACCCCTCTAATGGTCATTGCGACACATATCGTTTATACTCAGATTATTCCTCTATCAATAAGCTTTGATTTGGTGTATAAATTTTTCCTTGATTAGGGGCTGACGGGTTGCAGCAGTCCATTCCATTATTCAAAATAAGCTATTTCTTAATGTTCACGCGTATTTCGATATTTAGGTCCTTCGTTACTCCTCTAAAATGCGCTGCGGAACATATTGACTATATACCTTTTGTTCCTCTATTGACAAGCTTTCGAATGAGGTATAAGGTATATCTATAATTAGGGCTAAAGGGTCGCAGCAGTCCATTCCATTATTCAAAATATCCATTTCATTATTCAAAATTGGCTATTTCTTAATTTTCACGCGTATTTTGGCATTTAGGTCCTCCGTAACCCTCTAATGGTCATTGCGGCACATATCGTTTATACTCAGTTTATTCCTCTATCAATAAGCTTTAATTTGGTGTATAAATTTTTCCTTGACTAGGGGCTGACGGGTTGCAGCAGTCCATTCCATTATTCAAAATAAGCTATTTCTTAATGTTCACGCGTATTTCGATATTTAGGTCCTTCGTTACTCCTCTAAAATGCGTTGCGGAACATATTGACTATATACCTTTTGTTCCTCTATTGATAAGCTTTCGAATGAGGTATAAGGTATATCTATAATTAGGGGCTAAAGGGTCGCAGCAGTCCATTCCATTATTCAAAATATCCATTTCATTATTCAAAATTGGCTATTTCTTAATTTTCACGCGTATTTTGGCATTTAGGTCCTCCGTAACCTCTCTAATGGTCATTGCGGCACATATCGTTTATACTCACTTTATTCCTCTATCAATAAGCTTTGATTTGGTGTATAAATTTTTCCTTCATTAGGGGCTGACGGGTTGCAGCAGTCCATTCCATTATTCAAAATAAGCTATTTCTTAATGTTTACGCGTATTTCGATATTTAGGTCCTTCGTTACTCCTCTAAAATGCGTTGCGGAACATATTGACTATATACCTTTGTTCCTCTATTGATAAGCTTTCGAATGAGGTATAAGGTATATCTATAATTAGGGCTAGAGGGTCGCAGCAGTCCATTCCATTACTCAAAATATCCATTTCATTATTCAAAATTGGCTAAATTTTCGCGTATTTTGGCATTTAGGTCCTCCGTAACCTCTAATGGTCATTGCGGCATATTTTATACTCAGTTTAGTCCACAATAAGCTTTAATTTGTGTATAAATTTTCTTGATTAGGGCTGACGTTGCAGTCCATTCCATTATTCAAAAAGCTTTTCTAATGTTCACGCGTATTTCGATATTTAGGTCCTTCGTTACTCCTCTAAATGCGTTGGAACATATTGACTATATACCTTGTTCTCTATTGATATGAATGAGGTATAAGGTATATCTATAATTAGAAGGGCACTCTTAAACTTTTAAATGTTTATTTTTTGTTGCCACCCAGTGTTTTTCAATTATTGAATTTCTTGGGTCTCTTAAAATTTATTTTTGCTTCAAATGATCTTTCTATTAGAGATGAAGGCTCTAAACTTTTTGGCAATATTTCTTAATTTTCACGCGTATTTTGGCATTTAGGTCCTCCGTAACCCCTCTAATGGTCATTGCGGCACATATCGTTTATACTCAGTTTATTCCTCTATCAATAAGCTTTAATTTGGTGTATAAATTTTTCCTTGATTAGGGGCTGACGGGTTGCAGCAGTCCATTCCATTATTCAAAATAAGCTATTTCTTAATGTTCACGCGTATTTCGATATTTAGGTCCTTCGTTACTCCTCTAAAATGCGTTGCGGAACATATTGACTATATACCTTTTGTTCCTCTATTGATAAGCTTTCGAATGAGGTATAAGGTATATCTATAATTAGGGCTAAAGGGTCGCAGCAGTCCATTCCATTATTCAAAATATCCATTTCATTATTCAAAATTGGCTATTTCTTAATTTTCACGCGTATTTTGGCATTTAGGTCCTCCGTAACCCTCTAATGGTCAGTGCTGAACAATCGACTTGTTATATCTATAATTTGAGGATGAAGAATAGCAAAGATCCAGTGAAAAGAAAAAAAGACGACGTAGAGTATTTCAATTTATATATATATATTTTGGTATTCAGGTCGTCCATACATTGAACCAAGGAATTTCTGTTAAAATAGTTAGGAAAACCCACTAGTTTATCCTCCGAAACTAAGAACCAGATAAATAAATCAAATTAAAATTTTAAGAGCTAGTGTTTTTATTTATTTTTTTTATATCAATTTGAATATTTGTTAGATAACACCAAAAGACTAATTTAGAAACGGGATATGGCTATAGTGTCACAGCCTCAATTTTTTATTTTTATTTCACTATTCACCGCTTCAACTTGAATAATGAAACATAAACTATTTCATTATTCATTTTCATCACTTAACATTGAATAGTGAATAGTGAACTATTTCATTATTCATTATTGAATTTTGAATAATGAAAACTGAATAATGAACGTACTTCAGCGCGGTCATAATATGAGCTACGTTGGATAGAAATCGAATGAATATCAATACATCTGTTAACCTATTTCGGGTTGAGAAAATCTGTACGAAAAGTATGTAACTGTTTGAAAATTGAGTTGTTATAAGAACCCTACAAAACAGACCAACATTCATCTTTTATTTCGCATTTTCTAAAACTAACCAAACACTTATACACGTACACGTTTATGTGCACTTGCATAAGGTCGATTTCTATCCGACGCAGCTCATATTATAAATGTTGTTCATATGTTGAAAAATATTTCTAAACTGTTTCTGAAATTTTTAGAGTAGAGCTTAATATTAAAATGGCTATACTGGAAGTTCAGTTGTGGTAGCTTAGTCACGTATGGTCACAAAAAGTATTTAGGAACCATACAACATTATATATTTTGGTTAATTACATATCAAATTGCAATACAAACGCCAAAGGCAACTTTGATTTTTTTTTTTCTTTTGTAGGGTTTGGAGCATGTGTTTACAAAAATGTTATGTATAAACAAGGACAGTCCTGGGATGATAGATGTGAATATGTGTGTACATGTGCAAATGCATCCAATGGACTGTATAAATGTGTATCAAAGTAAGTGTACAGAAAATGACAGTAATCTGATGTACATATGTCAAATAATTGAAGTTGCTCAAATGAATAAATTTCCCGGTAATATACAAAAACGGTTCAATATTAAGTCAAAATGCTGTCATGCCGTTTGGAATTTTAAAATGACAGTAAAAGCTTTCATTGGCGATAATAGTAACCTTTCATGACATTACAATAATGCTGCTTTAACACAACAATAGTTATACAGGGGACGTAAATCCTAGTATATATAATTTTCTCTGTAGTCTGATGGTATCATACTTTCCTTGAGTGCAGGAGGTCAATGGGTTTCAATCATTCCCTGCTGGGTTAAACTTTAATTTTAGAATAAGAATTGTATGTGCCTTTGTGACACCCTACTTGCTTTCAAATAGACAACAAGTCTTTAAATTTAATTTGTATTTGTACGAGGCTAAGGAACAGGTTCAACGAGAGCTTCATTGCAATTGTTTTATTTTATTTCCATTGTTCAGACTCGGTAGTAATCTTAAAGGAAATTAACATAATCAGCTGATGACCAGTACACCAAAAAAATCACACATGTTCAATGAAAATACATAGCTTTAGTGAATAATTATTTATCATTATATCAGTATGTTTTTTTTTTATATAAAGAGGAATGAAATATTTGTGCTAGTTCATTCCACAGACTATTTGCCAGTCAATAGTTTCAAAGACTTTTACCCCGGTCAATAGTTTTATAAACATATTTCCCGTACTTTTTCATACTTATTTTCCTTGGACAGCAATGACGTCATTGCCTACTCTGCTTGGATTTGTGCGCTTGGCAACGTTAAACTCTGAAATATCGTAAACAGGACAATCTAAATGTGTCTATCGTCGTAATTTCAAATTGATACCAGAAGCAATTAAAAAAATTAAAAAATCTACGCGACATATTTAAGAACTAAAACGTAACAAATGTATGGTATGGGTCTGTCGTCGTCTTCATAATCTGGGATTGCTTTGGTGTACGGTAAAATATTTTACACAAGGATTTCTGGTCTTGATTATAGTAAATAAAATATTGACAAATACCACACGGGCAAAACAAAAACTTGATAGTTTATCTTGTGCATGTCTATATGACTATTTGGTTTTTCCAATTGGTGTATGTCGTCTTTTAGAAAGTTGTTTTGTTCGGTATAATAAAACATTAGTGACTGGTTATGAAGATAATAGAAGTCTGTTGTTCCTTTGATACTTATTATTGCCCTCGGCTTCGCCTCGAGCAATACTTGGTATCTCAGGAACAACACACTGCTATTACCCTCATAACCAGTCAATAGGTGTATATCATAACATAACAACTAATTCAATCAGTAACTTAAAACAGCGAAACATTGTACAACTTAAGACTTAAATGTTCAATTTTTCCTCCACTTTGGATCTGCGTTGCGGAACATATTGACTATATACCTTTTGTTCCTCTATTGATAAGCTTTCGAATGAGGTATAAGGTATATCTATAATTAGGGCTAAAGGGTCGCAGCAGTCCATTCCATTATTCAAAATATCCATTTCATTATTCAAAATTGGCTATTTCTTAATTTTCACGCGTATTTTGGCATTTAGGTCCTCCGTAACCCCTCTAATGGTCATTGCGACACATATCGTTTATACTCAGATTATTCCTCTATCAATAAGCTTTGATTTGGTGTATAAATTTTTCCTTGATTAGGGGCTGACGGGTTGCAGCAGTCCATTCCATTATTCAAAATAAGCTATTTCTTAATGTTCACGCGTATTTCGATATTTAGGTCCTTCGTTACTCCTCTAAAATGCGCTGCGGAACATATTGACTATATACCTTTTGTTCCTCTATTGACAAGCTTTCGAATGAGGTATAAGGTATATCTATAATTAGGGCTAAAGGGTCGCAGCAGTCCATTCCATTATTCAAAATATCCATTTCATTATTCAAAATTGGCTATTTCTTAATTTTCACGCGTATTTTGGCATTTAGGTCCTCCGTAACCCCTCTAATGGTCATTGCGGCACATATCGTTTATACTCAGTTTATTCCTCTATCAATAAGCTTTAATTTGGTGTATAAATTTTTCCTTGACTAGGGGCTGACGGGTTGCAGCAGTCCATTCCATTATTCAAAATAAGCTATTTCTTAATGTTCACGCGTATTTCGATATTTAGGTCCTTCGTTACTCCTCTAAAATGCGTTGCGGAACATATTGACTATATACCTTTTGTTCCTCTATTGATAAGCTTTCGAATGAGGTATAAGGTATATCTATAATTAGGGGCTAAAGGGTCGCAGCAGTCCATTCCATTATTCAAAATATCCATTTCATTATTCAAAATTGGCTATTTCTTAATTTTCACGCGTATTTTGGCATTTAGGTCCTCCGTAACCCTCTAATGGTCATTGCGGCACATATCGTTTATACTCAGTTTATTCCTCTATCAATAAGCTTTGATTTGGTGTATAAATTTTTCCTTGATTAGGGGCTGACGGGTTGCAGCAGTCCATTCCATTATTCAAAATAAGCTATTTCTTAATGTTCACGCGTATTTCGATATTTAGGTCCTTCGTTACTCCTCTAAAATGCGTTGCGGAACATATTGACTATATACCTTTTGTTCCTCTATTGATAAGCTTTCGAATGAGGTATAAGGTATATCTATAATTAGGGCTAGAGGGTCGCAGCAGTCCATTCCATTACTCAAAATATCCATTTCATTATTCAAAATTGGCTATTTCTTAATTTTCACGCGTATTTTGGCATTTAGGTCCTCCGTAACCCCTCTAATGGTCATTGCGGCACATATCGTTTCTACTCAGTTTATTCCTCTATCAATAAGCTTTAATTTGGTGTATAAATTTTTCCTTGATTAGGGGCTGACGGGTTGCAGCAGTCCATTCCATTATTCAAAATAAGCTATTTCTTAATGTTCACGCGTATTTCGATATTTAGGTCCTTCGTTACTCCTCTAAAATGCGTTGCGGAACATATTGACTATATACCTTTTGTTCCTCTATTGATAAGCTTTCGAATGAGGTATAAGGTATATCTATAATTAGGGCTAAAGGGTCGCAGCAGTCCATTCCATTATTCAAAATATCCATTTCATTATTCAAAATTGGCTATTTCTTAATTTTCACGCGTATTTTGGCATTTAGGTCCTCCGTAACCCTCTAATGGTCATTGCGGCACATATCGTTTATACTCAGTTTATTCCTCTATCAATAAGCTTTAATTTGGTGTATAAATTTTTCCTTGATTAGGGGCTGACGGGTTGCAGCAGTCCATTCCATTATTCAAAATAAGCTATTTCTTAATGTTCACGCGTATTTCGATATTTAGGTCCTTCGTTACTCCTCTAAAATGCGTTGCGGAACATATTGACTATATACCTTTTGTTCCTCTATTGATAAGCTTTCGAATGAGGTATAAGGTATATCTATAATTAGGGGCTAAAGGGTCGCAGCAGTCCATTCCATTATTCAAAATATCCATTTCATTATTCAAAATTGGCTATTTCTTAATTTTCACGCGTATTTTGGCATTTAGGTCCTCCGTAACCCCTCTAATGGTCATTGCGGCACATATCGTTTATACTCAGTTTATTCCTCTATCAATAAGCTTTAATTTGGTGTATAAATTTTTCCTTGATTAGGGGCTGACGGGTTGCAGCAGTCCATTCCATTATTCAAAATAAGCTATTTCTTAATGTTCACGCGTATTTCGATATTTAGGTCCTTCGTTACTCCTCTAAAATGCGTTGCGGAACATATTGACTATATACCTTTGTTCCTCTATTGATAAGCTTTCGAATGAGGTATAAGGTATATCTATAATTAGGGGCTAAAGGGTCGCAGCAGTCCATTCCATTATTCAAAATATCCATTTCATTATTCAAAATTGGCTATTTCTTAATTTTCACGCGTATTTTGGCATTTAGGTCCTCCGTAACCCTCTAATGGTCAGTGCTGAACAATCGACTTGTTATATCTATAATTTGAGGATGAAGAATAGCAAAGATCCAGTGAAAAGAAAAAAAGACGACGTAGAGTATTTCAATTTATATATATATATTTTGGTATTCAGGTCGTCCATACATTGAACCAAGGAATTTCTGTTAAAAATAGTTAGGAAAACCCACTAGTTTATCCTCCGAAACTAAGAACCAGATAATTAAATCAAATTAAAATTTTAAGAGCTAGTGTTTTTATTTATTTTTTTTGATATCAATTTGAATATTTGTTAGATAACACCAAAAAGACTAATTTAGAAACGGGATATAGCTATAGTGTCACAGCCTCAATTTTTTTATTTTTATTTCACTATTCACCGCTTCAACTTGAATAATGAAACATAAACTATTTCATTATTCATTATTCATCACTTAACATTGAATAGTGAATAGTGAACTATTTCATTATTCATTATTGAATTTTGAATAATGAAAACTGAATAATGAACGTACTTCAGCGCGGTCATAATATGAGCTACGTTGGATAGAAATCGAATGAATATCAATACATCTGTTAACCTATTTCGGGTTGAGAAAATCTGTACGAAAAGTATGTAACTGTTTGAAAATTGAGTTGTTATAAGAACCCTACAAAACAGACCAACATTCATCTTTTATTTCGCATTTTCTAAAACTAATCAAAGACTTATACACGTACACGTTTATGTGCACTTGCATAAGGTCGATTTCTATCCGACGCAGCTCATATTATAAATGTTGTTCACATGTTGAAAAATATTTCTAAACTGTTTCTGAAATTTTTAGAGTAGAGCTTAATATTAAAATGGCTATACTGGAAGTTCAGTTGTGGTAGCTTAGTCACGTATGGTCACAAAAAGTATTTAGGAACCATACAACATTATATATTTTGGTTAATTACATATCAAATTGCAATACAAACGCCAAAGGCAACTTTGATTTTTTTTTTTCTTTTGTAGGGTTTGGAGCATGTGTTTACAAAAATGTTATGTATAAACAAGGACAGTCCTGGGATGATAGATGTGAATATGTGTGTACATGTGCAAATGCATCCAATGGACTGTATAAATGTGTATCAAAGTAAGTGTACAGAAAATGACAGTAATCTGATGTACATATGTCAAATAATTGAAGTTGCTCAAATGAATAAATTTCCGGTAATATACAAAAACGGTTCAATATTAAGTCAAAATGCTGTCATGCCGTTTGGAATTTTAAAATGACAGTAAAAGCTTTCATTGGCGATAATAGTAACCTTTCATGACATTACAATAATGCTGCTTTAACACAACAATAGTTATACAGGGGACGTAAATCCCTAGTATATATAATTTTCTCTGTAGTCTGATGGTATCATACTTTCCTTGAGTGCAGGAGGTCAATGGGTTTCAATCATTCCCTGCTGGGTTAAACTTTAATTTTAGAATAAGAATTGTATGTGCCTTTGTGACACCCTACTTGCTTTCAAATAGACAACAAGTCTTTAAATTTAATTTGTATTTGTACGAGGCTAAGGAACAGGTTCAACGAGAGCTTCATTGCAATTGTTTTTATTTTATTTCCATTGTTCAGACTCGGGTAGTAATCTTAAAGGAAATTAACATAATCAGCTGATGACCAGTACACCAAAAAAAATCACACATGTTCAATGAAAAATACATAGCTTTAGTGAATAATTATTTATCATTATATCAGTATGTTTTTTTTTTATATAAAGAGGAATGAAATATTTGTGCTAGTTCATTCCACAGACTATTTGCCAGTCAATAGTTTCAAAGACTTTTACCCCGGTCAATAGTTTTATAAACATATTTCCGTACTTTTCATACTTATTTTCCTTGGACAGCAATGACGTCATTGCCTACTCTGCTTGGATTTGTGCGCTTGGCAACGTTAAACTCTGAAATATCGTAAACAGGACAATCTAAATGTGTCTATCGTCGTAATTTCAAATTGATACCAGAAGCAATTAAAAAATTAAAAAATCTACGCGACATATTTAAGAACTAAAACGTAACAAATGTATGGTATGGGTCTGTCGTCGTCTTCATAATCTGGGATTGCTTTGGTGTACGGTAAAATATTTTACACAAGGATTTCTGGTCTTGATTATAGTAAATAAAATATTGACAAATACCACACGGGCAAAACAAAAACTTGATAGTTTATCTTGTGCATGTCTATATGACTATTTGGTTTTTTTTCCAATTGGTGTATGTCGTCTTTTTAGAAAGTTGTTTTGTTCGGTATAATAAAACACTTAGTGACTGGTTATGAAGATAATAGCAAGTCTGTTGTTCCTTTGATACTTATTATTGCCCTCGGCTTCGCCTCGAGCAATACTTGGTATCTCAGGAACAACACACTTGCTATTACCCTCATAACCAGTCAATAGGTGTATATCATAACATAACAACTAATTCAATCAGTAACTTAAAACAGCGAAACATTGTACAACTTAAGACTTAAATGTTCAATTTTTCCTCCACTTTGGATCTTTCGAAGAGAATTTTACAGATAATGGTTGATGTAAAATATACAATTAAAAGAAGGGACGACGATTGTTTTTCATTTTTATTTGCAACTACTTGATATAGATAATTAACAACATCAGAACGTAAATAACCTGTAGTTCACGGAAGGCTAAGTAATCCGTCATTTGAATGCACATGCAAAAACCAGTTATATAGGTCATACAAGTTTACACAATAAGTCATGTGCATGCAATACATAAAAGAAGTCTGGCATTTAGTAGAGCTTAAAGCAATAAAAGTATAGTATTTCCAGCAGAGCGATATCTCTTGGGGTATAAATGTATAAGACACCCATTTGCAGGATAATTAAAATCAAATATTCAGAAGTTCAGAAATGAAGTGCATGGTGAGTGATAAAATTTATATAGACATCTTTTGTTGTTAAAAGGTTAAAACAAAAACAAGGAACATACAAGAAATCTTAAATAACACTTCCAAGTTGGTCATCCTGAATCGGTTTATATTTTTTTCCAGATGTCCACAACTTCCTAATCTTCTACCCAGCTATTGCAAGAAAATATCCATACCTGGTCAGTGCTGTGTACATGTGAAATGTGACATTCCTGGGGTATCATATACACCACCTAGCGAAATCAAAGCTAATGCAGCACCAACAAATGTATTTGGGGTGATCACCCATATACCAGGCATTATTATCGTCGCTACTGAAAAACCAACAGAAACACATGACTTGGCAGGAGGAGGTATTCCTATCCTTCAACAACAATTTTCTCAAGTTATAAGTAAGTAATGCTTAGTCATCATAGGTGTCAACTTTTGAGAATTCTGAAGAGGGAATCTTTCTCTAGGAAAATTTCTAGAAGAAGATTTGCTATAGAACTTGTTGGTCATATATATTTTACTAGAATCACTTGTTAATTGTGAATTGTTTTTAAAACACTACCAATACTATGACTGTTACAAGTAAGATCAAAATAATTAATTTTCTAAAACAACATACCATGACAGGAACTTCTCCAGTGATTGCTTTTTGTATTTTGGAAATTTTGGATGTTTTTAGCAGATCTTTAATAGTTTCTGTTTAATTTATGCACAACGTTTTAGACATCTGTCTATTGTTGAAGACTATAAGTTGACCTCTCGATGTGGTTTGATTTTATTTCTTTGGGTTGTTATCACTTTGACATATGCCTGATTTAGTCATCATTGGACCAAAATGAGTGTTAGCTTAACCAATGATACTTGAGGGGTCTTTTTCATGCAATTGCAAACATTTTGACCTAATGTTGTAAATATTCCCGAAAATAAATGACAGGTTTTTTAAAGAAATTAAAAGAGATGGCCATGATGTCTGAATGTGATTTGACAAATACATAAAACTCTGTTTCATGTTACAGTACCTGTTACAAAAATGGGCATGTATTATCTAATTCGTTATAAACAATGAATAAGGTACCAATCATCAATCATTAATGTTCATGTTAAATAGGCATGGTGACCAACCTGCTCTAGCTCCTTATAGTGTTTATACAATCAATAATTTTTTCTGTTATTCCTTTTGAATTGATACTTGGGTATATGATGTGTTATATATCATAGATGTGTGTATTTCCCATGTATTATTCATAGTAAGATAGTAATGTGGATTTATAATCACTCCAGAATGATTTGATTGGTGACATGTTTTCCTTTAAGAGAACCTGATAAACCTCCTGCTGCCGACGGGAGCTCAAATTGTCCAAAACTTTGGTTTGGTTGCGTTCGTGTTTTCTTGTTTTGATATACACCTGTCTTGTTGCTTTTGATTTGTCTTTTTCATGTTGTTCAATCTTGAGGATTCGAATGTTATTTCCTTTCAGCTAACCTGGTCCAAAGGGCCAAGTGAGCTTTTCTCAACACTTAATGTCCGTCGTCCGTCATCGTCGTTAACTTGTACAAAATATTTCTTCTCTTAAACTATTGGGCTAAATTTAACCAAGCTTGGCCTTGATCATCATTGGGGCATCTGGTTTAAAACATATATCCGATGATCTCGCCTGCTAACCAAGATCGCCGACATGGCTAAAAACGGAACACAGAGGTCAAATGCAGGTTTTGTCTATTATTTGAAAAACCTGTAAAAAGTAGAGAAAATCTTACAGGGACAGAAATGTTAAAAATGCTGAGTTCTACCTATTGTCCATTTTTTTTATACTGTCAGCCGACATCTTATTTGAGATATTTCCCTTAAAAGACGAATTTAATTTATTTTCATTTTTGCCTTTTATCTTAAAAACTATAATAGATACATGTAGTGATAAACTGTATATTAGTGTTGTTGTCTATTATCTTGAAAACTATAATAGATAGATAAATATAATAAATAGCAAATAGGATCAGCAAAGCAAGATCTAAAAATAAGTCAACAGATTTGAAATCGCCTGTCGTCTCATTATTGGAGTCTTTAAAGCTCTTTAAAACAATTTTTTTTACCAATTTGTAGTGTTTTTGCCTATTATCTTGAAAAGTATGATAGATAGATTGACACTTAAAAATAGCAGACAAGATCTAAAAGTATATTAGCATGGTCAAAGTCGTTAGTCGACTTGTAAATGAAGTTTTATGAAGATATATACAAATTTTGGGCGTTTTTGCCTATTATCTTGAAAACTGTAACAAACAGAAAGAAACTTTAAACAACAAAAATAATCAGCAAGACAAAATCTACAAACAAGTCAAATTTAGCTCTTTATTGGGTTGATTGCCCTAAAATTACGATTTTTTTAACCTCTTTTGTTTTTTTGGGCAAAAACTAAAGAAGATAGAGAGGAACTACAAACCGAAAAAATTATCAGCAATACAAAATCGGCTAAAAGAGATTTTTGTCATGAAATCAATTATAGTCTTCAATGTTGGATAGTGTCCACTATGGAAGATGCACATACACCTAGGTGAGTGACACAGGCTCTTAAGAGCCTCTAGTTTTTGTCTCGCCTTAATGAAGTTACGGAGACAAGTTAAGGGTGAACAATTGTTAAATTTATGATTAGGTCAGTTGACGGGGAACAATTCATGGTAAGTCAATAGGAATTGGTATGCAGTTGTGGTAAATATAGCATTGGAAAATCTCATTGTATGGAGATAATTTGTCCGAGTCCTCAGTCATGATCCATAGACTTTTACTTCATACTAATGAAATTACACTCTAGCGAGAAACATTTGCAGAATACTTAATCTCATACCATATAATGATTATAAATATCGTGTTACTAGGTCAGTGTATATTCCACCAGCGAGCTGCTGGTGGACAACCAGAAAAGTACTTGGTATATAACCAAGGGGAAACCTGGAAAGATGGATGTGAATTTAGTTGTCACTGTTTTGATGGAAAAACTGGATACTACTATTGCGAGCCTTTGTAAGTGTTTAACAATATCGTGAAAAACTTTCATTTGCTATCGGTGTCAGCAATATTGCAGGTACTGTAAACCAACTTATTTCTGTGTATACCTTTGTTTTTATATTTAGTGCTTTCTAGACGGCTTTGAAGAAGATCTTAGCATGACAGATAACTATTGTGATGCTTTGTAAACAGTTATCCGCAATATTGCAGTTTTATTCATTGGGATATTTTTTTCACTTTTGGTTTTTTGTAGGCAATTTATTTTCTTATGATTTTTTTATTGCTTATAAAAATAAAGATAAATGTCAATATTTCTGACCTTTTATTTTGTTGTACCTTTTCTGTAGATGGATGAATTGATTCAGATAAGAAAGATTTCCTTTTCATTGGTTGATTTTTCCCCGGGGAATAAGTGTACCCACGAACGCCTATATCACTATCTCAACTTTAACCAGCTTTAGGCATGAAACATAATACCTGTGTTTCCAATAATCTGCTGTAATAAAAAAGGTCAAAGGTAGGCAACAAATTTTTTTTCAAAAGTTTTAAATTGTTAAAATGGTAAACAGTCTTACTTTAAAAGTTCTTGTTTATAAATTACAAGAAAATCTTTAGGGTAGGCACTTAAATTAGGATTGGTAGAGTTAGCGGGTACACAGGTAAATTTGATAAGGCCTTATGCACTGTTTTTTTTTAAATAGAAAAACTTATAAAACGAATATATTTACAGATGTCCTGTATATAATAACTTACCATCAAACAAATGTTACCTAACAAGTGTTGATGGACAATGCTGTAACCAACCTAGATGTCAATTGGACAGTGGTAAGGTAGTTAACCCACTGCAAACACAGACCAATTATACCATTATCGGAACATTGTCTAATGGTTACACTGGGTTTAGTCCAAACTACAACTTCTCTAGTACATTAGTTGGTGGTAGCTATCAAAGTCAAATTGGTGGTAAGCTTTCAAAATATAAATAAATAAATAATTTATTAATCAATAAAGAACTCGTTAGCTGGTCAAATTCACCTATGAAAAATTTAAAATAGAAAGCACGTGTTTGCTTAGCAAATTCATTCATGGAACATTTTAAATGAGTATATCGTGTTTGCCTAGCAAATTCAGCCATTGGGATACAATTGTACAAAAGTAAGATCAAACATTAATTATAGTGGTATTACATCTTATAAATTGATTCATTGATAGTAACTTAAACTGGTAGTGAAAATGTATACCTTTTTTAAAATTTAACCCTCACCAAGTTATACATTGGCAAATATATTATAAATAAGGAATACAAACTAACAAAATGTAATTAGGAGGAAAAAAATCATGTCCACTTGTTTTTTAAGTATTCACCAATTAGCCTCTTTCTAAAGCAAAGATAGAATATAGTGTCAATAATCAAATTAACAAAATTCTGAATAAGAGATTTAGCGCTAAACATATTAGATAAACTCTTGTCTATTGTTGGAGACTGTATGTTGAACTCTAGATGTTTATTGTGAATTTATTATTATTCGTGGGGTACTTTATGTCATGGATTTCATAGGTATAGAGGATAAGAATTTCCCATAAGCTTGTGTGTAGAAAAATACAAAATACAAAATAAATTATCCATTAAAAGTTGTCCTTAATCCTCAAAAATTGATACACATATATAAAACGAATCTACAGTATACTTATTAATTTATGAATCTTAAAATCATGCAAATATTGAGAAGTGTGGATAATGTATAAAAAAATAAATAAAAACATTTGTTTTTAGTCTGTATATACAAAGGAAAGATTTACAAGCAAGGCCAACATTGGAGTGATGGATGTGACTTCGACTGTAGATGTGACGATGCAAGTAGGGGTGCCTTCAGTTGTACTCCAAGGTAACGAATGATGTTTACTTGTTTCCATGACAATTAAACAAATATTGTTAAAGATCAAAATCTTGCATGAATAGGATTCAGTGTTCTGTGGAATACAAAATCTTACTTATTTATCTAAGCACTCTCATTTAAATTGTGAGAGTAATCTCTTGTGTGAACTTCTAATATGTATAGACGGGTTTATCTATGTCTTATCTCAAAAACATGTGCGCTGCCATTAAGAGGTCACGTGGTACGTCGGCCATAGCACTCGTGAATGATAACGAACGTGCAATCAATTATCTATATAGTCTATACAATTATCGGTCATTTATAACGTTTTGTTTCACATATTTCATGTACATATTACCATCGCAAATAACGAAAAATATAGGAAAGGGGGTAGAAATTCTTGTGCTGTCAATGGATGTTCTAATAATCGTCGTAAATTGAATGATTTGAAAGTATCCTTTTGTGAATTACATGGACAAAATCACGAAGACTGTTTTTGTTTGGTTCCATTTAAACAACATGTTATGCCGGCTAATGAGACAAAACGATTGCAGTGGATTAAAGCTTTAAATAGAAAAACACTTCCAAAGCAAGTATTCGTATGCTCGGATCACTTTTTAGATAGAGCTCCAACTAAACAAAATCATTTTCCGAAATTAAATCTTGGGTACGAAAGCCAATTAACCCCCGGTAAACGTAAACTGACGAGACAAGAATCAGAAAGTAAAAAAAGAAAACGTTTACTGGAAGAAAGCAGTAGTACCGAGATGTGTGTTGACATTAATCAGACTGAAGGACCGTGTAATTCTGAACCGCTTCCAGAAGTTTTTTTTCTAATTTTAATGTTGTTAATCCGCCAACGGCATCAGTTGGAACACAATATGTCGTTTCTGATTATATGATTTCACAGGATCACATGTATTCAAACCCTGGACGGACACACATAATACCTTTACCCAAACGAATACGGTTTCGACTGAAAAAACAGGGGTTCAAATCAAAATTGAAAGTAGCGCTATGTCCGTAAAAATAAGTATAGTGACGGACAGTGACTCTTCGTTATATACTGGCGTAAGTAAAGAAGCGTCCTTTACGTTAGGAGAGGTAATGTCAGAAGTAAATACATTTAACTTTCAACTTGAAGTCGCCGTAGTGTTGATTAAATTTACCGTTTGATTACTTAGCTCGTAGATTTGGAATTTCTAAAAGTTTAGCTACTAAAATGTTTAATGCTTGGATGCCAGTTCTTGCAGAAAGGATTTAATGGCATGGTTGCCGAAAGAAAGAATACGAGCATGTTGTCCCGAATCCTTTCGAGAAAATTACCCTCGCACCACTGTAATAATAGACTGTTCCGAAACATTTATACAACGACCTACGAACTTAAAAACTAAAAGTGAAACTTTCAGTAATTACAAGTCGCATAATATCGCAAAATATTTAGTTGGAATATCTCCACATTGACGAATCATGTTCATTTCCAAAGCTTTTGGCGGAAGAGCTAGTGACAAGTTTATCGTCGAAAAGAGTGGATTTTTTAGCTATTTATTGCTGGGTTACGAAGTAATGGCAGATCGAGTATTAACTATTGAGGATTTTCTTTTTCGTCGTCGTGTAAAATTGAACATTCCTGCATTTACAAAATGCAAACCCCAGCTTTCAAATGAAGACGTAACAACTACTAGACGTATTGCACATATACGAATACATGTAGAGCGTGCTATTCGAAGACTGAAAGTGTTTAAAATTTTAAGTGGAACTGTACCAGTGTCGTCTTTAAAGAATTTTGATGAAATTCTTATTGTTTGTGCATCATTGGTAAATTTGAGATCAGATTTAAACGGGATGTTAATGTTGATACGGATTGAATATAATTACATTGTAAATTGTGTTTTTCGTTCTTCCTTTGTTTATTATTACATTTTTATTCTACCTCCAATTTGTTTTATTTTCATTAATTGATTTTCATAATTGTTTTGAATGAAAGAATTAAGGAAGTATGATATATGTCAATGAGACTGCAACCCAACAATAAAAGTTAAAAGATTAAATCATCAAAACAACAGTAAATGTGTAAACTAGCTTGGAGACGATAATTCCTGGACTAAATCTCCCGGGAACAACAGTAAATGTGAGTGTGTAAACTAGCTTGGAGACGATAATTCCTGGACTAAATCTCCCGGGAACAACAGTAAATGTGAGTGTGTAAACTAGCTTGGAGACGATAATTCCTGGACTAAATCTCCCGGGAACAACAGTAAATGTGAGTGTGTAAACTAGCTTGGAGACGATAATTCCTGGACTAAATCTCCCGTATTGGAACAACAGTAAATGTGGGTGTGTAAACTAGCTTGGAGACGATAATTCCTGGACTAAATCTCCCGGGAACAACAGTAAATGTGGGTGTGTTAACTAGCTTGGAGACGATAATTCCTGGACTAAATCTCCCGGGTACAACAGTAAATGTGGGTGTGTAAACTAGCTTGGAGACGATAATTCCTGGACTAAATCTCCCGGGAACAACAGTAAATGTGGGTGTGTAAACTAGCTTGGAGACGATAATTCCTGGACTAAATCACCCGGGAACAACAGTAAATGTGAGTGTGTAAACTAGCTTGGAGACGATAATTCCTGGCCTTCCCTTATTATTATGAACAAGTGAAAAATGAAAAATAATAGTATATTAAATCATATACACTGGTAATCCTAGACCTGTTCATAACTTTTTATTATTAAATTGTATCGAATATAAGCATCTTCTTGTCCAAACATCAAAATTGCATATTAATGTGTTATCTCATTAACATGAGATAATTATCATCGTAAGAGGAGAAATTCATTATTTTTATCAGATTAGTGTTTACTAAATAAGCATTTTACAAAAATGAATTATTCACCCATAAGCTATTTTATAAGGTGTGCGATTGATTGAGCTCATATGCACTGCCAGGTACATGTGAACATAAACATATGCACTGCCAGGTACATGTGAACATAAACATATGCACTGCCAGGTACATGTGAACATAAACATATGCACTGCCAGGTATATGTGAACATAAACATATCACATAAACATAATTATTTACATTCTTTAAGTGCTTTTTCAAAATTTGAAGCCAGTTATTCAGTGGTTATGTAATTGCTGTCTGCCATTTTTTTCTTTTGAATTGTTTTTGACTGTTTTTTCATACATTTTTACTAAATGATGATCTTGATTAAGGGATAGTGTTTAACGTCCAGTGACAAATAGTACATGAATTTTGGGATGAAAATATGTTACTGTGATATGATGTGACACATTCTTTGTATTATTAAACAGTGGAGCATGTAGTACAGTGGTTGTCATTGGTTCATGTCTGTCATATTTGGTTTTCGTAAATAGTTTTGTTATAAATTAGGCTGTTTGTTTTCTCAATTGAATATAATTGTTTCATATTTTTCATGTCAGGGCTTTTCATTTATTGTAGCTAACTATAGGTTATGGGTATTTTTCGTTGTTGACGACTGTTATGGTTGCCTATAATTGCTTACACCCACTTCATTTGAACTTTGGTGGATAGTTGTCTCATTGGCAATCATGCCACATCTTCTTATTTTTATATTAATACAAGGACACATTATTTAACTCTGAGAATTAGTCTTCTACTTCTACACCTACATTGTAAATTCTGTAGATATATATATGTAAATATATATATTCATAATAACTCTAAATATCAGCACAACAATGTTAAATCTGTAAATATATATATATAAACAAGTCTAAATTGAAAACAACGTTCAAACCTATGATTGCGTTGGATAAAAACCGCAATTTTTATACGTGTGCATGCAAAACAAATTTCTTGGTAGAGGGGTCTAAATACAGCACAAACAACATTTTCCAAAAGACCAAAATATATATATTGTGTGAGTGCTTAGCAGAGAAGCTGCAAATACCAGTTAACAAGTCTGTGTTTTGACCTGGTAGGGTATTAAATCCTTAACTAGTTGATAAAAGTCCAAAAGCTTGCAGGGTCAATATGAATCTTTAAGATAAAATGAACAACTGGAGAGCATAAAATTATTACATAAAAGTCTTTTAATCATTGGACTTGTTCACAAGCATATTCATGGTCATTATCAATATTCATTAAAACAAAGTCATCCGGACACCTCCACAGGTACAGTTTGCCTTTTTGAAGGCCAGTACAGTACATAGTCAACTGAATCTGCATGTAATAACCCCTACTTCCTTTGACTTTTATTTGATAATGTCCTTCAGGGGTTTTAATTACATTATATTTTCCACCATTTATCAGTTCTTCAAGTGTATTCCATTTTGTTGGAACTGGACATTTAACTTCAAGTAATGTGTCACCATTTAACATTCCATCTGGACTACTAAAAAGCTTCTGTTCTTCAAAGGAGACATACATGCCGGTATCTAAAATAATGTTACCTAGTGACTGTAAGTGCTCTGTAGCCACAGGTTCTTGCTGAGTGCCATGTCTCGTGAATTTGTTCCCTGTAAATTTGGGATGCAAATGTTCCCGGATAAATGATGTTGCATCAGTTGTGTCTTTAATAGGCACTTTGGTTTCACTGCTTGCATGTGTGCCAAAATTGACTTGCATCTTTCCACAAAACACTGCTACATTGCCCTTTGGTTCCAAGTTCCAAGTTTTTCCTTTTTATGTCATTAAGTTTAATATATTTGTTGAAAAAGGCATAACATTTTCTACATGAACTATGAGATATGTGTTCACCATGTTCCTCTTGAATAATCACATTTACCACAGGTGTACAAGTAAAACTTTTGTTGACAGTTGTTCCCTTTATATCGAACAGTTTCGATATAGCTGAATTCTTAACAGCTGCTTTGAATTCCACATCTGAGGAAAATAAAGGAGTGTCACGAATGCTTGGCACATAATCCTCATTATTTTCCATGACAGTTTCACCAACCTTGGGCTTCTTAAATGTTATATTGGAAAGTGCCTTTGGTTCCATATTCTTGGTTGTCCCTTTATGGCATTGTGCACTTTCATCAGTGCAGGCAATCCCCGTAACACTTTTTCTTACAGCATGTTCCAATTTCCAAAGCAGAGCCCCAACATGACTACACGAATGACATTGGCCTGCCATACACGAACACCATCCATCTATCACTGCTTGTCTTGCGTAGAATGTACATACACACTGTTCATTCTCGATACTGTTTGAGAAGAACGGACTTCTGCCTTCATTAAATACGTATTGTCAGTATAAACATGGTGCATTATAGTCCGACATTTCCACTTTGAAAGTAATTGTAACTTTGCAGGCTTTTGAAGAAGTTCTTCATTTCTTGACCATCGACAGCTTTTGACGAAATTAAAAAGTTGTATACATCACCATACATAATATTTGGCCATACCCTCATATCGTCTGTCCATGTTGTTATTCTATCTAAGCCTGGTGGATTCAGATCATTTATTTTGGTTGTATCAACAATAAAATTGTGCGTGTTTAGATAAGATGCTTTCTCTTATGTTAACAATGTGTCACGACCTTAAAAGCGACCGAAACAATGATGACCTCGTGCGGACACGTGCAATACGAAGGGGGATAATTAGAAAAACCCGTCTATAGTAACTTACAATTTCATAATTATTTCCTCTTAATCAATTGTGAAATAAATCGTCTGCTAACGTTTATGTTTGTTTCTGAGAGATTTTGTTGATAAGAAAAAACTAGAGACAACAGACAGAATATGGCTTTTTGCCAAATGTGGGCTTGAATTTCAACTTTAAATTTGTAGCATTATGACCATATTAAAAAAATATATATCTTAAGGCCAATTTCTGCCTTTGGTGAATAATCTCCTTTCTTTATTTATGGTTTAATAACTTAGAATTAGATGTCGGTCTTTAATGTTTGCTAATCTATAATTCAGATGTCCAACCTATACAAACCTGCCATCATTCTGTTCACTTGTAAAATCTGACCGTGACTGTTGTAGCCGACCAGTTTGTCACAAGCCACCAGTTATATTACAACCACCCACCACAACAACTGCATTACCCAAAAGTCCCACATGTTCTTGGTGTAGAGATGAACTAGACAATTGTAAATCTTACGGACAATCTGTCTGTGCGGGCCGATATAAACCATGGGCTAAACGTAATTGTGCCCATTACTGTAACTTCTGCGGTAAGTCTTTAGACTAAAGAATATCATTATTGCAGTGGTAAGTATTATAACCAGACAGTCTGTATGCATACCAATGTTACATTAAAAATCAGCCTTTCTTTCCATACTTAAACCTTCGCTAAGAAAGTGTGGAAATTTATGCTTTTAGAATTTGACAATAAATGCGCAAAGCCCTTCTGATGTTTTTTGATAAATTTAAATTCAAGCAAGACATGGCAGACACTCGTCTTATCTTAAATTCCCTTTTCAATTTGGATATCCCATATATACATGATATATACCATTGTCTAACAAAGATCTGTCGTCTTTACTACCTCAACTTCAGTGATAAGTTCAAAATGAATAACACAAATACCCAACTCCAAGTTCTAAAAGTTTAAAGTAAAAATACCCATTTAAAACCACATTGTTGTTCTGTTATAAGTCCTACGATTGCGTAAAATTTACTTACATATATTCTATATTGATTGTAACTCTTAAAGTTTCTAATGTGTACCATTGACTACATTAAAAGAGATTTTCACAACCATCTTGCAGTTTCTTTGGTTAGTCTCAATAATATGACTATCAGTCCAAGTCAAGAACCTGTATTACAGTGGTTGTCGTAGGTTCATGCCTGTCATATTTGATTTTCGTAAATTATTTTGTTATAAATTAGACCGTTAGTTTTCTCGTTTGAATTGGTTCACATATTTCATGTCGGATCCTATTATATCCTACTATAGTTTTTTCATTGTTGAAGGCCGTACGGTTGCTTATAATTGCTTACCACCACTTCATTTTAACTCTGGTGGGTAGTTGTCTCATTTGCAATCAAATCACATCTCCTCATTTGTATATGAAAAGAAAGACCTGAACATATGAGTTTTGTTTTAATGATGTTCAGTCTAAAGTTCCATAACAATTTTTAATAGCATAACCCCAAAAATGTCCACCCTTAGAATCTGATTATAGCATTTAGATAATGTGACGCTTGGATATTTTTGTGTTACAGATTGCAGTTCTGTTCCCACGTCAACAACAGATCCTTTCACTGATCCTTTGTGTGTTGACAAATTAGATAACTGTAGGGACTTTAGAGATGACGCATGTACAGGAATATTTTATACATGGGCTCTTGAAAATTGTCTAAGACACTGTGCATTATGTAAGTAAACACGTTAGGTAATAACAAAAGGGGTGGGTTGATATTGTAAGTCAAAGACGATTAGACATGAAATAAAAAAATATGTCCATTTGTAAATATCCTATTGACATTAAAATATCTGATTAGAGAATCTTAAAGGGTGTTGGTTAAGTCGTTGTTCATACATCAAATTTAAATAGACGCTACATTGTTTGAATATCCGTTTGGTTATGATGTTTTGGTGTATTTTCTTGAAAACATTACCAGAATTCAGTTGATTCTTAAATGATACATTGTCCAAACAGAGAGTATTTGTATTTTCTGGCACCAATATATAAAGGGTCTTGTAATTAAAGGTATTTTTCATTTTTGTTTCCGCACAAAAGTTAACGGTAAATGGCTGTTTTTATGGCCATTTCTCTGTTCAAATATTGGTCTATTATTGTTCTAACTCGAAATCTTCTGATGATTGCCTGTTTTAATTTAAAAAATTATATGACATTGAGATAAATGATTGTAGGATGTCATAGGCGGATTTTCTTTCAATAATTTCATTATAAATTTATACCATGTACTTTTTTTTGAAAATACTTAGTAGTAAATCTTTATTCATTGAGCATTGTGTTGGATATACGAAATATATCATATATCTTATACAATTTCTTTAATAATTTCATTGAAGAAGCTATATATTTCTGTATACCCCCTCTCCAGGAGTTGAGGATTTATTCGAATCACCCTGTCTATTCCTTTTCTCCATCAGTCTGTAAGTCAATCCATTTGTCCAACAATAATGGTTTGTATTGTGTGAGCACTGTTTTGATCTGTCACACAATTTTATCCTTTTAACTGATACCCTGAATATTTGAACTACATACTTAACAGGGTAATATTTAGTTAGCAGGTACACAATAATTAGTTGTTTTGTGCGTGTGCTTTTCAAATCTGTCAGACACCCATTTCCTGTGTGCCAATACTTAAAAGTTACGAAGGGGATATGCTGAGCAAATAACATGTGCAACCTATTGTATTGTCTTGAATTAAGCCCAACAGTGTCAGAACTGCATTTTTGCGCTTGCAAATTAACATCATTCCTTTGATATATACATAACATATCATGTCAAAAGAATTATTATTTGTTTTCATGAGTTTGAAATTGAAAATTAACTGTTAAAAAAACATTCTTATTAATTTACAGGTTATACATTATCTGCAACCGTCCAAAAAGGATGTCATGACAAACAACCAGAAATATGTAGCTCCCAGCAAGATGTTATCTGTACAAATGCTGCATACAAAAATTGGTCTGAAGGCAATTGTCAAAAGACATGTTACCTTTGTCCAGGTAGTAATTTTATATACTTAGGGCCTTTCTAACTAATCGGTGTTACCCTTAAATAATTATGTAATCAATCTGCATGTCTGTCTGGCAGTCAGATCGTCTATGTCAAACAATAATCTAAAATTGCATCAAATGATTTCTATAACTGTTATGAACAGTCTTAATACTTATTAAAAGAGAGGAAAAGATATCAAAGGAACATACAAACTCATAAGTCGAAAATAAACTGACAACACCATGGCTAAAAAAGAAAAAAGACAAACAACAGTACACAAAACACAACATAGAAAACCAAGGACTGAGAAACACGAACACCACCAAAACCTGGAGTGATCTCAGGTGCTCCGGAAGGGTAAGTAGATAATGTTTCACATGTGGCACCCGTCATGTTGCTCATGTAAGTACAAACCCAGTGATAAATCTAATTCGAGAGGTTACGTTTGGGGAAAAGTGGACCAGATTGTAGTTACAAAAATTGGAAACATATCTATGAAGGAAGATCTCTTTTCTTTTTTTTTTTGAAAATATGGACAAAGATACATTTTTATATATTGTTAAACTTTTGGTTTTGTTGATGAAAAAAAAATGAAAACTTTGAGAAGCATGATTTTGTTCTAGAATTTTACCAAATTTATATATAGGTTATGATCTGCTATTCAAAATTGATTCTGAATGTCATGATTTTTGTGGTAGTTTTTTGATGGAAATTAACCTTATAGACTTTGATGTATCTTAAAATTTTATAAATTCGAGAAACATCTCTACGTGTCTGTCAGTACTTCCTTGTAGTTAGAAGAATCAAAGATTACCTTAACCAATTTAAATAATTTTGATGCACAATAGCCATACCCACAAAAGGAATGTACCTTGTGTTTTTGTGAAATTTAATAACTTAATCACTAATTTTGAGAAACACTTTTTTTCTAAAATTCGAACAAAAATTTATATTTAGGTTATAATATGCTATTCAAAAAAGATTCATTTCGTCAAGATTTGATTTTTGTGATAAATTTGGAGGGGGGCTAATTGGCTGGTAATTGTTAGTTTTACTTAAAAGAAAGCAAAATTTGAGAACCAATATATTGTGCTTGGATTTCAATGAAAATTGTCTGTCATATTTGTTTTCGTAAATGATTTTCTTATAAATTAGACCGTTATTATCTTAATTGAAATGTTTCACATATCGCAGGTCGGGGTCTTTTATAGCCTTTTTATATCTTATTGTTAAAGGCCGTATGGTTGCCTATAATTGCTTACAACCATTTCATTTGAACTTAGGTGGATAGTTTTCTCATTTTCAATCATATAAAATCTCTTTATTCTAAATATAGTTTGTATTAACAGATGCCAAAAAGTAAAAACATATAAATAATAGAATTGAGAATGGAAACGGTGAATGTGTTAAAGATACAAAAACTCGACAAAGATGAGAAAACAGCCTTAGGTCATTATAGGTCTTCAACGCAGCGAAAAAATCCCGTACCAGGAGGCAGGAATTAACTGGTCCCTCAACAATAGTGTGCACTAGTCTAGAGAAATGGACGCCACACTTAACTCCGAAAGACTTACAAAGGCTAGAGGTTCCTGACTTGGGACAGAAGAAAAAATGAGGAGAGATTAAACATGTTTTTATCTTTTTTGTAAAGATTTCAATGAAAATTGATATATGATTATTAGCATGCAATCCTTATTTATTCCCGATATGAGTAGAAACACAGTTATTGTAAAAAAGTTACAAATTTAGAAAACAAATTTTGGTTTGCTTGGATTTCAATGAAAATCATTATTCAGATATGAATTGCAATTTCAAAATTGATTCCCATGTCAAAAAGTATTTGATACCCACAATTTACAAAATGGCAAGCTGGACTTTTGCTGACATATTAGTTTTACAGTTTACTTGGTGTAAGAATTTTAAGAATTAGCAATATTCAAAAAACAATAATTGAAATCACAATTTTATTAAGATCAGACAAATCAGAAGAACAACAAAACGAAAAAGTCCAAAAATAATTTTCATAGAGACTACAAATTGGGCAACATAAACACAACAAGATCTTGGAAAGGCATTGTGCATGGTGACGTTTTGATGTTCTTATTGCTTTCCCAATGATATTTACCTGGTATTTCTCTTAATCATAGTAGGTGATTAATTATTTGTCCTATATCAGTCAAAGCTTCTTTATTTTTATTTGGGATATTTTCAAGTCGGCATTTTGTTTTACAAAGCAGTGAATGACGAAATATGCAAATTGCCTTTAAACATAACAAAGTATATAAATAAGCGTCATTTCTATACATTTAGTATACAAAATATAAATTGATTATCATAGAGATCGAGTTACCTTTTATATAAAGTTTAGACAATATCAAATTATCTATCTGTTTATATTCTTGCAGGACAGGTAGTTAGGACAACACCAACACGTAAGTTACCTTTCAATAGTACTTTAACAACAGTTTTATCATTTTACTATACACCATCAACTCTCATCAAGATTAAGGTTAAAACCTATACGTTTTCATTTTGAGTCCTTTACTGAACGTCTACATTGTTCATCCTTTACTAAACATTTACATTGTTCATCCTTTACAATACATTTACATAGTCCATCCTTTACTATAATTTACATTGTACATCGTTCATCTTTTACTAAACATTTCCATTGTTAATCAATAATAAACATTTACATTGTTAATCAATAATAAACATTT
Source organism: Mytilus coruscus (assembly GCA_017311375.1). Lineage (NCBI taxonomy): Eukaryota > Metazoa > Mollusca > Bivalvia > Mytilida > Mytilidae > Mytilus > Mytilus coruscus. Next base: position 38,468,490 of record CM029600.1, read on the forward strand.
ACATTGTTAATCAATAATAAACATTTACATTGTTCATTCTTTACTAAACATTTAGATTGTTCATCCTTTACTATACAGTTACATTGTACGTCCTTTACAATACATTTACATTGTCCAGCCTTTACTATAATTTACATTGTACAGTGTTCATCTTTTACTAAACATTTACATTGTTAATCCTTAACTAAACATTTAGATTGTTCATCCTTTACTAAACATTTACATTGTTCATCCTTTACAATACATTTGCATTGTCCATCCTTTATTATAATTTACATTGTACATTGTTCATCTTTTACTAAACATTTAAATTGTTCATCCTTCACTAAACATTTACATTATTAATCCTTTACTAAACGTTTACATTGTTCATCCTTTACTTAACCTTTAGATTGTTCATCCTTTACTATACTTTTACATTTGTTCATCATTTACTATACATTTACATTGTCCATTGTTTACTCTACATTAACATTGTTCATCTTTTACTAAACATTAACATTCTGCATCCTTTACTATACTTTAACATTGTTCATTCTTTACTAAACATTTACATTGTTCATCCTTTACTATACTTTTACATTGTTCATTCTTTACTATGCATATACATTGTTCATCCTTTACTATACTTTTACATTGTTCATCCTTTACTATACATTTACATTGTTTACTATACATTTACATTGTTCATCCTTTACTATACTTTTACATTGTTCATTGTTTATCCTTTACTATACATTTACATTGTTCATCCTGTATTATACAATTATATTATGAGACCTTTACTAAGCATTTTCTTCACCTGTATCGGTTCTTATACATCCTTTGCTTTGAAATATTAAGCATTGAGCGTTCCTGATGAAGGTAAATCCAGAAAAGTGCTTCGGAAGCATGAACTTTTTAAAATGTTATTTTTATTTTTACAGCCCTTGTTCGATACCTTTAGCTGGTGATCTATCAGTTCCCGAGGGTATCATTAACTCAGTAGTCAGTACATTTCGGTACTGGCATGATCTATAACAAATCTTTCTTTAATTTTCTGTTTATAAATTTAGAACTTATTCGTGTGACGCAAAGTTCATAATTATATTGTGGTGTACTGGTGTACTGTCGTAAATTAATGGAAGGTGTTCGTTGTTATTCTGTGGTTTACATGTTGTAATGTACTATTATATTATTTTTTATGTATTTCTCTGTCCTGAGTGTTCTTTCGTTTATTTACACTGTATTCCTGTCACGAAATGTTGTCATTTTAGCGGTATTTTTAACATTGCCATATAAGCGGGATGTTTGGGTAGCCATAAAACCAGGTTCAACTCACCATTTTTTCTTAAAATGTCCTGTACCAAGTCAGGAATAAGCAGTTGTTATCATATAGTACCATATATGTATGTTTGCCTTTGTTTTTCTAGCAGTTCAGTGTTTCTGTTGTTCCGTTGTTTTCCTCATATAGTTGATGTGTTTCCCTCGGTTTGGTTTGTGACCCGGATTTGTTTTCGCTTAATAGATTTATGACTATTGAACAGCGGCATACTACTGTTGCCTTTATCTATTAAGAAACAAAGGTTTCAACTTATTCAGGCAACGTTGACCGTAGATGGAATTGGCTATCTTTTTTAAAATCCTTTTTGGACATAAAGCTCCTGAACTGTTTCAATTCTTAAACATTCTTGGCTTTCAAATATTCGGCTTTGAGTGTTCCGGCTGAATAAAATCCAAAAAAGCAATTTTAGGACGCATAAAATGTATAAAGTGTTGTTTTTATTTTCTACATTAAAAGTCCTTCACTTAACATTTATATTTTGATATTTTTGACGAAACATTTTTATTACGAGTCCTTTACTTAACATTACATTAGACGTCCCTTAACTAAAATTTACATTTTAAGTATTTTATCTAGTGTTTTACCTAACATTTACATTATGAGTATTTTACCTAGTCCTTTACTTAACATTTACATTATGAGTATTTTACCTCGTCCTTTACTTAACATTTACATTATGAGTATTTTACTAACATTTCTATTACGAAACTTTTATTAAACATTACATTATGAGTCAGTTACTTAACATTTACATTATGAGTATTTTACTAACATATCTATTACGAAACTTTTATTAAACATTACATTATGAGTCCTTTACTTAACATTTACATTATGAGGATTTTACCTAGTCCTTTACTTAACATTTACATTATGAGTATTTTACCTAGTCCTGTACTTAACATTTACATTATGAGTATTTTACTTAGTCCTTTACCTAACATTTACATTGTGAGTATTTTACTTCGTCCTTTACTTAACATTTACATTATGAGTATTTTACTAACATTTCTATTACGAAACTTTTATTAAACATTACATTATGAGTCCTTTACTTAACATTCACATTATTAGTCTTTTACTTATCATTTACTTTAGAAGTCCTTTACTTAACAGTTACATTATGCCTCTTTTACTAAACATTTACATTATGATTCTTTTGCTAAACATTTACATTATGATGTTTTTACTTAACATTTACATTATGATTCTTTTACTTATCATTTACATTATGATTCTTTTGCTAAACATTAACATTATGAGTCCTTTACTTAACATTTACATTATGATTCTTTTGCTAAACATTTACATTATGAGTCCTTTACTTAACATTTACATTATGATTCTTTTACTTAACATTTACATTATGCTTCTTTTACTCAACATTTACATTATGAGTCCTTTACTTAACATTTACATTATGGGTATTTTACTAACATTTCTATTACGAAACTTTTATTAAACATTACATTATGAGTCCTTTACGTAACATTCACATTATTAGTCTTTTACTTATCATTTACTTTATAAGTCCTTTACTTAACAGTTACATTATGCTTTTTTACTTAACATTTACATTATGATTCTTTAATTAACATTTACATTATGAGTCCTTTACTTAACATTTACATTATGGGTATTTAACTAACATTTCTATTACGAAACTTTTATTAAACATTACATTATGAGTTCCTAACTTTACTTTAACATTTACATTATGAGTCCTTCAGTAAAAATTTACAGCACGTACAAAAATGATTCATTAAACTCTCATACATATTTCTTAAGTACAATATATCCTCTGACATATTTACAAAATTCTAATATTATCACTTTCTACTGGAATTTGATAGTATTGACAAGTTCTTTAGAAAACCTGAGGTTTGCCAGATATTATATTCCTGTAAAGTTAGTACAATTAAGTGCTTTTAGCCATTTACTGTATATTTTGAATGTATTGTAGCTAAAGATTGTACATTTAATGGAACTGAGTACCACCATGGGTATCAATGGACGAATGGCTGTGACAAGAACTGTACTTGTGACAATGGTCGCTTCAATTGTATAGATTTGTAAGTGAATGCTTTTGCATGAAAACTTGTTAGCTATTAACAATTTGAATGTGACTGCAATATTAATAGATCATTTGCCAAAGGGAAAGTTTTGTGTTCAAGATTATTTAAAGACTATATATTTGGTTAAGTGATTTTGAAGATTTTTAAAATAAATCACTCATTTTGCAGAGTAATTTCATTTCTGTTTGAAATATTTTATCCTAAACAATTTTGGTCAACCTTTGATACACAAAAATCTATGCATCTTCTTATTTTTGTGTTACATGTATGAGATTTATGAGCCAGTTACATTAAAAAATCAAACATGAACTGCAAACTTAAAAATCCAAATAAGCATGACAAAATCTATTGATTGTATATATATTTAATTTTAAATTTTTCAGATAATGCCATATGAAATAGAACAAAACAGATTTATATATATTTATAATTTTGAAGCCATGGAATCACTCACAAATTTTAATTGCAATATTTAAGAATAAATATTAAGTATACAGTTAGTGAATTAACTTTTCATTGCAGATGTCCAAGATATCCAACAAACTGGCATATGGTAATAAAATGCTGTTATCCAGAATGGAGAATTGTTGATTGGTTTCCAGTTGAAAGAAGTATGTTTCTCTATGTATAATTTTATTGCATATTTGGAAAGAACTAGGAAACACTTTACCTGAAGGAAATATTAAAAAAAAAAAAAATGACCGAGGTATGGTTATTTCAATTTCAAGAGTTGCTAGAAAATTGTAACCAAATCTCTTATAGTACTATATACATAGACGATACAACATTGCTGAAAATATTAACAAATTTGGGAGGTTATTACAAAGTATCTATTGAAACATTAATAGAAGAGTATATACACTATATAATTTCTGAAAGGTATTGACAATCCGCATAATTTATAGTAATAAAAATTTTAAAAATTCAAGATGGCCGTCATCAAAATGACGTCCAAGATGGTCAGCGTTTCTGGAATAATATGATATTATGGTTTTAAATCATTTTCAAGTTATTTTAAATGAGTGTAAGTGGTTGCAAATGATACATTAAACTTGTATTTACATTACTTTGCTTCGTTTAACCAGATACTGCATGAATATTTGGTAATTTATTCTATTCTTATGGTATACTCTGTACAAAAATAGCAAATGTACAGCCAAATTCAGGATTCAAACGTTTTAAAACGGACAAATGTTATAAACTGCATTCCTTTTTGAAAAAAGGTGAATACCCAACACAACAATCAAAGTACAACGTGAGCTTACAAATGTTAAGTATACAACCAAATGTACAAAAAAATAGAGCTGTTTACATAGCAGGAAAGCCTACCCCATCACAGCACATTCTACCATTTCCGGTCTCAAAAGAATTCATGTTTCTAAAGTTAAATGTAATGTATATTTGTCAAGTTTTTGTTGGTATCTTTATTCCTTGGTTTTATTTGAAATTGTCTGAGTCTTTACAGATTGCTGTTTGTGTTGTCTGAATTTCAATCAACAATGTTTGTTACCTAGTTTTTGTTTTATTCTCAAGTCATTATCAGAATTGGTAAACATGAAAAGAGAAATAAAATCAATTTAATTGTCTAATTGTACTTTATTTCATAATTTAAATCAGTATTAAACAGACAGTCAGGTGAAAACAAACAAATGCAATAACAGAATATGTTATACATTGTAATAGATACACAAATAATCAATTAATTTACAAATCACCTATAATCAAGTCACAATTTGGCATGTCAACCAACAAAGGAAATTGCCATTCATCATTTTCATCAATGTCATATTTCACAAGATATGCTGTTTTTTACCATTTGATTCATTTATTGATAGAACTTTACCAAAGCATCATGAAGTTTCATTTGAACCCTCATCTTTACATTTTTGCTGAAATGTTGTTCCAATAAGAAGCTTTGCCGTTTCAATGAATTTGGGCAAAATGTAACTTTGCTGACTTTTGGTTATTTTTTTCCTTTCCATATTTACCTTTTGTGCTAAAGATTGCTTTGCCTTGCTAATATTATCACTAACTACATTCATAGATGAATATTGAAATTTATTTTTAACAGGAGATACATTTTCATTTTGTTTATTTAATTCCATAACTTCATTTAAATTACTTTCAAGTTGTTGAATTTAATATTGTTTTCCTTTACATGACTGTTAAAATAACTCCTTAGGACCTTTGCTTTTAATGAATTTTTTTTACATTGAAGCTATGGTATCAAAGCTTCTTTGAACAATACATTATAAGTAGGCTTATCTTTTATTTGAACCCTGTAGCACTCTATTTGTTGTTGGGTAACTCACATACCACCAGTCTCATTTAATTGTGCTGTTAATTTCCCTTTTTGAGTGTACTCTTTCTTTTCTTTATTTGCCTTTATTTCTTTCTTTGCTCTTAGAATTTCAAGTTTTTCATTGAATAGAATTTGTTGTCTTGTTTTAAATGACTGATCCATAAAAGATAGTTCATAGAATTTACCACCAGGCAATTGGTCTTTAGTTTGCCTTTCTAGAATAGCATACCCCCTGCACAAAACTTTAATGCCATCTGTGTATACATTTCACAGACAGGATCATCCGTGCATGTATTTGTTGTAGGTACAGAAATACGTGGATTTGATCCATAAAAGATGGTTCATTGAATCTATCACCAGGCAATTGGTTTTAGCTTGCCTTTCTAGAATAAGTAGCATACCCCCTGCATAAAACTTTAATGCCATCTGTGTATACACTTCACATTAAAGAATGACGAACGTAGATACAAGTATCTTGTCTTGGGAGGATAAATCCTACTTTGTAAAGAATCACTCTGATTCAAACAAAAAATTCTCTGAAACTGATATTATCAAGATGCTTGATTTCTTGATTGACAACATATGTGTTACGTTTGGAGGACGTGTTTTTCAACAGAATGTCGGAATTCCAATGGAAACCAATTGTGCCCCTCTTCTTGCCGACTTGTTTCTTTATTATTATGAGGCTGACTTCATACAGGAACTTCTTAGGGAGAAAGATAAGAAGTTAGCAATATCCTTTAACTTTTCTTTCCGCTATATAGATGATGTTCTCTCACTAAATAATACAAAATTTGGTGACTATGTTGAACGAATCTATCCCATCGAACTAGAGATAAAGGATACTACAGATACAGATAAGTCTGCCTCATATCTTGACCTACATCTAGAAATTGACAATGAGGGTCGGTTGAAAACAAAACTTTACGACAAAAGAGATGATTTCAGCTTCCCAATTGTGAACTTTCCATTTCTATGTAGCAACATTCCAGCAGCGCCTGCATACGGAGTATATATCTCCCAATTGATACGATATTCCCGGGCTTGTATTTCCTATCATGATTTCCTTGATAGAGGATTGCTGCTCACAAGGAAGCTATTAAACCAAGAGTTCCAAATGGTGAAGTTGAAATCATCCCTTCGTAAATTTTACGGACGCCATCACGAGTTGGTTGACCGTTATGGAATAACCGTTTCACAGATGATATCGGATATGTTCCTTATGTCGTAACTACAATACCCTTCCCTTTTCACGAATGTGACCTACAGAATTAAACTATTTACCGGATTTGTAATAACACAAGCAACACGACGGGTGCCACATGTGGAGCAGGATCTGCTTACCCTTCCGGAACACCTGAGATCACCCCCAGTTTTATGGTGGGGTTCGTGTTGCTTAGTTTTTAGTTTTCTATGTTGTGTCTTCTGTACTATTATTTGTCTGTTTGTCTTTTTATTTTTAGCCATGGCGTTGTCAGTTTATTGTCAATCTATGAATTTGACTGTCCCTCTGGTATCTTTCGTCCCTCTTTTTTTTCACGGACAGGATCATCTGAGCATGTATTTGTTGTAGGTACAGAAATACGTGGATTGATCAATAAAAGATGGTTCATTGAATTTATCATCAGGCAATTGGTCTTTAGCTTGCCTTTCTAGAATAAATAGATAGAATCCCTATGTACCTCCAACCTTCAAATACTAATTCACCAACTAAGACTGGAGATGCATCAATGGACAAGTCATGAAGTTTTTTTGCAAGTGGGAAAGAGTTGGGTTTAAATCAAGGATATTTTTGATGTCTCTATAATTTTCCAAAAAGGACCTGTAATTAATTTATCATTTATTCCCAGTGCCCTTATGCCACTTGCCAAAGCTTTTCTCTCATATGAAAAGAGATGCTTTTTAACATATTATTTGGGTCTGCCCAGTTTTCAATGAAATCAATGATGTCATTCAAGTGATAATTTGTAGCCCCAGCAGCATAAACATGATAAAATAAGTGGTTAAATCTATGGCCTCTAAAAGTAATCAACTTATCATCAATATCCCTTTCTTTAAGATGAGTTCGAAAGTGCTGGTCAACACCAGACTTTTCACACCCATGAAGTGTAAGGGCTTTGCTTGTTGTTCTAGTCCGGCTAGAAGCATCACTCTCCTTCCAATCTAATGCGTATGGGCTTTTTCTATTTCAATCATTGCTTTCAAAAACCTGTAAACAATTGTCAACTTCACAGGCCATATTTACAAATATGTGCATCTTACAGAAGAAAGATGACAAATTGGCTATTTCAGATTGAGTGTTTTGATCAAGGTTTTCCCAGTTTTCTACTATGTCTGGTTAAAGACTTTCTTTGAATTCCTTTAACTGTTGATTAAAGAGAGGATTTGCTGCCCCTTGATCGGACAATGCTACAAATTAAGCAAGAGACAACTTCCGGTTCATCGGCTGCCTGTCCCAAGTCAGAAATTAAATGAGAACATGCAGCATCGCCACTTCCAGCTTCATTTAAGCCTAGTGAGAATGATTTTTATCAGGTGTTGTTATTTGAAATGATTGAAAATGCTTATGATGTTTGGAAGTGGCATCTTGATGCAAGCAGTTGCCTTTATGTCCTTGACCTGGATTATTATCTCTCAGATCAGGCACATCATACTCATAATTCAGCATAGCTTCTGCTACCATTTTTTTTTGTAACCGTTTTGCCTCAATTAAAAGCCTACCTTTCACACCAGCACTTGGCAATCTTGACAGCTGCTTACCAGTCAATTTTTTTTTAAAACTATACCTATTACTTCATTAACTTTCTTCTGACTTACTCCACACTCAGTGAATAAAGTCATACTAGTTTCCTTACTTTATTTGAAAATTTACCATCATAAAATGATTCAATTTTTTCATCTGCCGAAATGTTATTCAAATCCTCTAATTCAGTTATTCTATCTTATTTTGCAGCTTGTTGTAATTTTGTTGTCTCAGGAGCTTGAGGTAGACTTACATTCAGAGCAATATATATATGAGACCCCCGTTTAATCGATTTTATTTAACCAGGCAAAGAATGTCCTATCTGACACTGTGTGTCTTTGCTTAAATTCAGTAGTATTTTTATCGAAGGAAGAAAGGACACTGTCGATGATTTTGTCTGAAATTTCACATATAGAGTTGTCGCCTTCTCCATTAAGGAATTGATAATGGGACTTGCGTAGTGTCGTGCTTCCGCACATCTGTCTGTTGTCGAATAGTTCAACAGAATATACGTCTTTGTTACTGGTGGTGTTTTTTTGCCTCCAAAACTCATGGCCGGCCAAAGAAAATTTTATAAACTGGTCCTTTATGTTAATCTGGGATACAGCTTTGAGTAACGGATAATTCCTTCAAACAGGGACCTAGATTAAATATTTGATGTAACGCTCTATTTTTAGAACGAAAATAGATTTCCTAATAATATTACAAAAATATATTTACTCGACAACAATTTATCGATAAGGGTAAATAACGCACACGATAGCGACAAGTAGGGTCGAGAACGCACAGTTTTGACATATAACTGGGGCTTCCTTTGCACGAATTGGGTTTTTGAACGCTGCAACTGTCAATTGAATTGGGTTTTCAATTGTTTTCATTGCAGAATCACGCAAATACGCAGCTTATCTGGAGCTCTGAATTCTATCTCCTGAATTTCACTATGTTTCCGACTAGTTTTGATCACTGACAATTTTTAAATTTTGTATTTTAAATAGATGTTCTTCTCTTATTTTATCAGATTTAGAAGAATATTCTTGTTATGACATTCTACAGACTTTAACCAAAAGACTTCTTTTATCTTTCTTTAATCTATCTGAATCAGATTCCTTTTCCTCACATGTCTTGTTTAAGTTTTTTATTTCTACTTTTTGTTGACCCAATTCATTTTGTTTTTTTATCAATAATTCCTCAACTTTTCAATTTCTTTTATCCCTTCTTCCAATCGAATTCTACTTATATTTTTGGTCCAAAACTTGCCAACTGCTCATTCATTTCTTGCAATTTATCTAAATTGGTATCTAGTTTGACTGATAAATTATCTTTTTTTTCCCCAAAGATTTACATATCCTTTTTAAATGCCATTTATCTTTACATCTCTCGTCATCGGTCTCGCACAGGATTCATACGGCTAGCATTTGTAGATTTTAGGTTATTAAGGGTCCTATCAAGCAGGAATCAACAGTAACATATCATAAATCATGCATGTACATGTATCAGAGTTGATACGTTCAATAATTAATACATAAACTGTCCAGCAGTCCTAAAAAGAGAAAGAAGGAACCAAAACGCAACGTATTCATTGATAAAGATACTAATTTTCATTTAGTGTTAGTATTACTAGTAATAATATGATGTTTTGAATATTAAGACAGACACCATTCATTGGCATTGAATTTCAAATCATTAACTGATTTAATTTTCAGTTTAAATATCAAATACATTTACATTCAAATTTGATATTTGTTATGATTTATCATTTGACTTTTAACAAAACTGAAAAAGTTCTACCCCCTTTATTCGACAAACAAATCACTTAGGACATTTAAATTATAGATACAAAAAATAAATAGCAAAAGGTGACACTATTTCCATTTTAATTCCGTGGCTTATAAAACATTATTCATTCATACATTTATTGTTTCTTAATTGAATAATTCGAAAAAGATTATTTATTTATATTTGATTCAATTTACCATGATAAATTCATAATTTTCCAGAAAAAAAAAAACAATTGCTGACCTGGCTTTGACCTCGTTCACTTTTAATTATCAAGTACCAAAATAATCGTCAGACAATTACCTTTCCAATGATTGGTCATTCAGGAAATGCCTGTACCAAGTTAGGAATATAAATCTGTAAATGCCATCATTCGTGTGAACAGAGTGGACTCTATGATCTAATAATGTTACTGGTATCTGATAAGGTATATTAGTGTTTTCAATAAGATATTGTAAAAATAATCTATTACATTGCAATTTAAAAATTCTTACTTTCAGTTGGATGTTATTATGGTGGAAAGACGTATAAGCAGGATGAAACCTGGTCTGATGGTTGTAAGTTTAGCTGTGTCTGTAATGATGCCAAGAATGGTCAATATCAATGTAAAGAAAAGTAAGTAGTGTTTGCCAAGAAAGGCCCCAATATGACCACTATTTTAAGCTTATATTTCAAATTAGGAATTAATGGCCAAAATCATTGTGAATCATAGTTAAAACAATGACTTGAAAGTCAAAAGGACTTTTTTTTAAATTAAATTTACGTATCATTCTTTTTTAGATGTCAAAATAAGTGCTGTTCTATTAAAACATAAATGGTACCCAGGAAAGGCACTTTGAAAACTGGATAACCACCTTTTTTAGGCAATCATAGAATTTAGCTTACATTATTTGAGACTATATATAAAAACTTAAAAATACCACTATTATTTACAATGCATTATATATTGATGGTCAAATAGGACCATTACTTTTTTCGGAAACAGATTTCATGTAGTCCTTGCAAAGCTAAAAGAGTTTTTGTTTCTGGCTGAAAACTTGTGTAATGTACAAAAAAAAATCCTCAATAACAAAAGGAGTTTGTGTTAAAAATAGGTGCATGGAATATAAATTAATTAACATTAAGTACAGTATTTTTACTATCTTGGCAAAAATTTCTGAAAATTTCATATCCTTGATGTCAGTTTTACAGTATTGTAATTTTCTTTGAATTCAATTTAGATTCAATTTAGATTACAGCAGTTATTAAAAAAGAAGGGTTACCAGCCTTAATAAAAGTTCTGAATGAAATAACATGATTCATGAATCGGTTTCTTATTATTTAAGCCAGTTTTGTTGTATATTTTTCTTCTTTTTTATGCTTCGGTTGATTATTATTTTTTACACTGGTAACATGCTGGTTTTAATTACTAACAAAACTTTTAAAAAATGTATTGAACCTTGTACCGACATAATATATATTTAACCAATGAGTAAATGCACTTAAAGCTTATCTTTAAGCTCTTAATCTTAAATTTTATGCTGTTCTGGCTTTCGTTGTCGTAAACTTACACATTGCTTGATATTGTATTTTTCTATTACTAAAAGTGATATATTATATATTTTGGTTGAAATTGTCATTTCTTAGTACTTTTCCTTTTAGTGTACCTTGGGAAAATGATGCTTTTCATTAAACTAATTTTTGTCAATCTTGATTGATAGCGTTTGATTTTGTCAGTTTAAATGACATCCCTTTTTTAATTTGCCTTGAAGCTTCTTTTTTTTTGTTATACTTATTTTTTGCAACAATTTTTTGCGGAAGCTGGGATCATATAATGGTTTGCAAAGGTGTCCATTTTGTCATGTCTGTTGTGAAAGTTTTTTTTTTTTTTAACTTTGTTATACCTTCATGGAACTTTATAAAATGTGGATAGATACTTTTTTTTTATCAAAAGACAGCATCGAGAGCAAAATTGTGAAAATATTTTTCCATTTTTACTGATGAAATAACTTTTGCAGTTTACATGTAGATGCAGTCTGAGGTTAAAGTTTGTTTTCACATCAATTCCTTTGAGAACCTTCATAAACGTTTTGAATTAAAAAAAAATCTATTTTCAGTACTTTACTGATAGATTTTCTTAGTTTTTTGCAGTTATCATTTACACACAGTCTGGGATTAACTTATTACATGATTTTGATAACTTTGTTTAACGTTCATGGATTGTTACGAAACTTGGACAGACGTTTCTTCAAGATCAAAGGATATCATTTTGAATAAAAAAGTTGATTTAAAACAAAATCTGTATTTTACTGATCAATGATCTTACTTTTACAGTCAATGTTATACTGTTAGCAAGGCTGAAATAGCAATCACAGACAAGACACATGGTAAAGCAAAACCTTTACGAATATATAGAATAGATAAGGACATTTCTGAAAAAAAGTAAATATGTGCTTGGTTCTTTTATTGAATCAGCCAACATGCCAAATTGCTACATCTAATTTGTAATTTGATGACATTATGAGTAAATTTCCTATGTCCATTTAACACATATAAAGATAGGGAGATGTGGTATGATTGCCAATGAAAAAACTATCCACTATAGTTCAAATGAAGTAGACATAATAAACAAAATTAAATTTAAAGAAATAGAACAAACGTAAGAATACAGACTAATAGTAGACAGCCCTCTCACAAATCAAAAACCCAATAATGTAAAATAAAAGTGCATACACTACAAGCACGGGGACACTTTCTACAGCATCCACACAGCACGAGCAACAAAACCTGCAATCACTTTCGTTGAAATTATATGAACAAATTGTCTAGTCATCGTTTTATCAAAAGTAAGATTAACAATCACGGATATATCTGACATGACATTTATTGATTTAATAGTTCGATAAAAAAATATAATATCAAAGTAGCTGCATATTTTTGAAGGGTCGAATCTTCAGTTGCACTAGGAAAAATAGAACATTTTAAGTTATCTGACGTCAGATCTATACAATTTGAAGCTCCTGCTATATATGTGCTATATTCTGCTTTAAAGAGAGACGAAAGGTAACACAAGGGACATTAAAACTCATAAGTCGAAAATAAACTGACAACGCCATGACTAAAAAGAAAAAAAAAACCAAACAGACAGACAGACAGACAGACAAACAACAGTACACAAAACACAACATAGAAAACTAAAGACTGAGCAATACGAACCCAACCAAAAACTGGGGATGATATCAGGTGCTCGGCTGATTAAGAGGTATGCTCCACATTTGGCAACCGTCGTGTTGCTCATGTTAGTACAAATCCGGGAATAAGTCTAATTTGTAGTTCCGACATTTGGAACATATCCGCTATCATCTGGGAAATGGATATTCCATAACGGCCAACCAACTCGTGATGGCGTCCGTAAAATTTACGAAGGGATGTTTTCAACTTCACTACTTGGAACTCTTGGTTTAATAGCTTCCTTGTGAGCTGCAACCTTCTATCAAGGAAATAATGATAGAAAATACAATCCCTGGAATATTGTATCAACTGGGAGATATATACTTCGTATGCAGGCGCTGCTGGAATGTTGCTACATAGAAATGGAAAGTTCACAAATCATCTCTTTTGTCGTAAAGTTTTGTTTTCAACCGACCCTCATTTTCAATTTCTAAATGTAAGTCAAGATATGAGACAGACTTAACTGTATCTGTTGTATCCTTTATCGCAAGTTCGATGGGATAGATGCGTTAAATATAGTCACGAAATTTTGAATTATTTTGTGAGAGAACATCATCTATAATGTAGAGTTAAAGGATACTGCTAACTTCTGTGAACAGAAGTTCCTGTATGAAGTAAGCCTCATATGAATAAGGAACAAGTCGGCAAGAAGAAGGGGTCAGTTGGTTCCCATGGGAACGCCGATTGTTTGTTGAAAAATACGTCCATCAAAAGTAACAAATATATTGTCAATCAATGTATCAAGCATCTTGATAATGTCAGTTTCAATGTAAGTTTTGTTTGAATCAGAGTGTTGTTTTACAAAGTAGGATTTATCCCTCCATAAGACAAGATACTGTATCTACGTTGTCCCTTTTTATGAAACAAAGCAGGGCCAAGTCTTTCAATTTGTCTTTTAGTTTGGAATGGTGAATACTTGTGTAAAGTGTAGAAAAGTCAAATGTTTTAATACTATTGCAAGATGAAAGAGTCTTAGATTGTGTGTACTCTAAAATATCTTTGGAATTTTTTAATATCCAGATCTGATTCACGCCACCTCTAGAATAGGTGATTTGACCATTGAACTAATAGCTGCAACAAGTTGCTCATATTCTCTGTTTCGGTACATGAATTGACATTTATTTTTTCATTGTAATTAATTTGTACTTTTTGTTAAATGTCATAGAGTGTCAAAAACCTGTTCTGTTCTAAATATGAATCGTAGATACAAATTTGAAATTACTTTCTTCGCGAGGCTTCAAATTTTTCTATCTACTGAATATATGACTTATCTTATTCATTATCAACTGATTATGAGATATGTTATTCTTCGTCTAAAGTACCTTTACGCTGAATTTCCAATATCTCTTAATTATATAACTAGTTCGCATTCTCTACTATGAACTTTAAACAAATGTTTGCCTCGCTTACGGTAATACGGGAAATGATGTTTTTGGTCTGTCATTTGTCTGTCCATCTTTCCATCCCGTACCGTAATGAAACTATACCTTTGCCATGAAGAACGACATAGATGTTGACTATGGGTGATGAATATGATATTTGAGCTGATTAAGTCACACAGTTACTTGATTGTGGGCTTCTCTGAGTAATAAAATATTTAGATGGTTAGCCATTCAGTTGGGAAATAATCCATGAGTGTAACCCTGGGTCTTAAATACACCGATTTCTGGACAAAATCCTTGAGATACAATCAATTGATAATAGCGGAAAATGATTCTCTCTAGATTTGTCATGCATTCAACATTGGCATATTTTTTCTTTCAAAAACCATGAAGAAATAAGTAAACATAAATGTTTTAAGATTTTTTAAAAAGTCTTTTTAATCTATGTGAAGTAAATTTATGAAAAGAAAAGTAGGGGTTAGCAGGCACAATTGTTATTGGCACTACATGGATAAAACTAGAGGATTCCGAATATCTGACAAAAAGTCCAAAAAAAAACAAGAGTAGCAAACATCTCAATGCTTTATGATTTGTGTTGGAAATTCAAAACGGGAAGTCCATAAAAACTGACAAATCAAACGCTATCAATCATGTTAGAAACATTTTTTAAGTTTCATTGTTTTTTGTTTTATTAAATCAAATTAAAATGATAATATCTTAATGAAACATAAAAAGACCAGAAATATAACGAATCCTTTAGTAATGTTTCAAGCAGAAAAACAAGACGAAACAATAAGTATCTGTAATTTCAACAGTACACATTGATTAGGAGTTTCCAAATTAAAAATGATAGCTTTGATATAAATTATACTCATTACGTCTGATTAATGTCATTTTTACATACTAATCACATACTTAAGATTTTTGGGAGAAAAAAAAGGACAACTGTAATATTTCATTGTTCTTAGATCTGTGTAAACTTATCAATCCTTTAGATATACTTGTTGTTAAGGTCTTTGAATATTGTTGTATTGGTACAAACATTGATTTTGTTATCAATGAATTAAAACATAACTAAATATTATTGCTATACAGCTATAAACATTTATGGTTCTAAATTTGTTCTATGCTTAAATTTGGCATTGCACAGATTCATGTTTTTTTTCTGACTGTTTATGCCGTATTTAACTGAATCCATTCTAATCTTTGGTGAATAATGTGTGTATTAGTTTTTATTAGCTTTGAACAAGCTTTCAGTAGCTGCTAGTATTCTTAGATCTGTACTTAGTGTTTTAAGTCTTTTTGAAAGTTGTTTTTTTCATGTGTGTGTTATGTGTCTATCTGACGAGTTTAACTTTTTATCTGGATTTTATTGTTTGTTTTATGTTGTGCTGTTGCAACAATGTCCTAGGTTAAGGGAAGGTTTGGAGTCCTGCAACAGGTTTAACCCTGTTTCAATATGTTGTCCGATCAAAGTCAGGAGAATGTAATTCTATGGTTGTTGTTGTTGCTGTTTATCAAATTCGTTTTTCGTTTATTTTTATTTTTAACATAAATCAGGCACTTTTTTCTTGTTTGAATTGTTTAACCTTTGTTATATCAGGGCCTTTTATAAATTGCAATGGAATATGAGTTTTGCTCAATTTTGATGACTGCAAGGTGACCTACAAATGTATAGTTATCAACTTCTTTGAAAATTGGTCTTAGGTGGAAAGTTGTCTCATTATCAATCGTACCAAATCTTATTTGCATATTGTTAATACATCTTATTTATTAGTAAAATGTTTCTCCTGAACACTCTATTGAGTAGACTACAGTTTTACTTATACCTTTTGGAGATACAAAGAGGGAATCTCCCTTTTTTTAAGAAGGGGTAATTAAGCACGATATTTTTTTATTCAAAATTTTGTATAAAGATACAAAGTATTTTAACATTTTAGCACAAAAGGATAAAATTTAATCATCTATACACGAATTTAACTAGTTAAAACAACATTATTGATGAGAACGGATTAATAGAATAACTGATCCAATGATTCAAATTTTTAAAAATAATCAACGAGTGACCGAACAGCACATTAATTCATGCTTGTAATTATCAGTGTTGGTGGGTCACGAAATGGATATTTTCCGATATTTGAATTTTCGATATGTTATTCTTTTTATTACATTGGACATTGTCTTTTTAATGGAAATAAAGTATAAAACATATCTGTATCTATGCATTCTCAATTCGTTTTGATGTAACGTCATCGACAATGTCTTGATGACACCAATTTTTGTATGAAGTCGGACAAATAAATTTATCGGTTTTTATGAAATGGGAGGTCGCGTTGTTTCATTGCAACCAATTTTACAAGTCCTGAGGATAATTGTTTTTACAATACAGTGAAAGTTTAAAAACTTGAAAAGTTTTTTTAAAAAAGTGAAAACTTGCAAATATTGTGTATATCTCTTAGATTATACTTTTACCATGCAAACGCGATTTTATAAGGATATATAACACATTAAATAAAATAATGATATAAAGAAATAGTTGTTTTCTGTTCAAACATATAAACAGAACATAAATCATTTACACATATAGTATTTCATGTACTATTATTCCATTTCAGATGTCCTAAATGGGATCTTCCTGACGTTTGTCACTGGAACCCAGCACCAGCGGGAAAATGCTGTCTGCAACCAGAATGTCCACCACCTTATGTTATCACTGGTTACCCAGACTATTAGATATTTCAACTGATATGTCTGACTGTCATATATTTTTATTAAAAAGTATTGTAGTCTTATCAAATTATTTTTATTTAAAAATAAGTAGAATTTCATTTTAAGTGTATTATTAGATTACTCCAGAATTTTCATGATTTTGAATTCATCACTGAGTGTACCAGAGGCCCAGACGTTATCCTCTTTGTTGACTTGAAATATGATTGATACATTCTTTTGTTGGCAATCTACTATTTATGAAAAGTTGAATTATTCGAAACACTAATGTTTTTCTATCTATAACCTATAGTTATCAATTGCTGTGTCATTTGGTCTCTTCTTGAGAGTTGTCTCATTGGCAATCATACCACATCTTCTTATTTTTATATTCACAATTTGGCGTGTTGTCCCCAACCTATTCTAGCTACTAACAACTTATGTTCCACTTGATCTGTTAAAAAATGAAAAAAAACACATAATAAATTTCATGCGTCCGAAGCGCTTTTCTGGGTTTACCATCATCAGGAATGCTCAAAGCCGAACTTTCAACCATTATTTTCAAAATTTCAAAATATTCAGTTTTTCATGAAAAGACCTGTGAAAACAGAAAAAGCCAGTGGTGACCATATTTTAATCCATTTGAATAAATTTGAAATTTATTAATATAGTTTCCATATAATAATTTACATTTTCTCAATGTTGAGGAGATTGGCCAGATCGTATGGCAAGCTGTTTTACTATTTATTCGAATTTCAAGATATCTCATATAATATATAAGATATCTCATTAAATATATAAGATATCTTATATAATTTAATTTTATAAGATATCTTATATATTATATGAGATATCTTATAAATTATATATGATATCTCATATAGTTGATAAGATATCTTATATACTTTATAAGATATCTTATAAAGTATATGAGATATCTTATAAATATTTTATATATAAGATATCTTATGTAGTTTATAAGATAGCTTATATAGTTTATAAGATATCAATATAGTTTATAAGATATCATATAATTTATGAAATATCTTATAAAGAAAATATATAAGATATCTTATAAACTATATGAGATATCTTATAATTTCTATAAAATATCCTATAAACTTTATAAGTAGTTTATAAGATATCTTATAAATTATATATGATATCTCATATAGTTGATAAGATATCTTATATACTTTATAAGATATCTTCTAAAGTTTATAAGATATCTTATAAAGTATATGAGATATCTTATAAATATTTTATATATAAGATAGCTTATATAGTTTATAAGATATCCAATATAGTTTATAAGATATCTCATATAATTTATGAGATATCCTATAAAAAAATTATATAAGATATCTTATAAACTATATGGGATATCTTATAATTTTATAAGATATCCTATAAACTTTATAAGATATCTTATATACTATATAAGATACATTATATACTATATAAGATATCTTATATACTTTATAAGATATCTCATATAATATACAAGATATCTCATATATAATCTTAATATATTTTTATAAGATATCTCATATAGTTTATAAGATATCGCATATAATTTATAAGACATCTTATAAAGAAAATTATATGAGATATCTTATAAAGAAAATTATATGAGATATATTATCAACTATATCAGATATCTCATAAACTATATAAGATATCGTATAAACTATATAAGATATCTCATAAACTATATCAGATATCTTATAAACTATATAAGATATCTTATAAAGTTTATGAGATATCTTGAAGTTAGAATAAATAGTAAAACGGCTTGCCATAAGATCGTTTCAGAAAAGATGAAAATGTATTTACCAATAGAGAAGTACATGGGGAAATTGTTGGTATCTTGTCAATATGTATATGTATGATCGGTTTTTTTCGAGTGATAAAACATGCGATAAGGTCAATTAACTGCTATTTCCCAATAATAATAGTTTTTTACATGACAACCCATCTTATTTTGAATACTATACATGTTTTGAGCAACAAAGAAGCACAATTTCCTTGTATTTAACCAAAAAATTCAGTGTTTAATATTGTCCAGGTTTTTTCGAGAGCAACAGTGAAACCGTCCGAGTTTTTCTACAAATGGTCCGGGTTTTTTAAAGAAAATTGGAATAAGAAAAAGGTATTCTTGACTTTAAAAAATGAATTTTTCTAGTTTATAACTGTAATTAAGTGATGGACAATAATCATATATTCCCAATAAATCACAAAAACATATTACTACGTTGATCAAAATTAACCTTTTTCAATTTAATGCAAATTTTCTGTTCGGAAAACGTTCTACCACAACTTTCCAGTATTAAATTATAGAAATTACTGGATCCTTTATAAAACTGCCTTTAGAACATAGTGCAGGGGACTCATAATCTTTTCAACTTCATTTCATGCTACTTTTGTTGTCACAGTTAATACTATTTTTCGTGGTAAACCCCGGAGTTTTTATACGCCAGTTTACGGGACGTATTATGGTATACCGTTGTCCGTCCGTCCGTCCGTCGTCAGCATGTCGGACAATAACTCAAAAACGCTTTAACCAATTTACATGAAACTTCGGTGAATTGTTTATATCTATTGACGTGAGCTCCCATTTCTTTTTTATAAATTTTAGATTTTACGTTTCCGAGTTATGGAGTTTTATTTATTAAAAAAGGGGGATTTTCCAGTTTTCGGACAATACCTCAAAAATGCTTTCAGCAGTTTTCATGAAACTTTGGTGAATTGTTTATTCTATTGAGGTAAGCTCCCTTTCGATTTTTATAAATTTCAGATTTTACGTTTCCGAGTTATGAGGTTTTATTCATTAAAAAAAGGGGGATTTTCCAGTTTTCGAACAATAACTCAAAAATGCATTCAGCAGTTTTCATGAAATTTTGGTGACTGGTTTATATAGATTAAGATAACCTCCCTTTAGTTTTTCATAAATTTCATTTGACATTGAGAAGTTATTGAATTTTATTCTTTGAAAACGCGACGGGCGTATCATATGCTCATGGCGCAGCTGTTTATTAAAAAAAGGAGTAAGAAACCTACTGAACAGCAGTGAAGAATCAGAAAAATGCTATGTAATAAAAAATATTCTACTAAAAGAGGCCTGCGCCCCGCCCCCACAAAAAAATACATTAATAAAAAAACACACACACACACACACACTTAATCCGACCCGTTTTTATTCCCATTGACAATAAATTTTGAATTAAATTTCATATATAATTAACAATGAAATGAATAGTTCATCAGCTTATCACACTATATGTATGTACGTCTCAATCCAAATTGTCTATGCTTACATTAGATTGTTGACATCACGAATATATACTGTACATGTAATTCATAAGATGTGACAAACAACAATATATACAAATGAACGATACTTGTTTATAAAATGTAAGTGTTAGTACACCATTATCAAACTGATGAATGCATTGGTTTCGTGCCTTGAAAAGTACTTAATTTGAACCTTTTTATTGTTTTTAAACGTAAATACACTGACACATAACATTTTCAGCTATAGGAAATTTGTATAATCACTCGATAAAACACGGACGCACTCGAAAAAACCGGAGATATAGAAATGAATTTAGTCTCAAAATGTCGTTTTCAATGCAATAACAAGATTTTTGGTAAAGTGTCTGTATATCTTTGGGTTTATATGATCCGTTCATCCTATTTTGACTCCTCAAAATTCAAGAGTCTATCCTAAATTGAGGTAAATTGTATGGCTTTCCAAATACCGTTTCGATTCCTAACATCACTGAAGAGACATTAATTGTCGAAATCCGGATATGGTGTACAAAAACCTTTGCACCTTTTGTTTGCGGTATACCATCTTTTCCGCAAGTTTATTGTTTTCTGTTTAGTATTAAATTTATAATTGAGATCCATTTATTACATCGGTGATCCGTTTATTTGGCAATCGCCAATGGCAGTCTGCAGGTTTTAAGAACATTTGTTGTTCGACCTGTTAGTCAAATGCGTTTTGTTAAAATATACTTTTCACTTTTTGGTCTTTTGGAAAATGTTGTTTGTGCTGTATTTAGACCCTCTAACAAGAAATTAGTTTTGCATGCACACGTATAAAATTGCGGTTTTATCCAACGCAATCATAGGTTTGAACGTTGTTTTCAATTTAGACGTGTTTATATTTTTCGTTTGGGCTTGTATTATATTTGCCTTCGGGTTTATATGATCCGTTCATCCTATTTTGACTCCTCAAAATTCAAGAGTCTATCCTAAATTGAGGTAAATTGTATGGCTTTCCAAATACCGTTTCGATTCCTAACATCACTGAAGAGACATTAATTGTCGAAATCCGGATATGGTGTACAAAAACCTTTGCACCTTTTGTTTGAGGTATACCATCTTTTCCGCAAGTTTATTGTTTTCTGTTTAGTATTAAATTTATAATTAAGATCCATTTATTACATCGGTGATCCGTTTATTTGGCAATCGCCAATGGCAGTCAGCAGGTTTTAAGAACATTTGTTGTTCGACCTGTTAGTTAAATGCGTTTTGTTAAAATATACTTTTTCACTTTTTTGGTCTTTTGGAAAATGTTGTTTGTGCTGTATTTAGACCCCTCTAACAAGAAATTTGTTTTGCATGCACACGTATAAAATTGCGGTTTTATCCAACGCAATCATAGGTTTGAACGTTGTTTTCAATTTAGACGTGTTTATATTTTTCGTTTGGGCTTGTATTATATTTGCCTTCGGGTTTATATGATCCTTTCATCCTATTTTGACTCCTCAAAATTCAAGAGTCTATCCTAAGTTGAGGTAAAT
Source organism: Mytilus coruscus (assembly GCA_017311375.1). Taxonomy (NCBI): domain Eukaryota; kingdom Metazoa; phylum Mollusca; class Bivalvia; order Mytilida; family Mytilidae; genus Mytilus; species Mytilus coruscus. The sequence continues at coordinate 38,490,819 of CM029600.1, forward strand.
TGTATGGCTTTCCAAACCTAACATCACTGAAGAGACATTAATTGTCGAAATCCGGATATGGTGTACAAAACCTTTGCACCTTTTGTTTGCGGTATACCATCTTTTCCGCAAGTTTATTGTTTTCTGATTAGTATTAAATTTATAATTAAGATCCATTTATTACATCGGTGATCCGTTTATTTGGCAATCGCCAATAGCAGTCAGCAGGTTTTAAGAACATTTGTTGTTCGACCTGTTAGTCAAATGCGTTTTGTTGAAATATACTTTTTTCACTTTTTTGGTCTTTAGGAAAATGTTGTTTGTGCTGTATTTAGACCCCTCTAACAAGAAATTAGTTTTGCATGCACACGTATAAAAATTGCGGTTTTTATCCAACGCAATCATAGGTTTGAACGTTGTTTTCAATTTAGACGTGTTTATATTTTTTCGTTTGGGCTTGTATTATATTTGCCTTCGGGTTTATATGATCCGTTCATCCTATTTTGACTCCTCAAAATTCAAGAGTCTATCCTAAATTGAGGTAAATTGTATGGCTTTCCAAACCTAACATCACTGAAGAGACATTAATTGTCGAAATCCGGATATGGTGTACAAAAACCTTTGCACCTTTTGTTTGCGGTATACCATCTTTTCCGCAAGTTTATTGTTTTCTGTTTAGTATTAAATTTATAATTAAGATCCATTTATTACATCGGTGATCCGTTTATTTGGCAATCGCCCATGGCAGTCAGCAGGTTTAAAAAACATTTGTTGTTCGACCTGTTAGTCAAATGCGTTTTGTTAAAATATACTTTTCACTTTTTGGTCTTTTGGAAAATGTTGTTTGTGCTGTATTTAGACCCTCTAACAAGAAATTAGTTTTGCATGCACACGTATAAAATTGCGGTTTTATCCAACGCAATCATAGGTTTGAACGTTGTTTTCAATTTAGACGTGTTTATATTTTTCGTTTGGGCTTGTATTATATTTGCCTTCGGGTTTATATGATCCGTTCATCCTATTTTGACTCCTCAAAATTCAAGAGTCTATCCTAAATTGAGGTAAATTGTATGGCTTTCCAAATACCGTTTCGATTCCTAACATCACTGAAGAGACATTAATTGTCGAAATCCGGATATGGTGTACAAAAATCTTTGCACCTTTTGTTTGCGGTATACCATCTTTTCCGCAAGTTTATTGTTTTCTGTTTAGTATTAAATTTATAATTAAGATCCATTTATTACATCGGTGATCCGTTTATTTGGCAATCGCCAATGGCAGTCAGCAGTTTTTAAGAATATTTGTTGTTCGACCTGTTAGTCAAATGCGTTTTGTTAAAATATACTTTTCACTTTTTGGTCTTTTGGAAAATGTTGTTTGTGCTGTATTTAGACCCTCTAAAAGAAATTAGTTTTGCATGCACACGTATAAAAATTGCGGTTTTTATCCAACGCAATCATAGGTTTGAACGTTGTTTTCAATTTAGACGTGTTTATATTTTTTCGTTTGGGCTTGTATTATATTTGCCTTCGGGTTTATATGATTCGTTCATCCTATTTTGACTCCTCAAAATTCAAGAGTCTATCCTAAATTGAGGTAAATTGTATGGCTTTCCAAATACCGTTTCGATTCCTAACATCACTGAAGAGACATTAATTGTCGAAATCCGGATATGGTGTACACAAACCTTTGCACCTTTTGTTTGCGGTATACCATCTTTTCCGCAAGTTTATTGTTTTCTGTTTAGTATTAAATTTATAATTAAGATCCATTTATTACATCGGTGATCCGTTTATTTGGCAATCGCCAATAGCAGTCAGTAGGTTTTAAGAACATTTGTTGTTCGACCTGTTAGTCAAATGCATTTTGTTAAAATATACTTTTTCACTTTTTGGTCTTTAGGAAAATGTTGTTTGTGCTGTATTTAGACCCTCTAACAAGAAATTAGTTTTGCATGCACACGTATAAAATTGCGGTTTTATCCAACGCAATCATAGGTTTGAACGTTGTTTTCAATTTAGACGTATTTATATTTTTCGTTTGGGCTTGTATTATATTTGCCTTCGGGTTTATATGATCCGTTCATCCTATTTTGACTCCTCAAAATTCAAGAGTCTATCCTAAATTGAGGTAAATTGTATGGCTTTCCAAAACCGATTCCTAACATCACTGAAGAGACATTAATTGTCGAAATCCGGATATGGTGTACAAAACCTTTGCACCTTTTGTTTGCGGTATACCATCTTTTCCGCAAGTTTATTGTTTTCTGTTTAGTATTAAATTTATAATTAAGATCCATTTATTACATCGGTGATCCGTTTATTTGGCAATCGCCAATGGCAGTCAGCAGGTTTTAAGAACATTTGTTGTTCGACCTGTTAGTCAAATGCGTTTTGTTAAAATATACTTTTCACTTTTTGGTCTTTTGGAAAATGTTTTTTGTGCTGTATTTGAACCCTCTAACAAGAAATTAGGTTTGCATGCACACGTATAAAAATTGCGGTTTTTATCCAACGCAATCATAGGTTTGAACGTTGTTTTCAATTTAGACGTGTTTATATTTTTTCGTTTGGGCTTGTATTATATTTGCCTTCGGGTTTATATGATCCGTTCATCCTATTTTGACTCCTCAAAATTCAAGAGTCTATCCTAAATTGAGGTAAATTGTATGGCTTTCCAAATACCGTTTCGATTCCTAACATCACTGAAGAGACATTAATTGTCGAAATCCGGATATGGTGTACAAAAACCTTTGCACCTTTTGTTTGCAGTATACCATCTTTTCCGCAAGTTTATTGTTTTCTGTTTAGTATTAAATTTATAATTAAGATCCATTTATTACATCGGTGATCCGTTTATTTGGCAATCGCCAATGGCAGTCAGCAGGTTTTAAGAACATTTGTTGTTCGACCTGTTAGTCAAATGCGTTTTGTTAAAATATACTTTTTCACTTTTTTGGTCTTTTGGAAAATGTTGTTTGTGCTGTATTTAGACCCCTCTAACAAGAAATTAGTTTTGCATGCACACGTATAAAATTGCGGTTTTATCCAACGCAATCATAGGTTTGAACGTTGTTTTCAATTTAGACGTGTTTATATTTTTCGTTTGAGCTTGTATTATATTTGCCTTCGGGTTTATATGATCCGTTCATCCTATTTTGACTCCTCAAAATTCAAGAGTCTATCCTAAATTGAGGTAAATTGTATGGCTTTCCAAAACCGTTTCGACCTAACATCACTGAAGAGACATTAATTGTCGAAATCCGGATATGGTGTACAAAAACCTTTGCACCTTTTGTTTGCGGTATACCATCTTTTCCGCAAGTTTATTGTTTTCTGTTTAGTATTAAATTTATAATTAAGATACCATTTATTACATCGGTGATCCGTTTATTTGGCAATCGCCAATGGCAGTCAGCAGGTTTTAAGAACATTTGTTGTTCGACCTGTTAGTCAAATGCGTTTTGTTAAAATATACTTTTCACTTTTTGGTCTTTTGGAAAATGTTGTTTGTGCTGTATTTAGACCCTCTAACAAGAAATTAGTTTTGCATGCACACGTATAAAATTGCGGTTTTATCCAACGCAATCATAGGTTTGAACGTTGTTTTCAATTTAGACGTGTTTATATTTTTCGTTTGAGCTTGTATTATATTTGCCTTCGGGTTTATATGATCCGTTCATCCTATTTTGACTCCTCAAAATTCAAGAGTCTATCCTAAATTGAGGTAAATTGTATGGCTTTCCAAATACCGTTTCGATTCCTAACATCACTGAAGAGACATTAATTGTCGAAATCCGGATATGGTGTACAAAAACCTTTGCACCTTTTGTTTGCGGTATACCATCTTTTCCGCAAGTTTATTGTTTTCTGATTAGTATTAAATTTATAATTAAGATCCATTTATTACATCGGTGATCCGTTTATTTGGCAATCGCCAATGGCAGTCAGCAGGTTTTAAGAACATCTGTTGTTCGACCTGTTAGTCAAATGCGTTTTGTTAAAATATACTTTTTCACTTTTTTGGTCTTTTGGAAAATGTTGTTTGTGCTGTATTTAGACCCCTCTAACAAGAAATTAGTTTTGCATGCACACGTATAAAAATTGTGGTTTTTATCCAACGCAATCATAGGTTTGAACGTTGTTTTCACTTTAGACGTGTTTATATTTTTTCGTTTGGGCTTGTATTATATTTGCCTTCGGGTTTATATGATCCGTTCATCCTATTTTGACTCCTCAAAATTCAAGAGTCTATCCTAAATTGAGGTAAATTGTATGGCTTTCCAAATACCGTTTCGATTCCTAACATCACTGAAGAGACATTAATTGTCTAAATCCGGATATGGTGTACAAAAACCTTTGCACCTTTTGTTTGCGGTATACCATCTTTTCCGCAAGTTTATTGTTTTCTGATTAGTATTAAATTTATAATTAAGATCCATTTATTACATCGGTGATCCGTTTATTTGGCAATCGCCAATGGCAGTCAGCAGGTTTTAAGAACATTTGTTGTTCGACCTGTTAGTCAAATGCGTTTTGTTAAAATATACTTTTTTCACTTTTTTGGTCTTTAGGAAAATGTTGTTTGTGCTGTATTTAGACCCTCTAACAAGAAATTAGTTTTGCATGCATACGTATAAAATTGCGGTTTTATCCAACGCAATCATAGGTTTGAACGTTGTTTTCAATTTAGACGTGTTTATATTTTTTGTTTGGGCTTGTATTATATTTGCCTTCGGGTTTATATGATCCGTTCATCCTATTTTGACTCCTCAAAATTCAAGAGTCTATCCTAAATTGAGGTAAACTGTATGGCTTTCCAAATACCGTTTCGATTCCTAACATCACTGAAGCGACATTAATTATCGAAATCCGGATATGGTGTACAAAACCTTTGCACTTATTGTTTGCGGTATACCATCTTTTCCGCAAGTTTATTGTTTTCTGTTTAGTATTAAATTTATAATTAAGATCCATTTATTACATCGGTGATCCGTTTATTTGACAATCGCCAATGGCAGTCAGCAGGTTTTAAGAACATTTGTTGTTCGACCTGTTAGTCAAATGCGTTTTGTTAAAATATACCTTATCACTTTTTGGTCTTTTGGAAAATGTTGTTTGTGCTGTATTTAGACCCTCTAACAAGAAATTAGTTTTGCATGCACACGTATAAAATTGCGGTTTTATCCAACGCAATCATACGTTTGAACGTTGTTTTCAATTTAGACGTGTTTATATTTTTCGTTTGGGCTTGTATTATATTTGCCTTCGGGTTTATATGATCCGTTCATCCTATTTTGACTCCTCAAAATTCAAGAGTCTATCCTAAATTGAGGTAAATTGTATGGCTTTCCAAACCTAACATCACTGAAGAGACATTAATTGTCGAAATCCGGATATGGTGTACAAAAACCTTTGCACCTTTTGTTTGCGGTATACCATCTTTTCCGCAAGTTTATTGTTTTCTGTTTAGTATTAAATTTATAATTAAGATCCATTTATTACATCGGTGATCCGTTTATTTGGCAATCGCCAATGGCAGTCAGCAGGTTTTAAGAACATTTGTTGTTCGACCTGTTAGTCAAATGCGTTTTGTTAAAATATACTTTTCACTTTTTGGTCTTTTGGAAAATGTTGTTTGTGCTGTATTTAGACCCTCTAACAAGAAATTAGTTTTGCATGCACACGTATAAAAATTGCTGGTTTTATCCAACGCAATCATAGGTTTGAACGTTGTTTTCAATTTAGACGTGTTTATATTTTTCGTTTGAGCTTGTATTATATTTGCCTTCGGGTTTATATGATCCGTTCATCCTATTTTGACTCCTCAACATTCAAGAGTCTATCCTATATTGAGGTAAATTGTATGGCTTTCCAAATACCGTTTCGATTCCTAACATCACTGAAGAGACATTAATTGTCGAAATCCGGATATGGTGTACAAAAACCTTTGCACCTTTTATTTGCGGTATACCATCTTTTCCGCAAGTTAATTGTTTTTGATTAGTATTAAATTTATAATTAAGATCCATTTATTACATCGGTGATCCGTTTATTTGGCAATCGCCAATGGCAGTCAGCAGGTTTTAAGAACATTTGTTGTTCGACCTGTTAGTCAAATGCGTTTTGTTAAAATATACTTTTTCACTTTTTTGGTCTTTTGGAAAATGTTGTTTGTGCTGTATTTAGACCCTCTAACAAGAAATTAGTTTTACATGCACACGTATAAAATTGCGGTTTTTATCCAACGCAATCATAGGTTTGAACGTTGTTTTCAATTTAGACGTGTTTATATTTTTCGTTTGGGCTTGTATTATATTTGCCTTCGGGCTTATATAATCCGTTCATCCTATTTTGACTCCTCAAAATTCAAGAGTCTATCCTAAATTGAGGTAAATTGTATGGCTTTCCAAACCTAACATCACTGAAGAGACATTAATTGTCGAAATCCGGATATGGTGTACAAAAACCTTTGCACCTTTTGTTTGCGGTATACCATCTTTTCCGCAAGTTTATTGTTTTCTGTTTAGTATTAAATTTATAATTAAGATCCATTTATTACATCGGTGATCCGTTTATTTGGCAATCGCCAATGGCAGTCAGCAGGTTTTAAGAACATTTGTTGTTCGACCTGTTAGTCAAATGCGTTTTGTTAAAATATACTTTTTCACTTTTTTGGTCTTTTGGAAAATGTTGTTTGTGCTGTATTTAGACCCTCTAACAAGAAATTAGTTTTGCATGCACACGTATAAAATTGCGGTTTTATCCAACGCAATCATAGGTTTGAACGTTGTTTTCAATTTAGACGTGTTTATATTTTTCGTTTGAGCTTGTATTATATTTGCCTTCGGGTTTATATGATCCGTTCATCCTATTTTGACTCCTCAAAATTCAAGAGTCTATCCTAAATTGAGGTAAATTGTATGGCTTTCCAAATACCGTTTCGATTCCTAACATCACTGAAGAGACATTAATTGTCGAAATCCGGATATGGTGTACAAAACCTTTGCACCTTTTGTTTGCGGTATACCATCTTTTCCGCAAGTTTATTGTTTTCTGATTGGTATTAAATTTATAATTAAGATCCATGTATTACATCGGTGATCCGTTTATTTGGCAATCGCCAGTGGCAGTCAGCAGGTTTTAAGAACATTTGTTGTTCGACCTGTTAGTCAAATCCATTTATTACATCGGTGATCCGTTTATTTGACAATCGCCAATGGCAGTCAGCAGGTTTTAAGAACATTTGTTGTTCGACCTGTTAGTCAAATGTTTTGTTAAAATATACCTTATCACTTTTTGGTCTTTTTGAAAATGTTGTTTGTGCTGTATTTAGACCCTCTAACAAGAAATTAGTTTTGCATGCACACGTATAAAATTGCGGTTTTATCCAACGCAATCATACGTTTGAACGTTGTTTTCAATTTAGACGTGTTTATATTTTTCGTTTGGGCTTGTATTATATTTGCCTTCGGGTTTATATGATTCGTTCATCCTATTTTGACTCCTCAAAATTCAAGAGTCTATCCTAAATTGAGGTAAATTGTATGGCTTTCCAAACCTAACATCACTGAAGAGACATTAATTGTCGAAATCCGGATATGGTGTACAAAACCTTTGCACCTTTTGTTTGCGGTGGTATACCATCTTTCCGCAAGTTTATTGTTTTCTGTTTAGTATTAAATTTATAATTAAGATCCATTTATTACATCGGTGATCCGTTTATTTGGCAATCGCCAATGGCAGTCAGCAGGTTTTAAGAACATTTGTTGTTCGACCTGTTAGTCAAATGCGTTTTGTTAAAATATACTTTTTCACTTTTTTGGTCTTTTGGAAAATGTTGTTTGTGCTGTATTTAGACCCCTCTAACAAGAAATTAGTTTTGCATGCACACGTATAAAAATTGCGGTTTTTATCCAACGCAATCATAGGTTTGAACGTTGTTTTCAATTTAGACGTGTTTATATTTTTTCGTTTGAGCTTGTATTATATTTGCCTTCGGGTTTATATGATCCGTTCATCCTATTTTGACTCCTCAACATTCAAGAGTCTATCCTATATTGAGGTAAATTGTATGGCTTTCCAAATACCGTTTCGATTCCTAACATCACTGAAGAGACATTAATTGTCGAAATCCGGATATGGTGTACAAAAACCTTTGCACCTTTTATTTGCGGTATACCATCTTTTCCGCAAGTTAATTGTTTTTGATTAGTATTAAATTTATAATTAAGATCCATTTATTACATCGGTGATCCGTTTATTTGGCAATCGCCAATGGCAGTCAGCAGGTTTTAAGAACATTTGTTGTTCGACCTGTTAGTCAAATGCGTTTTGTTAAAATATACTTTTTCACTTTTTTGGTCTTTTGGAAAATGTTTTTGTGCTGTATTTATACCCCTCTAACAAGAAATTAGTTTTGCATGCACACGTATAAAATATGCGGTTTTTATCCAACGCAATCATAGGTTTGAACGTTGTTTTCAATTTAGACGTGTTTATATTTTTTCGTTTGGGCTTGTATTATATTTGCCTTCGGGCTTATATAATCCGTTCATCCTATTTTGACTCCTCAAAATTCAAGAGTCTATCCTAAATTGAGGTAAATTGTATGGCTTTCCAAACCTAACATCACTAAAGAGACATTAATTGTCGAAATCCGGATATGGTGTACAAAAACTTTGCACCTTTGTTTGCAGTATACCATCTTTTCCGCAAGTTTATTGTTTTCTGATTAGTATTAAATTTATAATTAAGATCCATTTATTACATCGGTGATCCGTTTATTTGGCAATCGCCAATGGCAGTCAGCAGGTTTTAAGAACATTTGTTGTTCGACCTGTTAGTCAAATGCGTTTTGTTAAAATATACTTTTTCACTTTTTTGGTCTTTTGGAAAATGTTGTTTGTGCTGTATTTAGACCCCTCTAACAAGAAATTAGTTTTGCATGCACACGTATAAAAATTGCGGTTTTTATCCAACGCAATCATAGGTTTGAACGTTGTTTTCAATTTAGACGTGTTTATATTTTTTCGTTTGGGCTTGTATTATATTTGCCTTCGGGTTTATATGATCCGTTCATCCTATTTTGACTCCTCAAAATTCAAGAGTCTATCCTAAATTGAGGTAAATTGTATGGCTTTCCAAATACCGTTTCGATTCCTAACATCACTGAAGAGACATTAATTGTCGAAATCCGGATATGGTGTACAAAACCTTTGCACCTTTTGTTTGCGGTATACCATCTTTTCCGCAAGTTTATTGTTTTCTGATTGGTATTAAATTTATAATTAAGATCCATGTATTACATCGGTGATCCGTTTATTTGGCAATCGCCAGTGGCAGTCAGCAGGTTTTAAGAACATTTGTTGTTCGACCTGTTAGTCAATGCAAAAAGCAAACAAACAAGTCCAAATAAAGCCATGGCAAAACACTACCGCGAAATATTAAACCCTTAGAAAATAATCACTTTAGAAAAAACCGGTTTTCATAATATATACAGGTAAATGAAAAATAACTTTGTCGTTTTAGGTATACTTTTTCTGTCTATATAAAATCTTCCAATAATTAGGAATACCAAGAAAGGTCTGTCATATAAATACCTAATTTAACACTAGATACATAAGGGGTAAATATCAACAATAAAACTTCCTGTACAGATTAAAGGAGAATAATCTTGATGTTAATACAAATGTAGTACGAAGAAGTGAAAATTAGTAGATATTCCAAATAATCAAAGCTGGTATACAGACAAGATCCATATTAATATAAAATAACAAAAAAGTATTAAAAATAGTATCAACAGGTCGAATTAACAAGAAAGTACGATTTGAGAGTACTCGCAGTTACTGACAGCTAGTTAAAAGCCAAAAACAATTAATGATAAAAAATCATGCATCAGAGACTAAAATCAACTAAAACACATCCCAGGGATTTAGTATTTTAACGTCATGAACAGTCAGAGAAGACATGACTTGTGCAATGCCAAAAATAAATGTATCGACAGGTAGTAGGATAGTGAGGAGCTACTTCTTAAGAGATAAAATTAAATTATATGGAAATACTATTATTCTATTATTGTTGTTGACTATAGTTTACCTGTGACATGACATTATTAGTTACCTAGTGTGCTAGTGACCTAATACGATATATGTCGGGTCAGTAAATTCCATATGGGGTGAGAGCGAAGTTTATCTTACCGACTATCTTATAACATAAGTCGCCCATCAAAGTGATTAAGTCTAAATTCAATACTTAGTACTAAGAACCTTCTTTCATTGGTCTATACAAAAACAAATGCCAACAATAATAACTTGTTACCTTTAAATGTGTTTTATGACTTTATTTCAATCTTTCATCAATTTCTTTGTCTGTTGAAACCTTTCAGATTTTTCCTCAACACCGAGTTGTTTTTATAAAGGGACGTAACACGACTACTAACCGTGTATTGAAAATAGCCCCGCCTACTAACCTAATATGAAATATACACGGTCCCCATGCGGTTGCTTTTAACCAATCATATTTCTATAAATGTATAGGAGGTAAGATAAATATAATATACATGTAATATACTAATCCCAGGTTTGACCCACCTGAAGCAGAGTAACGAAATTATCGTTATATGATGATAATGAGATGTCAACTTTTTTAAACGTAGGGTTGACATGGATATAGAAAAATTACATCTTGTCCAGTAGATAAACCATTGCTTAGACAGGTTGTTCATATAGCTGGATGTGTAAATACGAAACCTCGTAGGGTAGCAATGCGGAATTTTGCCTTATCCAACATATACTCTAACTACATTAACCAGTGGCAGTCCATATATCTCGTCCTTCCTTCTTAGCAGAACCTACATATAGTACTTATAATCAACATTTCCTCATCCTTAATATGATAGATCACATATATACGTAGATTCCAAGATACATCAACATGTATGGCAGTCACTCACGTACAGTTTTCAACAATTTTTTTGTGTCAACAAGTCTAAGAGTGCACAAGCTGAAATGTCTCACCTGCTTTACTTATCATGGTTGATTTTATGTTGATATTCCTAAAGATCAAATTTTACTTCAAGTATCACAAAAACATGTGTCATCAATGATCCATGAAAATGAGGCCAAGATCAGATAAACCAAGCCAGCCTTACAATCATTCCGTATACCAAGTAGTGTTGAACTATTGCATATATATAATATACAAGAAACAGACCAATAAAATTGAGAATGGAAATGGGGAATGTTTCAAAGAGACAAAAACCCGACCAAAGAGCAGAAAACAGCCGAAGGCCACCGATGGGTCTTCAATACAGCGAGAAAATCCCGCACCCGGAGGCGTGCTTCAGCTGGCCCCTAAACAAAAATATGTACTAGTTTAGTAATAATGGACGTCATACTAACTCCGAAATATATAAAAGAAACTAAAATTAAAAATCATACAAGACTAACAAAGGCCAGAGGCTCCTGACTTGGGACAGGCGCAAAAAGCCCTGAAAACTTAATATTGACAAAAAAAATATGAAAATGAGTTTAAAGACAAATGATACCTGCCAGACAGACATACACAAAATATAGTTTACCTATTGTTATGAACAGAAAAATCGACTTTTAATTGTAGCCAACAAAAGACACAAATCAATAATAAAATTTAACAAGATTTATTATACACTAGTTTACAAGAAGTATAACACAAATACAAATGTCAACTTAACTGTCAAAATATATGTCCAATCTTTTATCTTTTCTTTATCCGGGAATCTTCTCGGAATCCACAGAATATTATATCCAATTGGTCACAATCTAGTATGATGTTGTTTGTAAATAAAAGTGTCAATCCAACTGCTGAGAATGTTGATGTCTAACGATGTCTAAGTCTATCTCTGTCTGTTTACTTATATATATATATATACTCAAACGGAAACTTCTAGACAACGCTAGAAATTTAAATTACGCATCTTTTGTTATGATCATTCTGGAAACGTTATGTAAGTGAAATAGAAAATTCTAATCATTCCATGAGTATCAATGATTGTTCCAGTGATTTCTAAACAGCATAGTTGTAACACAATGTGTTTTATTTTGTACACAATGTAAAAACATATAATAGGCCACACAAAACAAATAAGGCCAACTAAATAAATATAATAGTTACAATATCATAACACCTCCCCCCTTAAAAAAAGTTTGAGTGTAACAAAAACTTTTCATGAATAATATGTACAAAAATACATAGTATATACAAAGTGTTTCAATAAGTTCTAGATAAAGCATCTGCTATTACATTATCTCTACCTTTAATATGTTTTACAATAACATCATATTCCTGTAACAATAAACTCCACCTAGTCAATCTCTGGTTCTTGTTTCTCATTTTATGTTTGAAGGTGAGAGGATTATGATCAGTATAAACAAGAATAGGATGGACAGTGGGATTTAAATATAGATCAAAATGTTGAAGTGCAGACAGCAGTGCAAAACACTCTTTTTCAATGGTTGAATAATTTTTCTGATGTTTATCTAATTTCTTAGAAAAATATGATATAGGTTTTTCAACATTATCATCTGTTTCCTGATATAAAACAGCTCCAACTCCTACATCGTTTGCATCAACGGCAAGTTTAAATTATTTTTCAAAGTCTGGAGTGATCAGAACTGGACTATTAATTAAAAGTGATTTGCTATTTTCAAAAGCGTTTTGACAATTCACTCCAGATGAATTTAGAATCTTTCCGTAAAAGATGAGTCAATGGTTGAACAACAGTAACAAAATTTGAACAAAATTTTCTGTAAAACCAATCCTGCCCAAATCCTTATTTTGTTGTTTTCTAGTCATCGCCCTAGTAACGACACAAGCTGTATACAGTTCAGCATCATCTTCAGGTGATTTAACATCAACCACCGGTTCACTGGTAACAATTGGTTCAGCAACCACTTTGTTCCTAGCTAGATCATTTCCTAGCAATAATGAAACACTCTCAACAGGGAGATAAGGACGAACACCCACAACAACTGGTCCAGTTATCAAATCTGACTTAAGATAAATACGATGGAGGGGAACATCTATACAACCTAACTCCACACCTTGTAACAAAACGGAGGCACTAACAGAAGTCTCCTCGGACAAAGGCAACACACCTTCTAACAATAAAGACTGAGAAGCTCCAGTGTCCCGTAAAATCTTAATAGGCTGAAGAGTAGTATAATCAACAATAGAAACAAACCCATCAGACATAAAAGGTTTATAATCCTCCATTTAATCACAAAAACTGGACTTCAAAGCTTGACTCGCAGGACATTCCAACGTATTGGAAACACGGGGTGTCGTACAAGCACTGGTCTTGGGCTTATTATCTCTTTCATTCTTCTTCTGGAGTCTAAAACAATCAGCCATCAGGTGACCATGTTTCTTACAATAAGCACAAGTCAGTGACTTCCTCTCAAAAGTATCAAATTTTGGACTAGACATATTATAACTAGACTGACTCTTATTCTGTGCAACAGGCTTACTATCAGTACGCTCAGTGCTTTGATTCTTGTAATTTCCACTCGAAGTATTAAAATTTTGACCTTTGAAACTTCTCTTATGCGAAAGGGTATAATTATCGGAAATAACAGCTGCATCTTGTAATGTCTCAACAGTTTTGTCATCTAAATGTGTTTTTAAGTCTAAATGAACACACTGCTTGAACTCTTCCAATAACATCAATTGTCTTAAATTATCAAAATTTTTATCTATTTTCTTTGACGTAAGCCATTTATCAAATAGATCTTCTTTTTCCCTAGCAAATTCAACATAGGTTTGTGAATCATAAATATCTCATAAGTTGTTTTTATTTGTAGGAGGAGGAAATTTAGTAATTGCGTCCACTTTAGCTGTAATAGGTTTCACTTGACCTTGGCCAACTGTATGCCCTAAATAATCAACAGTGGCCTGGCAAAATTCACTTTACCAAGATTAACAGTCAAATTTGATTGTAACAGTCTATCAAAAGTATCATATAAATGTGTTAAATGTTCTTCCCAGCTATCACTACATACAATAAGATCATCAATATAAGCATAACAACATTTTGAATCTTTTATAACATTATTGATCATTCTTTGAAATGTAGCTGGAGCACTTTTCATGCCAAACGGCATTACAGTATATTGAAATAAGCCGTCTGATGTGACAAAAGCTGATATTTCTCGAGCTCTCTGTGTCAATGGGACTTGCCAGTAACCTTTCAATAAATCAAATTTGCTAACAAATTTTGTTTTTCCAATGTTATCAATGCAGTCGTCTATCCTTGGAATCGGATAGGAATCAGATTTTGAAACAGAATTTACTTTTCTGAAATCAGTAACGAAACAAAAGGTTTTATCTGGTTTGGGCACAAGCAGACAATGAGAGCTCCATTCACTGTTACTCGGCTCAATAATATCATTGTCAAGCATATATTTAATTTCCTGTCTCATAAATTCAAGTTTGAGTGGATTGAGCCGGTAAGGATGTTGCTTAATTGGAGAAGCATCACCAACATCGACATCATGACAAACAGCAGTGGTTTTGTTTGGCACATCTGAAACAGATTTTAAAAGAAAATACCAAAGCTTTTAATTTTCTCTACGATCAAAAGACAGATGTGCGAGTTTTGAATCTAAATTTGACAAAATTTCTGAATTTTTCAATCTAACTGTCTCTTCCATAGTTTTAGAACTAAAAGGTGGTTCAATTATATCTGGTTTGTCATGATTGTTCTCCAATTAAACCATGGCTAAAGTGGCAACTGGTTTACCCTCACCTTCATTAGTACGCTCAAAATATGGTTTTAACATATTAATGCGACACACTCAATTTTGTTTACGCCGACCTGGTGTTTTACAATATAATTCAAATTATTGATTTTACTCTCTATGGTATAAGGACCACAATATTTAGCTTGTAATGGATGTCCAGGGACTGGCAAAAATACAAGTACCTTATCACCAGGCTCAAAAAATCTGTCCCTGGCATCTTTGTCATACCATATTTTCATCTTATTCTGAACAGTTTTTAAATTGTTCTGAGCAATTTGACAAGCAGTATACAATTTTTCTTTAAATCTAGATACATAGTCTAGAAGATTCAAGTCAGTGTGTTCAGTAAGCCATTTTTCCTTAATCAACTTTAAAGGTCCCCTTACAGTATGACCAAATACCAACTCAAAGGGACTAAAACCAAGGGATTCTTGAACAGCCTCTCGGACCGCAAAAAGTGAAAAGTGAACACCATCATCCCAGTCCCTGTCAAATTAAAGACAAAAAGTTCTGATCATGTTCTTCAATGTTTGATGAAAACGTTCTAAGGCACCTTGAGATTCTGGATGATAAGCACTTGACCTAAACTGAGCAATCCCTAACTCGTACACGACTTGCTGAAATAAACCTGACATGAGTCTAATTTCAGATGCTAAGCAAGCAACACTAATTCCTCTTTCTTTAAATTATCAAACCCCTCTAGGTCTGGCGTTTTCAAAAATTTACTGGCATCAAATGCCATTTTGTAGAATTTTGTTGGCTAGTTCTAATAAAAATACTGAAAAAATTTTCAATAAGATATTTCCGTTATCCCGGACGAGCACCCAATTTCTGTTATGAACAGAAAAATCGACTTTTAATTGTAGCCAACAAAAGACACAAATCAATAATAAAATTTAACAAGATTTATTATACACTAGTTTACAAGAAGTATTACACAAATATAAATGTCAACTTATCTGTCAAAATATACGTCCAATCTTTTATCTTTTCTTTATCCGGAAATCTTCTCGGAATCCACAGAATATTATATCCAATTGGTCACAATCTAGTATGATGTAAAGTGTCAATCCAACTGCTGAGAATGTTGATGTCTAACGATGTCTAAGTCTATCTCTGTCTGTATACTTATATATATATACTCAAACGGAAACTTCTAGACAACGCTAGAAATTTAAATTACGCATCTTTTGTTATGATCATTCTGGAAACGTTATGTAAGTGAAATAGAAAGTTCTAATCATTCCATGAGTATCAATGATTGTTCCAGTGATTTCTAAAACTGCATAGTTGTAACACAATGTGTTTTATTTTGTACACAATGTAAAAACATATAATAGGCCACACAAAACAAATAAGGCCAACTAAATAAATATAATAGTTACAATATCATAACACTATTGCTTTTAGCATTGAAAAAAACCCAGACCAAAACATAAAAACCTAACATTGAAAAATGACTTACTGCTAACAGTATCTGAGAAACAGCCCTAATCAGGTAACTTTAACGTTGATTACTGATCCATGAAATGAGGTTGAGATCAGATTAAACCTATCCGAAGGATATGTATACCTTGCAAGGGACACATATACCTAATATAAGTATCCTATTATAACAGTCGCTGAACAATGAAAATGAGGCCAAGGGTAGCAGACATATGACAGACGGATATTTTGAAACACAAACATGTACAAGTATTACGGACATTTCAAGGCAAGATAACTCGTGTGACTTTTCTATTCTGGTTCCCATCTTGTTCTCATCGTCTGATGACCAGTAGATAAGAAAAGATAACTCCCCTAAACGGACACCCCGCCAATAGATGTCACTTTGCCGTTATGCCTATCGCGTAATTAATGATTCTAGCAGTTATACGATAATTCTGGACACAATGGATTTTAGAAAGAACCCCCGCTTAGACTATAAACAGATGAATGATGGAGAAATTGCCGACAGAAAAGAAATAATTAAAAAAAAAGAAAAGTTTTGCCAGCACTTTACGATGGACATACCAATAATTAAGAAAGGGAAAAAAAGGCTTATGAAAAAGTTCTAATTGGTTGACAAATGACCTTAAAAACTCTAGGTCAGTAAAGTGAAGGTTAATGATTGTTAATATTAGAAGAAATTTCAGCAACAAATATCAATAATAAATTTGAAAAGTAACGGTGTAAAAACAAAGTTGAGGAATAGAGAAAAGCTGTTAAGTCGGATTTTGTCATTGAATGTACAAATTATTTGCTTAAATATGTATTTATTGTCATTTCTGTATACTTTATTTAAAACAAATGCATAAACAAGTTTCGATTGTGCATTTTTCTATATTGTTTTGAAAATGCAGTTCTAAATTGTACCGTTGAAATTCAGCAACAGAAAGGAAAAATAAGTGATCCAGACTCGTTGATTCTACATTGGCTAGAGGTATAGGGGAGGGTTGAAATCTCACAAAAAAATGTTTAACCCCGCCTCTGGTCGTTGTTAGTCTTGTATGTTTTTTTTTAATTTTAGTTCATTTATATGTATTGGGGTTTAGTATGACGTCCATTTTCACTGAACTTGTACACATTTTTATTTAGGGGCCAGCTTAAGCTCGCCTCCGGGTGCGGGATTTTCTCACTGTGTTGAAGACCGATTGATGGCCTACGGCTGTTTTCTGCTCTTTGGTCGGGTTGTTGTCTCTTTGAAATATTCCTCATTCCCATTCTCAATTTTATCATTTCTTGTTGGTCTTTAATTGAATTTGTGATCGAGCGTTTAAAGCTTTAAAATATGAACGTATATGGGCCTATGTCAACGACGACAAAATATCCATAATAAATGATAATATCAAAGGTAAAAAAATCTTCTTGAAGTCACATATAATATCATACGTAGCATGTCTTGTAAATGTTTTGACACAAAACAAAGTTTGGTGGTATACAGAAATATAACTGGTTAACAATACGTTAGATTGTAATAGTTTTTCTCAAACTCAGTTAGAACTTTAAATACCCTGAATAATGCTTGTGTTTGGTACAGAAAATGTTTTTAAATTAACTTGAAAGCTTCAATATTTTGCTGCTGTATATAGAAAATATGAAGATGTGGTATGATTGCCCATGAGACAACTATCTACCAAATTTCAAATGATGTGGATGTAACCAACTATAGGCAACCGTACGGCCTTAAACCATGAGCAAAAACCCATACCGTATCATCGGGTCGGCAATAAAAGGC
The DNA here is from genome assembly GCA_017311375.1 of Mytilus coruscus. Taxonomy (NCBI): domain Eukaryota; kingdom Metazoa; phylum Mollusca; class Bivalvia; order Mytilida; family Mytilidae; genus Mytilus; species Mytilus coruscus. The sequence goes on from CM029600.1 coordinate 38,508,794, forward strand.
CCCGACATGAAAAATATGAAACAATTCAATTGAGAAAACTAACGGCCTAATTTATAACAAAATAATTTAATTTTGGATGTAACACGTCATCTAATTGGCTGAAAGTTTTTTGTCTATCAGCTCATAGACATAATTTTGTTATCTGACCGTGACGTCATCAACGTTTATTCATGATTTACTCCTTAAAAATGGAATTTAGAATTAAATTATAAGGAATGACTGTAATATTTTTTCTGTCTATTCGAAATAACCTCAAAAATGTGGTGCACACTTTTAAATAACCCGCTACGCGAGTTATTCAGTGTGCACCACATTTTTGATGTTATTTCTTCATAGACGGATAAAATATTACAGTCATTCCTTAAACAATTTACGAAAAAAAACCAAATATGACAGATCTTTAAAATGTGTGTTACAACTTATTCAAAGGTTTTGCCCCTTCTTTGATTTTGTAAGCGGTTTCTGTGATTTCTTCACAAATATTCAAACTCAACTGAACCAAACTAATCCAACAGTGATATACTCAAAGTATGTTACCTGAAAAAGGAACTCTTCTTTATGCGTTAGTTTAATAAAGAGAATCGAATATTATTACCAACTATACTCGGAACAGAAAATTAAATACATTTTATGAACAAAGAACCAGTAATGACCGGTAATTATACAGAAATCCTGACACAAAATTGTTGTGATTTAGGAAGATTTTAACCAACCTGCGGGTTTATTGGGTATTTCCAACAACCGCTGTCAGTAGGCAAACATACGAAAATAATTCAAAACAGAAACAAAATATACAATTACAAAAAAAACAATTGTCAATGAGATATGTCATAACACATGGAAGTCAGGCGCTCGTTTAGTGTACCCCCTTTTTTATTATTTGTGTTTAATCAATGTTTAAGAATATTGATTTCGTTCATATTTCAACGTATCTCAATGTATTTTCACTTAATAAAATTAGTTTAGTATATGTGTTACCCTCTGTATATTCTTATGTGTAGAATACTCTTAAACATAAGAATAGAGGTCAACAAATATATATTATTATTGTTAAATCGCATGGATAAGAGTTGGAACACTTTAGGCTAGGCAAAATAAGTTGAAATATGAAAAGAATATTTTCAAATAAAAATTAACCACAAAAAATAGAAAGGGGGCCACACAACAAGCGCCTGTGCATGAAATACTTTATTTTCAATATAATATTTCCATGATAAGATAAAAGAGTAACATATGGTATTGATTAGTGATACAGCACCAGAAAGGATTTGTCGTGGCACTACGCGTCGCTTATATACTACTAGTATGTAAATATTGACACATTCGTGTTTATGTGGTAGTTTAGATCGATAATTATGGAGCTTTTCTTAAAAAGGATTTTTCGATGTTTTTCTTCATTTTTATTATTAGACGACATTTCACGAATATACTCAACAATTAAATTAACGAACGAAGGAGAACATAAACATAACATATCCTACCTATAATATCTTAATGTATACATTCAAAATACTTACATTTACTTCTTTGATCTCTTACTTATAATGACAAGAATAACATCCCTAAAAGTAATTAAACAGGCTACCTTTTCATAATACAAAACGTATATAAAATTTTTATATTTTGAATAACATTGAAAATTTCACGTTGCCATCTCTATTCTATTTTAATTTACTTTTTCAGATTATTTAACCATTTTTTCAATAATACAATCATGAAAATGTGTATTCAATTATTTGATAACAATAATATAATTACTCGAAACAATATAAGTTAAATTAGACAGAGTCTCTTTAAAAAAAAAAAAAAAACCTTTTGAGTATTTTTCTTAAAGATGACGACAGAACCGCACTACCTAATTTTGATGTTTAAAGACCTCTTTGGTATAACAGAAATTAATGTATTGCTTAAAACCTAACTATATATATATAATAATGGATATAAATAGAAAAGAAGTTCACATCATAAAAAGGAGAAGTCAACTATAAATAGCATCAACCATAATTTGTCTTTGAAAACGGTCAATCTTAGTTGCCTGAATATACGTTGTATTCATATATAATAAAGTTTCACTTTCAAATGCTTTGGGATAACAGTAAACATTATTTTAAAATGATGATTCTTATATCATTTGATAGGAAAATTATTTGCCAATACTGTATAATTCGAATTCTTTATTTGATTTACAATAAAAAATGAATTTAATATGATTTTTTTTATAAGACATATATATAATACCTTGTAATTTAACATATTCAACCAGAAGATGCCCAAACGTTCAATACGATAAGGACAACAGTAAATTTCAAGATAAAGTGGATTTTATTACACCATTTTAAAGCTATAAAATTGGTGAGACCTCTATAATTTCTTAATTTTATATGAGATCTTTAATATAGGCAAAGTATTCGTTTATCTAACTAGTTGTCATAATTCCCCGTAGACAATAACGATAAAAAAATTCAATGATTACTGCTCTCTGTGTGATAGTTGATAAGGCTATCCAGCTGAGCTGTCCGCAATTATTGTGTATGACACCTGATCACATCTGAATACAAGGTATGAAGCTTCCAAGTTTTCTTCCTTCGGTGATATTCTGAAATATAAAGCTTAATACAAGTAGTTTATCATCCGAGGCCAGATTTTTAATCCCAATATTTCGCATTCTGTCACTTTCATTGCAGACAGGAAAAAAACATTGTTGGGTTGTTTTTTTGTTTACCAATAAAATTGAGAATGGAAATGGGGAATGTGTTAAAGGGACAACAACTCGACCAAAGAGCAGAAAATAGCCGAATGCTACCAACGGGTCTTCAACACAGCGAGAAAACCCACACCCGGAGGCGGGCCTCAGCTGGCCCCTTTAAAAAATGTATACTAGTTCAGCGAAAATGGACGTCACATTAAACTCCGAAACAGATAAATGAACCAAAATTTAAAAAAAAACCTACAAGACTAACTAAGACCAGAGGTTCCTTGTCTGGGGACCCGCGCAAAAATGGGGCGGGGTTAAACATGTTTTGTGAGATCTCAACCCTTCCCCTATACCTCTAGCCAATGTGGATGGAATACTCCATATTTCTCCTGCAATCTTTATAGGATTTTTAGGGTAACAAAGTTATGTTCAAGTCCATTGTTGATTACATTTTTTGGTGATTGGTCAAACATAAATCAAAACAAATGAGATAAGAATTGTGCAATATTTATATATTTTTGAGACTTCTTTCTGGTGATATTTTTGGTGTTGCTGCAGACAAAATATATTAGTTCTCCCTGCTTTCAAAAAGTTTAACTATTCCTTTTATCAGATAGCTCATAAAAGGTTAGTTGAACTATTTCCAGGAGGAGGCAACTGAATGCATGCCCCATTCGTTTCTATGAATAATAATTTACGCATATGAAACTCGGTAATCTCCGACAGAAGCCCAAATAAAATTAACCGAAATCTAATAAATGCTAATTTTTATCAAAAATGATTTTTTGGCAAACTTGACGATACTATAGAAAGCGGCATAACTCTTTGACTTTATGTTGAAGAACTGTTAATACATCTGGTGTTGCTATCTGACCTCAGAAGGCGCTTCGGTTTGCAGATAGAAAGAGGCAGACAAATTTGGGAACTGAAATTATGCCTCCATCCCTCCCTGGATAACTCATATCATTAATAAATTATTTTTAAAACATTTTAAAATTGACATATATTAAATTTGTTTAATTGGGGTATTGTGTATATTCAACATTCATTCGGTAAGACACATACATATTTTTACTTTGATATATAAGATGTCAGTGTTATATTCGAATGTAACCCCCACCTGGATGGGCGAATTGTAACACCATCTTTGATGGAATGGGTCAATAAGGTTTTGTCAATAAACATATATGTTGTTTATAAATATGATTTATTGATTTAATTGTTAATTATACATGTTTTTCATTTTGTTGCTTCTTCGTCATTTTAATAATAAATGACAGTTTTCAATTCATACATATTGTTTGTTTGTCATTCCTTCATCCCATCAAACAGAGCAAGCCAGTGTTGACAAAAATAGTGGAAATTAAATGGAAAAAAAACCTCAGTATTTTAATAGTTCAATTAAGGTATTTTCACCTTTAAAAAATCACATATTTATATAGTCCTATATTATTATAGGACTAATATTTATAAACAAAAGCTGGTGTAAATAAATGATACTTCGAAGCACTTCTCCAATGTTAATCTCGTGTTTTGGATAAGGTTTGTTGTACTGTAAAAAGTAGCCTTCACGAGGGTATGGAAAAGCCGCGCGGGTCCTTCATTTTTGTATTCTATAATGTTTTCACTCATTATTCTTTATCTTTAAAAATATTGGGTGTGGGATTTTCTGGCTATGTTGAAGCTTCCATTCTCAATTTTATTCTGTAATTGTTTGATAACTATATTCTGGACATTGTTCTTTTCTGTAATCAGTATATTTTTACCCAATTCTTTAGTTTTTGCAGTTATTCAGTTTGAATTTTAGCAACCCAGTATTCTCTATATTCTTTATATTAATGTTTGCCCATTTTTCTCTATTCTTTATTTTTTTGCCCATTATTCTCTATTCTTTATAATGTTTGCCCACTCTATTCCGTAAACCCGATCCACACCCTCCTTCATGGTTCATTACACCACATGCATTCTGTTTTTTTATTGGTTACTTTGATTTCGCGGGTTTTTACTATTGTTCTAATTTTTCAACTCTTGCTAGAGAATTCATGTTGAAGTGTAATAGCTAAGTGTCATGAACCCTTGTAACAACTCTTTGAGGGGTCCGTAGGTGGCATGTTGCAAGGCAAAATTTCTGTCCCTATCCAAAATACCCTCATTTTCCAGTGGCAGTCTAAATTTCCCTTACCTTCTTACCGGACGGCCACTTACAGGACTTACTTTTGTATTTGTCGTCAATTTGTTCTCGTCCTGAACATGCACAAAATATTTGCCACTGGACGTTAAGAGGATAAAACAATCAATCAATCTTAAAACGGTAAAATTCTCAAGGAATTGTCAATTTCATAGAATAAATTAAGGTTCAATGCATGACAGGACCTAGATATATAAAAGTCATATGTAATCTATGTTTCAGAAAATTAATGTCAATTATAAGCTAATACACATGCATGTTGTAGGTGTGTTTGATTTGTCAATTTCATTTTAATCAATTACCTCAGTTGATTCTTAATTAGATTATTTTTCAGTGTAATTCTATACTGTAAAAATCTGTTGTATCCTTAATACATACTTACTTACTTAGTCCTTGTTATGCCTTTTGGCACATAGGGCAAGGTAATAATACATATCTTTAGATATTTAGATCATTATCTTTGATTTTGATGTGTATTTTTTTTTTTTGTGGGGGGGGAGTGCTACATAAGTTTAAAAATAAACTAAGCCACATAAAATCTTTAACATCCTCTCATCATGCTCATGAATCAATGGCATTGTATTGTTTTGATTGATATGAACAATAGTTGGACAATAGGTGATGCACAAAAACAAGTTCTACCAGGCCTTGAAAATTTTCTCTATGCACAGTTATGTCTAATCAGAATGAGTTAATTTGTATAAGGCCAAAAAAGTGTTTCCGCTAACGTGCTGAAAAAAATAGGGTAGGTAGGTAGGCAATATCATTTTATTTTACAAACATTTTTTAGCTGGTTACTATTAGGGAATTAGTCTGACTTTAACAGTGCTTGTTCCAAAATGTCGTAAAAAGTGTTAGGGTAGGCGCTAAAAATTAGGGTAGGTAGGGTTAGCGGAAACACATGTATTATTTTTTTTTTTTGCCTAAACACAGAAATTTTTACCAAAGTTGTTACAACTAACCTGTTAAAAAAATTTAGGAATAACAAAATGGGGCATTTTTATATTCATGTTTCATGCAATAGATATAAGAAGATGGGGTATGAGTGCCAATGAGACAACGTTCCATCAAAATCCCAATTGGTAAAAAGTAAAACATTATTGGTCAAAGAACAGCCTTCAACACAGAGCCTTGGCTCACACCAAACAGTAATTCAAAAAGGGCCCCAAAAATGACTAGTGTAAAACCATTCAAACAGGAAAACCAACGGTCTATTTAAAAAAGAAGATGCAGTGGCGGATCCAAGGGGGTTCCGGGGGTTGGAACCCCCCTTTTTTTGACGATCAATGCATTTGAATGGGGACATATAGCTGGAACACCCCCCCCTTTATCCTGGGTTGGGAACCCCCCTTTTAAAAATGGCTGGATCTGCGTCTGAGATGTGGCATGATTGCCAATGAGACAACTCTTCACGAGACCAAATGACACAGAAATTAACAACTATAGGTAACCGTACTGCCTTTAACAATGAGCAAAGCCCATACCGCATAGTCAGCTATAAAAGCCCCTGAAATGACAAATGTAAAACAATTTCAAACGAGAGAACTAACGGCATAATTAATGTACAAAAAATGAATCTATGACAAACGAGAAACACTTATGAACCACATCAACAAATGACAACCACTGCTCAAGTCTAGGTAGTTTTATTACCAAAAAAGCATTTCATATCAACAAAATTGTGCCAATTGGCAAATAAGAAATGTGATTTCAATGAAATGACATATTATTTCAGGAAAAATATAAATTGTAATTTTATGTCTAAAACAGCCAAGCAAGCTGTAGCTATGAAAATGTGAAGTTTAATCTAAAATATTAGCAAATTACTGATATTGTTCTCACACTGGTTATTAACCATAAGAAATTTTCAGGACTGACGTTAGCAAAGTTGTTACATGACCAAGTGAGCAGTCTGAATCGTATGGCTAAAATTGATTGTGAGTTAATATATTATAAAAGTTTTCCTGGTCAAGTAAATATCTCAGACTTCTGTATTTGGTGTATATGGAATGATTGTAAGGTGTACATGTCCAACTGGCAGGTGTCATCTGACCTTGACCTCATTTTCATGGTTCAGTGGTTAAAGTTAAGTTTTTGTGTTTTTGTCTGTTTTTCTTATACTGTATGCAATAGGTCAACTATATTTGGTGTATGGAAATATTTTACAATGTACATGCCAGTCTGGCATGTTTTATTTGACCTTGAACTCATTTTTAAGGTTCATTGCTGAATGTTAAGTTTTTTTTTTTTTTTTTGTGTCTGTTTTTCTAATACTGTAAGCAATAGGTCAATTATATTTGGTGTATGGAATGATTGTAAGGTGTATATGTCTATCTGGCAGGTATCATCTGACCTTTACCTCATTGTCATGGTTCATTGGTTAATGTTAAACTTTCATGGTTAAGTTTGTTTCCTAGAAACTATAAGCAATAGGTCAACTATGTATAAAAAAGAAGATGTGGTATGATTGCCAATGAGACAACTGTCCACAAGAGACCAAAATGACACAGAAATTAACAACTATAGGTCACCGTACGGCCTTCAACAATGAGCAAAGCCCATACCGCATAGTCAGCTATAAAAGGCCCCGAAATGACAATGTAAAACAATTCAAACGAGAAAACTAACGGCCTTATTTATGTACAAAATGAACGAAAACAAATATGTAACACATAAACAAACGACAACCACTGAATTACAGGCTCCTGACTTGGGACAGGCACATACATACATAATGTGGCGGGTAAAACATGTTAGCGGGATCCCAACCTCCCCTTACCTGGGACAGTGATATAACAGTACAACATAAGAACGAACTATAAAACTCAGTTGAAAAAGGCTTAACTCATCAGATGGACAAAAATACAAGTGGACGTGGCAGGGTACTTGTACATCACAACAACAAAAGACACTAGGAACAGATCTGAGAGTACTGCAGTTATCTGACAGCTAGTTCAAAGCCACTAACAACTAATAAAAAATCATGCATCTAAGACTAAATTATCAATCCGTACACATCCAACATCCAATGGATTTAGTGTAAAGACGTCATAAACAGTCAGAGAAAACATGACCTTGTGCAATGCCAAGATACAGGTATCGACAGATTGTAGATCCATGAATGTGTATATGTATATAACATACTAGTAATATTTAGTTTGCTTTTAATTTACTGATAACAAAATCAATATTTATACCAATAAAACAATATTCAATGATCTTATTACAGTGTTGAATTGGTAACCTTTAGAATAAGTTTATTTAAAGGAGCGATAAGTTTACAAGGATCATTTCTAAATTTCCGGGCACGGTTAACAACATTTCCGTAAAATGAGGAAGTGCTATCCCGTTTGAAATAAGTTTTCTACAGGTACAACCAAACTTCAAAACCAAATCTTTATATCTATGGAAAAATTTAGTAAAGGTTTTAAGTAATTTATGGTAACGATATCCCTGGTTTAATAATTTACCAGTAATACATAGATTACGTTCGTTAAAATCAAAAACGTCACAGCAGACACGGGCATAGCGAACGAGCTGTGAAATATAAACACCGTAAGATGGTGCCAAAGGAACATCACCATATATATATGTATGGAATGATTGTAAGGTGTACATGCTTTTTTGGTTTGGTTTATCTGACCTTGGTCTCATTTTCTTGTATCATGTTAAGTTTTTGTAGTAAAGCTTTATATTTAGGACTAGCAACATAAAATCAATGATCAGTAAAGCAGGCGAGACATTTCAGCATGTGCACTCGTGTTCCATATTTTTTGAATAAATGGACTTAGTTTGTTTTAGTCCCCTACCGAGGAAGTCGAAGGGGACTTTAGGTTTGCACTCCGTCTGTCTGTCTGTCCGTCCGTCTGTCTGGCAAATAAGTTTTCCACACTTTTTTTCTTCATGCTTGAAGATATTGATTTGACAATTGGTATTTAGTTTTATCATGACAAGTTTCAGATTGAGTTCGAATTTTGTTCCAGTCTGATGATTGTGTGCAGAGTTATGGTCCTTGGACTTTGAAAATTCACTTAAATAATCAGTTTTCTACACTTTTTCGTCATGCTTGAAGATATTGACTTGATATTTGTTATATAGTTGACACCATGACAAGTTATAGATCAAGTTAGCATTTGTTCCAGTACAATGAATTTTTAACCGGTAGGGGGACTATGTATTGCCATGCAATACTCTCAGAATGCTAATGTTACAGTTAACATTCAGATTCAGAGTTTATTTTTACAGTTAACATTCAGAATCAGTCTGAGGTTAAAGTTTTCCAGTCAGTAATAACTTTGTCAAACCTTCATGGGATTTTATGAAATTTGGACAGAAACTTGTTTAGGACCAAAATACAGTATCCACAGCAAAATTTTGAAAATATTTATTTTCATTTTTCCGTTTTTTACTGATAAATGGACTAGGTTAAATAGACTTAGTTTTTTTAACAGTAATCATTTAGATTCAATCTGAGGTTAAAGTTTTTCTGTCATCAATAGCATTGTCAAACTTTAATGGAATTTTATGAAATTTGGACAGAAGCTTGATAATGTTCAAAATACAGTCTCCAGAGCAAGATTTTGAAAATATTTATTTTCATTTTTTCCATATTTTAATGATAAATGAACTTAGTTTATTTCACAGTTAACAATTAGATACAATCTGGGGTTAAGCTTGTTACATTTCAAATACTTTGTTATACCTTCATAGAATTTTATGAAACTTAAGCAGAAGCTTTTTAATGATTAAGAGATAATGTCTGATGCAAAGTTTTGAAAATATATTGTCATTTTCAGTATTTTTCTACGGAAGCCGATAAGGGCCATTCAAAAAAATATGTCGTAATTACGACATAGCATGTCGTAATAACGAGCATGTCGTAATAACGACATCGCTATGTCGTAATTTCGACATAACATGTCGTTTTAACGACATCGCTATGTCGTAATTTCGACATAACATGTCGTTATAACGACATCGCTATGTCGTAATTTCGACATAACATGTCGTTATTACGACATCACTATGTCGTAATAACGACATAGCTATGTCGTAATAACGACATCGCTATATATATATAAGAATATGTATTATGATTGCCAAGAGACTTAATGACACAGAAATTAACAACTATAGGTCATCATAATGCCCTCAATAATGAGAAAAGCCCCCGCATAGTCAGCTATAAAAGAGGGACGTAAGATACCAGAGGGAGAGTCCCCGACATGACAGCTGTTTAATAATTTAATTCAAACGAGTGAAAATAACGGTTTTAATAATGTACAAACAAAGACCGAAAAACGAATATGTAACACAGCAACAAATGACAACCACTGAATTACAGACTCCTGACCGCTATGTGATAATAACGGCAACCTTATAGTTTAACTTTTCACTTTTTGATGCGATAGGCATTTCAAAATGGTCGCCAGTAAAGGCAAAGTTTGTAGCGTAAACAAATTCATCTTTTTTTTAGAATAATGAACACTATATGCAATCAAGCTTAATTAAAGTTATTCACTTGCACCTCAGACTTGCACATACTAGAACTTTATTTATAATCAAGTCAAATGAGACCCAGTTGAATAGGGGAGCAATTCAAGCTCCTTGGAGTCTCTAATTATGTTTGGCATGTACAGATTTGTGTAAATTATGAAGTCCCGCATTTCCATTGCAGGTTCTGAATAAGATGAATTTTAAGCTTTTCCCAATAAAGATTATGTTAAACTTTGGACTCATAGTGCTAAGATATTAACCCTTGGCTATCTTAGATTTAATGCAATCAGTATGCATCAGCATCAGGGTACAGCTCATTTGCATATCATTTGCATATTTTTACAAATACTCGAAATTTAGACAATTTCTGATAACAATTCAGCATGGCAAGGGTTAATATCCCTGAGGTTAGAAACCATTTATTTTCAGTTTTCTCTCCAATTTTGATGTTTTTTCGTCTTATTTGGGGCCTACAGAGGTTATCAAGGCTTTGGGATACGCTGGTTTGTTCAAAAACGCAACTCTCCACAAGAAACCAAATGACACAGAAATTAGCAATTATAGGTCACCGTACGGCCTTCAACAATGATCACAGCCCATATCGCATAGTCAGCTATAAAAAGCCCCGAAATGACAAATGTAATACAATTCAAACGAGAAAAACTAGCGGCCTATTTTATGTACAAAAATAAACGAAAAACAAATATTTAAATTAAAGACTTGGGACAGATACATACATTAAGAATGTGGCGGGGTTAAACATGTTAGCGGGATCCCAACCCTCCCTCTAAGTTTGTAGGAATAGTTGTCCTGGGGAACAGTGGTTAAAAGAACTTGGGGTACAAAGTTTTAATAGGGCTTCAATGGGGAGGACGCTTGAAGAATCTCATTAAGAACCAACAATAGCAATGCAGTTATAATTTGCATCAAGCCTCAGTAGTACATTAAGATTCAAGTGTGTACAAATGAAGGTACAGAGATTCGTGGGTCTGAGCACTATGAGTCCAAAGTTTAACATAGTCTTTATTGGGAAAAGCTTAAAATTTATCTTATTCAGAACCTGCAATGCCAAACATAATTAGAGGCTCCAGGGAGCTTGAATTGCTCCCCTATTCAACTGGGTCTCATTTGACTTGATTATAAATAAAGTTCTAGTATGTGCAAGTCTGAGGTGCTAGTGAATAACTTTAATTAAGCTTGATTGCATAAATGTTCAATATTCTCCCAAAAAAAAGATGAATTTGTTTACGCTACAAACTTTGCCTTTACTTGCGACCATTTTGAAATTCTTATCGCTTCAAAAAGTGAAAAGTTAAACTATAAGGTTGTCGTTATTATCAGATAGCGGTCAGGAGTCTGTAATTCAGTGGTTGTCATTTGTTGCTGTGTTACATATTCGTGTTTCGGTCTTTGTTTGCATATTATTAAAACCGTTATTTTCACTCGTTTGAATTAAATTGTTAAACAGCTGTCATTTCGGGGACTCTCCCTCTGGTATCTTTGGTCCCTCTTTTATAGCTGACTATGCGGGGGCTTTTCTCATTATTGAGGGCATTATGATGACCTATAGTTGTTAATTTCTGTGTCATTAAGTCTCTTGGCAATCATAATACATATTCTTTTATATATATAGCGATGTCGTTATTACGACATAGCTATGTCGTAATTACGACATAGAAATGTCGTAATTACGACTTGTTATGTCGAAATTACGACATAGCGAAGTCGTTGTAACGACATGTTATGTCGAAATTACGACATAGCGATGTCGTTATAACGACATTACGACATAAAAAAAAATTTTTGAATGGCCCTTATCGGCTTCCGTATTTGTCTGAATGATGGACTATTAGTTTTTTTTTCAGTTAACATTTACAGACAGTCTTGGATTAAAATTGTTTTACATGATGAGTTTGTAAACCTTCATGGATTGTTATGAAACTTGGACAGAACTAATCAAGAACAAGAAATAGCATCTAAAGGAAAAGCTTTATTTATTTTTTTTAAATTCTGTATTTTACTGATTAATGTACTCTATTGAGGTCAACATTACACTTTTACACTGACAGCAGCAATTGAAGGAGAGACACAGGGTTCCACGGAACCCTTTACAAATTTTTATTTATTTTTCAAGGATGATGAATTTGATAGAGTAGGCGGAAATTAAAAAAAGTATAAAATTTTGATATTTTATTCTTCTGAAAATCAGAAAAAATTGGGTTGAAGGATCCTTAAACCATAAAATCAAGAAAACCTTACAACTGTTTCACAAAATTAAAAACGCTTGCCAGGAATTTGAGGTTCCTCTTTTTAAGACTGGACAAGATGAGAAAATAAATGCCTGAATTGTCTGCAATACAGTACACTCATTTACACGGTTTAAATCACATTTCTGTGTGCAGTTTATCCCATGTTTTCAACTTATATTTTTTACTTGCCCATCAGAAAAGTACACTGCAGCTTGTGCTTGTCAAAGAATGAATTCCACTTGTTCCAGGCAATCAGACAACCTTTAATGTGATAAACCTTGTTACTTATTTTGGGAATTATTCCCAGCTTTTGAATGCTCAATGCCAGTTTGAAACCTTGTAAGCTACGGTCACGCAACCTTCACTAAATGTATGTTATTGAAATGCAGTAAGGGGATCAAGTTCCTCCGGAAGTAGTTCATTCTAACTAAATTAAACTTACATTTTAAACTTCATTGACTTATGTTGTTCATCTCTTTTCAGTTCTTGAATACAATATGACTGAGACCTGCAGTCACCTTACTTAGAATTATGATGCATTTTGGAGAGCCAGACTATCCTAATCCCAGGTAAAGTCAGCTTTTTACTTAATAGTATGATAAATGATTTGAAAATATCTTATGATTATTATACCCCATGCCATGTAGCTTTTGGAAAAAGACAGATTCAAGCTGCCAATTCCCTATAGAAGTAAGAATGCCAGAAGTTCTACTTTCCAAGCCTCTCGCGTCAACCATTTTGTAATTTATAGTTCACCCACCTCAAAATGTCATACTGATTTGATGAGAAGGAGATAAACAAATAAACAGATTGACTTTAAACACTGTGTTAAACATTTACCTTCTGTTTCTCATGAAATTAATGGTGTCTTGGTCTCTCCAGTCCCTTTCACTATTTACCGTACGTTAAACTTTTACAATCTGGAAAAATCAGTATTTTCCAAATATATCCAACCTAGTGATGTCATGGAGGGAATTCCACACTTCGTAGAAGCAGAGTTATCCTTTACTCATCAATGTTAAAATCATTCGCTGAAATCGTGTACGATTAAAAAATCAGTATTTGTTAAGAGTGTGATACTTAAGCAGTCAGATAAAAAGCTAACTGACTGTTGATTGTGACATAGGTGGCGTTGTTTTCTTGTCATGATGTATGGAGGATTTCCTCGATCTCCTGTATTGGAGGTAAAGATAAATTGTCCCAAGCATAACCGCTGCGGGGGACATGGAAATATCGGGCGTGTGTCCGTCTGTCCATCTGTCTGTCCTGTCTTGTTATAGCGCTCTCATAGGTACAATACTTGCCAGATTTTTATATAGGTTAATATCAGCAATATCTCGGACAAGTTCTATAATGGTGGAGGATCGACTTTTTTTAAAGAGTTATGCCCCTTGGAAATATCAAATTTATGGGAAATGGCCTCGTTAGCACTCTCACGGGTACTATTAAACTTAAACTATAAGTTAATATCGGCAATATCTCTGGCAAGTTCTATAATGGTTGACGATCGACTTTCCATCTGTGCCAAACTCTTTTGGTTTCTGTCTCACATTCGGTCAGACAGTGTTGTAGGTTTTGTCTGTCCGAAACAAAAAACCAATTAATTAAGCTTATTGCATTTTTTATATGTTTTAAATGTACTTTGTTGTTTTCTGATGATATTCATGGTAAAATTTGCCTTTCAGTCACGTTACGCTTCAAGGGCTTACTGGGGATAGCCACTTGAACATACTTCTGACAGAGACATGACAAATTTAGATTTAATTTCAGTTAACTGAAATAACAAAAGTGAATCTTGTAGAATTGCAAAGCCATTTCAAACAAGTCTGTTCAGACTAGTACATATTAATATTTTTTAAGGGGTTGGGGATTTTATGATATTGTCATTTTATATCTTATAAATATAAAATGACTATTATAAAATTCCCCACCCCAAAAAAAAAATAATAAAAATAAATGTGAAGTAAGTATATACAATTATTTGCAGTTTCACTCTTTTCCCCAGATAGTATGCATTATTTAAATAAATTTAAATGACACTCCCATCTCAGCTGTTTATGAGATTGAAATTCTTTACTGCTTAGTCATTAATTTAGGGATTTCCCATATTTTTCCGCCAAAAAGCACATAACTCCAAACAAATGTAAACACAAAGTTTGCATGTGACCATGATTTGTTTGCAGGATTACTGCTTTTATTGATTTAATTTGGATATAGATATTCAATTTGAGGTACAGTCAAGCATTTGCATTTATAGAATAGTTTGCATACATTTTTTTTATCTTTAACTTGAAGAAACTTGGTCAAATTATTTCATTTCTCCTTAAATAATGTTCTTGCACCTGTACAGGAAGTTTTATCTAGCACTAATTGTATAGTTTTATTGTTGATATTCACCCCATATGTACCAAGTGTTAGATTAGTTTTATTGATATTAAAGAAATTTCTTGGTATTCCTAAACGGAAGATTTTATACACACAGAAGAAGAAGTATACTTAAAGGGATAGTAGCTACGATTTTGACAAAATTATGACCGTTTTAAAGCTGCTAAAATCAAAGATATGTACTTAAAATTAACAATAAGATCGCTGGAATGTTTACATAAACTACAGAAGTGTTAATAATTCATAATTAATATCGTGTTGCGTGCCTATTCATCTCATTAAGTATGCATCGGGTTTACTTCCCGAACTTTGCCGACACAGCGAGTGAAACGACCCAGATATAAATAGATATGAACATGTGCTTTTTGTTTTCTTACGTATTTGATAATTTCTTTAAATTTAACGTACATATTTGACACCATTTATCAAATTATGTAAACAACAAAATATAACAAAAGCCTGCATCTTATTCGAACCAAAGGTTCTCAAACAATGGCGATTATATACACTTGTTTTTACATTTGTATGACAAAACAATGCCGATAATGTATACACGTGTTTGTGAATTGGGGCCATCATGAAGGATACACCGGAAGAATAATATTAAATTGTAAGAAGTTGATTTTAAATTTCTGCTAAGTTGAGAGATCACTGCTCGTAAATTTGTAAAGATATTTTGGACAATAATGATTTGAACACGTCGCAATTTGTTTTCATGTGATCTGGAATAGTTTAGAAATGTAAACATTTCATAAACCGTCGTATTGTCGGCTACTTCTGTGTGACTTTGCCTGCGTGACAGGTTTTTTAAGTGATTCTAATGACCAATCTCATCGCCGTTATTTATTTTCAATTTACAATAATTTGTCTGCACCTCTTTTCTGATCCTTTTTCTCGCAGAAACTGTAAATTCATGTTCCATTCCCGCGATAACATTCCTCTGTTCGACATTTTCCCTTCGAGGGACAACGTGCGATTGCGCATTGAGAACTGCCGAGTTAAGGTCAACAAAATTATTTTCATTTACCTGTGTATAATATGACGCAGGTTTTTTTTCAAAAGTGATGATTTTCTAAATATTGTTTAACATTTCACAGTGGTATCATACTTTAACTTTGTTTCAACCTGTTTATTTACTTTTGACCTTAATTATTTATCCCTTATAATTTTTATTAACTATGTATTTGCATTCAGGTATCACAGATCAAATTTATTTGTTCATTGTGTGTTAATTTACGTTTTTTGATTGAGTTAAGCCTTCCAATTGATATTTTATAGTGTGTCTTTCTATGTTGTGATGTTATACTATTGTTTCAGAAAAAGGAGAAGGTTTGGTACCATTAAAACGTTTAATCCCGCTGCAAATGTTTGCACCTGTCTTAAGTCAGGAATCTGATGTACAGTAGTTGTCGTCTGTTTATGTAGTTCATACGTGTTTCTCGTTTCTCGTTTTTATATA
Organism: Mytilus coruscus; assembly: GCA_017311375.1. Taxonomy (NCBI): domain Eukaryota; kingdom Metazoa; phylum Mollusca; class Bivalvia; order Mytilida; family Mytilidae; genus Mytilus; species Mytilus coruscus. Next base: position 38,525,266 of record CM029600.1, read on the forward strand.
GATTAGACCGTTGGTTTTCCTGTTTGAATGGTTTTACACTAGTAATTTTTGGGGCCCTTTATAGCTTGCTGTTCGTTGTGAGCCAATGCTCCGTGTTGAAGGCCGTACCTTGACCTATAATGGTTTACTTTTATAATTTGTTACTTGGATTGAGAGTTGTCTCATTGGCACTCATACCACATCTTCCTATATCTACATACGATGTTGCCTTGTTCAACCATGCGAATCAATGTAAATAAATGGGAATGGGTAAACCCCGAGGATTTGCATGTTGTTCATTGAAGATGGGAGTTTACGATATCGTCCGAAACGACTGGGTTTGAAGTGAAACCGGGATTTGTTGTAAGACAAGTAAAATTTTGTGAAATTCCTGGTTTTTAACAAAATTTTGACTAGCCCCATCGGACTAACCGAGATGGTGAAAACACTGGACATACGGACCCGAACTGACATACGATTTGGCGGACCTGCGTCTATTTCATCGGTCAGGACCGTCGGACCGACAGCGTTTGGCACAGACTGGGTCACTTTTTTAAAAGAGTTGTGCCCCTTGGAAATATTAAATTTATGGAAAATGGCCTTGTTAGCGCTCTCACACGTACAATTCTTGCCAGATTTTTATAAAACTTATACTATATAGGTTGATATCAGCAATATCTCGAACAAGTTCTATAATGGTAGACGATCTATTTTTTTTAAAGAGTTAAGTCCCTTGGAAATATTAAATTTATTGAACATGGCCTCGTTAGCGTTCTCACAGGTACAATTCTTGCCAGATTTTTATATAACTTATACTATAGGTTAATATCAACAATATCTCGGACAAATTCTATAATGGTGGAAGATCAACTTTTTAAAAGAGTTAAAGGGAAACTTCGCAAAAAAAATGAAAAATTGATATTATGTTCATTATGTATAAAAAAGCACAAATTCATAAATATTAACGTTTTATTCTGTTAGATAAGAGATCATCATCGATTTTAAATTGAGAATATCATTTCTCTACATGTAGCCATCTTGACAGCTTCTCGGTTTACGAAACCATGTGATATGTATAAACCACATAGGACCAAAACAAGCAGGGACTAACCAAGGACGTATAACTAACATATACGTCCTTGGACTAACGTAGTCGTTATTGAGTGTCGATATCTTGTCAAGCGTGCGGTTGTTTTATCCGACAAGGTAATGACAAAAGCATAAACAGTTTCCCGGGTCACAAAAAAGGATTATATCAGACATGGTTGTGCAACCTTTCATAACCAACTTGATACGGGAAAATGTTTAAATAAAAGGTTTAAGAGTCTGAAAAGTCGGCCGATTGGAATTGGTATCAATTTTCTCAAATGTATTTTTGTTTCATTTCATTTACATTGGGAAATAAAGAAACGATCAGTGTGTTTTGTTTGTTTTAAAAACTTTTGATATATTTGTATTTTACATTATAAGCAGTCAACCGATTGACAAACTAGAATTATTTGAATTCCGTGTGGAAAGAGGTCGGGTTAATTTTGAGTGTTATCTGCAATCTAGATGTTTTTAAATCATTTCAGTCGTTGATGTTACAATTAAAGGTCGACTGAACATGAATTATATTGCATATTATACAATTTAAAGCGCATTTCTGTACGTGAAGCCGTATGACGTTACTGTTACTTCGGTCTCAGTTATAAAAAGTATGAAATTATCGGTCCTGAATAGGTGGCGCCGTGGTAGCCGATCCTGGTCTCACTAATTAGCGACAAGAAGCGTCAAAAAGTGAAAAGAAGCGACAATAAAAATAATTTAGCGACAAGAAGCGTCAAGAAGACTATTTAGCGACAAGAAATAAATAAAAAATATCATTAAAACAACTTATTCCCAATAAATATTGAAAAAAAGGGACAGTTATAAAATATTTTTTAAAATTACATTGATAGATGAAAAATTAAACATTTGTAAAGAAGAAAGGGATTGTCTAGTTTTATTGAATATAAAGAATATGTTTTATGCACACCCTATAAATTGGAAATCAAAACAAAGATTTTTCAACTTTCTTTTGAAGAATTTATTGATTCAAAACCATGCAATATCATTTCCTTTCTAACAGTGAAATTCGTCGTTCTTGATAGGAACATCATTAATTGATGTGGCTTCACACTAAGGTAATAGCATTACACACAATTAGAAACACCAACTGAGAATAGCGATACGTGTGCCCTTTGTTTCTTATTGTCGCTTCTTATCACTAAATTAATCTTCTTGTCGCTTCTTGTCGTTAAAATTCTTCTTGTCTCTAATTGGTTAGCCTGGGATCCTGGCTCACTGCTCGACAGTAGAGCCAGGCGGAATACAACGACATGTTTTCGTCAATTGGATGTTAGAATGATGCATCGTGGGATAGCGTCATTTCTCGACACATGGCGGGAAATATTTATATTGTCACGAATTTATTGAAAATTATTTTTTCATTTCATATGAAACGCAAATTTCGAAAAATTTAGCATATATAATTCAAACTTTATTGAGTTACATCGTGAATCAACTGTTAATTAACGATCCGATCGATATATTCCTCGTTTATAGAACATGCACATGCGCAGTAATTCAGTCCTGTTCAGCGCCGATAGTTGGTCACGTGGATTGTATTACGCCTGGCCCTATCGACGAAGTATTAGATTGGGTCAGGATGCCGGTCCCGTCCTTAACTTCCGTTTCTGCACTGCAAATTTACAACCACATTTTCAATTAACGATGCCTATTACTTGTTGTTGTGTACCTGAGTGTCATTTAAGAGGAGGACATGCATTTCCAAATGACTAAATAAGAAGGAAAAGTTGGATTAACGCCATGGCTCATACGTAGATTGGCCGAGAACACGATGAAATCGTGGAGTCCATCTCAATCAGCTGTTGTTTGCAAGGCACATTTTACTGAAAACAACTACGTGCAGGAAACTATTCATGGTAAAACTTAATTTTCTTTTAGAAATATATACAGTTATTTATATAATCGCCATGCGATTAAACCAAAGTCTGTTTTCAACCGCAATTATCGTTTTAGAATAAAAAGGGGGGTGGGGGTTAATTCAAGACGTTATCATTTTTTGAATCCGGGTCCGTTCGCCCAAAACACGTTCGCGCCCATTCTCGTTCGCCCCCTTTCACTTTCGCACCCTACACGTTCGCACCCTTTTTATTGGTTTTGTCACGAATTTGTATAGTAAGACGTTTTGTGTTTAATAATTTTGTAATCGAGTTTTAAATAAATCTTAATCATGTTTTGGTTAGTGAATTGCTATAAATATTTTTTTTCATTGTTTCAAAATAAAGTGACATTCTGACAACGTTTTTTATGTTGAATAAATCTTAATCATATTTTGGTTAGTGCATTGTTTTTACTCATACCAAGCTAAGTACATGCAGTATTTACAGGGGGTCTCATTGGGGGTCTAATCCCGGATCCCGCTTATTGTTTTGTAGATTCCCGGATCCCGCTTATCATTTTTTTAGTTTCCCATTTCCCGCTTATTACTTTTGTCATTTTAGAAGTCGCCTCACATGTAGAAATGTAGTTAACATTCATTGACCCTGCTGTTCGACATATTAATTATATCAAACATTTGGTGTTTAAAACCGGGCTAGATCGTACACATCGGTCAGAACCGGAAATGATCCAATTACAGAATTACAGAATTTTATCCCTCCTATTGGTAGGCTACACTTACAATTTGCAAAAAAGAAGGGAATTGATTAATTGCTTACTGGTGTCAAAAATTTAAAGGAATGATACAAAGACCCTGTTTGTGATAAAGGTCTGTGGTTTACTCCGGGCATCCTGGTTTCATGTACCTTTAAAACTGCTTGTCATGAAATTTTACCGATTTGTAGCAAATGGCATCATTTTGATGTCATAAACAAACAAAAAAGCCCTAACCGATGGTAGTGAAAGCGATAGTATTTCATTTGTCGATAAAATATCGCTAATTTGATGGAGAAAATAATTTTACGACGGACAGACGGTTGACGTACGACGGACGCAAAGTGATGGCTAAAGCAAGGTGAGCGAACTAGTAGAAGGGTTTCAAACAATCTTAACACTTCTTTCCTATATGGTGAAGTTGAGCATCCTGTATTTCGTAAAAATTGGGCGCGAACGGACCTAGGGGGCGAACATGCGAGGTGCGAACATTTAGGGTGCGAAAGTGTATTGGGCGCGAACGGACCTAATACCTCATTTTTTGGATTACGATTCAATGTGATCTGTTTGAGATTTTTTGGTGAATGCTACAATTATACGGATTTCCTACAAGAGGTATATCACACTGAGAATTATTTTAGCAGTAATTATGCTAATTTATGATGTAGTAATGACAGGAATGTATAAGCTATGCCTCATAGGCTTTCTTGAAAAATATCAATGACAATGTTAACAGGAACAAAACAATGATATGGATGATGCACTCTTCAATATTATAGTTATTTAGGTACGTGTGTTGCATAAGTCTTTCATTGTTTGTCCTTTGGATTCACATAACACACTGTGTACATTGAATTGGACAAACGGGTCTCCTGTAGTTGGTGATCGCAATACTGGTATAAGTATTGTGCACAATACTGGTATAAAAATTTTGTACCAGTATTGTATTAGTATTGTGTTTTTTTTTTTAAATAAACAATACATATAGGTAATTAATCTTTAAATTTATTAAAGGTGTCACATATATATGCATAATGAAATTAAGATATGACAATTTTATAAGGAATGATTGGACATATTAGATTGTATGTTTAAATGATTGTCATCAAAGAAAGTTTTAAATCTTCTGATGTTTTTTTTTTTTTTTCTTAAGGAACAGTACTGTCCCAGCATTTCAACAAACTCTTTTATTTCCTTCTGTCTTTTCTTTCAGCTCTAGCGCTCTATTTCCAAGACTCATAGTATATTTTAGTGAATTTTATATTGACATTGCTGTTATAGCTGCTGTATCATCAGCATTGGTATTGTCTATTTCTTCTTCAGATGGCATTTCTGCAACCCTCCTCTTTCTGTATTGGTATTCAGTCTCTGTGGATTTTCTCTTACGCTTAACAACATGACCAGCTTCTTCAGATGGCACTTGTACGGCTCTCTTACTATCGTAGGTGATGGAGTGCTTGTCTAGTACTAGTATTTGTACCAGTTGATATATCTGTAAGAATTGTGTTGCCCATGATTCTGAATCATCTGCTTTAATTACCCTAAACATTCATGTAGTTAAATTGATTATAATCAGGTTCCCCTATTACGCAACTTTTTATGTTTAATGGATATTGATATCTTTTATTGTGAAAGATAAATTAGAAAATAAAGACCAACACATGCATATAATCAGGACATAAAGATTACCATTTCCCGTTTCCCGGGAAAAGTAAATTATTACACGGGAAAGTGACATTGCAGTTGCTAATATCCCGTCGGGAAAGTCGTTTTCCGGTAAATAAATAAAATAATTTGTCCCTATTACTTGTTTAAATGTCAAAATACTTCTGTAAGATCATCTGAGCGTCGAATTTCCATGATTTCATCACATTTTACACATTTTATAATCAGTTGACATGTTAAACCCTTAAAAGTATGCTCAGATTGCAGGATTTTGCATCTTAAATTTCAAAATTTTCTTGGGTAAGTGGCCTGCCAAAAAATTCTTCATACCCTGATAATCTTAGTATACATGTATTAAAATATCTGTAAAATGGAGAATGTGTCCCCATGGACATAGATGATGCCCCTGCTTGCATACAGCATTATAAAGAGACATAACTCAAGAACGATAAAAGTGACGGTACCCAAATTTGTACTTGATCTGATTTTTGTAGTAATATGTATTGTGTAAAGGTTTCATAAAGTTTGGTTGAGGCAAACTTGAGTTAAAGAACGGAAACTAAACATTTGGCAATTTTTCCATTTCTGAAGGGGCAAAACTCTAAAATGGTTAAAGTGACGCCACCAAAATTCAAACTTGATCTGTGTTTTGTGGTAATAAGCATTGTGTATAAGTTTCATAACATTTGTTGAGGCAAACTTAAGCAAACTTAAGTTAGAGAACGGAAATTAAAAAACGGCGGGGCATAAAATATATGATGGCATACATGTAAATGCTGAATTTACAGTGTTAGAGTGTAATAATTTGCTTGAATTTATTTAACAATAACTCAGATGATAATAAGCTTTTACTTTATTTTACCTAAATTGAAAAATTGATAGAATTCGACAATACAGAATGGCACAGAGAACTTTTAATGATAGACGCAATATACAAAATGGTAATAAATTACGCACATATAGACTGTTTAAAATAATGTAAAAACTGAACCGTATGTTTGCCTAAATATGACCAGGCCGGAAAGACGAACTATGGCTCTGTTTCGGTCCGGTGCACTACCCTTGGCCTACGAGGTCGGCAGGTATTCCAGGCCGCCAATTCCGGTAGAAGAAAGACTCTGTTTTTTGCAACCTTGGCTGTGTAGAAAATGAAAAACATTTCCTTCTTGAATGCGAACTTTATAGTGACCTACGTTATAATTTATTTTCCGAATGCTCTAAATATATTGATCACTTTAACAATCTCAATATGGACGATAAATTAATACAAATCATGAACTGTTCAAATATCCAACACTATTTGTGTAAAGTATTATATAAGTTTTTATTCGAAGAAAGTTATTTTCATAGTATATATTTTAATCAGAATTTATAACCGTTCTTTAACGCAAATATTTTTATCAGAATAAAATTTTAATTACAGGCAATAATTTTTAATTTAACCATAGTCAAGAAATTTTTTTTTATTCAGATTTTAAATATCTTTTGTATAACTTTGATATAAGAAATTTTTACAAGTATAAGAAACAATTTTAATGAGTAATGTTTAGTTGTTTTACTTTGATCATTATTGTATAAAGTTTTATACTGTTAGTGTCTCATAAGTCAGTATTTATGGCTGGATATTGATTGTTTTATGTGTAAATATTATAAATGTTGTATATCACTGTGTATCATCGCCACCGGAAATTGGGTACTAACGAAGCGGAGAAATGGAAAAAAAGTAAACAAGGTAAGAATTCATTCAATTTAAAGCATTTCCACTGATTTGACGAGGGTACCGCTTAAGAAATGATTTTCTGATATATAATTCTTTAAATTATTAGGCCAATGAGTACAAAATCAAGACAATATTTTGTGTTATACTCCAAAGCTTGCCACTTAGTACCTGAAAATTTCGAGGTCGATTGTCCTCCGTCGCCTCATTGGCAAGATATTCAACTGTTTTCATTATTTTCCAGACACGTTTTTAGATTATGATAGTGTGACATCATATTGACTGAAATTTGTTGTCATAAAGATGTTTTAAAGAATATGGACCAAAACATTGTTTGTTTATTGTACGGCGAATTGCAGGACGTTGTACGGCGAATTGCAAAATTTGTGTTAAGAATATTGTGTATACATGTACATGGATTGTTTTTTTATGTCTAAACAGTGGTGAGAGGCTAACATTTGGCCATCTAGCGGTTTAGTCAGGTATTTTTTGCCATCTGACTTCAAATTAAAGTTTCCCTTCAACATGTTCAACTAGGATTAGTATTGACAGCACAGAATGTCACGTGAAAAAACCTAAAGCTCCTTGAGCTCAACAGTCAACCTTTTCATCATATAAAAACAGAAACACTGAAAAACTTGTATGTTCGACACCTGGTGGTTTAGTCAACTATGTCTCTAATGCATATGTTGGTTGTACCAGTGACCATCAAATAGTTGAACAATGTAGAATAGTTTAATTATGTGATCCAGATGACAGTGTGATGGTAGATGAAGGTTTTAATGTGCAAGATTTGTTTGCTAAAATGGATGTTGCCGTCAATATTCAACTATTTTTTTAAAAAGAGATACTGAATTAGTTTGAAAACTCTTATATGGCTTAGAAAAGTCTCCAATAAAGGGGTGCATATAAAGCCAATTATTGGACTTGGCATAACATACAAAATTCTAACAAATCCTGTGAATGGAACTGAAACAAAATTCTAATCTGAAATAACATTTACTACAGTAATAGTAATGGTAGTTGTTTTATATAAATAAATTTATATTGTGTAATTTTAGAACTTGTATAGTGCCAAAGGATGCATTAATGAAAGTGGTGCAATGCATTTTGTTTTGATATATAGATTTAAATTACAATTACATGTACATGTTATTGTAATACATATAAAAATAAGGAGACGTGGTATGATATTGATATTCAGTGAGTTTATCAAACTAAAGTGCATAAGAAATTGGTATAACAGTTACAGGTGTTACTGTAACTGCACAATCTCCAACAATGGATAGAGAATTTCAGAGATTTACGAGTAAGTTTTGTTTTTGGGTTGAATCATTTTCTTCTATTGTCTTAATTACAAATAAGGAGAGGTGGTTAAAATGCTAATGAGACAACTATTATGACCACCAGATGTCATTGTTTTCTTAATTAAAAACTCCTTTTTTATTCATAAATTACTTCATACTTGGAAAATAATTTGGCTTGGAGTTATAGTATCTAGAAAAAGTATGGTCATCAAAAGAGTTGACATGTTGCCATGTACATTTAACATTATGTTACTAGATGTTTTTGCAATACACACAGTACGGTGACTAATCAATCATTGTGAACTACTTTTCATAGGATGGGAGTCATTGAATATGCCAATATAATCAATATTAAAGAATAGTCTATTTATATTAATAAGGAAAAGTTCTTTTATGTCTTAAAAGTGTGTACCATGGCGAGGTACAGAAAATATACTGTAAACTGTAGACTATAAACATAGATAAACAAGGTACAAGAGAACTTTAAATCTTAAATACTGGAAGCCACCTCTGTACTTTGCAAGATAATGATATAACTGGACTAAAAATACACACAACCTGTAATTAACTGCCCTTACAGCGCTTTCGCTCTTTGATTTTTAAATAACTACTAGACCACACCCCGACATCGCGGGTCCGTGACTGAATTAAAGTATTTAATTATGGATAAGCCTTATTTTTAATCTGAATTTTTAGTATTGGTATTGTCATATGATAAAGTCATGTTGATTATAAGAGGCACGGTTTTCTCTGCTTTCAAAATCTTTCTGTTTGAACCCGTCGACCTGGAACTTATCAATTATTTGTAATATTAATTATTTGGAAAACAAAAGGGCCTGGAGTGGTGTAATTTGTAATCAACAGCATTGTCCTATATTAGTTATATATAAAGTTGAATTCTTTGATTCGCCGTTTTTACGTCATGCCGGCTAACAAATTGGAAACTGTACCTACGCCTTTATTTCAAGTCTGGATTTTTAGTATTCGTATTGTTATCTTATAAAGTAAAACTGATTAAAATACTACAAACGGAAACAATGTGACAATGATTGAATTTAGTAGTGTCAACCCTGTATAATGACGAAGTTTAGGTGTGATTATGACCCGTGTATATAGCAAATGGTTGTGCGCCTGACAGATGCGGAACGCACAGATTAGGTAATAGGTAACAGGTCACATATACTATTGGTATCGGTAACGGATTCGACCCGGAACTTGTTAATTATTGGTAATATTAATTATGTGGAAAACAAAAGGGCCTGGAATGGTGTAATTTTTAATCAACACCATTGTCCTATATTAGTTATATATAAAGTTGAATTCTTTGATTCGTCGTTTTTACCCCATGGCGGCTAACAAATTGGACCTCGTTATTTAGTATTATAGATGGTCTGTCGTTTTTAAACTGTTTTTTACTGAGTTTATGAAACAAGTAAATATATATAGGGGAATTAGTTTTATGGATTCTCTCAAAGTTCAAAGTCATAATTGAGTGTTCCGTGTAAAATTGTTTTCGAAAATCTAATTTGTTCATAATTCTATTATGTCATAAACTTATTTAAATGAATTCGGCCCTTCCCTTATTTGATCACCAGCATGGCTAAAGGAATTATTCCGAGAGGTATTGTGAGGTGATACTTTCAGGTATTCAAGTGATTTCCTGTCGGGCTTAAAAACTCTTATTACACAATTACATTATGCAGGTTCATGCATCGCTTCACTTATGAACGTATCAGTGTACAAGGCCGGTAACTTGTAACTTTTCATTTAAAAACTATCAGGTGTAATATACATCATGTGTACATATTGTTTATTCTTGAGTCCGACAGTGATATACTACTTTACTAGTCAATACTAAACTCTTACGTGTATACACACTTGTTTATAAATAACATTTCTGTGTAAAGAATGATATTATGAAAATCTAAATAAATCCAGCAAAAGTTTGATGAAATAAAAATCTATTTACATATTTTCCAAGGGTAAAATTCGGGAAAATGTAAATATATACTCGTTGTCAATAATTATGGACATTTTGAAACATACAAATATCAATTTCACAAAAATGTACGCACTTGTTCATTGGTTTATTGTTCATTGGTTTATACAGCTAGATAGAAAGTTCCGTAAATATAGATAGTCACAATTTAAAAAAAATATACATGTATATTGAATATAAGAGAGAAACATCCAGAACCAATCTAATTAAATTCAGATCAATATCTAACTTGCTTTGGTTCGTCGAAGTTATGAACATAGTAAAATCACAGATTTATATTTCAATTAGATTGTTCTCGAACAGTTAAAGAAATTCGTCATCACAATTGTTAGCTATAATGTATAATAATGTGAACATGGTTCTAATGATCCCCCAATAGCCTATTTGAAGAAATAAAGGAACTTCACTTCGGATAGACTGATAGTAGTTGTATTAACGTCTGATCAGCTATAGAGGGTTGATAAATTTATTCAGTTAGCTTGTGGGGGAATTGTGACAGCGATATATTCCTCTTTGTTTTATTTCGTGGAAATTCAAACTTTACCTAAAAGCAAGCGACTATTGTTCTCGAAATTGTTAGCTTACATGTTGAGTAGTTAATCCATTTTAATCCTAGCATTGTCCATTCATTGCCAAGAATCTGTCCGGTTTACGGGAGATAACCCAATTTGAAAACAATTATTTGTATCGACAAGGACCCGTCCTCGCTCCATATGGGGTCACTTGCCAATTTGACATATGCTATAAGACGCACAATTAAGGGGTTAAACACCCGCTGGTATGTAAAGATAACTTCAGTGAAAACCAATACCAGATGTTATCGATAAAATAATTTTGAATCATGTTTTCTGTATTTTGGTGTAGTTTGTAAAATTAATTGAAGGCCGGAGTTCCTATTCGATCTTTGTTGAAACCTTGGACTACTGAATTTGTGTATAAGTCCCAGTTGAAACATTGAAACGGCATGAGATGTTTTACCCAAATTGGTAAATGAAAAATGCATATAAATAAAAATAGATATTTCTTATTCAAAATGAATTGAGCATCAAACTGACTGAAATTAAATTGTTTTGTTATAAATTAGGTCGTTAGTTTTCTTAATTGAATAGTTTCATATTTTTCATGTTGGGGCCTTTTATAGCCGACTATACGGTATGCATTTTTCTCATTGTTGAAGGCCGTACGGTTGCCTATAATTGATTACGTCCACTTCATTTGAACTTTGGTGGATAGTTGTCTTATTGGCAATCATACCACATTTCTTTATTTTTATATGTATGTTGGATGTGTACTGGTAGATAATTTATCTTCAGATCGGTACTTTAGATCTTTTGTCTTCTGTAGATAGTTTTTTCGTGCCCATCTGACAAGGAAGCCTTTGCCTACTAATTTCGACAGTTTGGTCTTGTGTTGTGCTTTTATACCACTGCCCCAGGTTCAGTGGGATTAAGATAGATTTGAGCACTCACAAGCATGTTTAACCCCGCCGCATGCCACGGTTTATAGTTCTGTTTTAAGTCAAGAATAAATTACTTGTGATTATTGCAATTTTTATACGTGTGCATGCAAAACAAATTTCTTGGTAGAGGGGTCTAAATACAGCACAAAAAAAAACAAAAAACATTTTCCAAGGACTAAATGAGTGAAAAAGTATATTTTAACAAAAACGCATTTGACTAGCAGGTCGAACACTGAACTGATGTTCTTAAACCATGCTAACATGCTAACTGCCATTGGCGATTGCCAAATAAACGGATCACAAGATGTAACAAAATAGATCTTATTATTAATTTATTACCAAACAGAAAACAATAAACTTGCGGATAAGATGGTATACCGCAAACATGAGGTGCAAAAATTTGTACACCATATCCGGATTTCGACAATTAATGTCTCTTCAGTGATGTTAGGAATCGAAACGGTATTTGGAAGGCCATATAATTTACCTCAATTTAGGATAGACTCTTGAATTTTGAAAGAGTCAAAATAGGATGAACGGATCATATAAACCCGAAGGCAAATATAATACAAACCCAAACGAAAAAATGAAAAAATATAAACAAGTCTAAATTGAAAACAACGTTCAAACCTATGATTACGTTGGATAAAAACCGCATTTTTTATACGTGTGCATGCAAAACAAATTTCTTGGTAGAGGGGTCTAAATACAGCACAAACAACATTTTCCAAAGACCAAATGAGTGAAAAAGTATATTTTAACAAAACGCATTTGACCATATATATAAACCATTATTTATGAAGGAACGGGGGTTTAAAGCTTTTCATACATTATGATAGCCAATTTATTCAGTTAAAGCTTACAGAACCCTCTTTTATCTTGTGAATTTTGTGGGTGGAGGGTAGGTTATCTCGTGGATATTTACCTAATATCTCACATTATATAAACATCTACGACGCAAACAATAGAAGTTAAACAAAAAACAGATTACATACAAGCTTCCAGCATCGTTTCAACCATATATCCACAGGTATATACCCTGAAGATGACATGTTAATTGTCATACATGTACAAGTACCTGTTCAAAGCTAACAATCTTTACCGTTTTTGTGAAGAAATTATTGATTTTTTATTTAATATTGTTTCGATTCAATAAATTTTAATTGAGATGAAAAGCTAGTGATAAAAAATTGACAAAGGGAATTTAATAAAAAGTAGTTTTTTGTTGGTTTATTTTTATTTTATACACTTTTCGTTTTAATTATTTTTGTCATCAACAAGTTTCTTTTTGACGGCGAATGTACAATTTAAGTAATGAATGAATTTCAAAACTATTTAACGGGTCTTGAAAGGTGCAAACTTTCCAATTTATTGTGCGCACATATTATTATTCGTGTATTTAGTTTCAAGAAATTAAATAACAGAAACTCGGTTTGATGTAAAATATATTATTAGATTTCATCTTGCCGTATCAAGTGGTCGAATTCGTGAAGTATTCTAAATGTTGTTTTTTTATGCACTCTTTAAAGTGCGACGAAATGGAATTGTTCTCCTATATGATTGTGTATTCAAATCGTGTTAAAATTGCCTCAAAAAAATGATTATCTAGAGATTGTCAAGAAAACGAGCCAGTTGTCTGATTGACAATCATACAACATCTTTTTTTTTTTTAAATAAATGTGAATAGAAACCATTTAATGCCATTGAAAAAAATATGATTGTGTATTGATAAAACATTCATATGAACAAGCATTTATCTAAAATAATGCGTTTTAGATTTTGATTGCATTCTAATGATATATTTATTAATTTTCGGTTATAACCACGTGAAAACAGAAACAAAAAATAACTTAAAATCTAATCATCTTCAACAAGGATTTGTATAGTGAGATATACAAATCCTTGTCTTTAATTATAAAAAACGTTAATTATAATTATATGGTGTTTTGCTATTCCGTCAACCCTAAATCAAGTTTATACAAAATGTCGTTTACACTATATTACATGACTCTGGGAATATATTAGGTCTCAGCATGACTGTATAAACACGATTGTATAACAATTTGTTATCTGTTTACACACACGATGTGTCCTGTTGTCAAATAGAAATTGATAGAAAAAAAAAAATCACCTACTTTTAAATCAAATTTGGAGCAAGAAGAAAATAACCAATTTGAAAATAAACTACACCACGTAAAGCTTTAACTTTTCATCTTTTCTTGGTCGCAGCAGCTAAGGTATATCATAAGTAAAAATATTTTATTTATTTTTTCAAAGCTGACCACTCTTCCGAATAATGACATTTTCCTGTAAGAATAACGGCAAAAGTAAGCCATTTGACATCACTGTAAATAATCCAAATTTGTTGCAAGAAGTTCAAACTTTATTTTAAAATAATCTATATCATTAAAAAGAAGACACATTAAGGATTCTGGGGATCGCAGCAGCTAAGAAAACCACTGAGAAGAAACTAACTCGAATAATTCAAGCCCTTTCCGTGTCCGATTTTCTCCCACACGAGGGCTTGAACTCCTTATGATCATTGGCCGCGTCGCCTGCTCTCTGTGAGAGAGAGCCAATCGGCGGCGATCAGGATAATGAGTCTGCGCAACTGTCTTGTAATTGTCTTACCAAACACGTGTGTTCAATTAAAACAAATCCGATAATAATTAATTAACATCAATTAACATCAGTTTACATCATTTAACATCCGGAACTCCTCCTTCCTTAGCTGCCAACTTAAATCAAAATTCCCATATTGCATAGCGGTGTGAATTTTCCGGTTGACGGTCTTTATCGAGGAAGACGTTCAGGCGTTAATGTAGCCTTCGTAGATCAGCGTAATATAACGACTGAATTATTCGGGTTTAGAAGAAACTTGAATATCGTCTTGTAAAGATTATTTTCCATATAACTTCTATATAACGATTTTATCCATGTAGGGTATCTGAATTCACGCATGCGCAATATTGACCGGACTGATTCTTGACAATGTCTTGTTATCTTATATATATTTTTTAATTGTATTATTTGTTTGAATCATTAAGTGACAAATTTCTTTATTACATGTAGTTATGATTAAGTAAGATTACGTAATTCATATTAGATCGTTTCTATGTAAATGGTCAGTTGGATACCAGCGGTCAAGCTGTACGGACGCCGTGCATTTTACAGTGACATTCATTGTATTTAGTATAGAACATTTATTGGAATTACCAGTTGTTTTATCTTTTTGGAATATTTACCGTTGAACTTTCATTGTAATTGTTTTGCACTATTGAGGAAGTTATATATAAACCATCGTAAAGCTTAACTTAGTTTTGTTGACTTTAGCCAGTGAGTTACCCCCCGAATTCTTAATATAACAGGAACGACGAAAACCCCTGTTATAGAATAAACCATTCCCAATATTGCACTTATGCATAAAATATTAAATGAGAGTAATAAGAGAAAATATAAATACGAAAAGTCGCACATCTGGTAGAAAAAGTCTCACCAACTATAGGATTTCACATACAATTGACATTCTTAATCGAAATGACGGACAGAGTCATTAAAATACGTGCATGTACGCTGTGTTAAGAAGGGTTATTCAACTCCCTAGGAAATGTGTATGTCCCGCAGTTGCATAGTATTCATCATAAATCTATTTCAAGTTGATATTTTCCTGCCATTTTTATACGCCCGTCCAAATTTTGACGGGACGTATTATGGTATACAAATGTCCGGCGTCCGTCTGTCTGTCCGGCGTCCACATGTCGCACCGTAACTTGAGAACAACTTATCCAAATTTCATGAAACTTAACATAGTTGTTTCTTATGATGGTCAAACGATCTGTATACTTTTTGGTGAAAATAAGATTAAAACTTTTTGAGTTACGGGACTTTGTAACTAAAACAGGGGTGTGTTTTTTTCACATGTCGCGCCGTATCTCAAAAACGATTTATGATTATTGCTTTAAACTTTACACACTTCTTAGTTATATTAATCTAAAGATCTGTATACTTTTTAGTAATGAATCAAAACTTTATTTTAGAGTTATTGAGTTTTTTGTAAAAAAAAAGGGGGGGGGTTTCACATGTCACGCCGTATCTCAAAAACGATTTATAATTATTGCTTAAAACGTTACACACTTCTTAGTTATATTAATCTAAAGATCTGTATACTTTTTATACCCCCGCTTTAAAAAAGTGGGGGTATACTTTTTTACCTCTGTCTGTCGGAGTGTCCTTCCGTCAGTCCATCCATCCGTCAGTCCGGCCGTCCCATGAATATTTTCGTCGCATTTTTCTCAGGAACTACTTGACAAGGATTTCTGAAATTTGGTTTCAGGGTTTATATAAGTAAGTTACACCGTGTGATGCGTTTTCAGATTCATCACTCAACAACTTCCTGTTTACCGAAAACTTGTATTATTTAACACATGATAGCCAAGTTGAAAATTTTCGTCACATTTTTCTCAGGAACTACTTGATAAGGATTTCTGAAATTTGGTTTCAGGGTTTATATAAGTCAGCTATATATACCGTGTGATGCGTTTTCAGATTCATCACTCAACAACTTCATGTTTACCGAACACTTGTATTATTATACACATGATAGCCAAGTTGAAAATTTTCGTCACATTTTTCTCAGGAACTACTTGACAAGGATTTCTGAAATTTGGTTTCAGGGTTTATATAAGTAAGTTACACCGTTTGATGCGTTTTCAGATTCATCACTCAACAACTTCCTATTTTGGTCATGCGACTTGTTTGTAGATCTTACTTTGCTGAACATTATTGCTGTTTACAGTTTATTTCTATCTATAATAATAATCAAGATAATTACCGAAAACTGCAAAATTTCCTTAAAATTACCAATTCAGGGGCAGCAACCCAACAACAGGTTGTCAGATTTGTCTGAAAATTTCAGGGCAGAAAGATCTTGACCTGATAATCAGTTTTACCCTACGTCAGATTTACTCTAAATGCTTTGGTTTCAGAGATATAAGCCAAAATCTACATTTTACCCCTATGTTCTATTTTTAGTCATGGCGGCCATCTAGGTTGGTTGGTGGGGTCATCGGACACATTTTTTAAACTAGATATGTCAGTCGACCCCTTTAGGAGTTATTGCCCTTTATAGTCGATTTTTAACAATTTTTCGTAAATTTTTGTAATCTTTTACAAAAATCTTCTTCTCTGAAACTACTGAGACAAATTTAACCATACTTGGCCATAATCATTATTAGGGTATCTAGTTTAAAAGATTTGTCCGATGACCCCACCTTCCGACCATCATGGCCGACATGGTTAAAAATAGAACATAGGGGTAAAATGCAGTTTTTGGTTTATATCTCTGAAACTAAAGCATTTAGAGCAAATCTGACAGGTGGCAAAAATGTTCATCAGATTTAGATTTATCTGCCCTGAAATTTTCAGACGAATCCCACAACCCGTTGTTGGGTTGCTGCCCCTGAGTTAGTAATTTTACAGAAAAAGTTTTTTGCTATTATCTTATTGTAATATCTAATATCTAATATTATTAATTATGATTTTAACCTTATTTTACATGATTTCCAAAGCATCAGTAAATACAGGTGAGTGATACAGGCTCTTGGGAGCCTCTAGTATAGTTTACACCATGACAAGTTATAGATCAAGTTAGAATTTTGTTCCAATACAATGAATTTTTAACCAGTGGGGGACTATGTATTGCCATGCAATACTCACAGAATGCTTGTTTTTCTTTTGGTATAGTTACAGCCAAAATATGTTACACTCCCATACAATAAAGATGGTTTCATGGTAGATAACACATTAGGATGAGTAGCATTTAGGCATTTGGTCATTACAATTGTACTTTAAACTATGTTTCTATGTGTTGGGTAATAAAAATCAGTTTTCCCTGGAACAACAGCTTAAATAAAATTTTATTTCATATTAGTCAAAATATTTCTTTTATTCAAATTTATGATCTAATGAAGTATATTTTAATAAGAATGTATAGTAATTGTAAATATAATTGTGTCCAATTTAGGATTTGACATAAAATATGCGTGACATTTATTTTATAATTGATTGCAACAGCCAATAGTCTCTATTCAAAGCTGATACTAATTTATAATTTTTGTTTTTGTTACAGATACAGCCTAAATATGTTAACTTCTAGACCATGAAGATGGTTTCATGGTAGATCGCACATAAGGATGAGTAGCATGTAGGTATTTGGTATTTATAATTGTACCTTAAACTATGTTTATATGTGTCGGGTAACAAAAATCAGTTTTCCCTGGAACGACAGCTTAAATTAGATTTTATTACAAATGGGTTTAAAATTTCTTTTATTCAAATTATGAAGTATATTTTGATGAGAATATATAGAAATTGTTTATATACTTGTCTCCAAATTAGGATTTGACAATGAAAAATGCATCATATTAATTTTGAATAAATTGCAACAACCATTGCAACAACCAATATTCTCTATTTAAAGCTGATACTGATTTAGCATTTTTGTTTTTGTTACAGATACAGCCTAAATATGTTACACTCCTAGACAATGAAGATGGTTTCATGGTATATAGCACATGAGGACGAGTAGCATGTAAGTATTTGGTCATTATAATTGTACTTTAAACTCTTTTTATATGTGTTAGGTAATAAGTCAGTTTTTCCCTGGAACAACAGCTTGAAATTTTATTACAAATTGGTCTAACATTTCTTTTATTCAAATATTTACTGTAATGAGGTATATTTTAATAAGAATGTAAAGTAGTCTCCAATTTAGGATTTTATATAAAACGTGCATCACATTAATTTCTGAATTGATTGCAACAGCAAATAGTCTCTATTTAAAGCTGATACTAATTTACACTTTTTTGTTTTGTTACAGATACAATCTTAATATGTTACACTCCTCGACAATGAGGATGAGTCACATGTAGGTATTTATGCATTACAATTGTTCTTTAAACTTTGTTTATATTTGTTAGGTATTAAATATCAGTTTTCACTGAAACAACAGATTGAAGCTTTATAACAAATAGGTCTGAAATTTCTTTTATTCAAACTATACGTCTCTAATTTAGGATTTGACATAAAACATGCATCACATCAATTTCTGAATTGATTGCAACAGCAAATAGTCTTGATTTTGAAGCTGAAACTAATTTATAATTTTTGTTTTTGTTACAGATACAGCCTAAATATGTAACACTCCTATATCATGAAAGATGCTTCCATTGTAGATAACACATAAGGATGAGTCACATGTAGGTATTTGTTCCTTACAGTTGTTCTTAAAACTTTGTTTATATTTGTTAGGTAATAGAAATCAGTTTTTCCTGGAACAACAGCTTGAAATTTTATTACAAATTGGTCCAACATTTCTTTTATTGAATTATTCACTGTAATGAGGTATATTTTAATAATGCATAGTGGTTGTAAAAATACTTGTCTCCAATTTAGGATTTGACATAAAACATGCATCACATTAATTTCTGAATTGATTGCAACAGCAAATAGTCTCGAATTAAAGCTGAAATTAATGTATAATTTTTGTTTTTTGTTACAAATACAGCCTAAATATGTAACACTCCTATACCATGAAAGATGCTTCCATTGTAGAAAGCACATTAGGATGAGTCACATGTAGGTATTTGGTCATTACAATTTCCCTTAAAACTATGTTTGTATTTGTTAGGTAATAAAAATCTGTTTTTCCTGAAACAACAGATTGAAGCTTTATAACAAATTGGTCTAAAATTTCTTTTATTCAAATTTATACTCTAATGATGTATATTTTAATAAGAATGTGTAATAATTGTAAATATACTTTTCTCTAATTTAGGATTTTACATAAAACAAGCATCACATTAATTTTTCATAGTTTTGTCGTCATAGCGTTTTAAAATGTGGATAAGAATGCTATCAACGCATACATTTTTAATGCAGTGATCCTGCAAATAGGATGGATAGTCAATAGAAGAATATCACAATTTATTAATTAACAACAATTCAATTATGTCAACGTTTGGTTAACGATTTAAGCAGCGGAATGGGACCCCTCAGATACAATTATTTTTTGCTATGACGCCTTCTTACGACAGCAAAAATTAAAGTAGACTTTCAAGACGTCATTATTAATTGGACTATTGTAAAAGCAGATCGCCCAGCAGTTGGATAAAAAGATGCTTTATGTCAAAATGGGTCTCGTAAAAGCAGACCTCCGCAGAGAGCAAACTTTAGATTTTGATATTATAACATTGAAGAATTTAATTGGCGCTGATCTCGTAAAAGAAGATCACGCAGCAGAGCCGGTTATATAATATGATGAAAACTTGTTATTATAGTAAAAAGTATTTAATTTTTGTGTGGCTCTATTTCATTATCAACCAATTTGAAACTTTATAACAAATTGGTCTAAAATTTCTTTCATTCAAGTTTATACTCTAATGATGTATATTTTAATAAGAATGTATAGTAATTGTAAATATACTTTTCTCTAATTTAGGATTTGACATAAAACAAGCATCACATTAATTTCTAAAATTGATTGCAACAGCAAAAAGTCTCGAATTAAAGCTGAAATTAATGTTTAATTTTTGTTTTTGTTACAGATACAGCCTAAATATGTATCTCTCCTATACAATGAAAGTTGGATGAGTCACATGTAGGTATTTGATCATTACAATTTCCCTTAAAACTATGTTTATATTTGTTACGTAATAAAAATCAGTTTTTCCTGAATCAACAGATTGAAGCTTTATAACAAACTGGTCAAATTTATACTCTATTAAATGATGTATATTTTAATAAGAATGTATAGTAATTGTTAATATACGTCTCCAATTTAGGATTTGACATAAAACATGCATCACATTAATTTCTGAATTGATTGTTTTTGTTACAGATGCAACTTAGATAATGTTTCAGTCGTAGAAGGTGCAGCAAGGCAGCCAAACATGTTGAACTGAGAGTCGTGATGAGACTGTTTAATTCTTTGGAGAATTAATAAAATTCGGTTGATAGATTTAGATAATAAAATTCTTTAATGTTCAAAATATCAGATGAGAATTTGCTGAGTGCCCTCAATATGTCTACTATGATATAACATGCATAATTAAGAATGTATTGTTAACCTTTTCTCCAATATTCTTATTAAAGAAAGTTGTTTCTGATTGTCAATTCAGATATTTACATATTTTCCTGAATTTTTTATTGAGTAATTGGAACAATATGACTTTATTTAGATTGTTTGAAATTCAATTTGAATTTTAATCATTTCTGTTCAAAATGTATACATCAGATTGTTTTGGTTTGCCAGCAACTTCAATTTTTGAAATTTGAAATGAAAATATTTAATGATATATAGCCAAAAGATCAATTGAACAATGGTGTTGGTTGCAATTAATGCCAGCTCTTCATAGAATCTTAAAATTCCGAAAATAGAAACAATCTTCAAATTTGACAAGTTACCATATCTACCTATAAAGAAATTAGAATATTCTGTAAATATTTTCCTTTTTGTATCATCTTTTGCGTAATCGAATAGGAACACCCAAATAAATTCAAATTTGGTGAAATATTTTTCTTGTTATATCTATCATTGCTTTTGTAAGATAAAAACAAAAAAGTGTATGCAATTTTGTTAAATGCATTTCAAATTTCAAATTAACACAAACAAACAAAAACTAATGGTTTAGTTCATGCACCCTTTAATCTATATCTTAAAAGTTTTGTTGTGGACTAGGCAAATATCAAATAATCATTTCAGAAATACATTTTGCTTGCAGCGCTGCATCTTCACTAACATCTAACATAGTGGGTTCGGAGTTACTGAGCTCGTTCTTATTGGTGTGTTTCTTGCTTTTTTTCTATGGAGGAATCAGTGGTTTTATGTCTTCAGGATATGGTTTTGTCATTCAAAGGGAACTTGCAATGTAATTCTGAAATGATATACATTTGATATTTTATTGTCATTGAAAAAGAAACAATATTAGTGCATGAACATTTAAACTGTGAATGAATAATATTTAAACTTTATAATTTATAATTTTTAAATCTATTTTGGAAATATCTTGTATCAAAATTAAATTGTAATTGACACAGTTTGATGGATGGAAATTGAAAAATTAGAAAACTTAATTCATGTACTAAATTTAAGCGCAAGTGAAAACAAAATTCCAAATATAAATTTCTGCTTCATTAAAACTGTTTTGGTGAAATGGGTTTGCAAAATCACTGATGGCTAACAAGGTTAATTCACTTATTAATTAGATAATGTCATATAGTATCTAATGGATCCTGTTGATATCCTATTAAATGTTACTGAAACAAGAAAAAAATGAATTATTCAAAAGTAATATAGATCAAGAAAAACTTGCATCTCTGCATTTTAATCTGCTCGACACAATCAGTGATACTGAAACTGTTGTTAAACATGAAATTGATACTTGTATACAAGAGGTCACTTCTATACTTATGCAATCTGCAGAACAAACTCTAGGAACATCTGTTGGAACACAGGTCGGTAAATGATACATGTAATGGTCGACTATGGTTTAACGGAGATTGCAAAAAGTTTAGAAGGGAATATCGTAAAGCAAAGAGATTATAAAAAAAATACGGTGGAAATCTTTTTAAAAGCAGATTGAAATTGACAGAAGAGGTATACAAGAGAACTCTGGATGAGAATATCATTAAGTTTAATAGAGAGATGCGGATCAAAATGAAATAAATGAGATGTAAAAATCCAAAAGAATTTTGGAAATTTTTGAACAAAGGTCGAAGGAAAAGAAATACAAATATTACTCTAGATGTATTGTTTGATTTTTTCAAAGATTTGATCAAAATAAATTTGATAGTCAAAATGACTTTGATGTACAAAATGATATACAGAATGATTTGTTGAATTGTAATATAACAATTGAAGAAATAAAAAAAGCAATACAAGCTTCAAAAAACAACAGGTGAAGATAATGTTATAAATGCATGAACATATATCATCGTCTTTTGAGAAAAACTTAATTTTTTGACACAGGTATTGTGCCTGAGGCATGGCTTACAGGTATAATAATACCAATTTTTAAGAACAAAGGCGACCAGCTAGATCCAAAAAATTACAGGCATATTACTTTGTTGTCTTGCCTTGGAAAAATATTTACCTCGGTATTGAACTCTAGATTAAATAATTATCTCGATGAATACTTGTTATTACATCAAAATCAAGCTGGTTTTAGAAGTGGTTATTCTACAAATGATCACATTTTTCTGTGTATGCTTTATTTGAGCTATTGCATTTTAAAAAGAAAAAAACTTCAATTGTGCATTTGTGGACTTTGAGAAGGCGATTGACTTTGTTCTTAGAAATTCATTATTTTTTAAACTTTTACAAAATAATTTATTGGTAAATTTTTATGTATTATATACAAAATATGTATGAAGGGATTAAATCATATATTAGGCATAATGATGAATGTTCAGGGTTTTTAAAGTGTGAACTAGGAGTTAGACAAGGAGAAAATCTATGTCCTGTACTATTTTCATTGTATTTTAATGATCTTCAATCATATTTAGAAGTAAATAGTATAAAAGGGGTAGAATCTATCAGTTGCGATATAGAAAATGAGTTAACAATTTATCTTAACATTCTATTGTTTTTGTATGCAGACGATACAATTTTGTTATCAGAATCAAGCAAGGATTTACAGTTTGTTTGATGCGTTCGCCAATTATTGTGAAAATTGGAAACTGAAAGTTAATATTGAAAAAAACAAAATTCTTATATTTTTCGAAGACGAATTTCAGAAAAAGAAAAATTTTGTAATAAAGAAATAGAAATTGTCAGAGACTATAAGTATCTTGGTGTATTTTTTGCTAGAAGTGGATCATTTTTAACAAGAAAATATTTAAGAGATCAGGGAACAAAAGCAATGTATAGTTTATTAAAGAAATGTTGAAGACATAATTTATGAATTGAATGTCAATTAGATTTGTTTGATAAAGCCATTTTATCAGTATTACTTTACAGTTCAGAGTTCTGGGGTTTTGAAAATTTGGATGTTTTAGAAAAAGTACACTTGCGTTTTTGCAAGATCATATTAAACCTAAAGCAGACAACACCAAATAGCATTATTTATGGAGAACTCAGACGATTTCAGATTTCGCTCACAGTTAAAATGTGAATGATAAAATTTTGGTGTAGATTTGTAAATGGTGAAGAGGAAAAATTCTCCTCAATTCTTTACAAGTTGCTGTTTGTATATTTTGAGAATTATGGCTTTGAAAGCAAATGGTTGAAATTTGTTAAAAGTATTTTTGATAATTGTGGTCTATCAAATGTATGGAGATTCCAGTCTCATTTGTCCACAGATTGGATAGAAAACTGTGTAGAACTTAGACTTAAAGACCAATTTACGCAAGAATGGTCGTCTGACATTTTTAATTCAAGTAAATCAGTTTGCTATAGAATATTTAAGATTGAGTACTGTTTTGAGCGATATTTGTCGTTACTACCCTCATATCTAATGATTTTTTTATGTAAATTCAGATGTGGCTGTCATTGTTTGCCCATTGAATTGGGCAGATTCACTCAGATGGCATAAAATTCAAAGAGACGAAGGTGATGAGAACCATTTAATTCTAGTCTGTAACTTTTTTAGTTCAGAAAGGAAAAAATTGTTACCGCAATATTGTCAAAAAAATGCAAATACTGCAAAATTTAATCAGTTATTTTCATCAACTGATATTATTGTATTAGAAAAACTGGCGAGATTTATTAAACATGTATTATCGATTGTTTTCCCTGCTGGTTAGTTAAGTTGTGTTAAACATACACAATTAAACATGTTAATCTTTTTTTAATATTTGTTTACGCATGCACTATTACTATTGTATTATAATTGTATACTAATTTCTCTTTAACATTATGTTTATGAGAATAAAATATTCGTAATATTCGTGTATTGATATATTAAAAGTTTGTTAGTATCACAATCAATATTTGTGTATGCCTCGCACAAAAAGGTGCAAGCAGGGTCGTACTGGATATCTGAGGGGTTCACGCTTATATATTGGCGAGTTTTGGATGTGTCTATGGGCCACTCGATATCTCTCGGCCGGAAGTCGGAATAAAATTCTCGGAACGTCTCGAAAGTTTTCGATCATTTATAAAGGTAGTTATCTACGTCTTTGATACGGTCCCTCTATGGCTAGGCTACCACGTGACATTACACCATCAAAGTAAATTGGAAAGTAAACAATAAGGCTAGGTTGCAGTCAATAAATCGTTTAAATATAAGAACCTTTTTGCCTTTTCACAAAACATGTGTGTTTTTAATAATGTGAATGTTTATAAGCGCTTTGATGTGAAGGTTTCTAAACAAGTATTATGACAACGCAATTATATTTGTTTTAAAACGACCCCTGTACACTGTGTGTATCTAGGTCAATTATAACGTGGTATTGTGCATTGTCATGATAACATGTAAACTAATTGTCTGAAGATTTAACCACGTGTGTATTTTCATCATAGACTAAGGAGAGAACATTCTTGTTTAAATGTGTATATTAGATCGGAAACCAGAAAGATAATATTATTATCAAAAGTATTCAATTTAATTAATTCAATAGAAATCAAAGAAATATAAACAAAATATATACTGTATTTATGTTTCTGTAGAAACTAAATATTAAATTGAAGTCAGAATATTTTCAGAGTTGCAATTAAGAAATAAGTATTTATATGACCAGATACTCTGCTTTGGTATTTTTAAATATTCATTTGTAAATGAAACATGCATAATAATTAAATCTGAATAAATCCTTGCATCATACAAAAAAAAACATGTTGATAAACAATAATAATTATATTTCTACGTTGATTATTTCCTACAGTTTTAGTAAGGTTTTATAAGTCATTGTTATTTTTTGTATTGTAATGTATCCATAAAACGGAAAGTAAGATAAATAAATTAAATATTTAAATTTTAAACGGTCGTGAATAAAAATACTTGTATGTTTTCAATTCACAAAGATTTTAAATCCTTGCAGCTCACAAAAAACATAATCATAATTTACAATAATCATAACAAAATTTAATTAAGTACTATCATAATGTTAATTTTTTGTACTGTTTTAGTATAGATTTATAAGTCTTTGCTTATATTTTGTATAGTAATCTATTCATATAGTGGAATGGTAGAATTTAAAATAGATTCATTTGATAAATAAAATGTTCGTCCGTAAATACTTGACGTTTGTGTTTATTGATACTACATGTATATATATTAAAAATTTTCAGAAAAAAATTACTAACAGGAACGTATGTTTATTATAAAATTTCAATTCTATTTTTGTTTGTTTGTTTTAATAGTTTAACCTTATAACATCTACATATTTGTACTATGGTACGGTTTTGAAAATTGTATTCACTGTGTTGCCCAACTATCCTACACGTCTTGATTCATTCACATTATAGATCACATTTCAAACGCACACTATCGGTTTGCGTTCTCAAAAATTCCAATAATACTAATTTCACTCGTGAATGCGCATTTTCG
Source organism: Mytilus coruscus (assembly GCA_017311375.1). Classification (NCBI taxonomy): domain Eukaryota; kingdom Metazoa; phylum Mollusca; class Bivalvia; order Mytilida; family Mytilidae; genus Mytilus; species Mytilus coruscus. Next base: position 38,551,637 of record CM029600.1, read on the forward strand.
TTTTTCTTATCTAAGTTTAGGACACGGCTGTAAGAGATTGACATGTGATTTTCATGCACGGTCATCATTACTTACGGTATTCTGACCTCTAGCTGTTTCTCTTTTGTTTCTTTTTTGAGTCACTGACCTATAATAAACTTTGACCTTTTCGAAAAGCTAAGGATTGTCTACCCAAGGAATAGATTCCTTAACTTTGTAATTTATTTGGCCTTTTAACTTTTTTCATTCGAGTGTCACTGATGCTTTTTTGTAGACTGACATCTGGCGAACATCATTTTAATTCTGGTATCTTTTATATCTACATACCTTTTTATATAAATTGGTTATTTTAAGGGTATGTACAGGTATTCATAAAATTTCTGAATTAAGATATTCTTCGGCAAACCAAGTTTCCGTGTAGAATATTTGAATTGATTTAAGTAAAATCAGGAAATCCTTAAAATTTGAGATGTTTTATTAGACCAAAAAGTCTCTTTATAAGATGTCCCAATCAGTTGCATGGCACAGGTTTCATTGCACATGGAAATTGGACTTTAGATTTATCTATACAATATTAACATCTACCATGAGTACAGACAGCTTCAGTAACGAGTTGAGAACATGAAGGTCCATGCAGGAAGAAAAATATAAAGATATGATAGATAAAATAAATGCATGCAGAATTCCAGATTATAAAGCAAACTGAGTGCATACATTTATATTGCGATTGGTTTGTGCAATTTGCATAAGTCATCTGGTTTGTAGAAATTGGGATTTGCAAAAGGGTTATCATCGGGAAAATTATGTACATTCCCAAGTACTAAATAAAAATAGTCTAGCTTTAAAATGTATATTCAAATAGTAGATGTAAATATACACTTTCAACTGACTTCTTCTAATTACAGTCAATTATTTCAATTCAAATTCAAACACAAATTCAGCAACAATCTTTTGGTGACCCGGCAGTCAGCGGTCTTAGGTTCACGTATTGCTTTTCTTTTTTTTAAAGAAAGCAACTTGTTTTATAACAAACCCAATGAGAGCTGATATCCAGTAAATTAAAATGAATCAACAATATTGTCACATCTTACTCGTGATGCAGATCTTTGTCTTCATTTAAAGATAATGTACTACAGTGGCATGAAACTAGTTACAATATGTTTAGATAGTGTCATTTAGTTATTTTGTATCATGATGCATTAGAATTAAATTTTCCCACTTTTCAAGGAATAACAGTGAAAAATATTTTATAAGCCAACACTTCTAGCCAGCAGTCTGTTTTGAATAATAAGTATTTCTTTAATACTGCCCAATGTAATACCTTAGATGGTCTTCCGAGCATTGGGTATTGGAATTTTCCAATTTTTTCCACTACATATTCAGTTTTGATATAGATTGACCGTGTAAACTCGTTTTAGTTGGTTGTTCCTTGCCGGCGGGGTCGTCGATGATAGAGATTTTGCCATTATTTGGTATTTCACATAAAATACAATGTAAGAGCATTTTATCAATTTTAATTGTTACGATTTTCTTTATGTATAGATGCTTATCCTTGTATGCATGTTTATTATTTTGATAAAGATAAAATCCGATGTCTAGGTTATCGGCAATATGAATATATTGTTTGTTTTGTTTAAGCCTATATATTTATTGGAAAGATTCGTAAATGAAATTTATTTGACAGAACCAAGGATTTGTATAGTACTGATACAAATCCTTGACAAAACCTATGTTACATCTCATTATACCCCTTCCCATGGTGATGCACATGTCCATCCATCCCTTTGTCCTGTCTCAAGTTTGCTTTCCACTCCGATTAATTACAATTTTTCTAATGGCAAGGACAACAATAAAATGCAGGTCATGTTTGATTTTGAATGTTTTGAAATTTACCTTTAAATAAGGCATATCTGAGTTACCTTTAGAGGTGTAATACCACCATTATTTCCCCTATTAGTCTTTGTTAAGTTTGCACTTTTAAAAAAATGAGCAAAATTTATCTTTGTTTCAAATAAAGAAATACTTGGCATGAGTAAAGTTTTATCCTGTCTAGTGCTACAGACAAAATTTCACATACATTTCATTGCATATAAGATAATAACCATCGCTGGAAGTTAACAAATCAACTTTTCAACCCTTTTTTCCTGTGTACAAGCTTTTGTAACCATGTAACCTCAAGTTTCCAAAATATTCGATAGACACACCAAATAAAAGAAGAATGGTGCTTTGAAACACCAAAGACAATGTTTATGACTCAGACTGATTTTTTTACTGCAATGGAATGTAGGATTAATTTCCTCCAACTGCCAAATTCAAGGGAATATTTTTTTTCTACCCTTTTTCGTATGCAAAACCGGATGTTACGTACTATGATTTGTTGGTATTTCATCTAGAGTATGGGTTTAATCTTTTCCATGATAATACTGCATGCCCAAATCTTTTGAAATGAACATTGGTTTAGTTTGCTTTGATATGGTTTTGACATTTATCCTTCAAAAGATCTGCCTTGCAATTGCTTTAAACCTGCATTTCTTTACACTCTGTTCTGGATGGTGATAATGGTACCACTTGACCCAATCCTTAGATTTGTTCAGTTTCTTGGATCATCGAATACGGGTCCATTTTAATGGTTTTGACATTGACAGTTCAAGAGTGCCCCTTAGTTACCTTATTTATTTAAGTTCTCATCACTTGGCGTAGGTCGTTGTTTATTTTAGAAAAAAATCTCTGAAACTGCTAGGCCAAATTTAACCAAACTTGACCAAACTATTCATTGGGGTATCTAGTTGAGGGCCTTCCAACCAACATGGTCGACATGGCTTACAATAGAACATACGGGTCAAATGTAAATCTTTTATCTTGAAAACTCTTATGAATAGAGAAAAACTGACGGGGGCTGAAATGTTCACAATTTACCAATTGTCTATTTACATAAAAGCTGTTGTATGACTTTTTTTTGAGTTATTGTCCTTGAATGACTTTTTTTTCTTCATTTTTGCCTTTTATCTTGAAAACTAAAATAGATATAAACCTTAAAAAGTAAAAATGACTAGCAAGATCTACAAATAGATATGTCAACATGGCTGAAGTTGTCTTGGCGATTTCTTATTTGAGTAATTACGACCCTTTTCGGATGATTTTTACTACATTTAGGGGCGGTTTGTTAATATCGTTAAACTCTTTACGGAGTTGCGAATTTTTTTTTATTGCACCACAGAATACATGAAAGTATCATTGTGACGAAATTTAATGGCATTTGGTCAAGTGGGACCTCATTCGTAATGCATGTAACCATCCCAACCCTCGTTTAACCATTATAACCCTCATTTCCCATGCATGTTACCATTGTAACCACCATTTTCCATACATGTAACCTTTTTAAGTGTTACCATTATTCCTCAGACGTAGAAACATTTGATTCCTGTTTGACTGAACAGGCCAAAAGGCCATATGAGCTTTTACCATTACAGGGCGTCCGTTGTTGTAAACTCTTTTATAATAAACTTTTCTGAAATTATACTAGGCCAATTGTTACTATCTTTATCTGAATGTCCCTTTTTGGTGTCTTGTTGGAAAATGGTACCCATGGATTTGATCCATCAACAAACATGGTAACTTTTGCTTAGAATAGAACACAAGGCTAAAATCCAGTTTTGGCTTATATCTATAAAACTAAAGCAGTGAACAAATCTGACTGATTAAATTGATCAGCAGGTCAGATCTATCTCCTATGTAATTCTCATAAAAATAGGACAATCTCGTTTGTAGTTATTGAGCCTTAAATGTCAATTGTGTTCACATTTAAAATCTTTTGTTTAAGATATTTAATACTATATGATACATAGAGAGAAGCTGTAAAAATATCTACAAATAGGTAAAAACATGGACAAAATAATCAATTAACCACTAATAAGAGCTTTTGCCCTTGAAGATATTTTTTTTTACAATTTTTGCAGATACGATTACAAAGAGAAACTAAGAAGCAAAATAAGATCTACATGTAAATTAATCTGGCCGAAACAGTCAATTGATCCCAAATAGGGGAATTGTTCTTTAAACCATAAAATAACATTGTAGCCTCCAGTTTCTATATTTTTATATAGAAATAACCGTGTGTCCATTTGTTTCCGCCTGTAAACTTTGTTTCTTTAATTCTTAATTATATATGGAAATAGATTTGTGTCCACTTGTGTCCGCTATTTATATATAAATTTAACGCTGTGTCTAGATTTGAACTAATTTATTTATCCCATACACATACGTGTATCCCGGACTCAAAATGCATGCCAACTATATTTGGCATCGAAAATAAGACATGTCCAACCATTTATTGCAAAGGATTTTGAATTTAGTATATTCAGATTCTTTTCAAAGGTCAGTTTTATGCCTCTTTCAATTTTCTATTTTTACAACGTTTGTTCGGTTTTAGGGGTTAAAAATGGGTTCCAAAACAGAGAACTTCTGTCAAAATTATTATTTGTGTATGCCTTTCAATCCAATATCGTAATGCGCGTGTTTTTAATGTCAGAAACAGTCATTTTGCATAGATATACTTTTTATTCGCAACATCTCCAAAACAACAGAATGAGATTATTTTCCAAGAATCATCATTGCCACCTTACATGTAGACCTATCCGTAAGACAGCAGGTTCATGTTTTCTATTCAACGTATATATATCGTAAATCTAATATTTGCACATCTCAATTTAGTAATGAATATCCTTTCGTGTTCTTCAAGATTCATCAAATACTTTTCCTTATCTGAAGATAATGTCAACATGGCTGAAGTTGTCTTGTCGATTTCTTATTTGAGTAATTGCGACCCTTTTCGGATGATTTTTACTACATTTAGGGGGCGGTTTGTTAATATCGTTAAACTCTTTACGGAGTTGCGAATTTTTTTTTATTGCACCACAGAATATATGAAAGTATCATTGTGACGAAATTTAATGGCATTTGGTCAAGTGGGACCTCATTCCTAATGCATGTATGTGTCCATTTGTTTCCGCCTGTAAACTTTGTTTCTTTAATTCTTAATTATATATGGAAATAGATTTGTGTCCACTTGTGTCCGCTATGTATATATAAATTTAACGCTGTGTCTAGATTTGTACTAATTTGTTTATCCCATACACATACGTGTATCCCGGACTCAAAATGCATGCCAACTATATTTGGCATCGAAAATAAGACATGTCCAACCATTTATTGCAAAGGATTTTAAAATTAGTATATTCAGATTCTTTTCAAAGGTCAGTTTTATGCCTCTTTCAATTTTCTATTTTTACAACGTTTGTTCGGTTTTAGGGGTTAAAAATGGGTTCCAAAACAGAGAACTTCTGTCAAAATTATTATTTGTGTATGCCTTTCAATCCAATATCGTAATGCGCGTGTTTTTAATGTCAGAAACAGTCATTTTGCATAGATATACTTTTTATTCGCAACATCTCCAAAACCACAGAATGAGATTATTTTCCAAGAATCATCATTGCCACCTTACATGTAGACCTATCCGTAAGACAGCAGGTTCATGTTTTCTATTCAACGTATATATATCGTAAATCTAATATTTGCACATCTCAATTTAGTAATGAATATCCTTTCGTGTTCCTCAAGATTCATCAAATACTTTTCCTTATCTGAAGATAATGTCAACATGGCTGAAGTTGTCTTGGCGATTTCTTATTTGAGTAATTGCGACCCTTTTCGGATGATTTTTACTACATTTAGGGGGCGGTTTGTTAATATCGTTAAACTCTTTACGGAGTTGCGAATTTTTTTTTATTGCACCACAGAATACATGAAAGTATCATTGTGACGAAATTTAATGGCATTTGGTCAAGTGGGACCTCATTCCTAATGCATGTAGCAGGTTCATGTTTTCTATTCAACGTATATATATCGGAAATCTAATATTTGCACATCTCAATTTAGTAATGAATATCCTTTCGTGTTCCTCAAGATTCATCAAATACTTTTCCTTATCTGAAGTCAATAATTTCCCGTAGCAAAATTTGAAAAATTACCGAATTGAATTGAATGACTGAAACAAATGAGTTTGACGATTTAATTAGTAAAATTATATCGAATTTATAACCACGTTAATCTCCATTTTATATAAATGAGATATACATTTTGTAAGAAATTTGAAAAATAAATTTTGATTATCGGTTAACTTAAAATTGTATGAGATTCAAGATTACCGATTGGTAATATATGTGTTTTCATACTAAATGCATGTGTATGCAATATAATTGAAATTGTGCAATACTTGGCATTTTACCTTTTGTTTAAATTCATTTCGTGAAAATAATTACATGTATACTTTAACGACCTTCAAGGCGTTTTGGTACATATTTTTAGTCATTTTTTTCATCCCTGAAATCATGGCGGAAAAGGCCATATCCGATATGACTTCGCATATCAATGAAACAGGAAAAATAGCCTAAAACGTAGAAAGCGAAAAGAAAATGAGATATGATATGTTATATGTTATATGACACTCTGACGTGGTGCTAGCATGTCAACACTGAGGTTGTGAGTTAGAATCCCGCACGTGACAGGTGCGCTCGACTCCAATCTTGAGGGAGGGGTTAATCTTAATTGACCGAGGGTTGGTGGTTCTCTCCGGGCACTCCGGCTTCCTCCACCGATAAAAACTGACTGCCACGAATTAGCACAATAGGGTTTAAATTGACGTTAAACACCAATGAACCAATCAATCAATCTGACATGGTGTGCCTCGCCTTCTATTTAATTCTATTTTGTATAAACCTTTAGTTTGTTTTCGATTTTCGAGATCTAAACAAAGATGAGATTATTGGTTATGCATTCGGGAAATCTGCTCACAGTTTTTCAAGTCTGAAATTTCCAACCATGATACTGTACAGCACTCTTTAATCCTGAAATACTTTAGAAGGGGTTTAAAAATATGATTTATGTACTAATATAATCGCCCATCCTATCCCCGGAATGTCCCTGCTTTTTAAGATGATATATAGAAACTAATATACTGCAATTGGCTTTCCGTTCGGTCAAGTCTGTGTTTCTGAAGAACTGTCATTAGGCATTATAGTAAGAGTTACGGCCAACATCCCCTGAATTTGATTCACACCAGGACCATAACAGCCCAAGTATCTACTTTAGCGTTCTTATGATATTATGGCTTATTTCTATATCTAAATTATAAACGTATGAAGATAGACCAAAATCGTAATTTGACATGACGTATATTTTGAGCAGTTTTCCTAAAAGTGTACAAGGACATCGTTAACTAAAACCAAAATTTCTTTGAAAGTAAAGATATAAACAGTTTTGTGGATACAAATTATGCAATTTTGTATCAAATTGACTTCAACAGCAACAGGCTGTAGCAACGAGTATCATTTTGAGTAATGCGAAATACGTAAAATTGTTAAAAATATTTTGAGTATATGATTTAGACTCTTCAATATTCAATTTCCAATAGTATTTGACGAGAACTTTAAGATGTTGACCATGTGAGTGAAATAAATACAAAAATACAGGAAATTACCCTATCAGGCTATCTTTCAATTGACAACACGCTTATTCTTATTATTTGGCAAAAGGGAAAAGGAAGTTACACGAACCAGTCCTTTTCTTGACGTTCAAAATATTTGAAAATTTCAATTTTAGCAGGTCATTCGACTACCCCACCGTTTTCTGAATGGCTGGTAAAAGTAATGTTTGAGGTATGAGCTTTTTTCGTAGGAATATTCGGACATTGTCAATGAATCAAGATGATTTTGTAAGAACTAAGTTTGTTTTTTTATTCCTCTAGAAGTGAATATTTTTACCAAGCTATGGCAAACAGACAAAAAGGTTCCTTAGGTAAAAACCTTTAACACTAATATGATTCGAATAAAATGAAGAAAAACAATAAACTGTGACCATCACAGAATTGCATACTAGATAGACTACACGAAAACGTACAAATAGTACCGGATAACAAATCAAAACAAGAGAAGTGACCATTCTTTTATTTAAATTCGGTAAAATACTTGTACAAATAACATAAGCTTTTATTGGCTTTAAACCCGACATAAAATGATATAAAACACGTATAATAATAAAACAATATAATACCTGCAAACATTTAGCAATAAATATATAAACATGGCAATTAATGTAATAAAACTAATAATAATAATATAAAAACGACTCAGCCTTTCTGACCCTGATAGTTTGTGCGTGTTAATATAACCCCTTTCTGTGACAATCTTATCATTCAATTGTGTGTGAAACAAAGAAGAAAGATACCAAAGGGATATTCAAACTCATAAGTCGAAAACAAACTGATAATGTCATGGAAAAAAACGACAAATGACGAAACGACAAATAATAGTACACAAAACACAACATCGAAAAACTAAAGACTGCGCAACACGAACCGCACTAAAAACCTCGGTTGATCTCAGATGCCCCGGAAGGGTAAGCAGATCCTGCTCCACATGTGGCACCCGTCTTGTAAATGAGAGAATATAATCATAGCGACGGACAACAGGAAGATTGTAAAATCTATCAAACACAATTAATTTTATTGAGATAAATAAACAAGGAACCAGTATATTCGGAAACACAAGATATGAATATACAGAATTAAAGATATTTTTTCTCACAAAGATGGTCAGGTCTGTTCACAATCGTTAGAATAAGACGTATAATATTGATTTTTATGTATCAGGCTTATTTTATAAAAGTATTTGATATATATCGTTAAAAGTTGCCAAAGAATACAATTATACCACCTTTTTAATGATCAAACATTTATTATTTATTTATTGATTTATCTAATACGTATCATGAAAAATATATTACACACGCTTTGTCGCATGAGATTTTTTGTTTGTTTGATTTGGCAAACAGTCATATCTTTTATGTAAAACCATAAAGTCCCATTTTTGATGTATAGTTTCTAACAAACAAGACTTAAAGTACGAATCAGAGCTGATATGCATAAAACCACTTAAGTTAAGATATCCAATCGTAGAACTAATTTATCGTAGGACATGTAGAAAAATCCGTCCGTTCGGAACAAATCCTAACTTGTTTTAGTAAGTAGTTTTATGTATATCAGCCCACTTATCTATTATCACTTCATGTTTAGTCACTGAAATTTGTTTTAAAAGTAGTATTAATGTGAGCTGTGTGATGTTTTATAGTATTGGAGCCTTTGTAGGACATCCCTGTAGGGACGATAAGCTGGACCAGGAAACAGTATTTGCTTGCAATACTGTTATATTTCTAAAAGACACGACTTAAAACGGACTCTGCTTTACAGTAGTTCTAAAAAATTGAACTAACAAATTAATTGTCTATTTTTTACATTTTCCATCAGATATTCTAACTGAAAACAAATAATGAAATTGATAGTTTTATATTACAGAACTAGGCGAAAAATAACCGTAAAGGGACGGCCATTTTATATTCTGGAAAGGGGGAGGGGTCACGAGGAGTTTTTTTTTCGAATCTATAATTCATTCTAATCGGTGTATATGTATGCATACTAATTATTTCCAGTTCTTACAAGGCAAGCATATCCATATTCAAAATCCTACTGTACCCACTTTAAAAAAAAAACCATAACAACCCATCATATATAGATATTATTTGAAATGTTTGTCCCCTTATTTTAGACGAGTTTAACTTGAATTAATTGATTGCTGGTTGCTTATTTCTAAACGTCCAGTGGCAAATATTTCATGCATATAAAACAAGGAGGTGTGGTATGATTGCCAATGAGACTAATATCCACCGCATTTAAAATGAAGTGGATGTAAGCAATTATAGGCAACCGTACGGCCTTCAACAATGAGAAACAACCCATACCGTATAGTCGGCATTAAAAGGCCTCGACATAAAAAATGTGATTCAATTCAAACAGAAAACTAACTGCCTTATTTATAACAAAACAATTTACGAAATACAAATATGAGAGACTTGAAAAACATCAACAACTGAACTATAAACTCCCGACTTGGGGCAGGCACATAAAGAATGAGGCGGGGTTAAAAATGTGTGTGAGCGCCCAACCCTCCCCTTACCTTTGACAGTGGTAAAACAACATAAAAGAACAAACTGTAAAAATCAGTTGGAATTGGCTTTATCGGCACGAGGCACAAACACATCTTACATAAAAACAACTGATTTAGTGTAAAGATAGTCTGAGAAACGCATGACCTTGAGAAACCTTGTATACATATATCTTTTATATACAAAAATAATCCAGTTTGGTTACTTTAAACTTATTTGATAGAGAGTCAAGACATACATTGACAAATTCTTATACAGTTAAAGATTATTCACGAAAATCAAATGATCGGCGCTTTAAGTCGGATTTGTTTTGCAAATTAAGTTAAGAAAGCATAAAGAAAAATAATGTCACGTTCACAGCGATTCATTCCAACCAATTTTCTTTGTTTTTACACTTATTAATTACTAATTAAATCACTGCCAAAACAGATAAGACGTAACTGAATTTTCTAATAAATCATCGTAAACTTCAGTTATGTCTTCCAAAAAAAAATCTGCTATAATCAACGCCTAATTGAATTTCCGTTTTATTGTTTCTTCTTCAGAATGTCTCTACAAGAGTTCCAGATTCATTTTTGGACGCTTCTACGTGTGGTCTAATGAACCGTGAAGTCTACGTACCAGAGGAATGTTTTGTCGATAAGTAATGCAGCCGGTTTCGTCGAACAACCGTTTTGAAACCCTCCTTTTTGTCGAGCCTGTGACTTTTGTCGCAAAAGCGAGACATAGCGATCCTACATTCCGTCGTCGTCGTCGTCGTCGGCGGCGTCCACAAATATTCACTCTGTGGTTAAAGTTTTTAAATTTTAATAACTTTCTTAAACTATCCTTGATTTCTACCAAACTTGGACAGAAGCTTGTTTATGATCATAAGATAGTATCCAGAAGTAAATTTTGTAAAAAAAAAATCCTGTATTTCCGTATTTTACTTATAAATGGACTTAGTTTTTCTGACAGTTAACATTACATTCACTCTGTGGTTAAAGTTTTTAAAATTTTAATAACTTTCTTGAACTAACCTGGATTTCTTCCAAACTTGGACAGAAGCTTGTTTATGATCATAAGATAGTATCCAGAAGTGAATTTTGTAAAACAAAATCCCGTTTATCCGTATTTTACTTATTAATGGACTTAGTTTTTTCAACGTTATATATATATATATATATATACAAGTCTAAATTGAAAACAACGTTCAAACCTATGATTGCGTTGGATAAAACTGCAATTTTTTCGTGTGCATGCAAAACAAATTTCTTGTTAGAGGGTCTAAATACAGCACAAACAACATTTTCCAAAAGACCAAAAAGTATATTTTAACAAAACGCATTTGACAAACAGGTCGAACAACAAATGTTCTTAAACCCTGCTGACTGCCATTGGCGATTGCCAAACAGATCACCGATGTAATAAATGGATCTTAATTATAAATTTAATATATATATACAAGTCTAAATTGAAAACAACGTTCAAACCTATGATTGCGTTGGATAAAAACTGCAATTTTTATTCGTGTGCATGCAAAACAAATTTCTTGTTAGAGGGGTCTAAATACAGCACAAACAACATTTTCCAAAAGACCAAAAAAGTGAAAAATATATTTTAACAAAACGCATTTGACAAACAGGTCGAACAACAAATGTTCTTAAACCCTGCTGACTGCCATTGGCGATTGCCAAATAAACAGATCACCGATGTAATAAATGGATCTTAATTATAAATTTAATACTAAATAGAAAACAATAAACTTGCGGAAAAGATGATATACCGCAAACAAAAGGTGCAATTTTTTCTGTACACCATATCCGGATTTCGACAATTAATGTCTCTTCAGTGATGTTAGGAATCGAAACGGTATTTGGAAAGCCATACAATTTACCTCAATTTAGGATAGACTCTTGAATTTTGAAGAGTCAAAATAGGATGAACGGATCATATGAACTCGAAGGCAAATATAATACAAGCCCAAACGAAATAATATAAACAAGTCTAAATTGAAAACAACGTTCAAACCTATGATTGCGTTGGATAAAAACCGCAATTTTAATACGTGTGCATACAAAACAAATTTCTTGTTAGAGGGGTCTAAATACAGCACAAACAACATTTTCCAAAAGACCAAAAAAGTGAAAATATATTTTAACAAAACGCATTTGACAAACAGGTCGAACAACAAATGTTCTTAAACCCTGCTGACTGCCATTGGCGATTGCCAAATAAACAGATCACCGATGTAATAAATGGATCTTAATTATAAATTTAATACTAAATAGAAAACAATAAACTTGCGGAAAAGATGATATACCGCAAACAAAAGGTGCAATTTTTTTGTACACCATATCCGGATTTCGACAATTAATGTCTCTTCAGTGGTGTTAGGAATCGAAACAGTATTTGGAAAGCCATACAATTTACCTCAATTTAGGATAGACTCTTGAATTTTGAAGAGTCAAAATAGGATGAACGGATCATATAAACCCGAAGGCAAATATAATACAAGCCCAAACGAAAAAATATAAACAAGTCTAAATTGAAAACAACGTTCAAACCTATGATTGCGTTGGATAAAAACTGCAATTTTTATACGTGTGCATGCAAAACAAATTTCTTGTTAGAGGGGTCTAAATACAGCACAAACAACATTTTCCAAAAGACCAAAAAAGTGAAAAAGTATATTTTAACAAAACTCATTTGACTAACAGGTCGAACAACAAATGTTCTTAAACCCTGCTGACTGCCATTGGCGATTGCCAAATAAACGGATCACCGATGTAATAAATGGATCTTAATTATAAATTTAATACTAAATAGAAAACAATAAACTTGCGGAAAAGATGATATACCGCAAACAAAAGGTGCAATTTTTTTTTATACACCATATCCGGATTTCGACAATTAATGTCTCTTCAGTGATGTTAGGAATCGAAACGGTATTTGGAAAGCCATACAATTTACCTCAATTTAGGATAGACTCTTGAATTTTGAAGAGTCAAAATAGGATGAACGGATCATATAAACCCGAAGGCAAATATAATACAAGCCCAAACGAAAAATATAAACAAGTCTAAATTGAAAACAACGTTCAAACTTATGATTGCGTTGGATAAAACCGCAATTTTATACGTGTGCATGCAAAACAAATTTCTTGTTAGAGGGTCTAAATACAGCACAAACAACATTTTCCAAAAGACCAAAAAGTGAAAAGTATATTTTAACAAAACGTATTTGACTAACAGGTCGAACAACAAATGTTCTTAAACCCTGCTGACTGCCATTGGCGATTGCCAAATAAACAGATCACCGATGTAATAAATGGATCTTAATTATAAATTTAATACTAAATAGAAAACAATAAACTTGCGGAAAAGATGATATACCGCAAACAAAAGGTGCAATTTTTATTTGTACACCATATCCGGATTTCGACAATTAATGTCTCTTCAGTGATGTTAGGAATCGAAACGGTATTTGGAAAGCCATACAATTTACCTCAATTTAGGATAGACTTTTGAATTTTGAAGAGTCAAAATAGGATGAACGGATCATATAAACCCGAAGGCAAATATAATACAAGCCCAAACGAAAAAATATAAACAAGTCTAAATTGAAAACAACGTTCAAACCTATGATTGAGTTGGAAAAAAACCGCAATTTTTATAGGTGTGCATGCAAAACACATTTCTTGTTAGAGGGGTCTAAATACAGCACATACAACATTTTCCAAAAGACCAAAAAAGTGAAAAAGTATATTTTAACAAAACGCATTTAACTAACAGGTCGAACAACAAATGTTCTTAAACCCTGCTGACTGCCATTGGCGATTGCCAAATAAACGGATCACCGATGTAATAAATGGATCTTAATTATAAATTCAATACTAAACAGAAAACAATAAACTTGCGGAAAAGATGATATACCGCAAACAAAAGGTGCAACTTTTTTTGTACACCATATCCGGATTTCGACAATTAATGTCTCTTCAGTGATGTTAGGAATCGAAACGTTTTGCTCTCTGAACATTTTTATTCCGACTTGGGACACTACCAGAGAAGAAGAATAAAAATGAGCAGATATGACATGGTTGCAAATATATATATGTAAAACTCAAATGGACATCTAAATCTGACATCATAAAGAAATAAGATTCCAAATCGACGGCCATTTCTATATATGAGGACTGTATGTTGACCTTAAGATGTCTTGGTTAATTTTGCTGTGGGTTTGCTGTCCCAATGAAAGTCGACCAACCTTTGCTGTTGTCTTTGTGTACTTAGCGGAGAAGCAGGACAAAACAGTTGTAATGGTTAACACAAACAACCTCCCTCCTCTCAACGTGAGTCCTCTATTACCGATATGGTTATAATGAATTATAAATACATTTGTTTCTTGTTTTCAATATGATATGGGTTTTTCATACTAATCTTTTTCTGTTTATTTTTCAATTGGATGAAAAGGCAGGTGTTTGTTAGGACTACAGAATAAATTTAACATAAACAGTGTTTTTGTGTTTAATTGGTAAGGACAAAAAATATTTTAAAAGATAGATTTAATCCCCAATAGGTTGTCCTATATGTATGTAAAAAATTTGATAAGCTGATTTGAAATGTTTTTGATTTCCAGATTTAAATATGTCATCTCCAATGGAATCGGCACAATTAAAAGTTTGGCATATAGTGTGTGAAGTGTCTATTGTTGAGGATTGCATGTTGACCTTAAGATGTCTTGGTTAATTTTGCTGTGGGTTTGCTGTCCCAATGACCTATATCCAACATATTTTATTTATGATGAAAAACAAAATTGTTTACGGGTATTTCTTTTAGAAACATATCTATCAGGCGGATACCCAGTTGGAATTAAACAAAATAAATGGATCTCTTTGTTAGAGAAGGTAAAAAAGCCAAATTGGTATATTTGAATTGTTTACATCTGTTTTTAAGGGCTTTAAAAGTTTAATGTAGGTGCATAATTTGGGATTTTATGCATCTTATATACGTGTTTTACTTAATTATAGTATGGAGCTTCGAAATTTTTGTTAACTTTAAAATTATAGAAAAATTTTCAAAAACTGTCGAATTTGGTACATGCAAATACATTTGGATCCTTTTTGTGCATAAACATAATTTTTTTTTTTAAATCCCAAAAATGGGCAATAATTTCATCGAAAAGAGAAGTCGAGTGCACCTTTTTGTGTTCGGGCGTGTTTGAGTTGACTCATCTGTCTTGAAAAAGTATAAAGTAAAAATTTCTGATTCATCATCTCGCTTCAGATTCAATTATTTTAATATATTTAGACTACAGGTTGATTTGATAACATTAAAAATTCACTGTACCAAAAAATGAAATATATGGGTCAAGTGAAGTACCTTTCTAATGAGTGTTCATAACAATAGAGAAATGTGTTCGAATAACAAATTTTTACTAAAAGTACTTGACGACAGACTTTACAAGTGGATTTTAAAATGCATAACTTAAAAAAACTTAATGTTTTGTATGTTATCTAGGGTTGTTAGTCTTCAACCTCTGAAATGTTTTAGTCTGCCCTTCCACGAAATATTTAATTGGCAGCGCGTCATCCCTACAATGGCTTCCATTTTTACGATTGTATAATTGGTGCTAATCGTATTGCAGTTTTGTGTTTTTGTTTGATATCTATTCATTTGAAACACTCTGTACCCGATTTAATGTATATAAGATTGAGAATGGAAATGGGGAATATGTCAAAAAGACAACAACCCGACCAAAAAGCAGAAAACAGCCGAAGGCCACCAATGGGTCTTCAACGCAGCGAGAAAATCCCGCACCCAGAGGCGGGCCTCAGCTGGTCCCTAAATAAAAATGTGTACTAGTTAAGTGAAAATGGACGTCATACTAAACTCCAAAACATATAAATGAACTCATATTTATACTTGTTTGTAATTTGTTTCAAACACATGACTTGTGTTTATGTTAAGTTGTTGAATTTCTTCTATATTCAAAGTATGTTTAACACCATCAAGACAAAATCACATCAATAACATGCACAACTAAACTTCTGTTGTGCTCTGTATGCTGTACTGGGGTAAGGTATTTAAATCATATAAATAATATGTGGTATGAGTGCTAATGAGAGAACTCTCCATCCAAGTATCAATGTATAAAAAGTTAACAATTGTAGGTCAAATACGGCCTTCAACACGGAGCCTTGACTCACACCGAACAGTAAGCTATAAAGGACCCCAAAATGACTAGTGTAAAACAATTCAAACAGGAAAACTAACGGTCTAATCTGTTTATAAAAAAAGAGAAACGAGATACACATATGAACCACACCAACAAACGACAACCACTGAAATACAGGCTCCTGACTTAGGACTGGTGCATAAAAATGCAGCGGGTTTAAACATTTTAACAGGCGCCAACCTTCACCCTAACATGAGACAGTAGTGTAACATTTCAACATAAAAAGACACACTATAAAATATCAATTGAAATGGCTTAACTCGAGCAAAAAGACATTTAAACAAAAACAAGTAAACATGCATATATTCAAGTAAAGTTGATAAAATGAAAAAGCTAACATGGCAATTAAAGGGACGCTTAACTAATAAATTCAGCTACTTTTAACTACGGTAAACATCCATATTTTGATCGTGTGAATCTATAAGCTGTGGGTCCAAATGCAAAAAAAAAAAAACAAACAAAAAAAACATAGAAACCTCGGTTTTCATTATGATAATAATGAGAAAATGGAAATTGATAAAACTACCAAAATCAAACATTAAGGCAAACAAAAAAATCATTGCTTAGTTCTTTTTTTTTAATATTTTATTCTTTGAAAATATCAATCTGACCTTTTGAGTACCTTTTCAAAAAGGTCAGTTGGATCTAGTGCTTCCAGCTTTTTCAAGTTGAATACAAATATAAATAGAATTAAACGTGCGGTAAACACCAACGAGACAGCAAGCCAACAACACAATAAAAACCATAATTCATCTGATAACTAGTACAGTGCATTTAACGGAGGATGACGAAGAAATGTGCAATACCTAGTAAATACTGCAAAATTGATGTTAATCAAATATATAATACTGTCATTTGTAGACCATGATTAATATACTTCTTTGGAACTTTGTAAATAAAGTAATTCGTAAGAAGGTGTATGAAGATAATCGGATAAAAACTTGACGTCGGCCATAAAATTCCATTAATAGCAAAATTCAAAATGACACATAAACTCTTTATTACAACGGTTATGTCAGAATATTTGACAGGGTGTTTTCTTTCAGTATGTACTTGATAAATATGCAATAAATTCATTTTAACCTAGGTACTTCCATAAGGCTGAAAATCTCCTGGCTAGTCACATATGTGTAAGTACTAAAAAAAAACCTTGCGTAATACATTTTTTGGTATAAGCGTTCCCGGTGAATGTAAATCCAGAAAAGTAATTCGGACGCAACAAAATTGTAAAGTGTTATTTTAATTTTTCTACAAAAAGGCCCAGGTAAGACACCATGTTAAACAATACAAAAGAGAACATTCGCGGATATATATTTTGTTGGCACGCAACCCTCCTCCTATTGGGACAGAGGTATAGTAAAACAGCAAATTAATAAAAATACATCATTGCAGATAAATGTTTAATGATTTAACTTCAAGTACACAGTTTTGTTTGTTTTTTTTTGTGAGCTAAAAACAAGATCTGAACCACAAATAGGTTATTAAAGAAGTAGGCTTCTTATATTAGCAAATCAGATGGGTTGGCATATTAAATGTCCAGTGGCAAGTATTACATGCCCATCAGAACAATAACATGCTGATTTGATATGAACCCTGCTTTGTACTAGACTGACATGCCGAGTCAGAATTTTAACATGCTAAGCCAGAGTTTCAACATGCTAGTTAGAAAGGCAGCAGTCAGCAGGAAGACATCGTCGTGTGAATCTTAGTGTTATATGTCCACTTTTGATAACATTGAAAATACAGTCGAACCTCGTTGTGTCGAAGTCGAGTGTATCGTCACAAATTTGGAATGAATGAAATACGGTAAGAGATTTGTGTAAACTAGAAATTTGAACAAATAAATGTTGTGTATCTATATTTTTCATATCCAAGTGCAATGGTTTATCTCCCTAAACAACTATAATACACTATTTCTACACCCTACAAGTTTTTGTCAAAGCTACAATGTTCGGATCAAGTATATACGTAATTGTAGTTCCATCGGATTATTATTTTTTCATAGTAGGTAAATTGATTCTTATATATATATAAGAGAGTTTTTTTTTTTTTTTTTTTCTTTTCAGTTATTTGGTTTTCATTTTTATAAAACAATTGTAGTTCCTTTCAATTTTAAGTGAATTGTATGCATTTGAAATATTGTAAAGATTAAATGGTCGACAGGTCAGCAGGTCAGCAGGTCGACAGGTCAGCATGCTAAATGGTCAACAGGTCAGCAGGTCAACAGGTCAGCAGGTCGTCAGTTCAGCAGGTGGATTGTTGGAGCCAATTTTTTTATATGCTGGCCTGTCTATCTGCTGACTTGTTGACCTGTCGACTTGCTGCCCTGTAGACCTGTCGACTTGCTGCCCTGTAGACCCGCTGACTAAATAAATGGCTGCGGCTTTTAAAACGGTTTTAAGTGAGGATATTTTATCGACCTGCTGACTTGCTGATCTGTCGACATGTAGACCTGCTGACTCAATAATCCAATTGTTGGAGACCAATTATTTACATGCTGACCTGTCGACCTGCTGCCCTGTAGGGTTAGGGTCTAAGTTTCTATGTGAGGATATTTTATCGACCTGCTGACTTGCTGACCTGTCAACCTGCTGACCTGTCGACATGTAGACCTGCTGACTCAATAATCCAATTGTTGGAGACCTATTATTTATATGCTGACCTGTCGACCTGCTGACTTGTCGAATTGGTGCCCTGTAGAGTTAGGGTCCAAGTTTCTAAGTGAGGATATTTTATCGACCTGCTGACTTGTCGACCTTTCGAACTGCTGGCCTGTCGACATATAGACTTGCTGACTCAATAATCCAATTGTTGGAGACAAATTATTTATATGCTGACCTGTCGACCTGTCGACTTGCTGCCCTGTAGGGTTAGGGTTACTTGTCGATCTGTTAGTATATTGTTTAAGCCTCACCTAGGACTCAGCGTATGAATATTATAAATACCAGCGAAAGAATTTAGATGGAACTATTTAAACGCATATTATACTTGGGCCCAATGTTCTATCCCCACATTCCCATTGGCTTATTCATCTAGTTAGTTCAGAGAAAAATAATTTTATATGTTGTATCTTCACTATTTTTCGGGTATTTTTGCTGTTAAGTAATCGTTATCAAAATTATCTCAGCAGTGCTATGCTTTATTTGTTTGCACGGTTTAAACTAAATCTATGGACAATTCTTAGCAAATCCAGCAGTCTAGAATAGGGGATATTACACAGTTAAGAAATTCATGGTCTATCTCCTTTAGAGATATAGTGATAAATTTCTAAAACAATATTGTTTGTGGTGAAATGGGGATGCTTTATTTATTTATGTTTTTTTTCTATTAAAAAACGATTGAACAAAAAGTTACTCTTCGTACATATTCAATATAGTCATTATGTATTACATGTCTCTGATACAGTCAAATACTTAAGATACTGCACTTTTAAACCTTAATATAAATGTTAACCACTATTACCGAATAGTTATGTCCGTCTACAACTTATTTAAAATCAAAATTAATAATATCTTGTGTCTTCATAACTGTTGCCATAAAGTAAAGCTTAAGTAAGCTATATATTTTAGTTGTCTTTTCCAGCTTCTATATTAAATAAATAAATTATCTCTGAACCTTTCGTTTTGTAAATTTTTTGCAAGTTTAATCATGTGTTCTTTCCTCGTTGCCTGGCAAAATACCAGAACACCTTAAAAGTCTCTCACTCATTTTCATACAGGGGGAGGGGTAATTTATAGATCATTACAGTAGTTTTTGAGATAATAGGCAACCACTTGAAAAGTTTAGTCCAAACTGTCATTTAACTGTAATAACCACTATAAGTAGTCATTTAGCACTATTGTTTACAGCTTCTACTCTATTAGTTTTCAAGATAATCTGATAATAGTTTGTAAGCCTGGCACCATTGAAAAGTTTTAACAAGGAAACTCTTAATTTATGCACCACGCAAAAAAGCACTGTATGGTAATAGAATAAATTGTTTTAATTGTTCCCGATTGTGACATACTGTGAATGCGCATGGCCGGTGATGCATAGCAGGAGACGCTTACCCTTTACACGGTCCTGATATCGACCCATTTTGGAGTTCGTGCGATTCCCTCAGTTATTGGTTGTTACAGTGACTTGTTACGAGATTTGAACATGTGTAGTCTCATATAACTATGGTGTCTGTTTTAATTTTTGTTCCTTAGTTCCTATACTATTGACACCAAGGCGAATAGAGTGCTAACCTTTCTAATGCATCATTGTTTGTTCCTACTATTGACACACTATGATGCACTTGTGTTCTCTTAGTTTCAGAGGAAAAGACTTAAGAATAAAGAAAAATACTCAGGGACCTTAATTTCACCCATTTGAATAAACAAGAAGTTATTAAAATATAGTTTCCTGATAACATTTTTGCCATGTCTAGTATAGATTGGTCATACTGTCTCGGAAAAGATCAAAATGAAAGTGCATGTAAAAATAGGTGGTACCTTGTCGACATGTATGACACCTGATAAGAACGAATTGGAAATTATTTCTCCCTTTATTGTAAAAGACATAATGAGACTATTGAAAAGTTCAAAGACAATAAATTCTATGCGACTGTCATACAAGTGAGAGGTTTGGCTAGCTATAAAACCAGGTTTAATCCACCATTTTCTACATACGGAAATCCCTGTACCAAGTCAGAAATATGACAGTTGTTTTTCATTCGTTAGAAGTGTTTGAGCTTTTGATTTTGCTATTTTATAAAGGACTTTGCGTTTTGAATTTCCCTTGGAGTTCGGTATTTTTGTTATTTTACTTGAATGTCAAGTGATGGATAGTGTTCACATTGGCCTATTATTAGGTCAGGTGAAGACAGTTCTTTTTTTACTGCAGTTTCCATATATGTAATCATTCTACATTGTCATAAATGTTATTGACTTTGATGAGCCTTCAGAAGAGACACCTAATTTTGTTAATGAGAACAAGCTTCATGCGAGAATCAGTCATTATCAATGTGGAAAATTATAATTTGATTAAGAGATAAAATAATTCTGGATAAATTTTGCTCATATTTCTTTTCATTAATACCAGAACAAAACAAAAAACAGAATCAGAGGGGGTGGGGAGTAGACAAACGAACAAAAACAAAATCAGAAGAGTAAAGTTCTTGTAAATATGGACTTATTGATGAACGAATGTATACAAGAAGCAATATCTTTTGAAAAAATATAACTATTTGTATACACAGGCTAAACAATTTGTATCAGTTCAACCTATAGGACAAGATAAGAACATCAATGTTATACATGTACTATCTCTATAGATAGAGAAATGTATATATAAACTGATAACTTGGAAGTACACATACGATCTACATAGAGCAATAATTACATTAGATGTATGTTTCATTATTATACGTTATTTTGATTGGCTAACAGCAATGTCGCGTCATTCTTCATTTGAAAGTGAATTGCATGAATTGTAACATACATGATGACACACATTTCCACAATAAAGTGCACAGGTAAATAAAAGAAAAACTTGATAGTAATCGTGTTTTCATGATCATAGCGAAACAATGTAATTATAAGTATTGAATGCTTCTTTTAGTAATTTCATAGGGTTGTAAACGCGTTGACCGTGCGTACATTTTTAGAAAGATGCGCTTACACCCCAATGAATTTACGAAAAGAAGCATTCAATTCTTAAATACAGATGTGTAATGGTTGTAGATATAATTTTTAATTAAAAAATGGAAAAGGTACAAAGGGGTGTGGAAAAACGACAACTATACTAAAACAAAAACAAACAAAATAATGTAACTAAAATCTAAACAATCCGAAACCTACCTTAATCAAGATAACATTGGGTGATCCGGAAGGGTATTTATTCATGTTCCACTTATAACATGTGTCGTACAAATCGTTGGTTCATTAACAGCATTTGGTATGTCTTGAGAATAAAAAGACGCATTGTGTAAATAGCAAGAGGAAAATATCTTGTTCATCTTTAACAAATCATGATAGTGCCGGCAAACTTTGGAAAAGACGACTTTAACCTTACTATTAAGAACTTCTTGATAGCAACAATCCTCTACCAAAGAAATCGAGATAGGAAACTCCTGTCCTTCAATATATCAACACGAAAAGGTGCTGCTTGAATGTTGCTACACAAAAATGGGAAGTTCACAATTTGATAATTACCGTCTGTCTTAAAGTTCTGTTCCCAATCATCCATCAGTTCCAATTTGCCGATGCAAAACACACAACAGACCTAGCTGTATCTGCAGTATTCTAACTGCAATGATACAAATGCGACCACAAGTGAAATTAAAGAACCTTGCAAGATGATTTTTCTTTTGTATTTGATAAAATTCTTTCTGAATTCTGCTTCAAAGGAGCACAACAATACGTTGGCCAGAAGGGTGCACAATTAGTACCCA
The DNA here is from genome assembly GCA_017311375.1 of Mytilus coruscus. Classification (NCBI taxonomy): domain Eukaryota; kingdom Metazoa; phylum Mollusca; class Bivalvia; order Mytilida; family Mytilidae; genus Mytilus; species Mytilus coruscus. The sequence goes on from CM029600.1 coordinate 38,574,300, forward strand.
TCGTATATTTTGAAAGAACTTTTGAATGCATGACCGAACAGTTTAATCAATTCAGATAAAGAGCCCAGTTTTGGTTCACTCCTTCAGTTGATGGGCTTGGGAATTCGATTTTGAGTTTGGCTAAATGAGAGAAGTCAACTATTTTATACTTTTGTACGAGGAAAGAGACATAAATTGTACGTACTCTTACAAATGTTTGGAAATTGTAGATATCCTGATTATGATTCACACCGCCCATGAGTGGATAGTTTCTCAGTAACTCTCAAGCTCGGTTTATTGTTGATAAAATAAGTGTATAATTTGGGGAAAAAATTCCTGGAGTATTTGACGGACCCAGCAATTTAACGTTATTTTGAAATGACACTTTTGTAATTTGGCTATTTTGTTTATGAAAGGAAGGATCAGTTCTTCATCTTTGGTTGAAATTCAATAGTAGCAAAGAACATTGCCATTATTGTTCAGATTTCATTTTTGGTGAGTGGCTTGGGAGTATATGTTATCATGTTAACTATCGAAACCAAAATGCTAAAAAAACAATGTCCTTTGGACTTTTGCTCAAGCCTTATTTTGGACCGCACATTCGAATGTTTAGCTTTATTTCGTTTCACTGGCATATCCCCTGGCATAGATGGCCTACGATTTATTTGGGAATATTTTGGAATTGATAGTTTTAAGTAATTAATTTTCTTTAACTCCGTAATTGAATTTGCCATCGAAAACCCAACTTGTGAATTTTACGTAGACATTACGAGCGTCTTGAGTACTTAGTCTAGTATCTTTAATGGATTTTAAAATACAAAGCTGCAAAGGTAAGACACATTTATCCAAATGTGTTACAATATAGTTGATTTACTAGTCAATCTGAGAATACTAAAACATATATGTTTTAGTAGTCCCAGTCTGGTGAATTCGAAGTAAAATGTGTAAGTTTTGATAACCGGTGAACTGATTATGTTATCGAACAGTATAGTCGTTTGATGTGTAATTTTACCGACTCCGTCCTATTCCCGATTGTAACACTTTTACTCAGTGACGATTCACATGGGGGATGGTGCATGCATAGCAGGAGACGCTTATCTTAAAGACGCACCCAGTCTCGTTCCTTTTGGAGCTCGTGTCAGTTTTTGTTAGTTACATTCATTTATATAGATATAAGAAGATGTGGTATGAGTGCCAATGAGACAACTCTCCATCCAAGTCAAAATTTATAAAAGTAAACCATTATAGGTCAAAGTACGGTCTTCAACACGGAGCCTTGGCTCACACCGAACAGTAAGCTATAAAGGGCCCCAAAAATTACTAGTGTAAAACCATTCAAACGGGAAAACCAACGGTCTAATTTATATAAAAAACGAGAAACGAGAAACACTTCTGAACCACATAAACAAACGACAACTACTGAACATCCTGACTTAAGACAGGTGCAAACAAATGCAGCGGGTTTAAACGTGTTAATAGTACCAAACCTTCACCCTTTTTCTGAAACAATAGTGTAACATCACAACATAGAAATACACACTATAAAATATCAACTGAAATAGCTTAACTCAATCAAAGGACATATTAACACCATTGAACATACACTGAACAAATGAATTTGACCTATGATACAATGTAAATATAAAATAAATAAACTAAGGGAAGAATAATAAAAGTAACATGTTATATCGGTATGAAATGTTAAACAATTTAAGAAAAACAATATGCTCGAACAAAAATATCAGCCATTTAATTGCAATAACTTTGAACACAGGTAATCGATTGCCGAGTTTTTTAACATATGAAAACTGCTGAAATAACGATATCTATTGAAATAAACAGTGATGTACAGAGTAATTAAAATCCTAAATATTTTGTTATAACTGTTTTTGTTTTGTTGGATGATGTTATTAGTGTGACATAATTGTTAACTCATCATGTAAAAACGCATAAAAGATGACAGGTTTCTATTTCCGACGAGCGTCTCTTCTACATATACCACAAATCATGGTACCTCACATGCTGTTGCATACGAAAAAGGGTCGGAAAAGTCATAAACATATATCTTAGGTGTTTCAAATCACCATTATTTTTAATTGGTGTTTCTATAAAAAAAGTTTGAAAACTTGAGGTAACTTGGTTACTAAAGCTTGTAAACGGGAAAATAAGGGGTGGAAATTTGATTGGTTAACTTTCAGTGATGGTTATTATCTTATATGCAATGAAATGTCATGTGAAATTTTGTCTGTAGTACTGGACAGGATAAAACTTTACTCGTGCCAAGTATTTCTTTATTTGAAACAAAGATAAATTCTGAACATATTTTGAAAAGTGCAAATTTAAAAAAGACTAATAGGGGGGAAAAAATGGTGGTATTACACCTTGAAATGAACAGTTGAAAGGTCAAAATCAAATACTACGTGGAAGAGCATTTAGATTCTAAATTCCGATAAATTGTACCAAATACTGCTAAGGCAATCTATGTCTGGCGGTAGAAAAAAAGTAAAATAACAAAAATACTGAACTCCAACGAAAATTCTAAACGGAAAGACCCTTATCAAATGGCAAAACCAAAAGCTCAAACACATCAAACGAATAGAAAACAACTGTCATATTCCTGACTTGGTACAGGCATTTCCTTATGTAGAAAATGATGGATTAAACCTGGTTTTATAGCTAGCTAACTATAACCTCTCACTTGAATGACAGTTTTAGAAGTGAATACATTCTGATATAGAGAACCGATTATTCTCTACAATCATTATTATAAATAAACTGTTTACAAAACTTTGAATTTTTCAAAATACTAAGGATTTTCTACCCCAGGAATAGATAGCCTTAGCTGTATTTTTATATGGCCTTTTTTAACTTTTTTGATTCCAGCGTCACTGGTGAGTCTTTTGTAGACTAAACGCGCGTCTGGCGTATTAAATTTTAAGCCTGGTATCTATAATGAGTTAATTTGGAATCGTAATGGTGACTATCTCTCTTATCAGAAAAGAATCAACTAGGGAAATGTTTTGACATCTATAATATACACTCCACCGTCATATCTGCAGATTCGATTATACTGCATATCAGTTTTCGGAATGCTTTACATTGATATAAAAAAGTAGATGACAAATGTGGTGATTCGTTTTGCTAATTCTAAAGATATCTGCGAGTCTTTTCACAAAAAATCTTAAGATTAAAATTGATTGTAAGTTATACTGAAATGTGTATGACTTACGAGTATTTTTACTCTTAAGATTTTTTGTGAAAAGAGCCGCTGTTTACTGTGTTGTTGACTTTTTTGTTTGTTATTTTTTTTTTCTCTGGACCAAAATGATTTCCTTGCTTCTTGAACTAATTGTTTGTATTGCTCAGGACTGTGGTATCTACGTACGTTTTGAATATGCTTTTGCCATAGCTAAAAAAAATATTATTGAGCACCAATTCATTGCATACATGTGATACTAAAAAATGTCTGGAAATATTCTCTTGATGTCTTGTTAATTTAATCATTTCACTTAAAGAAACAGCTTTCGTACTGACTATTAAAAATGACACATACTTTAAAAATATGCGTCAGTGGTCAGATGAAATCATGTAGTTGGTAAAAATAATTTAACGCTCAGATATTTGAATTTTTAGATATGGTTTAATGTGATATTCTTCCACAACATCTCTGGAGCATTACTGTTAGAATAAATTAAAATAACTCTAACCATTCTGACGTCATCGATGTATATTGAATGTATAGGATGGTTTCTACACAGTTTCAAGTAAACGGTAGTGTACAGATATTTATCGACTATACTGTGAATTTTGGTAAGGATTGATGGAGTTTCAGAAAATATCTCTGTGAAACAAATTAAGGAGAAATTGATCCTACCTCATTGATTTACTTTTGCAAATTCTTAAATTGAAACTTTCGTAGTCAATAATGTCTTAATATGTAAAAAGCAAATGTGGTAAGATTGTCAATGACGAAACTACTAATACAATCAGAGACCTGATGATGTAGGTGTATAGGTCACCGTACGACCTACAATATTGAGCAAAATCTATACCGTGTATTAAGCTATGAAAGGCCCGAAATTACAAAACAGTCCTAACGAAAACAACAACGGCCTTATCAATGTACAAAAACAAATATGATAGACAGCGACCAACATCAACTACTGAATTACAGACTCTTGACTTGACAACAACATCAACCACTGAATTACAGACTCTTGACTTGACACCAACATCAACCACCAAATTACAGACTCTTGACCTGACACCGAAAAGAGAGGCAGAGGATACCAAAGGGATATTAAAACTCATAAGTCGTAAACAACCTGACAACGCAATGTATTAAAAAAGACAAATAACATGTAAAACAGCATAGAAAACAAAATGTATGTTCTCGTGAAACTGTAGAGACAATTCCAGACGACAAAACGTTAATTGGGAAGCACTTTGCGACTAAATGCTTATAAACAAAAACAAAGCCACATCTATCTCAAAAATGTGATTTACAAAGTTTCAAATGACTTAATATCATGTTCCACTTCCTAGTCCGGAACCTCATAAATGGTTGTCTTTTGCCATCTTACTTAGAATTAAAGCTTTTTGTCGTAACTACAATCTCACCCCTTCCCCGAATGTGACCTACCGAATTAGAAATATCACTGGATTTGTACTTACATGAGCAACACAACGGGTGCCACATGTGGAGCAGGATCTGATTACCTTTCCGGAGCACCTGATAGCATCCCCAGTTTTTGTGGGGTTCGTGTTGCTCATTCTTTGGTTTTCTATGTTGTTTTGTGTGCTGTTGTTTGTGTATTTGTCTTTTTCTGTTTTAGCCATTGCGTTGTCAGTTTATTTTCATCTTCTGAGTTTGAATGTCCTTGTTGTATCCTTCGCCTTTCTTTTCAAATAGAAATTAGAGAATTTTGTTGTTGATGAAAATTGTTTTGATAGTTTCTGTTTAAACTAATTTGTTTACCCTTTTTTTTTATTTGAGACTTGTATTATTGAAGACTGCATGATGTCCTCTAGATTTCTTAATATTACAGATATCCCCGAAGCTCGTATTTGTTACTTTTTTCAGAGGTGTATAAAAAGGACACTCAATCTCTATAGCTTAATGTAAATTAATTTCTCTAATTCTTTGACAATTTAACCCTTTCCGGACCCATCGTATAAAAAATGTAATCATCGTGTGCTTGCCGATGATCTCAGAAGATGATTGGATGAGTCTAAGGGTCATAAACTTTATAAGCTCACTGGATGAATCAAATTGTGCTCGTAGGTGGTAATGAAATTGACAATTTTGTGGAATGTGGAAGACACTCGAAGAGGATTTTCGTTTTATCAAAAATGAAAATTTCTTTGATAATCATTAGAGAAACAGATTCTTACATAGTTACTCGTGGTTGTCGGATTTATCCAATCTGGATAGTTAAATTATCAATTTTAACTATCACGATTAGATAAATCCGATAATCCACTGGTACCAATGTAAGAATCTATATATATACTAGATTGATGTTTTCTCTTTTTGTGCTTGCCCTGCATTTTTATGCTTGGAAATAATTGGAAGTGATTAATTATGAACTATTTTAGCGTGCATTTCATTTTGTACATATTTACATTAGTATTTGCCCAAATTTCAAAGCTGTGTTGAATTTGGATTTTTTTAAAATAGTATATTACACACTTGAACTATTTTTACACATACAATTAGTATTGTTTAAATTATTGACACTGACGAAGGCTATTTGTTAAGCCGAAATATTTGTCAACACGATTTTATAACATCATCTTAATTCGTATATTACCATCTTATATTAGTACCGTTGTGCAAATCTTTAGACTTATATATGACCCCTCTACCAAGAAATTTGTTTTGCATGCACAAGTATAAAAATTGCGGTTTTTATCTAACGCAATCATAGGTTTGAACTTAGTTTTCAATTTAGACTTGTTTGTATTTTTTCGTTTGGGCTTGTATTATATTTGCCTTCGGGTTTATATAATCCGTTCATCCTATTTCGACTCTTTAAAATTCAAGAGTCAATCCTAAATTGAGCTAAATTATATGGCCTTCCAAATACCGTTTGGATTTCTAACATCACTGAAGAGACATTAATTGTCGAAATCCGGATATGGTGTACAAATTTTTGCACCTCATGTTTGCGATATACCATCTTTTCCGCAAGTTTATTGTTTTCTGTTTGGTATTAAATTGATAATTAAGATCCATTTTGTTACATCTGGTGATCCGTTTATTTGGCAATCGCCATGGCAGTCAGCAGTGTTTAAGAACATCCGTTGTTCGACCTGCTAGTCAAATTCGTTTTGTTAAAATATACTTTTTCACTTTTTTTTGGTCTTTTGGAAAATATTGTTTGTGCTGTATTTAGACCCCTCTACCAAGAAATTTGTTTTGCATGCACACGTATAAAATTGCGGTTTTATCCAACGCAATCATAGGTTTGAACGTGGTTTTCAATTTAGACTTTTATATATATATAAATAAAAATGATTTAAAATCAGATTTTATGTGTAACTGTATACCGAGCTTTAATTTGATTTGAAGAATACTCTGTCCTCAATAATTTCGAATTTAGGATCTGTACAAACCGGCAAAACAAAAGCTTCTGTATGATTTTTATTTTTCGGTAGGGGGTGGACATACAGGCTTTAAAACATTGAATTTTGCATATTGTTTAAATACTGTTTTACACATAACAAAACCGCAACAAAAAAAAATGATCGACTTCAATATGTTATGAAATTTTCTGGCTGCTGTTTCCTTTTTGTTTTTAATGTTGTTACAATATAGGTTTTTTTAATCAGAAAATTTATTTCTTTGAGTTTTTGGCAAATAAAAAATGAAATAGTAATCATTTTTTTAGTTTAATTGCTTAAGAAAAAAATAAGATGTCATTGATATGGAAAACTAACGACCCTAGAAAAACATCCATAAAGTTGCAAAAAAATATTTTTAAAAATACAGGCTAAAATTTCTCTAGTTTAGAAAAATAACATAAAGGGATGAAGTATCCGTTTACAATAAAGGCACTCGTAAAATATACATGGACATTATCTATTTCTGATTACATATATCATTAAATCGGTTCGTATGTGCATGTCCATGTCCAGACTATATATACTAACAAACGTCGTCAGATGTTGATTTTTATTATATACATATAATAACGTTACATAGAAATAAGATGTGGTATGAGTGCCAATGAGACAACTCTCCATCTAAGTCACAATTTGTAAAAGTAAACCATCATAGGTCAAAGTACGGCCTTCAACACGTAGCATTGGCTCACACCGAACAGCAAGCTATAAAGGGCCCCAAAAATGACTAGTGTAAAACCATTCAAACAGGAAAACCAACGGTCTTATCTATATGAGAAACAAGAAACACTTATGAACCACATCAACAAACGACAACCACTGAACATCAGGTTCCTGACTTAGGACAGGTGCAAACAATTGGCTTTTTTATATTTTTCATTAAAATCCGTAATGTTGTTTTGCTGATCACAATCGTGATACACTCCAATAGTAAATGTTGAGAGCGAATGCGTAGAGACAACAATTTTAAGATTTCTAAGATAGTCTGAGAACAATGACTATGATTTCCTGTGGCAATACAAAAAAGTACTGGCAGACTTTTAATCGCGAAACATGTAGCTAAACTTTGGACTACTCCCCCGATTAGCAGAAACTGCAAATTGTGTGAACACGTTGTTCAAGATACACTGAACCATCAAATAAGTCTGTGCACAGAACTACAAACACAGAGACTCTTGCTATATAATAGATTAAAAGAATTGACTGGTGACAATTTCGTATACACACTGGTTTCAAAATCAGACGAGACCATTTCAGGTTTTCTGCTTGGAAGTCCTTAAGGAAGTATTTTCCTTTCTAAAATACTGTAGACTGTAAATACTTTTCCATCCAAAGTAACTCCAAAGTATTAAGTAACATTTCTAATTTTATGATTTCAAAACTTTATGATTGTACATAATATATGCATGTTGTCTTTCGTCAATCTCCCATAGGAGGAAATCAAGTATGATGATGATGATGTACAAAATACAACAGCTATATAACTGCATGTGCTATCCATGACAATGTTAAAACAATCCATAGAAAAACAACCGAAAAGCTTGATATTACAACTCTTAATTTCATGGTTGTAGCATAAAATGTAATTATAAGAATTGATACCTAAATTTATATAATTTTATAGGGTTGTAAAAGCGTTGATCGTGCGCACATTTTTAGTCCGCGCTTCATACACAATGTGCTTCTGTCAACGTTTTACACCCCAATAAAACCATAAATGGAGCTATCAATTCTTAGGTATATATTTTTTGCTATTTATAGAATCCAGCGTGGCGACGCATTCGGGATAATTTCTGTTTAATGCTGAGCTTTTTTTAATAGACCCAATTTTTTAGCTTCCCATATTTTTTAGATACCTGTTTGTTGGTTTATAGATACCTGTTTGAGAATCGCTTTTTATTTATATTTAGCAATTGTTTGCACATTTATTATGCATATGAAACTTGAAATTGTTAAAATCAAAACAAGAGGAACTAACCTGTTACGTTCAAATGCCAACATATAAAAAGTAATGTGGAGAGATGTGGATTTGAACGTAAATGTTCGATATTAAGGTATATGTAACAATTAGGATTAGGGGTCCTTCATTTCTGTTTTCTTTAATATTTTAATCCATCTGTCTCTATTCTTTATATTTTTGCCCATTATTCTCTATTCTTAATATTTTATCACCCGTTTTTCTCTATTTTTTTCCATTTTTCTCTATTCTTTACTTTTTGCCCTTTATTCTGCACTTTTTATTCCCTATTCTGTAAATCCCACCCAGGCCCTCATTAAACTGTAGGAAAGTTCATACGGTTTTGTGAATGAATAACTTGATGATTACAAATACACCAGTGGCCATTCCCAAATAGTGTATGTCATGCTATATTTGGTTATTCAAGTTCAAAGATCAAAGATAACCAAAACTACTTGAACACTTTTCCGGATATCTTTGAATGTCTTAATTTGTCTTGAACCCTTAACAATTTCAAACGGAACAATATATACATAAACTGAGATGAATGATTTAGATAAGAGAGAAAACAAGATCACTCGATTGGAACCTGAAAACTGACTAAGAACTTGGTCAAATAATCCTTTAAAAATGGGAATCCAACAGTCAATGCAAAAGATCTGAAAATACCAGGTGTCCTTTATTAACACAGTTAGCTGAAAACCTAAAATGTCAACAACATTAATATTGTTAAATCTCACATATAAAAATAAGAAGATGTGTATGATTGAAAATGAGACAACTCTCCACAAGAGACCAAATGACACAGAAATTAATAACTATAATAGGTCACCGTACGGCCTTCAACAATGAGCAAAACCCATACCGCATAGTCAGCTATAAAAGGCCCCGAAATGACAAATGTAAAACAATTCAAACGAGAAAACTAACGGCCTGATTTATGTGCAAAATAATGAGTGAAAAACAAATATGACATATAGCAACAAACGACAACCACTGAATTACAAGCTCCTGACTTGGGACAGGCACATACAGAATGTGGCGGGGTTAAACTAGATTGAAGGCGCACCAACCCTGTCCCTAACCTGGGACAGTGGTGTAACAGTTCAATATAAGAACAAACTATAAAGATAATTTGAAAAGAGCTTAACTTATCAGATCGGTACAAAGCAGAAACACATCTAACAAAAATACAGAGTGGACGTGGCAGGGTACTTATACATCCCCACAACAAAAAGACATGTCTGGAATATTCACTAGGGTCATGAGTATATATGTATAGTAGTATATGAAACATCTGAAAATGTATCGTTCAAAAATTAAATTTCATGTGATGTATGTTTCCATAGAACCCGTAATTTTGATTGGCTGACAACAATCGCTAGCACTCCATTTTCACAACAGCTATGACTGCGCGTGATATTCGTGACAGTGTTAAAATAATGCAAAGAAAGACAAACGAAACGAAAAGCTTGATATAACTCTTAATTTCATGGTTGTAGAATTAAAATGTAATTATGATTTTTATTGTTTTATAGGGTTGAAAAAGCGTTGTTCGAGCGCACATTTTTTGTATGAAGCGCTTTTACATCTCAATAATAAGATTGTAAAATGAAGCATTCAATCTTTAATATCATAGGTACTTGGGGACAGGACAATTTTTTTTTTGCCCTCCCCCTTTTTTCCAAAATCCATTATTTTTTTGTTTTCTATTAATTTCAATTATTTTCGTGTTTTTCTGTATTATACTGAACAGATATATTATGTTATGGAGGGGTATTTGCGAAAAATACCAGTCAAGGGACTGTGAAATTTCTCAAGCCGCAAGGCGAGTGAAATTTGGTCCCAAGACTGGTATTTTTGTTGTTGCTTTTAACAATTTCAAATTTCATATGCATAATAAATGTGCAAACAGTTGCTAAATATAAATAAAAAGTTTACTATCCACAGCGGTCACTGATATATTATATAGAGAGATATATCAGTGACCGCTGTGGATAGTAAACTTTGAATTGATAGTAAACAGCAAATACAAGTTATTTGTAGTATATTTATGTTCGTATAATACAGAAAAACGCGAAAATAATTGAAATTAATAGAAAACAAAAAAATAACGGATTTTGAATAAAAAGGGGAGGGCAAAAAAATGTCCAGTCCCCAAGTACCTATGTTTAATATAGGAAAGTAGCAATTCACAGTAATTGAAATGTTTAAGATTTTTTTTTTAAATACGGGCAATTCACATAAAACTTGACTGAATGCAAAAGTTGTAGCATAACTATTCAACATGCCTGATGTAGAAGACTGCATGTTGTTCTCTATGTGTCTTTCGGATACTCTTTTGTCTCATGGATGTTTACTAAAATTCTCTCTTTATTAGTATTCGATTTGTGTTAATAAGGAAATGGCTGAAAGAGAGCCAGAAATGTTATACTAAAGTTAGTTTCAAATCCACAGAGTTTCCATTGATCTTTGGTGACTCATATGCATTTACACAAAAGTATGGGGTATTGGCAATAATTACATAATTGAAAGGGTACACCTAAAATTTTGTAAATTGTTATTAAGTCTGAAAACATCAACACCCTCTTACATGATTTATGGGGAGCTTGGGAGATATCCTATAGACTTGGACATAAAAACTAGATTGATTTCTTTTTGGGGAAAATTAAACTCTGGTAAAGAGACAAAACTAGCAGATACTTTATATAAATTGTGCTATCACATGTCTATTAATGACAATGTGAATTTTTCATGGTTAAACAGAATAAAGACTATTCTAAACGAATGTGGTATCCCAAATGTGTGGGAAACGCAATCTTTTATAAATTGCAAATGGTTAGTTTCATTCATCAAACTCAGACTTAAAGATCAGTTTGTACAAGTCTGGCATTCGTTACTTGAAAACTCACCAAAAGCACTAAATTACAAACTTTTTAAAGATTTTTTGGAAAAGAAGGTTATTATGAAATTCTTGGGAACAAAATGTCTATTGATTTGAGTAGATTTAGGACCACAAATCACAAGCTCCCTTTTAAACAAGGTAGATGGAATAATATAGTTAGAAACAATAGACTTTGTCTTCTATGTAATAAAAATGATATTGGCGATGAATTGCATTATATATTAAGAATGTAAATACTTTGAAGAAAACAGAAAACATTGTATGTCACATTCTTATTTAAAAAATGCAAATATTGTCAAATACAAGCAGATAATGTCTTCAAAAAACAAATCAGAATTGATTAAACTATGTAAATTTATAAAGATTATTCACACAGGTGTATGTGCTCCTGGCTAAAATAGACTCCATATACTGTCTTAGCATCTGTTTTGTTTGTTCTGTCTTGTTGTAATGTAAATATTGTACATAATTGTCTTCTCTATACCTATGTATATGGTTTATTGAGAATAAAGATATATATACATATAGAACAAGAAGAAGACAAAATAATTAAACACTTAATTCTGATTTCTCAACACGTACCTTTCAGATGAAATAATACATGATAATTTATGTCACTTGAATATGATTTTATTATTGAGTAGAATCGGGCACATAATTTAATTTTAATGCATAAAAACAGGCGCAGAGCCAGCTATATTGAAAAGGGGGGGGGTACATATAATAAAAAAAAACAAATCGGAAAAAGGGAGCTTGTTGACACATTGCATAGACACTTGACTTGTTGGACACAGTTTATATACCTCCAGTGTCTTTTGGTTTTTGTATCGTTTGGTTGTCGTTTCATGGACATATATATACCCCACATTTCCTAATATTCATAATGCATAAAAATATGTAAATTCTAAATCGAGGAATTGAATTTCCTAATCAAACTTTCTTTAAAATATCAAGGATATAAAATTTGCATGAAAAGTGCCATTAAAGAATCCAAGTAAAATGAATATTTTCTTCCATAAGCAAATTGTGTAATTGCGGATAAACTGTTCTTTATCATCCCTGACAAAATGGGCTATACGGAAGTGTATTACAAATTTATGGGCAGAGTGAAAACTGGTCGGTTCAGAGTCAGAATGTGTCAGAGTATGGTGACCGTTCAAGCTCCTCCAGACTGTTACCGTGTGGGATTGTTCATAAAAAAGGTACATCATTCATCAATATAGCTTCCGTCTACAACGCGTTCTATACTGATATTTATTTTTATATCTTTATTTATGTAGTGGGGTTTTCCTTTGCCCCTAAAAAGCAATTTATGTACAAAATCAAAGTCCATTCCTGTAACTGGCTTCTTTTATAGAAAATGGCATCAAATCTAGGGAAATTTTAGCGCTCACAAACATTTGAAGTCTAGCCAATATGTGCCTGTCTTAAATCAGGAGCCTATAATTCGGTGGTTGTCCTTGGTTGTGTCACTCGTTTATTGTTTATATAAAAAAAATAGGCCGTTGTTTTTCTCGTTAGAATTGTTCACATTTTTGCATACCGGTGTCTTTTACAGCTGACTATATGGTATGGGTTGTGTTTATTGTTAAATGCCGTACGTAACCAACTCTGGGAGATAGTTGTCTCATTGGCAATCAAACCGTATCTTCTTATTTGTATACTGATGAGAATGATTTGTAATTGACTGGTACAAACACTTTCAATACCATAAATAGCTACATTCGAGATGCATCTATCAATTGCAGTTCAAATTTTCTCAAAATTTGCTCGTGGCATTAAAAGAAATATTTCTGAATGAAATTTTACAACTCATACAAGAATTGTGAATGTAGGTAAATTGTTTCTTCGTCAATGAAACGAAGAAATAATTTAGGACGATATAGAACTTTCTATATGTGAAGAGCCACTGTTATAAACTGTACCCCGAAATAATAAACCTTCTCTCTAACGTCGTTTATCTGCTCTGCTTGGACCTCTTTTTTTCTTAGTTATTCGGAATTCCATTAATACTTGATACAAACACGATTTTTTTTCTGACTTAATAACCAAGCTGGATTTATATACGGAAACAACCCCATCTCCTAACAGATTACTTGCATCAAATAAGGACGTGTAGTAAATAGATATAAGAAGATGTGGTATGAGTGCCAACGAGACACCTCTCCATCAAAGTCACAATTTGTAAAAGTAAACCATTATAGGTCAAAGTACAGCCTTCAACACGGAGCCTTGGCTCACACCGAACAGCAAGCTATAAAGGGCCCCAAAAATAAGTTCACAATTGCATGCAAAAGTCATTACTCCAATTAGTTGACTGCTGAGGCGAATATTTCTTATCTATATGAGAACATGGAAAACGCCAATAACTTGTGTATGTAAATATTTAGTAGAATTAAACTAAAGACAATATAAATAAAAATAGTTTTGTTGATTCCACCAGAGACCTATAATGTGTTATATGGCTCTGCTTCCACAATTATTTAAAGCAGCAGTAATTTGACTAATTATGTTTACCTGTTACTGAATTATGTAAAAGTTTATTTATTGCCAAAGTCAGAATTATTCCGTTACTTAAGACAAGATTACCAAACTTCTCTCAGGCCTTTTAGCTATGCATACGTTTCCGGGTTTATCATTCAACAGATATCTTGGGATGGTCAAGCCTATTTATACAATTTTCAACAGTTATATTGTACCGTAGGTGTTCATTCATTAAACTTTCTGACCTTCCTGTTCTTATCGCCTATACTTCAACTCCGGATTTAGAACTACTGTCCAATGGGAATATTTACGTAAGCAAGAGTATAAAAGGCACTGGTATATTCAGTCCTATCAGTATTTCGTTTTTCGTATAGCAAAGGATGTACAGCGCTAAGGCTCTGATTCTTTGCGCCGTCGCCGTCTATCAGACGGTGACACTTTCGAATGCAGCAGGTCAGTGTTTTTGTTTGTGTTAGGGTTTTCCCGCTTTTTTCTAATTTCATTTGGTTTTTTTCTCGGTTTCATTTTTTTACAATTAAAATCTCGGTCCTCAATTAAAGAGAATGCTTCCATACATCAAAGACTTTAGAAAACCCAAGACAATATTATTCACAATCTTCTGATTATTTTTTTCTGATATAATTCAACTTATGTTATCATTTCTAAAATGAATGAAGGCATTATTTTGCTAAGAAAAGTGAGAAAATTTGAGTGTTAATGTTTCATCAAGATAAAAAAATATATGCCTTCAGATTTTTTCATCACTCTCGTTGCTTTATTCGATGTTGAAATGTAATCTGAAGGATAAGAGACAAAAGAAACTACTTTATGCATTTTTTTTTAATTCTTTCATGTTTTATATCTCTGCTAGTGTGGTACAATTTTTTTATTTATAATGTTTCCTCTTTGTATTGTTTTTTAAAGGAAAACGGTAAATGTGCTTTAAAAGAGCTATAAAGTATACAAACTTGCTTTGAACTTTTCGTCTTTTCGAACCAATCAAAATTCAAGAACCCCTCCTAAAAAGATACAAATAGATAGCACTTATTGTCACAATACTGGTAACTATTCCGAACGTGTTTACAAGACAAGGTAACAGCTGACCAATTCAGTCTTACCTAACATAGGCACGAAAGAGATGAGATTATCAGTAACCATACGTGACTCTAGCTGTTCTTGCCAAATGATAAGACTTCATGGACTATTCATCTCCTCTTAACTCAGTTTACAATTTAGTAAACATTTTAAGATAGATTTTAGTAATTCAAAATCATTATCATAAAAATTCTACTTTCTGTACATAAACTGTGTTACTTTTTGAATTTTTTATTCATTTTAAACGACTTTATATAAAAAGAAGATGTGGTATGATTGCCAATGAGACAACTGTCCACAAGAGACCAAAATGACACAGAAATTAACAACTATAGGTCACCGTACGGCCTTCAACAATGAGCAAAGCCCATACCGCATAGTCAGCTATAAAAGGCGAAATGACAATGTAAAACAATTCAAACGAGAAAACTAACGGCCTCATTTATGTACAAAAATGAACGAAAACAAATATGTAACACATAAACAAACGACAACCACTGAACTTCAGGCTCCTGACTTGGGGCAGGCACATACATATATGTGGCGGGGTTATAGTTTTGCTTTACAAAGGATATACGATGGCATACCATTAAAAAACTATAACGCCAAAATGACCCGAAAGTCTGATATACATGTCTGACATTTCATGTAGAAATACCATCACACAGTGCCTTTCTGGGGGACTTAGCGGAAGACCATTTGATATTCTTGGGGAGGCGGATTTTTCCGGAATGATCATTTATTTTCATCTGTTGCTACGCATGCTAATTTTTATTTGTATCTGGCATATCGTGTTGCAGAATATTTATTTTCATCCTGTCTTGTGCAAAATTATTTATTTTCAGTTATAACCAGGCCAAGATATTCATTTTCATAATTCTCATGCACGACCTCAGAAATTAAAATGGTCGTCCACTTAGTAAATGAATAAGAATGCACAACAACAACTAAGAGGTCAAGAAAATCGCAATATGTGACAGGTCTTTTTGTTTTTTGTGTCGTTGTGTTGTTATGTATCGACGTATATACCACATCTCCTTGTCTTCATTATTATACCATATGATATCGTTTGAAGACCGAACGTATATAAAGTACTTTACCTGCTGATATAGTAGGGTCTGGGTGGGCGTCTTCTGTATCCTTTATTTTTTTATAAGATTTTCTCTATTTTTTTTTTTCATGATATTTTAACCCCCCCTCCTTTTCATCTATTCTACTTATTTTTGCATATTTTCCCTCATTTATTGTTGGGGCTCCCACAGGGTACCCCCCTCAGGTCGCAAGGTCGCTTTTAAATTCGGCGCAAGGTCGCGAGGTCGTTTTAAGGGAAATGTACAGGTCGCAGGTCGTTTTTTCCAACATAGAGGTCGGATGTCGTTTTTATATTTAAAGGATCCATTTAGTCATTGTTGGTTGTGTCGATTATTGTGTTATTAAACCAGGGACATATATCATGTATATGTTCCTCATTAAACCTTTTAGCTTTAAATTAGATATTTGGACATTTTGCTGTGCTCTTGGGTTCGATTGCTCTTGTTTTGTTTGAGGCCATCCAGAGATGGCTGTCTGTAAGTGGGAAGTTCCTGTTCTATTGAAGTTCGTGTCGTCAGCTCTAGATTTATTTTTGTGTGGCATTTAATGATCAATATGTGATGTCTTCGTGCCATTAACCCATATCCGTTCTTTTCCATATTGAGACCAAAACAGGACTTGAACTTTTCGATTTTTCAGAACAGTAGTTTCAACCAAACATTCAGTATTTCACTAATCCAACACAATATTCATATTGAGCAAGTCCCCAGAACTCTTATAAAATCACCGGGGATGTAGAGCTGGATTTACTTACTGAGATACTTTGAACACGATCTATAGACTGATGGCAACAAGGAAATGTCTTGAAGACAGGGGTGTCCTGCTCGGCGCTTATTTCCATTTTCGATGGAACTCCCCCATTTTTACACAGTTGTTAGTCCATATCATGATAAATAAAGAGTACGGTACAAAATTTCATGAAGATTCGACTTGAAACTTTTTAGGAAATCATCTTAAACGCAAAGGTAAACCAAAGTGTAACTGACGAACGAACGGATGGACGAACAGACCGAAAACTATATTTACCGCAACAATGTTGTCGGGACATAAAACATGAAACTGATCATCAACCTTACTTGGATACATTTGTCTCTTTGGAGCACACACAGAGACGCTAGTAGCTAGTGCCCTATGCGCTAGTGATGACCATCGCCCATAGTGTCCATAGTGTATTTGAAGCAATAACCCAGACCAACTTAAATCTTTTTAAGAAACAAAAATGGTCCAAAAATGATCAATTTGACAATTTGATAGCTTATCAGGCTCTAGAAACAAAGAAACGAAGACTTCTAACCGACTATAGATACAAAAAGGGTCACAAATAGTTCAAAATTGATTATTTGAAAACTGCATGTTGATTTAAGATGAAAATCGAACTTAACTTGTACTTTATAGTGCTAAACAATTGGGAACAAATGAAATAAATCTTTGATCCGTTCTCAAGTTTTCATCTGGATACCACCATGGGACGGTCAGACAGATGGAAGTACGGACGGATGTAATACTTCTCTACTGCGTGTAGTGGAGTATAATAAAGTAGACAAAAGTGTGACAGATGGCCGGAAAAACAGTATGGCTGACCATGGTTGGTGGGACCAACAGTCAGCAGTTTATGTTTAATAACAGACATGTGATTTGGGCATTTTATTTTATCAGATCTACCATCCTAATCGGTCATGACGCCAGCCGATTGTTCTTCCCGATCTAGTTCTACTGGTGGGAAGAACGTAGGATTCCGACACAATTCTCTGAGGAACAACTCGGTCAACATTGTCAGTCTCATTTTCGTCCTCGTCGGATTCTTCTTCAGGGCGAACCAATTGACATTGATCAAGAACAATGTTGTAGTCACCTTCATTAAGATGAAAATGGTCACAATCTTCTTCGTTCATTGAAGTATACTCTGACTTGTCAAGTTTCCGGATTATCGAATCTTTTGTAGTTTTCTCTGCGGTAGTTGTTGATGGCTTTGAAAATTTAAAACATGATTCCTGATCTTGTTGGAGAATGAGTATAGGGTCAACGACGTTTGATGACGGATCATCTACAACTCTGTTAGGCAAAAAGGCCATTAGATACTTGCATTACTCGCACTTGCAAAGTATCTGTCAGATAACCGAAATGGCGACAAAGGACCACAAAGGAAAACATCGCACCCAAAATGGCAAGGTCGTTTTTAGCGTGGGTGAAGTCGGAGGTCGTTTTTTTTCCCAAATTTACAGGTCGCAGGTCGTTTTTAGAAGGCCCTCAGGTCGGAAGTGGCCTCTAAAAATCCCGGAGGTCGCAGGTCGTTTTGACCCTGCGGGAGCCTCATTGTTTATCTATTATTCTCTATTTTCTAAACTCCATCACTAAAACCCTGCTTTTGACCGACGCAAGTGATGTACTAGTATTACCATTATGTTCTAATTCGTAACCTCAACCGAACATAAAACATTTATAAATATAATACAAAACTCTCACATGGGAGTAGCCACTTGCAAAAGTCAAGTGCATTTTTATTCAGATAATAAGTACACGTAGTTTTTTTTATATCAATGAGAATTGTCTGTCTCAAAATAGCACACCAATATTTGCGACCCATCTTGTACAATCAACCTGTAAATAAATAATTTTTATAATTATTTACTTGGAAAAAAGCCTCTACCACACTTGACTGCAATGACTCGAATGACTTAAACTACTATCAAACCACCCGTGCATGAAATTCTACCCGTATACTTTTGTTATCTGTTATTCTGAAAATATATTTATTGTTAGCTGTTATTGTCTTATTCCTTGTTAGCTGTTATTGGACTATTAGTTTTTTGTTATCTGTTATTGTGAGAATGTATTTGCTGTCAACTGTTGTTGAAAATTGGAATGTTAGCATTTTGACAGTCAATCTTCAGTAGAAATTGAATTGGGATTTTTCCACTAGTAACATGGTGGTCCCGTATTCGGAGAAGGATTCAATTAACATATAGACATTTGAATGGGTTGACAGTACACTAGTCATTTTTGGGGCCCTTTATGGCTTGCTGTTCGGTGTGGGCCAAGGCTCCGTGTTGAAGACCGTACTTTGACCTATATTAATGGTTTACTTTAACAAATTGTGACTTGAATGGAGAGTTGTCTCATTGGCACTCATACCACATCTTCTTATATTTAATCACAGATCATCACATAAACATTTTAATATTAGGTGGGTCCAGGACCATTACAGTATATATTATTATTATCCTTTGTAATAAATTACTTTTCTATGAACATGTATTTAAAATTATCTTGATTTTTACGTATAGGGATAACGATCCTTGTTTCCTGTATGTGCATATTAAATTCGAACAATTCTTTTAAAATATTACAAAATTCGTAAGGGTTCCGCGGAACCCAGTACAAGTGTCTCGCCTACTTTTGATGTTAGTTGCAGGCTCAACAAAATGGGTAAAAGTTATTAAATAAATGGGGAATGTGTCCATGGGACACAGATGATGCCCTCTTGCATATCATATACAGTTATAAAGGGACATAACTGAAGAACAGTAAAAGTGACCCTACCCAAATTTGTACTTGATCTGCGTTTTGTGGTAATACGTATTGTGTATAAGTTTCATAATATTTGGTTGATGCAAACTTAATTTACTCGGAGAACGGAAATGAAAAATTCAGCAATTTTTTCCATTTGTAAAGGGCATAACTAGAAAATTTAGTGACAACCCTAAAATTCAAACTTGATCTGTATTTTGTGGTAATAAGCATTGTGTATAAGTTTCATTGCATGTGGTTGAAGCAAACTAAAGTTAGAGAACGGAAACTAAAAAATCAGCATTTTTTCATTTGAAAAGGGCATAACTCTAGAACGGTTAAAGTGACGCCCCAAAATTCAAACTTGCCTTTTGTCATCATAGGCTATTTCCTAGTATCGATAAACCTGAAAATCATAAACGGCATTTTCTTAAATTAAAATATATAAATAGAGGTATTGATTTTATTAACTTATCTAGTATATTCAATGACTCTACCATCCAAAGCCAAATACCTCCATATTTTGATAATATAGAACCACCTATTATTTCGTATTCTTATAAAAACCCAGCAGAAGTTTGATTTTAATTATACATCAGTTACATCAGACGTCAATATAGTAAATAATGTTCCTTCCACTTGAGATTGTGAAACATCTAGTTTTAGATATGTTCCCTATGGTCATGTCCTTACAGGAGACCTCAACATCGTCGAAGACCGTGAGGTCATAACTTTTCTTAAGAAAGGACCGAAATATCGTCCTACATCTAAAATAGATTGGAAACAGTGTCGTAAGGTTATTAAAGACGCTCTGTCTGTCTACTGTAAAATTGGTGTAAACGTGAAAATCTGATAAAAATCTCTAGACAGTTATTTGAATAAAATTATGAATACTGTTAATATTCGTATATCTCATTTTGAAAACAATTCTGAAATTAGTAATAGGGTCCATGATATTCCATTTCCAGAATAAAAATAAACTCAAGTACTCGCAAAGCGGTTTGTGTTCGTACCGGCAGATAAAGCAGCAAATAATGTAGTGGTGGTGTGACGCATATACTACACGGAAGTTCTCCAAAACGAAATTACAAATTCATCTACATTCAGGTCCGTACGCTCCACAGAGAGTCAAATTGTAAACAAGCATATCACTGCCACTACCCAGCTTAAAGCCTCTTCCGAACATTTGAAAGTCCTTCTATGTACTGGTTACCTAAATTGCACAAAAACCATTTAAATTCCGTTTCATCTCCGCATCTAGTAAGTGTTCTACTACCAATCTATCAGTTCTTCTAACTACCTCCTTACTACTATCAAAAACTTGTTATTAACTTTTGTAATAAAGCTTATGAAAATAATGGTATTAATTATTTTTGGAGTGTTAAAAATTCTTTAGAGGTTTTAGATAAAATACATGCTTTTGATGGTCCTTTTAATTCTGTTGACAGTTATGATTTTTCTACTCTCTATACTACACTTCCACACAATCTTATAAAGAAAAAGTTTTCATATTTAATTAAATGGTCTTTTGAAAAATTTCATTACAAATTTATTTGCTGTAACTCGTTTAAAGCCTTTTCTGTAACGAAAAGGAAAGTATGCTAGATACACTTACTGGAAATGTGAAGATATGATTGAAGCTTTAAATTTTCTCCTGGACAACATATATGTACGTTTCGGCGATAAAGTGTATCGACAAGTAGTAGGTATTCCTATGGGCACTAACTGCGCCCTTTAATAGCAGATTTATTCCTGTATTGCTATGAATCTCAGTTTATGACCAAACTCAGTAAAGACACGTCATTGTTACATTTGGTTGATACATTCAACAATACCTTCCGTTATCTAGATGATATTTTTCGTTAAATAATCCAGAGTTCTCTAAATATACTACCGAAATTTACCCAATAGAACTTACTTTAACTAAATCTAACATAAACAGCAGTAGTTGTCCTTTTCTGGACTTGGACATTTCAATCTCTAAAGGAAAACTCCATACGAAAATTTACGACAAAAGAGACGATTTTCATTCCCTTTGTTAATTTTCCTTTTTAGACGGCGATGTTCCTTTGGCTCCATCATACGGTGTGTATATATCCCAACTCGTTCGTTATGCCCGTGTGTGTAGTGATGTCATAGATTTTAACGAACGTAATCAATGCATCACTAGTAAATTATTAAGTCAGGGATTTCGTTACCATAAATTACGTAAAACTTTTGCTAAGTTCTTTCATAGATACAAAGATTTGATTAGTAAATTTGGCTGTACCTGTAGAAAACTGATTAAAACGGTATTTCACATCCTACATTTTACGGTAATATTGTACTTAAAGCGCGGAAATCACTATATGATCCGTGTAAACTCATTGAACCTTTAAATAAACTTATTAGTTCAGGTTATCTTACCAATGTTGTAATTAGATCTTTGAATATAGTTTACATTGGCACTAATATCGATTTTGTCATCAGCAAATTAAAACATAACTAAATTTGTATTTTTTCAAACGGGATGTTTAAAGACACACCCACGTTCATTTTGATCTATAAAGAGGTTAAATTCTAACTATCCTACTGTCTGTCGATACATTTATTTTTGGCATTGCACTAGTCATGTCTTCTTTGACTATCCATGACGTTAAAATACTAAATCCCTGGGATGTGTTTTAGTTGATTTTAGTCTCTGATGCATGATTTTTATTATTAATTGTTTTGGCTTTTAACTAGTGTCAGTAATTGCGAGTACTCTCAAATAGTACTTTCTTGTTTATTTGACCTGTTGATACTAATTGTAATGCTATTTTTGTTATTTAATGTTATTCAGGGTTATATCTGGTCTATATACCAGCTTTGATAAGTGTTTGGTACTATTATAAATTTCCACTTCGTACTATGAACATCAAAATTATTTATTTAGTTAAACTATTTCCTTTCTCTATTGTAACTGTATACGTATAACTAACAACAAAATTATTTTATTTACCTGTGTTTAAAGTTATTGCAAATGGCTGATATTTTTGTTCGAGCATATTGTTTTTCTTAAATTGTTTAACATTTCATACCGATATAACATGTTACTTTTATTATTCTTCCTTAGTTTATTTATTTTGAATTTACATTGTATCATAGGTCAAATTTATTTGTTCAGTGTATGTTCAATGGTGTTACTATGTCCTTTGATTGAGTTAAGCTATTTCAGTTGATATTTTATAGTGTGTCTTTCTATGTTGTGATGTTACACTATTGTTTCAGAAAAAGGGTGAAGGTTTGGTACCATTAAAACGTTTAAACCCGCTGCATTTGTTTGCACCTGTCCTAAGTCAGGAATCTGATGTTCAGTAGTTGTCGTTTGTTGATGTGGTTCATAAGTGTTTCTCCGTTTCTCGTTTTTATATAGATTAGACCGTTGGTTTTCCCGTTTGAATGGTTTTACACTAGTAATTTTGGGGCCCTTTATAGCTTACTGTTCGGTGTGAGCCTAGGCTCCGTGTTGAAGACCGTACTTTGACCTATAATGGTTTACATTTATAAATTTTGACTTGGATGGAGAGTTGTCTCATTGGCACTCATACCACATCTTCTTATATCTATTGATCTGTATTTTGTGGTAATAAGCATTGTGTATAAGTTTCATAACATTTGGTTGAGGCAAACTGAAGTTAGAGAACGGAAACCAACTTTGGGACGTACGGACGGACGTATGTATAGACGGACAAGGGTAAAACTTAATGCTACGGCGGGGCATACAAACTTCCTCTAGATACTATCTTTTGATTGTAATTTAAGAAGCTTCTGTCCAAGTTTGGTAAAATCCAGGATGGTTTATGAATCTAATAAATGTTTTAAAACTTTAACTGCAGACTGTATGCAATGTAAACAGAAAGAAAAACTTATTAAAGTCCATTTATACAATCATGTTATAAGTAAAATATGGAAATACAAGAAATAAATTTTTACAAAATTTCCTTCTAGATACAAGCTTTTGATCATAAACAAGCTTTGGTCCAAGTTTGGTAAAAATCCAGGATAGTTTAAGAAAGTTATTAAAAATTTTAAAACTTTAACCACAGAGTGAATGTAATGTAAACTGGCAGAAAAACTAAGTCCATTTATAAGTAAAATACGGATAAATAGGATTATTTTTTTACAAAATTTACTTCTGGATACTATTTTATGATCATAAACAAGCTTCTGTCCAAGTTTGGTAGAAATCCAGGATATTTTAAGAAAGTTATTCAAATTTTAAAAACATTAACCACAGAGTGAATATTTGTGGATGCCCTGACGACGACGCCGCCGACGGAATGTGTGATCACTATGTCTCGCTTTTGCGACAAAAGTCGCAGACTCGACAAAAAGGAAAACATATGGCCAGGGATACCTGATGAGGATGGCATTTAAGTCCTATTTCCATACGACCAGTTAACCTAAACACCTTTTATATAATAAGGAACACAGACTCAGCTCTGTGATTCTTTTCTAAGAATACACTCATTATTTAAATTACAAGCAGGTGTGAGCTTCTTTAAAAGTACAAAAATAAATGCTGAAAAAGTATTTCATAACAAAAAATATTACCATACATTGAGTAAACCAATTCTAGATATATAACTCTAAAAACATGTTCATAGAAAATTGAATTCATTACAAAGGATTATAATAAGATATATACTGGATTTGTCCTGGACCCGACTGATTTTAATTTTTCAATTACTGTTATCTGTTTTATATATCCAATCAAACAGACTTATCTATAAATAGCATAAACACGTGTACCTTAAAACACAACAAACTTGCATCTTTGATAAATATAATTATGTACAGGGTATTCTGTTTCGTGTTGCATTAAACCTTTACAATAATATCCTCTCAAACCACTGAGCGTTTTCGTCAATTGTTTTATAATAATTCAATCTCCGTTATTTGATGTAGATACTGTTGTACTATGATCAATAAATAACTTATTCAAACTAAACGTACTGCGTATATAAGGGTCGTGGGTAAAGTAGGGGTCCTTCATTTTTTGTATTGTTTAATCTGTTAGGTCATTTTTCTCTATTCTTATATTTTGTTCATTATTCTCTATTCTTTATAGTTTAAAATGCACCCATTATTATCTTTTCTTTTTTTTAAAACTATTTTTTCTCTATACTTTTTTTTATTTTTTTTGGCCCTTTATTCTGAACTTTTTGCTTTGTTTTCAATATTCTGTAAACCCCTTCCTGACCAAGCTCAATTACCAATGGACTACCCGCCTCGCAATGTATCTTAACTTTGACGTTACACTGTTTATATGTATCAACCTATCAATTCTTCTGCTTATAACGTTGTGTTGTTGTTAAAATAGAATTCAGAATGGAACGGGGAATGTGTCAAAGATACAAAAATCCGACCAAAGAGCACAATACAGCACAAGACCACCAATGGGTCTTCAGAGCAGCGACAAAAGCCCGCACTGAGGGAGGGCTTCAGCTGGCCCCTATAAACAATAACGGATACTAGTTCAGCGAAATGGACGCCACTCTAAACTCCGAAACATGTAAATGAACCAAAATAAAAGAAAAACACACACACAAGACTAACAAAGGCTAGACTTCCTAACTTTGGACAGGCGCAAACATGCAGCAGGGTTAAACATGTTTTGTGAGATATCAACCCTCCGCCTATACCTCTATCCAATGTGGAATAAAAAAAAAAAAAAAAAAAAAACACAGGAATAGTATTATACACACAGTAAAACTCAGTTTAAAAGAAGTCCGATTGCGAAGTTAAATAGGTAACAAAAAAAAAAACAAGCAAAATGACAATGATCAACATAAATTAACAAAAAAACCCACTTGATGACAAGCGTAAGAGTAAATATAGCGATAAAGTGACTATTCAATTCTTTGTGATAAATATACGTATACACGGTCGATACCTCTGCTGGTGGACTATCAGTCCCTGAGGGTATCTTCAGTCCAGTAGTCAGTGCTTCGGTACTGACATGATTTATAACAAACATTTTTAAATTTGTCCGTTAATAAATTTTGAAATTATTAGAAAGTAAGGTTTCAACTCCCTCAGGCAAAGTTGACCTTAGATGGATTTGGCTATTTTTAATGTCCTTTTTGGTATTATAGCTATTCAACTGTTTCGGTTCTTGTACATCATTGGCTTTCAAATATTTTGCTTTGAGCGTTCCTGATGAAGGTAAATCCAGAAAAGCGCTTCGGACGTATAACATTTATAACGTATTGTTTACGCATTTATAACGCATTTTTAGTGAAAGACATTATTGTAAGTTTTTCGTCTCTCTGCGATATACGTTTAGTGCTGCCAGTATCAGATCATAGTTTCATCTTTTTTCATACATCGAGAAACAATACTCATTTTTTTAAGGGTATGCAACATCGGTATGATATAGTCATGAAAATGATTTCTGTGTAACGTTAGATGTCATAAAGAAAATAAGGAAACTGGGTGTCTTAAACTAAATTAAACGTTTAAGTGGTGGAGGTTGGGTGATGGCAAACCATTTTAACTCATACTCATAGTATATTATCTGTACTAACTATCTTTTTACAGGATGTTCAACAAAAGCAGATGTAACATTCGTTTTAGATTCCTCGGATACAGTCGGACAAACAAACTTTGCAAAACAATTAAACTTTGTTAAAAATACAGTGAACAATTTAGATGTAGGTGGAGACAAAGTGCGCGTTAGTACTGTGACGTTTAGTTCAGGTGTGCATAATCAGTTTTTCTTGAACAATTATGCCACCAAAACAGACGTTATGAATGCCATTTCTGGCATCAAGTATCTACCAGGAAACACAGATACTGGTGATGCTATCAAATACGTCACACAAACAACATATACTCCACAACACGGCTCCAGGAGCGGAGTACCACATATCATGGTTCTCGTCACCGACGGACCGTCAGTAACTAAGGATATAACAAAGTTAAGAGCACAAACCGCCAAAGACAACGGCGTTATCGTCTATACTGTTGGTGTTGGAGGTGGATTTGATAGAGATGAATTGAAATCAGTCTCCAGCGATCCAGACTCGCGTTATTTCCTCACGGCCGATAACTTCGATTCCCTAAACAGCCTGTCAGAGCTTCTGGCAACTAAAGTATGCAACGGTAAGTTGGCAATAATGGTCGTTAATGGGAAACAATAATTTGAAAACTATGAATTCACTATAAGTGTACGTTTGATTATCTTCTTTTCTTATCAAAAGCTAAATTCAGATTTTATTTTTTCAAGTCTTTAAGTCTGGGCTTGTACAGTTATTGGCACTGTTGTTCACTATCTATATATCTGCTATTGTGTTTATTACTTCTTATTACTAGTATTGAATAATTAAATTAGATTATGTTATGTTACTTCTAATATATATATTTATTCAGTTCCCATATTTTATTTCCTCCATCCCTTTCAGTCTTGCTGTTTCTACTTATCATTTGTGTGACTATTTAATGATTTTACACTAGTAATTTTGGGGCCCTTTATAGCTTGCTGTTCGGTGTGAGCCAAGGCTCCGTGTTGAAGACAGTACTTTGACCTATAATGGTTTACTTTTATAAATTTCGACTTGGATGGAGAGTTGTCTCATTGGCACTCATACCACATCTTCTTATATCTATCCCGTTATTTTTGCAACAAAATCGAAATGATAAGTCACATTATCTCTTTCAGAGGTACCAGATCGTAGTATGCTGCCAACATCAACAGGTAAGTTTTAATAAGCTTAGTGTCAACCATAATAAAACGCGTCTCGGTATGCTGTTTTTTTTAATGTTCTCATTGACTCCAATAATTAACTTGGAGAAACGTTTCGAACAGACTGTTAAGTCAGATGTTTGTAATTTTAAATCGTAGTAAATGTACAATCTATGAAGAGAAAACATATTTGTATATACTCAAAGGGGCATTAGCTACAATGTTTTGTCTCAAACATTAATAAAAGCGGAATATTGAAATAATAATTTCCGCTAAGCAGCAATTTTGGCTCAATGTTATTAAAGTAAGCTACAAAACATAGCTCCGTGGTATATTGTTGGCTTGCAAGACAATAATTCGATCTCATTTTGGGTCCGTATGCATGCAAACTTTAATTTGACACTAAGGAGGCGACAGGTTTCGCACGTGTTCAGCATGTTCAGTTGTCAAAAAGAATGTTAAATTGAAAAGTGAAACAAGGAAACCAATAGGTATAGACCCATTCCTTTATATGCTTTGGCCCACAGTTAAAACATGATTAACATTTTAAATAAAATACGACATGAAATGAAACAGACTTAGAAAAATCGTCATTATACCAAAAAAAAAAAAACCGTCCATGTCTGTCTATCTATATTTATATCAAATGACCTTCGGTAGTCTTCAGGCGTCATCTCGATGGTTAATTAGAAGGGGTCTTGTCCTAAAAATACAGACGAAATGGAATAATTCTATTACGATTTCATGCATTTCTTGTTGTTTCTATAAGCTGTTTCTAAGTAATATTTAGTTGGTTATGAATTAATGTTGCCTCCATGCCTTTTCTAATTTTTTTTTCAGAGTTACAATTGTTTTAGCCATGCACATTTGATAAAAGGATTACCTATATTGTTTCTATATGTACCATAAATTCATTTTTCTCCCAACACATAAACAATTACTGAAATTCTTTATACTCACAACATACTCTACTGATTTACATGTAACTGTAAATTAATCTCTACAAGCTAACATTTCACGTTATGTTTTTCAGGTTGTTTACAAAAAGCTGACCTCGTCTTTATGATAGATTCGTCAAATACAGTTGGTGCACTCAATCTAGAGAAAACAGAAAACTTTATTAAAAACTTCGTCACGAAATTGAATGTCAACAAGGATGGTGTTCATGTAGGCATTGAGCAATATGGCAGCCGTCCTTCGGCTGAGTTCCCTCTGCGTATGTACAACAATAGATACGATGTATTAAAAGCAATCCACGGAATGCAGATAATGGGAGGTGGAACCAACACCGGCGATGCTATTGAATTTGCTAAAACCACGATGTTCTCTCCAGCAGCAGGTGCTAGATCAAACGTTCCAAGAATCGCCATTATGGTAACTGATGGTGGTACTTCAGAAACAGCCGCGGCCATCGCTGAAGCTGACAAAGCAAGGGCTGCTAATATCGGCTTAATTGGAGTCGGTGTCGGTGGTCTTGTCAACATGCAGGAACTTAACGGGGTTGCAAATCAGCCATCAGCAAGTCACGTGATCACAGTCAGCAACTATGACCAGTTAGAAACAATTTCTAATCAGCTTATGACAATGGCATGTGGTGGTAAGGTTAAATAATTGTCAAACACATTCAAAAGTGTTTTTTTTCAGTTTCTTTTCTGATAGCAGTTTTAAATTTGTATATTTTTAATAACATATGATATACAACATTTTGAATTTGATAAAAAAAATATACGGCAAGAGGATAGAATTTATACAGTTTGAAAAACCCATGTTTTTTCTTTTCAGTTCGAACAAATATTAACTTTTCAACAAGTAAGTAAAATTAGAATTATTATATATCATGTTCCTTGGGTCTTACATTTTATTTAAAACCGTACGGCAAACTTAAAGTAGCTCTTAAGATTTTTGTGTTAGAAGAGAACGATGTACTTCACTTCATTGGTTAAAATTTCCCTCAGGCAAAGTTGACTTTAGACTGATTTTTTATGTTATCTTTTTATGTCCCTTTTGGTAATATTTATAAATCCCCTGGCTTTCATTTTTGGGTTTTAGCTTCCAGATGACTGTAGATCCATAAAAGCTCTTCAGACGCATCAAATTTCTTAATTATATTTTTCTTTTTCATAATAAAAAGTAAGAAGATACCAATAGGCAAGCAAAATTCATAAGTCAAAGAGTCACTACCATCGCCAAAAGACCGTGAACCCCATCCCGATCCCCACAAAGAAAAAAGAACGAGCAATATTCCACATACACTACATACAAAAACAAATAGTGTGCAATATTCCATAAAAATCAACAAAATTAAAGCGGCATTGGTATAATAGTTATGGATACCTTTTCTGTTTTCTTGGAATGGTACTGTGACTAGGCTAAGAATAAATTGAAAAACTCATCGGAAATGATTATACAGTTTACCGTTCATTTTTCCCATGCACGTGCATAATTATGTTTTGCTTCATTCTGAAACGAGCTATACAAATATAATTTAAGGAATAAACCGCTCAAATCGGTGCTATGGGCCGTTTTTAACTTGCAGTGAGGTGAGAGTTTTTTGCTCCGTGTTGAAGTTTGAGATGAAGACGCTGTTCCTTTGCGTTTTTAATTTTTTGCTGTGCATCTACTGATCTTGTGTCATGGATGGCTACCCAATATCTTTTCTTATCTAATTTGTATACAATAACAGTATACGAATGTCATGAGCTCGTTTTCTGCTACCATTATGCGTGAAATGTAATATTCTAAATTGTGGGTTTGTTTTGTTTGTTTTGTTTGTTTTTTTTTTTTTTGGGGGTCCACTTTGCATCTTAGCAATGCCGATTCTTAAAAAAAATGGATACAACGGATGAGATACGTAGTTTAAATTTCACGATAATAACTTCATAAGTACACTGTGGAAAAACATACGATTTATTTTGGGGAATAAATTAAAGAGGAACAACAACACCAAGTTCCCCCCAAAAAATAACAATTTGAATAAAATCGTTTAAATTTTAAAGTATATCCAACCAAATGTATCTCAGCAAAGTATTTAATCTGAATGTCTCCTCCAGACCAAACTGAATGCAGAGACAAGGTAAACAATTGTCACGAGTATGGATCTAACGTGTGCAGTCAGTACAAAGTATGGGCATCAGAAAATTGCCAGGCATATTGTCAGACATGTAAATGTAAGTAATTGTAAATGTAAGTAATTGTAAATATCATATAACTTTAAAATAATAACGGCCTTATGTTAAGAAAGAAAGAGTTTTTCGGGGAAAAAAGGGGGTAAACAATTTCGGCTTGATTGTCAGATATCTTCTTTTTTCAATTGTCCGTTTGATATAATTTCCACGATAGTGTGTTATAGTAGTCTCAGTTCTTACATATGCATTAACTATTAACTGGAATATAGTCTTTTTCAGACAATTTCGTAATAATAGTAAATTCGTTCGTCTTTTTTTTTTTTTTAAACTGAGTTATAATAAGTTTACTTAGTTATTCGCATTGATTCTTTTCGTCACCATGGTAGAATCATAAATGTCCAGAACTGTTGAAATTCATTACGAATTGATCTAAGATACTAATTACAGGGAATAATGAGAATTGCTTATTCGTAGAGTTTGTTGAATATTTAAAGCAAAGATTAAGGAATTATCAATATATAACTTCTCTCTTTTATCAATAATAAAATATGAAAAATGTTGACTGTGAAATATAAGAGGTTCATGTTTGCTTTTAATAATGTACATTTTTCTTTACCTTCAGTCCAATACACTGTAACGGAAACTTGCACTGATGCTGTAGGAAATTGCGCCAGTTATGGAAAAAGCGCGTGTACGCAATTCAAACAATGGGCCCAGGACAACTGCAAACAATCTTGTGGATTTTGCAGTAAGTTTTAAATCTTTGTTTCGGACGAACTCTAGAGTTGTAGTATGCTGGATTTAAAATCTATATATTATTTGTTTTGTACTATATAGTATTGCGGATTTAAAAATGAATAATACAATACATTTTTTTGTCTAAAAACATCAGACTTATGAGAAAAATTTTCAATTCCTTTATGATAAAGGTTAGTAACATGTATGCTCTTGAACTGAACCATTATGTCATATACTTTAAGCAAGGGTGCAGTCGGTTTTTTTTTGTTCACACTGGCAAGTTTGCTATTTAAATTATCTATAACATGTACTGCTTTCCAATTTTATTGTAATAACTCATCTGATAAACTTTATTTTTGCTATAAATACTGTATAGGATGTCATGAGATGACGTTTCTTCTCCGAACGTGAAACACATGGATTGTATAAGCAATGAGGAAAGACTGTTATCTAAATTTTTGTTTTTGTTTTCTTTCAGCTGCTTCAGCAGTGACAGGCGGATTCTGTAAGTGTAACAAATATGACTTTTATCGCGGTGTTTGTAAAAGTAAATACCAGTGTTTTCACTTGGTTCAACAGGAGATTTTGGAAACTCATATAAGCAATTGAAACATTAACTTCCGAGAAAAAAATCTTACATCTCAATTACTGTAAATGTTGTTTGAAATTATAGTATGCAGAAGTACTAGGGAGTTTACGTGTCTGTCATATTGGTCTGGGAGAACATGATTTATTTGTTTGTTGAACAATTTTGGATTTCCGCATAACTCCAACCCTGTTTCTTCATACAATTAACGTTTAGAGGAAAGTTTTGTGCCTTACCACTTCGGCTTGTAGATTCTAAAAGATATCCCTTACATAGGTTGGAAAATTATCACAAACACGTGATCCCAAATATGTTTTATAAAAAAGAAGATGTGGTATGATTGCCAATGAGACAACTGTCCACAAGAGACCAAAATGACACAGAAATTAACACATATAGGTCACCGTACGGCCTTCAACAATGAGCAAAGCCCATACCGCATAGTCAGCTATAAAAGGCCCCGAAATGACAATGTAAAACAATTCAAACGAGAAAACTAACGGCCTTATTTATGTACAAAAATGAACGAAAACAAATATGTAACACATAAACAAACGACAACCACTGAATTACAGGCTCCTGACTTGGGACAGGCACATACATACATAATGTGGCGGGGTTAAACATGTTAGCGGGATCCCAACCTCCCCTAACCTGGGACAGTGATATAACAGTTCAATATAAGAACGAACTATAAAAATCAGTTGAAAAGGCTTAACTCATCAGATGGACAAAAATACAAGTGGACGTGACAGGGTACTTGTACATCCCAACAACAAAAGACACTAGGAACAGATCTGAGAGTACTCGCAGTTATCTGACAGCTAGTTCAAAGCCACTAACAACTAATAAAAAAATCATGCACCTAAGACTAAATTATCAATCCGTACACATCCAACATCCAATGGATTTAGTGTAAAGACGTCATAAACAGTCAGAGATTTGCATACTCCAACAAAGGTCGGATAAAACTAAACTGTATGTGAATGTTAATCTAAAGCGGGAATACGTTTAATCGGGGAATCATCTTTTCTACATTTTTTTCTGGTATACAGGACAGAAATATCACGAACCATCCATCTGACAAATTAACCCGAGATGGGGTTTGAATCATTTCTTGGAAATTATCATTACTTTAGGCTTTTAGCTACCAATTACATGACTTGAACAGTATTGCTGACTGACTCTATGTCTGTGTTAAGTTTTCAGCGTATTCATCTTCAATTACTATCATAACTAAAAAATTAGAGTCGGCACATACATATATATAATTACTGGTCACGTGTGCTTGGCTTATTTACATGAATTAATAAATAAAGTAAAATAAGGAAATTCAGGTCTATTTTCATTTTTTGTATAAATTGTTTGGTAGTGCAGATTAACAAATTAAGTCTTATTAAGAGGGTCAATTTTACTGAATGTCAAAAATATCAATGGGATACAATTTCGCGATGATTGTCTTATGAAAGATATGAATGAGAAGGGATTATCGCATATGACTGGTGTTTGTGTAAACGGGGGAGGTGGGGTGGGGTTGTAAACAAGGATATGTCATCAGCATGAAATTTAATATTACATTCTATTACATATATCAAGTTTATTTATGTATTTTTATCGCATAGAAGACTACTGTAATGATTTGTAATCATGGTCATTAAATATATGAATGAAAACGAGGTGATAAGTATAAATTGTTTTTTGCTCGGTTTCCTTCCCCTTTCACCGAAATCCCCATTTACCCAAACATTTGTGAGTTAAAGAATCGTTGGTGTTTTCTGGTACTGATACATTATCTATTAGTACCAGGTGTTTTCAAGAATTGTATATTTAAATATACAGTTCCTTGATGTTTTCAAGGAATTTTAAGATCTTTGGTCCTTTGAATACATTATTATAACATGAGATTTCGTGAGAAAACTTAGAATTATGAAATTTTCATTTGAAAATTAAATGTGAATAGACCAATTTCGAGTTATGTCCTTCAAAGGAAAAGTTCGTCAATTATGTGCGCCTATATGAAATCATTTACCAGATAGAGGGGACCGCCTGTATCCCTGCACTATAAGGTTCATGTGGACCCTTTGGCTAAAATTGCTGAGTTTTCACCTCAACATTTACTCTGAGCACAGACTAACATGTGCATCTGGAAAAGTTTTAAAGCATAGCATGCCCTAGGTAAATGAAATTTAAAACTGAACTGGACTTGGCTGTGCACTTTTTTTCATCCCTGCAGAAGATGACAAAATTAACAAAGTTGGGAAAGAGGTTTGAGAACTTCCTCACAGGTAATAATTAAAGTGAACTGTATTGATTGACATGGACAATAGAGGGACAATATATACCTGACAATAATTCGTGCAATATAGCATCATATTTTTCAACCACTCGCTCAACATGGGAAGGAAGTGACAAGGCCCCTAAACGCACAAATGATGTTCACTAGAACCAAAGTTTTAGTCAGAAATGCAACAAACTCAGAAGTGGTCTATTGACATCACAGATATATTTATGAACCAAGTTGTCAAAAAGCAGAGATTTAATCTACCATGGTTTTTGTCTGTTATATGTCTCTTCAATAAGAAACAAATTTAAGGTTCATGTGGACCTTTTGGCTAAAATGGTTGTGTCTACACCTCAAAATTTACTCTGAGTATACATATAAACTTGTGCATCTGGAATAGTTTTAAGGCATAGCATGACCTAGATCAATAAAATTAAAATGCATTTTATGTTTAAAAAAATTAAAAACTTAACTGTATTTTGCTGTGCACTTTTTTTCGTCCCTGCAGACATGGCAGAAGATGATAAAACTAACGGTAACAAACACTTGAATTTCACTTGATATGGTCCACTCAACAACACAGTGTAAATCACCTATCTATTGTGCATATCAATCAATAAATACAGTTCACTTCCGTTATTACCTATCATGCCAATGGGGAAGTCCTCAAACCTCATTCCCAACTTTGTTTATTTTGGCATCTTCTGTAGGAACAAAAAAAAGTGCACAGCAAAGTCCAGTTCAGTTTTAAATTTTTTAAAACATAAAATGCATTTGAATTTTATATACCTAGGGCATGCTATGCTATTAAAACTTATGCTATGCCCATACATGTGACAGAGTTGTCAAGTCACAACTGGAGATTTGAACATTTTCAGCTGGAGTTTGGGCCTCATAACTGGAGATTTTTTATCAACATAATTTATTGCTGTTTTCATTTTGATGATAAAGCTACATATTTCACCTTTTTTTTTAAGATAACAGTATTACTTTTAATGTATTCTCTCTGTATTGTTACCATGTGAAATATTTGTCAACACTAAGCTATACTATCTGTATGTGATTTTTTTCTTCCTCATCATCATCTTTTATTTATTTATGTATTTCTAAGTGTTATTCCATTTTTCTAGCTAATTTTGATTTAGCCAGATTTAGCATTAACACTCACTGGATCATTTAAAAGTCAATACATATATATTTTATATAAAATTTCATTTTAAGCATTGAAAAGAAGTATAGATCTCTCAAATAATTTTCAAAATAATATTTTCTTATTTGTCCTAAGACATTTAAAATCATTAAATTACCATCCTTGTATGATTCTTTGTTCAGTTTGTTTTAATAATGCCTTAAAACTATTCCAGATGCACAGGTGTATCTATACCTATAAAGTGGGACTTGTAAAAGGTCTATGCATTAACCATTTTGTAGCTCCATGTGGCCGACCCAGGTCCCTGTCCTGTAAATCTGCCTTTTATTGATACTATAATAATATTACAATGTATTTGCAGGAAACGTAGTTGCATAAAAAAATATTTCTTGATTTGCGGAAATTTCCAAAAGTTTGAATTGTCCATGCTTAACATGCTTAATGAAATAATACTACTGGTAATTGAAATGATTTCGATTGTAATTAAAGATAACAGATGTGCCTACAAAGGAAAATCGTACAGTCCCGGACAGAAATGGAATGATGGCTGTGATTATGAATGTGTATGTCAAGATGGAGCCACTGGACGTTACCAATGTTACAATAGGTTTGTTTTGGAAACAAATCATACTTGATCACTTACACCATTACTTGCTATTTAAACATATATAACAGTCAGAGCTCAGACATAAATAAGACATTTTTTGTTTTTGACTTACAGAAGTCAAAAAATGTATTTATTATAAATATGTGTTTTCATTTTCAGACTTATTTAAGTCAGAAAATTACAGACTTGTTTAGGTCTATTAATGTTTATGAAAAGACTCTAATTTTAATTGGTGGTGAAAGTGCACCACCTATGACATCATTAACCTGTCTGAGAGTTCACAAGGACCTGTGCTATCGATATTTAATTATCTAATTGAACATTTTTACTTAACATAAGAATATTTTCCTCATTTGTGTGGTTATAGATGGTTGCATTGTAAAGTAAATAACATTATCTCCGTTTTTTTAGGGTCTCATGCATATTTTTCTTTAGAAGACAAAGCATAGTCTTTCAATGTTGTCATAATTTCATGTAGATGCTTGGCCTTTTTATAAATATGCTTGGGTCTTGAAGTTGACCAATATTGGTAACTTATCGACTTGTAGGAGTCAATATTTGCAAATTATTAATTCAGGTCAAATATTTCTTGTTTAACATTAAATGACTTATCGAAGTCATAATTTGTCTTAAATTAAAGGGAGACAAATCTTGAAACCTACAAATTTAGACCTCTATGAGTCAAAAGCAGATTTAGACTTATTTATGTCTGAGCTCTGACTATATAAAAATGCAAGATACAATGTATGCTTGAACGTTGGTTTAGGTCAAATTTATCATTTTTGGTGTATTTCTTTCAATTCAATCAACTTCATCATGAAGATAAATAAATTTATGATGGGTTAAAAAAATTTATGGTTGCAGTCAATGCAGTGCAGTATTTTTCCCAAAGTGTTTATGAAAGTACCACAGTTACTTGCTATTTATATGGCAACTTGAATTTAGCAAACATTGCTTACTTTTTTTTTTACAAATGTTTGCCCCATAATAATGAGAAGTAGCCAAACTTTAGGACCTCCTCATCTAAACACTGCAAGGGATCACAAAGTACAAGCCAAGTTCAAATTTGACTAATTTATATGTTATTCCAAAGTTATATGCTCCTAAATGGAGAAAAAAACCTTTGAAGTTGTACTATACAGTTATGATGAGTAATAATGAATGAAATAGTCTAGTCTGTTTTTGTTTGGTTTCTCTCACATTATTAACATATTTACTCTAATTCTCCTTTCGTTCTTGATTTGCTGAACTCAGTCATTTTTTGAAGATTGTGCATACATGTACATGCACATAATTATTCTTTTATATTTTAAAGGTTATTGCTGCTTTCTGAAGAGATCCAACCACATTCAAGATTAAATTATTATCATTTTCTTATTGTCCAGTAGCAAATATTTTAAGCATATTCTGAACAACACTGATGACTATTTTTTTATTATACCTTAAAATATTTCTGATTCATTTTAGAAAGTGTAATGCTAATTATATTTTTACAGGTGCCCTGTGTACTACAACCTACCATCATTGTGTACCCTTGTTAGAAAGCCAGGAGAATGTTGTTTACAACCTGTCTGTAATTTTAATCCATCAATTCAGAAATTTGAATCAGCAGGGAAAGGACAAAACCAGCAAGGAATTGGTATGTGTTTTCATTCAAATGAACACTTATTATTTATTAAGGATGTTCACTGCTCTGTTTTGAAAATAACAAGTTTCTTAAAAGACTACTTTAAATTGATAGTATATAAATAAAACTTAAAAAGCAGAAAATAATGAAAGGTCTGTGTCCTCCTTTTTTGAGATATAAGCCTATGAAAATTTGGCAGGATATGATTCTCTCTAGACTTTCCATACATTTAACATTGACACCCATTTTCTTCCAAAAACAATGAAAAATAATAAAAGAAAATGTATAAGATTATAAAAATGGGTGTTAAATCTATGTGTGATATAATTATGAAAAGAAAAGTAGGGTAAGCAGACAAAATTTTTAATTGCACCACATGGATAAAACAGAGGATTCTGAATATCTGACAAAAAGTCAAAACAAGATTAGCAAACATCTTTGAAAGAAAAAAGGATTTGATTTGAAGAAAGTCTGTATTCTACTAAATGTTTAAATTTGTTCTACTTAAATGTGTGCTAGTTTATTTCTACTCTGCAACACATAATTATACCCCACGCAACGAGTTGCGGAGGGTATAATGTTTTTGACCCGTCCGTCCGTCAGTTCGTCCGTCAGTCCGTCCGTCAATCCTGTTTCTTGTCATCGCAACTCCTCTCAAACCACACAACAGAATTTCACGAAACCTTTTAGATAATAAGGACATACTATGTAGTTGTGCATATCGACAGGAAATTACGATTCAATTCTTTTTCTAGGAGTTATGCCCCTTTGAACTTATTTGCCCAATATACTACTGCAACCTTTTGTCATTGCAACTCCTCTCAAACCACACAACAGAATTTCATGAAACCTTTTCAGATAATAAGGACATACTACGTAGATGTGCATATCGACAGGAAATTACGATTCAATTTTTTTCCAGGAGTTACGCCTTTGAACTTATTTGCCCAATATATTACTGCAACCTTTTGTCATCGCAACTCCTCTCAAACCACACAACAGAATTTCATGAAACCTTTTCAGATAATAAGGACATACTACGTAGATGTGCATATCGACAGGAAATTACGATTCAATTTTTTTCCAGGAGTTACGCCCTTTGAACTTATTTGCCCAATATATTACTGCAACCTTTTGTCATCGCAACTCCTCTCAAACCACACAACAGAATTTCATGAAACCTTTTCAGATAATAAGGACATACTACGTAGATGTGCATATCGACAGGAAATTACGATTCAATTTTTTTCCAGGAGTTACGCCTTTGAACTTATTTGCCCAATATATTACTGCAACCTTTTGTCATCGCAACTCCTCTCAAACCACACAACAGAATTTCATGAAACCTTTTCAGATAATAAGGACATACTACGTAGATGTGCATATCGACAGGAAATTACGATTCAATTTTTTTTCCAGGAGTTACGCCTTTGAACTTATTTGCCCAATATATTACTGCAACCTTTTGTCATCGCAACTCCTCTCAAACCACACAACAGAATTTCATGAAACCTTTTCAGATAATAAGGACATACTACGTAGATGTGCATATCGACAGGAAATTACGATTCAATTTTTTTTCCAGGAGTTACGCCTTTGAACTTATTTGCTTCAATGTACTTCTGCAACAGTTTGTCATCGCAACTCTCCTCTCAAACCACACAACAGAATTTCATGAAACCTTTTCAGATAATAAGGACATACTACGTAGATGTGCATATCGACAGGAAATTACGATTCAATTTTTTTCCAGGAGTTACGCCTTTGAACTTATTTGCCCAATATACTACTGCAACCTTTTGTCATCGCAACTCCTCTCAAACCACACAACAGAATTTCATGAAACCTTTTCAGATAATAAGGACATACTACGTAGATGTGCATATCGACAGGAAATTACGATTCAATTTTTTTTCCAGGAGTTACGCCTTTGAACTTATTTGCTTCAATGTTCTTCTGCAACAGTTTGTGATCGCAACTCCTCTGAAACCACACAACAGAATTTCATGAAACTGTAGATAATAAGGACATACTATGTAGATGTGCATATTGACAGGAAATTATGATTCAATGTTTTTTCTGATAAAATTTTTTTTCTTACACTTATTTTATTTCTCCAATGACAATGTGGGAGCGTGGGGTATGTGAGCGCGCTCACTAAGGTTCTTTCATTAATGTAGAAACATAGATGTTAATTTTAGACTTATTGTGTGCATTCCATTGATACTTTTCAGATGTCTGTGTATACAAGGGAAAACAATATTACCAAGACCAGAGTTGGACTGATGGATG
Source organism: Mytilus coruscus (assembly GCA_017311375.1). Taxonomy (NCBI): domain Eukaryota; kingdom Metazoa; phylum Mollusca; class Bivalvia; order Mytilida; family Mytilidae; genus Mytilus; species Mytilus coruscus. Next base: position 38,614,060 of record CM029600.1, read on the forward strand.
TGACTACCAGTGCACATGTACTAATTCTAAAACTGGTCTCTACCAGTGCGAACAATTGTAAGTCTTTAAATATTTTTCAAAAGAGAGAGTCCATACATTTCTTATAATTCAAAAATTCATTGACAGAAAATTAAATTCAATAGAATTTTTATAACAAGCTTTAAAATTATAGTAAGTGATGTATCACTGAAATATATTTTTGTTAATGACATTTTATATTGATTCATCTTATTATGGAAGTACCTTTTGTATTGACAGGTGAGCTATCACTCTTTGCATCAACAGTTGTCATCATCATTGTCAACCATAATAAACAGTTCAAAAAAAAAATTCTTCTTTGAAAGTGTTAGACCAATTACAACCAAACTTGGGTTCAATGATCCCAAGGTCATTTAGTATAAAGCTGTTTCTTTCTTGTTCCTGCAAATCTACCAACATGGCTGGCATGGCTAAAAATAGAGCATAGAGAAAATGCAAGTTATAGATAGACATAAACTGTAAAGGGCAAAAATGATCTGCAATACAAGAGTTTTATAAGTATGACCAAATGTATCATACTTCTTTAGGGGTCATAGGGTATGTTGTGTCAATTCTTCAAAGATTTTAAACTAACTTACAGTTTTACTTTGTTTTCAGATGTCCATCCTATTCTGTTCTCCCCCAGATCTGTCATTTAGAACAGACACCAGGACAATGTTGTAAGAAACCAGTGTGTGAATTTACACAGCAAGCTGGTACCTTCTCTGGTAACGGAATGATCAGTGGAAATGGAACCAGTAAGTTTAAAAGTTGTAATCTTAAAAGTGCCTCTTTTTAGTTAAGACTTGTTTTTATGCCCCTACCGTAGGCAGTGGGGGGGGGATAAAGTGTTACCCTTGACCGTCCTTCTGTCTGTCCCAATTTTGTTTCCCCACTCTAACAAGTTTTCCTCATCCAAATTTTATGAAACTCATTCTTAATGCTAAGAACCACAACACACAGACAGAGTTCAATTTGGGCAGTGAGTCAATTACCATTCTAGAGTTGTTACCCTTTTTAACTTGGAAAATTGCAAAACTTGAACGGGGGCATTCATGTCCTCAGACACAATCTTCTTTTATTTTACTAAGAATTTAAAGGTAAAATTAACATTTTCTACTTCTAAAGAAAAATTTGAAATATAGAAATATGAATCATGAGATGTAGTTTGCAATTGAACAAGTTTAGAACTATTTTCCTGGAAACATAATTTACCAGCTCTCCCATTTCCCGAAACATTTGCAATAATCTTGAAATTAAATATCAAAATGGTGTGGCCTGATTAAAAAATTGTACTTTTATGTAAAATTCCATGCCAGGATGATTAGCCAGTGTTTTTTTTTTATCTAAATATCTATTTACTTACTGAGAAGAGATACTGCATGGTACATCTTTCGATGATGAAAACTTTAAACATTTAAACTTTTGTACTGATATGTCATGTATGAATATTTCCTAACTATATTTCACTAGAATCTGTATTGTCTATGTACATTTATTTTATTTGAAAATATCTTTTATAGGCATGCAGGCACCATTCTCTACTGGACCCTGTGTTGACTTGGTAACTTGCTCTACATATGGAAATAATGTATGTACACAGTATAAAGATTGGGCCATGAAAAACTGCAGGAAGACATGTAACTTGTGTAAGTAATTGGCTTAGTTTAAAACAAGGCAAGGCCTTGGCTTAAATTGAATTTGTCAAAAAACTTTGAATAAAATGGCTGTTTAGGTCAAATACTGGGGTATATCAATTTCAACATGTTTATTGCATCACAAGTGACATTTCTGCACCTATCATTTAAATTAACACAATTTTGAAATGCTTGAAGAATATTACATTTCTTTAATACTTTCAATTTCAACTGGTGACCCAAAAAACCCTCGAAAGATTTATAACAAGGATTCTTTTACTGGTATGTGCAATTAGTAGGGTGCTCTCCCAACACAAGGAATCCTATTAATTGTTCTCATTCCAACCAGATCTTACTGTGGATTATACAGTTAGTCAGCACCCTTTCACCATCATTCTTATATCTGAATATTCGTTTACCCAAGTGAGCCTCTGGGGTCAGTTTTTGATTAACAAAAGATATTGTAATGCAATATTTATAAAGAAAAAGATGACCTTATTGGATTAATTAGTACTACGATACATGTACTTAAATTACTGTAAGTTCAGAAATTATTGCAAATAATGTGACTGGGTGAGGATCGCAGTAATAAGAACTCGCATTCCGGACATCTGATACTTAAATCTTTATGCAGATTTTCCTAAACTCGCAATGATTAATCTCACATTTTTGTCAATTTTTGCAAAATAGCAATAATAAGTGCACGTAATAATTACTGAATTTACAGTAATACAGAAATATTTACTGCTTAACCTGCAATGAGTTTTGAGTATATATTTGCCACATCTTTTATGATATTCATCTGGTAATTCAAAAAGTTTCTGTACTTTACGATTATTTAGTCATTGAACCCCCAAAATATACAATGCTGGTCATTTGTACGTTAGATTTGTTTGTTATGTCTAAAAAATGCATGAAATTACTGGACTTGATTGTATATATATCAGAACATAAAATACCAGATATAATACCATTATAACATCCCTGGTCAGGATCTTGGGATTATAGCAAGATATGAGAGATAATTTTGAAAGACAAAACACTAAGAATGATGATAAAAGTTTGCATACATGCTCTTGTAGAACAGAACTGTAAACTTTGCAATAAAACAATATCAATATAAAAATTTAAGTTCAGATCGCAGAACTGTATGTGTTTAAAACTTGAATATTTACTCTAATTATAAATATTTCAATATGAAGTTCCTTTGTCTAAGTGGCATTAATAAAGTTTGCATTTTAGTCAACATTTGATGATCCACATTAATATGAAAAACTGCATCAGCATCTGAATAAAAAAATATGTTTTTCATTTTGTAGGTCCAAGCACACAAACTTCAGGAACAAACGGTAAGAAAATTTTATTTGGAGATAAATTATATCTGTCCTTATTAACCTTAATAAAATCCTTCCTTTGTAGCAGAGAAACTCCCTCTTGTTTTCAGAACTATAGATAATCTGTCAATATATATATATGTATGTTACAAGATTTATTTTAGTTATGATTATTATTGTTATTATCATCATGGTCATTATTATTATATTTATGATGCTGTTATTTTTGTATTTTGGAAAACATCAGAAAACAAATTAAAGTGATATTTTCTAAATAAAATAATAAATAGGTAGGTTTGGAACACTTTTATAATTGAAATTTTTAAATTTCAACATTAAAATACAGTTTAATGATGCAGCCAGATTCTATCTGCTGAGCCTATTCTTCATCATTTCATCATCATCAAAATCTTTAAAGAATTTTGATACCTAGCCTGACATGGTTAAATAAGGCAGTGATTGCTTTAAAAATTTTTTTTTAATTTAGTCAAAAGTGACAGATCACTGGACTCTCATGAAAAAATCTATTGAGAAAACCTACCATGTATACATTTTTGCATTTTTTTTTCTAAAGGAAAATAATTCACAACATCAAAAATAACTTTTTTTCAACAATATTGATAAAAGTTACAAGTTAAGTTGATTTCTCTTTAAAATTTGCAAAATACAGGATAGATGAATGAAAGACACTGACACTTTTGAAATATAATTGAATTTCCATGTAGTCTGCTTACAAAATTTGATGTATCAGTTATCATGTGTTTCAGATCGTTGTGTATACAAAGGAACATCATACAAACAGGGACAAGTTTGGTCCCCAAAATGTGACGAGAGATGTTCCTGTGAAAATGCCAGATATGGTTATTATAGATGTGTCAACACGTAAGTTTGTTAAACATGATAATTTTCAAAAATTTCAAGTATATGTGTAAATATTGCTCATTAAAAATTTGGGATTGTGAAATATGAAACCCACACTTATAAAATTACCAAATTCAACTTATCACAATCCCCAAATTTTTACTGGAGAGGAATATCATGACACATGCCACTAGTTTGGCAGGAACTGCTTACCCTTTTGGTGCACCTGCTGAGTTCATTATGTGTTATTGCAAGGGTTTGTGTTGTTGAATCTTAAGTTTTCTGTGTTGTTCTCTGTGGACTGTTGTTTATCTGTTTGTCTCATTTCTTTAGGCCACGTTTACGTTTGTTAAAAAAACATCTAGAGATCAACTTCTGATATTCAACAGTAGACGGATGTCTATATAATAATGTATATCAGAGGAAGGAATTTATTTTTATATCATATGTTTATAATTGTAAAAATCCTCATGAAAGTCCTGTAGAACTATAAAGAGCCTGTCCATTAGGAAACCATGCAAAACAGTCAGGAAGCCGGAATTAGCTAATCTTCATAAAATCTTGTTTGTAGGTTAACCTTAGTCCTAATACCACTTCTATTGTAAATACATATGCCTTTTTTATTCTATTTATATATCTTGGTGGTAGGGAGTGCCACCTCAATTCCTTCAACTTTCATATGAAAATGAATACAAAATACACAAAATAATCATTTGAATAAATTTTACCATTTTTTCATTTCTTTAGGTGTCCCACATACACGAATTTACCATCAGGATGTAATCGTATAACACCAAACGGTGCATGTTGTCAAAAGATACAGTGTACAAATGGAGTGTTTCTGACGTCTGCTACAAACAGCTATTCTCTTGGAGGTGGAGGTGGAATTCAAATCATCAATCAAAATCCAAATTTGTTCCCCATACCCACAATACCTGGACAGCAACAAGGAGGTTCAGGAACAGGAATTATGCCACCAACAATTGGTAAAATTTACATTAGTGATACAATAATAAAACTACAGTATTACACTTCTGATTCATAGAATAATGGAATATAATGATTGTTTTGAGTTTTGGCGAACATTTCACAGACACTTCCACTTAAGTATCTAATGGCATTGTGCATCTCTTTTTTAACCTGTATGTTTTTTGGGTTTCCCGTAGCAAACATGGACGTTCCAAAGTTATCAAAGAGAGGCAAAAGATACCAAAGGGATATGCAAACTTATGAGTTGAAGACAAAGTGACAACATAACGGCAAAAAACTAAAAACAAACAAGATACAAACAACAGTCTACAATACACAACATAGAAAACTAAAGACCAAACAATATATATGAAAAAGGGGCGGACATCTATTATCAGCAACTTCTCTTAAAATAGATCACCTTATTTCATTGAAACTTTCTTGCATCATGCCATTTTGCATCAACTTATCTATATTTATTGATCCAAATAATTATGAGGGTTTTACTCGGCAAATATGAACAATGCCATACCTATACAATTTTTTTGGATATATCATACACATTTATTATTTATTTTACAGCGGGATGTCTTTATGATGGACAAGTTTATTCACAAAATCAGGCATGGATGGTTGGATGTTCCAAATACTGTGTTTGTGTAGATGCTTCCAAAGGCCAATTGTCATGCAGGGAAAGGCAAGTCTTTTCTGTTAAGAGTAAATGTAAATCATGAAGAAATGGGTACATGAATTTTTTAAGATATAATGTAGATAGCTATTATTTCTTGAAGGATTTAGACCTATTTATAATAGTTTGTTGTTCATCTCAAATTTAGTTTAAAAAAAAATTATTGAACATCACTTTTGAATTATATTGAATCATGCATATTTCTATGAACATCCCAACCATACTCTAAAGAGGATAACTACATTTGAAAATGTCTATTTCTTCAGTCAATAATCAAATGATGAGGTCTAGAAATAAAGGCTGGGATTGAGTTTGGGGTGATGAATCATAAGAGGGTTCAAAAATTTCGGGGGTTCTTTTTTTTCCTTTTTTTTTCTTTAAAATTTTCCATTTTAAGTTGGATATTTCTGATTTATATTTAAAAGCAAATAATAATGATATGGCAGGAGATACACACCTAACAGGATGTGTAAATTATTATATAATAAGTATTGTATTGAAATTTTCAATTGCACAGTATTGCGCAATAGCAAGAAATCTTCAATTACACAGTATTGCGCAATAGCAAGAAATATCCAATAGCACAATATTGCGCAATAGCAAGAAATTGTCAATTGTACAGTATTGCGCAATAGCAAGAAATATTCAATCGCACAGTATTGCGCAATTGCAAGAAATATTCAATTGCACAGTATTGTGCAAAAGAAGATACTTTGTAGAAATTGCTTATTTCTTGACCAATTTCAATGGGGTTTTATTCTTGAACTCTTGGGGTTCTTTAATATGCTGAATCTAATTGTGTATTAAGTTTTTGGATTTTGGGCCCTGTTTTAAATTGGTCCACACTGAGGTCCAAAGGGTCCAAAATTAAACTTTGTTTGATTTCATCAAAATTGAATTATTGGGGTTCTTTGATATGCCGAATCTAACCGTGTATTTAGATTCTTAATTTTGGTCCCGTTTTCAAATTGGTCTACATTAAGGTCCAAAGGGTCCAAAATTAAACTTAGTTTGATTTTAACAAAAATTGAATTCTTAGGGTTCTTTGATATGCTGAATCTAAACATGTATTTAGATTTTTGATTATGGGCCCAGTTTTCAAGTTGGTCCAAATCGGGGTCCAAAATTAAACTTTGTTTGATTTCAACAAAAATTGAATATATGAGGTTCTTTGATATGCTGAATCTAACCATGTATTTAGATTTTTGATTTTTGGGCCCCATTATCAACTTTGTCCACATTGAGGTCAAAAGAGTCCAAAATTAAACTTTGTTTGATTTCATCAAAATTGAATTATTGGGGTTCTTTGATATGCGAATCTAACCGTGTATTTAGATTCTTAATTTTGGTCCCGTTTTCAAATTGGTCTACATTAAGGTCCAAAGGGTCCAAAATTAAACTTAGTTTGATTTTAACAAAATTGAATTCTAATTTTTCTTTGATATGCTGAATCTAAACATGTAATTAGATTTTTGATTATGGGCCCAGTTTTCAAGTTGGTCAAAATCGGGTCCAAAATTAAACTTTGTTTGATTTCAACAAAATTGAATATATGGGGTTCTTTCATATGCTGAATCTAACCATGTATTTAGATTTTGATTTTTGGGCCCGTTATCAATTTTTTCCACATTGAGGTCAAAAGGGTTCAAATTAAACTTTGTTTGATTTCATCAAAATTGAATTATTGGGGTTCTTTGATATGCGAATCTAACCGTGTATTTAGATTCTTAATTTTGGTCCCATTTTCAAATTGGTCTACATTAAGGTCCAAAGGGTCCAAAATTAAACTTAGTTTGATTTTAACAAAAATTGAATTCATAGGGTTCTTTGATATGCTGAATCTAAACATGTATTTAGATTTTTGATTATGGGCCCAGTTTTCAAGTTGGTCAAAATCGGGGTCCAAAATTAAACTTTGTTTGATTTCAACAAAAATTGAATATATTGGGTTCTTTGATATGCTGAATCTAACCATGTATTTAGATTTTTGATTTTTGGGCCCCGTTATCAACTTTGTCCACATTGAGGTCAAAAGGGTCCAAAATTAAACTTTGTTTGATTTCATCAAAAATTGAACTCTTGGGGTTCTTTGATATACTGAATCTAACCATGTATTTAGATTTTGGATATTGGACCATAATAGGTGAATGTCCAATTTAAAATTTTAAGTTCTTAGACCACATTCATTCTGTGTCAGAAACCTATGCTGTGTCAAATATTTAATCACAATCCAAATTCAGACCAAACAATATATATGAAAAAGGGCAGACATCTATTATCAGCAACTTCTCTTAAAATAGATCACCTTATTTCATTGAAACTTTCTTGCATCATGCCATTTTGCATCAACTTATCTATATTTATTGATCCAAATAATTATGAGGGTTTTACTAGGCAAATATGAACAATGCCATACCTATACAATTTTTTGGATATATCATACACATTTATTATTTATTTTACAGCGGATGTCTTTATGATGGACAAGTCTATTCACAAAATCAGGCATGGATGGTTGGATGTTCCAAATACTGTGTTTGTGTAGATGCTTCCAAAGGCCAATTGTCATGCAGGAAAGGCAAGTCTTTTCTGTTAAGAGTAAATGTAAATCATGAAGAAATGGGTACATGAATTTTTAAGATATAATGTAGATAGCTATTATTTCTTGAAGGATTTAGACCTATTTATAATAGTTTGTTGTTCATCTCAAATTTAGTTTAAAAAAATTATTGAACATCACTTTTGAATTATATTGAATCATGCATATTTCTATGAACATCCCAACCATACTCTAAAGAGGATAACTACATTTGAAAATGTCTATTTCTTCAGTCAATAATCAAATGATGAGGTCTAGAATATTTTTATACGACCGCAAAAAATTTTTGTGGTCGATATTGGTATGACGTTGGCGCCGTCGTCGTTGTCGCCGCCGTCGTCCAAGACGCATTGGTTTTCGCACTCTAACTTTAGTTTAAGTGAATGGATCTCTATGAAATTTTACCATAAAGTTCAATATCACAAAAGGAAGGTTGGGATTGATTTTGGGGGTTATGGTACCAACAGTTAAGGAATTAGGGGCCAAAAAGGGGCCAAAAATAAGCATTTTTGTAACTTCCAGACATAACTTGTGTGTTAGTGTATGGATCTCTCTGACATTGTACCACAAGGTTCCATATCACACAGGGAATGCTGGGATTGATTTTGGGGGTAATTGCCTCCAAATTTTAGGAATTAGGGGCCAAAAAAGGGGCAAAAAACAAGAATTTTTCTAGTTTCATGACAATAACTTGTGTGTAAGTGTATGGATCTTTCTGAAATTGTACTACAAGGTTCCATATCACAAAGGGAAAGCTGGAATTGAGTTTGGGGGTAATTGCCTGAAACGTTTAGGAATTAGGGGCCAAAAAGGGCAAAAACAAGCATTTTCTAGTTTCATGACAATAACTGTGTGTAAGTGTATGGATCTTTCTGAAATTGTACTACAAGGTTCCATATCACCAAGGGAAAGCTAGAATTGAGTTTGGGGTAATTAATTGCCTGAAACGTTTAGGAATTAGGGGCCAAAAGGGGCCAAAATAAGCATTTTTCTAGTTTCCAGACAATAACTTGTGTTCAAGTGTATGGATCTCTCTGAAATTGTACTGCAAGGTACCATACCTCAAAGGAAGGCTGGGATTGAGTTTGGGGTGATGAATCATAAGAGGGTTCAAAAATTTCGGGGGTTCTTTTTTCCTTTTTTTTCTTTAAAATTTTCCATTTTAAGTTGGATATTTCTGATTTATATTTAAAAGCAAATAATAATGATATGGCAGGAGATACACACCTAACAGGATGTGTAAATTATTATATAATAAGTATTGTATTGAAATTTTCAATTGCACAGTATTGCGCAATAGCAAGAAATCTTCAATTACACAGTATTGCGCAATAGCAAGAAATATCCAATAGCACAATATTGCGCAATAGCAAGAAATTGTCAATTGTACAGTATTGCGCAATAGCAAGAAATATTCAATCGCACAGTATTGCGCAATTGCAAGAAATATTCAATTGCACAGTATTGTGCAAAAGAAGATACTTTGTAGAAATTGCTTATTTCTTGACCAATTTCAATGGGGTTTTATTCTTGAACTCTTGGGGTTCTTTAATATGCTGAATCTAATTGTGTATTAAGTTTTTGGATTTTGGGCCCCGTTTTTAAATTGGTCCACACTGAGGTCCAAAGGGTCCAAAATTAAACTTTGTTTGATTTCATCAAAAATTGAATTATTGGGGTTCTTTGATATGCCGAATCTAACCGTGTATTTAGATTCTTAATTTTTGGTCCCGTTTTCAAATTGGTCTACATTAAGGTCCAAAGGGTCCAAAATTAAACTTAGTTTGATTTTAACAAAATTGAATTCTTAGGGTTCTTTGATATGCTGAATCTAAACATGTATTTAGATTTTTGATTATGGGCCCAGTTTTCAAGTTGGTCCAAATCGGGTCCAAAATTAAACTTTGTTTGATTTCAACAAAATTGAATATATGAGGTTCTTTGATATGCTGAATCTAACCATGTATTTAGATTTTTGATTTTGGGCCCCATTATCAACTTTGTCCACATTGAGGTCAAAAGAGTCCAAAATTAAACTTTGTTTGATTTCATCAAAATTGAATTATTGGGGTTCTTTGATATGCCGAATCTAACTGTGTATTTAGATTCTTAATTTTTGGTCCGTTTTCAAATTGGTCTACATTAAGGTCCAAAGGGTCCAAAATTAAACTTAGTTTGATTTTAACAAAATTGAATTCTAATTTTTCTTTGATATGCTGAATCTAAACATGTAATTAGATTTTTGATTATGGGCCCAGTTTTCAAGTTGGTCAAAATCGGGGTCCAAAATTAAACTTTGTTTGATTTCAACAAAAATTGAATATATGGGGTTCTTTCATATGCTGAATCTAACCATGTATTTAGATTTTGATTTTTGGGCCCGTTATCAATTTTTTCCACATTGAGGTCAAAAGGGTTCAAATTAAACTTTGTTTGATTTCATCAAAATTGAATTATTGGGGTTCTTTGATATGCCGAATCTAACCGTGTATTTAGATTCTTAATTTTTGGTCCCATTTTCAAATTGGTCTACATTAAGGTCCAAAGGGTCCAAAATTAAACTTAGTTTGATTTTAACAAAATTGAATTCATAGGGTTCTTTGATATGCTGAATCTAAACATGTATTTAGATTTTTGATTATGGGCCCAGTTTTCAAGTTGGTCAAAATCGGGGTCCAAAATTAAACTTTGTTTGATTTCAACAAAATTGAATATTTTTAACACAAGAATATGCAAAATGTCATGAAAAATTTTGGGAACATTGTTACCAATGGTGATGAAATAAAAAAATATAGTGTTAACAACACAAATGTTAAATTTCAGATGTCCAAAATACACAAACATGTCACCAACCTGTGTAATGAGCACCGACCTGAATGATCCTTGCTGTACTGCTCCAAAATGTACCTACGATGCAAATCTTGGTAAAGTTCCTCAACCGTTACCAACATTTGGAAAGTCTTCACTGACATACTCAGTTGTCTCCCCTCAGACTGGAGCAACCCAAAACATGGGATATACTAATGCACATATTCCCTTGATAAACACAGTTCCCACACCTCAACCTCCCACAGTTGATCCAGGAAAATTGTCTGCTGGAGGTTAGTATAGCACTTATACTGTGGATTCATTTATTGTCATGGGAACCAATTTGCGTGGATTCAGAATTTTTTTTTTATAATGGATAAATAATTTCACGGTTTTGCCATTTAAGTCTGCATTCAAGCCTTATTGCTTATTTGAACTATGTTGAACATTTAAATTTGTGGTTAATTTATACCGCTGAAATCCTCGATCATTAGTATCCCACGAATAATACTGAATCCACAGTAGGCAAACAAAGTACATATTTTGTATTCTCATACAGTGTAACCTGTGTTATCGGACACACTGCGGGACCAGAAAAAATGTCGGATTAAGCAGGGTGTCGGAATACTCAGGTTTTTCCTGCAAGGATAGACATATTTTGGGACCATGAAAATGTGTCGGTTAAAGCAAGATGTTGGAATACTCAGGTGTCGGATTAGGCAGGTTACACTGTATATCTCATAATTGTTAGTCAGCGGTAAGCCGTTTTAATCATATAACAGTTGAACTAAGACTGTGTAATTTCTGCATAATATTTAGGAGATAACTGTATTGTATTTTAAGCTCCGACGGCATCAATTGGTGACTTGATCGTCGGAAATTAAGTTTACTGGCGACACGTTAGCGGAGCCAGTAAATGTGTATTTACGACCATCAAATCAACAATTGATGCCGTCGGAGCTTAAAGTACAATATTGTTATCTCCATTCTAATGAAACTGACATTAAACAACGTCAAACCATACATTTAAAATCTGTCATACGTCGTCTGCAATTGCGCTTACGTTTTCATAGCATCAATTGTGAATAATGCCATGAAAATTGGTGACGTTATCCAATCAAAATGAACGTTACAAACGTTGTTGCATTAGAATTAAGTTTGCTTGACTTTTAGGTGAACAATGAATTCTTGACATGTCGTCATGTTTTTAATATTTATTTACAAAAATATCCATTGATGATCAGGTGACTTTCCCTGAAACTCATTTTGCATTTATTTCCTATCTTATAAGATCATGTAGAATCAGTTTTTATGTAAAAAAAATATAATATTCAATTTCTTTCACAGGAAACACCTGCCTCATATTACATGTTGGAAATCAGATATACAAAATTGCAGAAAATCATATTCCTTTTTATGATGTTTCATGAAAAATAAATACCACAAAAAACATAAAAAACAGGAATGAGTTTCTGTGCAAATGAACTTAAATTGAAAGTTTGGATTCATTTTTATATTGTTTTTTTTTATTATTTGTTTTGTTACTGTTATTGAAGACTTTGTCCTCACATAAGCTGTAATAAATATACATGTATATAAATATAGAAACTAATTTTTATGCCCCCACCGCGATGGAGGGGTCATTAAGTGTTACCCTTGTCTCTCCGTATGTCCAAAAATTTAGTTTCTGTTCTCTAACCTTAGTTTGCCTTAACCAAATGTTATGAAACTTGTACACAATGCTTATTACCTAAATCACAGATCAAGATTGAATTTGGGTTGTGTCACTTTTACCGTTCTTGAGTGATGTCCCTTTATAATGTTATATGCAAGCAGGGGCATCATCTGTGTCCAATGGACACATTCTCCATTTACTTTAGTCAATTAATATTTACTTACCTGTTCCACTGATTAACCATCTGTGATTACAGTTTTTATGTTAAATTTTATATATTTGTTGTACATTTTATTTAATTCAGGATTCTGTGAGTATAATGGTAAACGTTACAACGTAGGAGAGACTTGGGAGGTTGGCTGTCAGTATAACTGTATATGTGATGACGGCATTACAGGTCATTACAAATGTGTAGAAAAGTACGTACCCTGACATTTTTAAAATTCATATGGAATATTTTGTTCTTTCTTTTGAAATACACGCTTTTGATTTTAAATTTACATCAAGTTGTAAAATGTTAACATTTATTTATACCCCCTCTCCAAAATGAACGTGGTATATTGATTTACGTCTGATCGTCAGTTCGTCAATTCTTCTTTTTGAAGGTTGTCACCACCTTTCTTGTAAACTACAAATTAGATCTACTTGAAATTTGATATCAAGCTTTATATGAGCATTCTTTAATATTTGATGCATTTTCAGATTCAATGCTTATCCACTTCCGGTTTACCAAATACTTTATGTTCTTACACATAACAACATATGTATAAAATTTGGTCTTTTTCATGGTCCTGACTTGATATCTAAATCTTCCAAGGTTTATCACTACTTTTGAGATATACAAAATATAGTGCATTAATCATAACATTCTAAACATCCTATCCATGAACATTTCAAGAAATTTATCAATGAAATATATACTCAGATATTCAAGTTACAAAAGGATGTTATACTTGTCAAAGAAAATTACATAACTTGTCCAAGGTGCAGGAACCTGATATCTGTTCTAAAAATATCAATGATGTCATTGTTAAAGTAATCTTTAAAATTGGAGTTATCTTCCTTTGTCCATAATTGTAGTTGAATCAACTGCAGCCAATGCTATATACAATGCAATGTTTAATTTTACTTCCCACTGACAAATGAAAGAAATCTTTACCCTTCAGTGCTTACAAGCACTTTGATTCTCTGTCTAGATGTTATACAGCCACATCTTTATCATACAAAAATAAATTTGGGCAAATATTTTCTATCTTTGAATATATTTAATCCTGAAACATATCTAATACACCATTATAAGGTTGCCTGAGTGGAAAGGGGTATGATATTCCTCATCAAGTTAAATCATTTATCTATCACACTATATAAATTAGTGAGCTGAAGTCGCTGTAAATGTTGCATCGCTCTATTTATTTTTTTTAGGTGTGTCCACTATACAAATTTGCCACCAAAATGCTATCTTCTTCAAGATCCATTAAATCCATGTTGTAAAAAACCTGAATGTCCAGTTGATCCACAATATGAAATTATCACAGGAGTAAGGACAACACCGTCATCCAAACAGGGTAAGAATTTTGAGATTAAGATTATATTCATGCAATTAAAAACCTTATGTGGCTAGCTTGATAGTTATCTATATTCCAGACTTTATCACTACGTTTGAGATAAACAAAAACATAGTGCATGCATGGAGCACAACATTCTATACATAAACATTTCATTAAATTTATTAGACATAGACATAAATTGTACGATGAATCTAATTATCAATGATGTCATATCTAAATTTGGAGTTATCTATCATTTAAAAATAACGAGATGTTGTATGACTGCCAATGGGACTACTATCAACCAAAATTCAGATGAAGTGGATGGAAGCAATTATAGACAACCGTACGGCCTTCAACAATGAGAAAAAAACATCAATTGCTCATAATTGTAGTTGAACCAACTACAAGTATAGATAAATAGTATTGGGACTTTCAAAGCTTAAAACAATGCAGTGTTTAATTTTTAGTTCCCACTGCAAAATGAATACAATTTTACCCTTCAGTGCCTGCAAGCACTTTGATTACATTAATTGATGTAATCTTATATCCAATTATATCATCTTTTAACTGAGTCTTAGTTTTATGTATTACCCATTCAATTTTAATAGAACTGTAGTGTAAAGTTTGATATGTAATTCATTTATTTTTGTTGATACGAATTTTTGTGAATTGAAGAAAAATTGTATTTTCGTGGATATTTGAATTCTTGGTTTTGCCAAAGTCTGCATACAAGCCTATAGAATATTTGCACTTTGTTGAACCTTCAAATTCGTGGTTTACCTATACCCTCAAAATCCAGGAAAACTTTTATCCCATGAATAAGAATGAATTCACAGTACTCCAAAGTATTAAATACATACGAGGAACAGCATATGTAAAATGGTATCATTCCTTGACCTGCCCTTAGATTTCATCAAGGGCTGGTATTGATTGATTAACTGTTGGTGTTTAACACCTGTCAGCACTATTTGTTACCTTTTGGCGGCCAGTTTTATTTTGGTGGAGGAAGCGGGATCGCCTGGAGAGAACCACGAACTTAAGCAGGAAAACTGGCAATTATATTCATTTAAGATAAGAATCAAACACACCTGCCATGTGCGAGGTTAGAAATAACAATTCAGTGTTGACAGGCTAGTGATTACTGTAGGTGAACTACTTAGACCACTGGTCACAGAGGCCCCTGGTTGGTATTGAAGTCTCAGCATGATAAATGATAAGACCTCTATAGAAAAAAACGTCTCATAATCTGTAAAAGTGAAAATGTGATATAGACTCACACCGTGTTATTATTTTGACTGCTTTATTATTTATGACTCAGATGTTAATTCTATGTAATTTATTTCTCTATTATTCTCAAAAATATGCAAGAATTGTATCTGTTGCATAAACGTATGTTGAAAAGTGTGAAACTTGAGTCATGTGTAAAATCTATGAGAATAAGATTACAAACCTCATTATAACATTTATTTTTCTGTAGGAGTATGTACTTACAAAGAACAATATTACCAACAAGGACAAACTTGGTATGATGGTTGTAGTTACAGATGTACATGTGAAGATGCTGAGAATGGCATATACAGATGTCTAAGTCGGTATGCATCCTAACATTTTGCATTTTCACAAATGATGTAAAAAGATTTTTAGGGCTTGAATGGTGTATTACTCAGGGATCATTATTGAGTAATTTCCAAGGGTTGAGCTTAATAAATAATTACAGTTTATGAAAAAATATTTATAAAGGTTAAAGATTTGCAATATATGTGTCTTCAAAGTGTATGTAACTCAATTGTATAACAAAAAAAATAAAAGTTAATTATAATCTAAACAATTTTAGTGATTACGAATTATTTTCCAAACTTATCTCAAATAATCTAAAAATTTATGGTTTATACTATGAACAAAAAGAGTTATGCTAGAAATTCAAGGGATATCTGTGTCCTATTCTATTTAGATGTATTCACACTTGTATGCAAATTTATCTGCCATTACTGAAAATCCTGCACATTCCTTAAAAATTTTGCATCATAATTTAAAAATTTGACTTCATAAAAATTTTAAAGTGATAATTGCATGAATGTAAGTAAATGTACACTTTGCTTTAAGCGATTTGTTTGATTGTATAAGTTTATAGTAAAATTGATTTTTTTGTAAAATGAAATATGTGTAGGGAAATTGTTCTTTTAACCTTTGAAATGAACTTTGATAAGCTGTTTCCATGTTTTTTTATGCAATCAGCTTAGATGAAAACTGTTTCCATGTTCTAATATTCTATATGCATCTAAATATATATCATATAACTATTTAATAGATGTCCAGAGTATCCATTTAGTTCTGATTCAAAATGTAACCTGATCGCCGATCCTCGTGACCCAACATGCTGTCAAATGAGAGTCTGTGTAAATGAGACTTCAGGAAACCAGTCACCAAATCCAACTCCTGCTATAGTACCACCTGCAAAATATCAGGGAATAGAGACTGGTATTAATGGTAAATAATCATGTTAATTAAACTTACTCACTGCTTCAGAGCCTATGGACTATGGTTAATTTCATTGGTTGATTACCAAAATGAAAATGTCATGGTTGATTTCATTGGTTGAACACCAAAATGAAAATGTCACATCATTTAATGGTTGCATGTTTATTGTTTTGAACATTTTTAACCATTATTTCCCATAATGCATTAGATTCTAAAAGGTGTGCTCTGTCCTAGAATAACATTGGAGAATAATTTTATTACTGAAAAAAAATGTATAAGAAAAGGGTGTTGGGGATTGAAAGGTCCTAGAAATTTGACATTAACCAGATGATTCTATTACAATAAAGGCATACATTAAGTAAGACATGAAAGGAAAAAATAAATTACAAGGAACTTTCTTAAGCACTATTGAAAATTAAGACATGAATTCATGAATTTATTTTTGTGAATTGTTTATACAACAACTTATGTGAGAATCACTTTCTGTGTGCAAAAAAATGTTATGGAAATTAACAACTGAAAATTATAAAATGTTTCTTTTATCATGTTTATAACCAATAACATGTGTTTTAACCAGTGCTCTTACAAATGCTTTATGTAAAACTCAAATTGAAATGACCAATTGTTGTATAAAGCAATGCTTATGAATTAAATTGCATTTCACATTAAATAAACATTACAATAATTTTTCGAATCAATAGTATATTTCATCTGAAGAAAAGGGAATATTGGGGGTTGTTATGTGTTATGATAATTTTACTTGAAAACAATATTAATTTGTTTGTAGGTAGAAGTAATGTATGTATATACAAAGGTCAGGCATACAAACAAGGGGCTATCTGGGAAGATGGTTGTGATTATACATGTACATGTGAAGATGAATTAAAGGGAGTGTACTCTTGTACAGACAGGTAACAATAACCTCATAGTTATAAAACTCCAAATGTTATTCACTGTGTGTGTCCAACAATCTATGAGAAATCGTTTTTATGAAAATTTCAGCTCTAACATACAGACTAGATCAAACTGTTTTACCATACCTTCTGATTTTCTATGGAGTCATAAAAAAATAAGCATTTATGATAGCACAGAACTTACTGAAATAATTTTGAAACATAACTCTTCTTTGTAGCATGTTTATTTTGATGTTGTTGTGAATAAAACAAATGGTGTCAGCACAAGAATAGATGACATCACTACAAAAGAGCGTTGTTTCAAAATTTGGTTATCTGAAGAAAAAAACCAGCAATTTCTAAAAATAATTGTAGCCATATAATAAATGGTTACTTTTCATAAAAATTTCGATCAAAAAGAAACAAAAATACTGTATATATCTTTAATTGTTGTTCATTTAAAAAAAACTCTCTGTATTTTGTTGGATGTTTTTGTCATCTGTTTCTATCAGAACTCTTGAAAATTTGTATTATATGAGGTATATTAGAAACCAGATATATCTAAACCATTTATTCTTGGTCAATTCTATTTTGAAATTTTATCAAGAGTTAGGTAAAACAAATTGCTTATACAAAACACATTTTAATCTGACCTAACTTCACATGAAACCTGCAGTTTCACATGAGCAGTGATTTTAACATCTAACAATTGTTTAAAAAAGATGTTGATAAAATTTGAATTGAACTGATCATGGACAAAATGGTTAATACATCAATAACTTCTACTGTAAATATGTGGTTTCCTATTTCTACAAAGTCTACAAAAATCCACAGTGTATTGAAAAGCTGTTGTGACTTAAACTTATTTTACTTGTTACCTTACCGTTTTTATATGCCTGTCAAAATTTTGACGGGAAGTATTATGGTATACAAATGTCGTCTGTCCGTCTATCCGTCTATCCGTCTATCTGTCTGTCCGTCTGTCTGTCCGGCATAAACATGTCGCACCGTAACATGAGAACGACTTAACCAAATTTCATGAAACTTAACATAGTTGTTTCTTATGATGATCAAATGATCTGTATACTTTTTGGTGAAAATAAGATTAAAACTTTTTGAGTTACGGGACTTAGTAACTAAAACAGTTGTGTTTTGTTTCAACTGTCGCGCTGTATCTCAAAAACAGTTTATGATTATTGCTTAAAACTTTACACACTTCTTAGTTATATTAATCTTAAAATCTGTATACTTTTTGGTGATGATTCAAAATTTTATTTTTTAGTTATTGAGTATTTTGTAAAAAAAGGGGGAGGGGTTTTTCACATGTCGCGCTGTATCTCAAAAACGATTTATGATTATTGCTTAAAATTTTACACACTTCTTATTTATATTAATCTAAAGATCTGTATACTTTTTGGTTTTGATTCATAATTTTATTTTTGAGATATTGATTTTTTTTTAAAAAAAAGGGGGGTTTTCACATGTAGCGCCATGTCTCAAAAATGATTTATGATTATTGCTCAAAATATTACACACTTCTTAGTTATATTAATTTTAAGATCTGTATACTTTTAGGTTTTGATTCAAAATTTTATTTTAGAGATATTGAGTTTTTTGTAAAAAAAAAAGGAGGTTTTCGCATGTCAGGCCGTATGTCAGAAACTATTTATGATTATTGCATAAAAATTCACACACAAGACGATGGGCGTATCATGCTCTCATGGCGCAGCTGATTATTAACTTTGTGAGGGAGAAAAATTTTTTTTTTGCTAATTTATCCTTTATTTATCGTTAGGTGTCCTGTTTACATTAATCTTCAACCTGGTTGTGAGATGGTAAGAGACTTTTCTAATCCATGTTGTAAGAAACCACAGTGTACAGTAACTGGACCACCACCTACACGTATCTACTATAATGTAACAAATCTTCCACCAACACTGGCACCTCAATTACGTAAGTTGATATCTAAATAAGTTTTTCAAATCTAAAGCACAAATTCAAAAGTTGACAATGATTTTATATTGATCACAAAGCTGTTCTCTTTACTCACCATCAATAGCATATAGTTGTAGACAAGACATTATATAAAACAAAGATAGCCCTTCCAACTTCTACTGTAAAGTCAGAAATTTTCGTGAGAGGGTTTATTTTTCTCTAACTTTGCATTCAAGATAAAAATCATGAAAATATCCCATTTGCGCAAATTCGATGTATAAGGCAATTGAGAAACAAGAACTTGAAACATTACAAAATGTGGAATTTAAATCCCACAAAAAATTAATACACTTATCAGTATATCTCAAACATCCAGAATTTGAATTACTCCTTGCATGTAGTAGATTATTAGGAATTCTAATAAAAAACATTAAACGCTTGCAAGTTCTCTTTATCAATTAAATTCAAATGAATTTTTTAGTTTAAACATTGCAATCCTCTTATATTATCTTATTTCTTCTAACCCATCAAATCTACTGCAGTTGCACTGATTACTGTTAAAAACCGATAGTTGATGAAATCAAAAGTGTTGCAATTGAAAAAACCATAAATACAATATAAAGATTAGAACTTTTTACGAATTATATTGCAAAAGATGCTTCAATGAATTTTGTCATGAATCAAGACTTTTGTGACTGGATGAAGTTGAAGATAAAAAATTATTTATTCATTGATGTAAAAGTTTATTTTATTAATAAATAAATAATTTTTTTTTTCTTATAGAGTTTTGTGTATACAAGGGAGTACGCTACTTACAAGGCCAGGAATGGGACGATGGATGTAGTTTCAAATGTCGATGTGATGACTCAAGCAGAGGAATTTACACATGTAATCAAAGGTGTGTTGGAGAATCATTTAAACATGAAAACATCTGTAAATTAGCCTTAAAATTATTTGTAAGAAGTGCCTTAGTGTCTTGTTTCTTTGTTTCTGTAATCTTGTCTGGCTAGGAGACTTTAAACCTTGTAGGAATCAATCAAAAATATCTATGAAGGGCCAACTAATTGCTAAACATTCTGGGAAATTGTACATTTGCAACTCTTTTAAGATCTATGGTTGATGACTGTAACTGCGATCATACATAATAGCGACTATTATTAAAAATTTAAATTGAAAAAAAAAACAAGAAACATATAATAATTTTTTGTTTTAATTTTATAAAGACACAATTGATATTTAACTTTGAGGAAAAGCTACGTTTAGAATCTCCCTTGAGAATCATGATTGATGCTAACTGCCAGCAGGCATGACTGCCTCCATGTGACAAAAAAGAAAAGAAATAGAGAAAGAGAATACTGAATTTTTTGTAAAGGAACAACTGCTACAGGTACCTGAAGGAAAGTTTGGTTGCTGCTATCACAAAAAATAGACTTAAAAAATCCCAAAGTTTGTTTGAGCAAGTTGTTACTAATACTAAGGAAGATAAGAAGTTTGAAACAAAGATTGTTTTTCTTAACCCTACACAGATTCTATCTGACCAATGCAGGCTCTTTGGAGTCTTTATGACTTATAAGTTTTGACCTGTAATTTTCAGTTTGTTTAAATAAAAGTTCTATTTTGTTTACATTACCTTATGCATGAACATGTTTTAGTTATTTTGATCTGTATTGGGATAGAAGATCCTTGTGAATTTTAGATAATATCAATATTTCAGAGAACAGAAATAGCTGAATCTGAATTGTCAGTTGTTAGAATTGAAGTATTTTGATGCACTTTTCATTTGAAATTGAGGGATGAAGAAAGAGCTTAAAGCAAAGGGAGAAAGGAATTCCTGACTGCTTTTAACCCCTGATATATTATGGTATATGCATTAATATTGTTTTGTTAGGTGTGCTGCAATTGAACCAAATATTCAACCTGGATGTACCCTGAAAACAGATCCTAGAGATGCTTGTTGTTTGGCCCAGGTCTGTACAGAAGTTACTCCAACACCAGGTCCAGGATCAACCAATGGACCAACACAGGTGCCAACACTGAAGCCAAATCTGTTCACTGGACAGGTCTATATACCAACCCCATCACGTATACCTGGACAACCAATACCAACTCCTGCTAAACTAGGTAATGTTTTTAGTATGGAGAGTTTAATACTAGCTTACATTGACCTCTTTGGGTTGTCTTTTGTCTGTCATCCATTTGTCATGAATAATTAATTATAAAATCTCCTTTGAAATCACTGGTTCGGTTTAGAATTTCAGTTTTTGGTTTTGTTTTTAATGCTTAGAATGTTTTTTTTTCTTCATTGAATGTTCTAGTATCTATAAACTTCCCACAAAAGCAGGGGCCTCCGTGGCCAAGTGGTCCAAGTAGTTCATTTATAGCGATCACTAACCAGTGAACACTGAGGTTGTGAGATTGAACCCCACCCTTTGCAGGTGTGTTTGACTTCTTTCTTAATTGACAAGAAATTCCAGTTTTGATGCTGAATGTTGATTGGCTCCTGTTCCCCCACCAATAAAAAGTGGCCTCCATGATATAGCTAAGAGTGCTGAAAGTGGTCTTAAACACCAACAATCAATCAATCAATCAATCAATCATTGTTTTTCTTCAGCTTTTAGTTAACAGGCTAATTTTGCAAAAGAAAAACAAGAATGTACATCTTTAGTGAAAATGTATAATTAACGAAAAGACAGATGGCAAAAATTGTGAAGTAGAATATGATATAGCAAGCTTAGTAACCTGACTTCATAGTAAAACACTGCAAAGTTACACTCTCCACATGTTAAGATTCATGAATTTATTTGGTGTAATTGATATATAGTAAAGACAAAATCCAATTTATATTGATAGCATAATCATATTGAAAATTTTGTAGGTGTCTGCATATACAAAGGCCGTCAGTATTCTCAAGGTCAAAAGTTTGATGATGGATGTGACTTTGATTGTGTTTGTTTCAATGCAAATGAAGGAAAATACAGATGTTCTCCAAAGTAAGATTGTTAATTATTCATCTAGACATTCGAGAAATTAAGGAAATATTCTTTTGATGAATTATTAATATTTCAATATATCCCTTTTTACTTTTTTAATGGTTTGGTTTATTGCACCATTACATGTGAGGGTCCAGTGTGATGTCCTTTCGTAACCATGTCAGAGATGTTCTGATGGGAAGATTCACTTGTTTTATATCAATTTTCATCAGTTTTGAATTCTATAAAGTTTTGATTCCATTTACAAAAAAATCTAAGATAAAAACCTTATGATGGATCTGTAGATTGCACAAATTCCTAATTAGATGTTATGTAAACGAGTGTGTGTGTGTTTTTGAGGGAAGTGAATACTTTATATTTATTTCTTATTATATAGGGTGCCTCAGTGGCTGAGAGGTCTAAGTTAAGGTCAACTACAGTATCACAAGCCTGTCAACACTGAGAATGTGACTGCAAGTCCAATCTTAATTGACATTAGAGCTGCCAGTTTTCTTGCAGAAAGTCACTGCTGCTTCCTCCACCAATAAAAACTGACAGCCACAAAATAGCCAATAGCGCTGAAAGTGTTTTGAAACACCAATCAATCAATCAATCAATATTTTTATATAAATCTTGAAAAATTTGTATTATTTATTTCATTTATTTCAATGCCAGTTAAATGTTACTGCTTTTAATTTAATTTTATAATCATTCAATGGTTTCAATTGTTATATTTATGAGTTTGGTTTGCTTTTTCAGATGTCCAGTCTATACAGATGTCCCTACAACCTGCAGACTTGTCAAAAACCCAAGAAAACCATGTTGTCAAATACCTGAATGTTATAGTATAGCAACTCAAACACCAACTCCTGGTGTTGTCACACTAAGTCCTAAACCATACACTGGCCCAGTAACACCAACCCCAACACCATACGTCGGTCCACAAACGCCAAGTCCTAAACCATCCATTCCACTAACACCAAGTGGGACACCAACACCACAACCAATACCAACACAGCCAACAAGTGAGTAGCTTTCCTGCACATTCTTTCTGTTATCAATATGAATTGTGTAGCGAGAAGACATGGCACAGTTTGGAGATAAATGTGTGTTTTGAGTGGGATTTGAATACACTTATATTTTGTTTCATCATGCACAAAATTTATTTCAAATTATTTTGTATATGTCTATAAGGCATCTTAAAAAAAAACAACCACCACTTGTTCAATTTTTGTCTTCTGTATACAAAATAAAGACAAATACATTTTATATCAGACTGTTAAAAATTAATTTCTAATGGACAATTCCATCTCTCATTGCTGTAAATATTTATATATGTTTGTAGATGTGTGTGTTTACAAAGGTGTTCCCTATACACAAGGTCAGAAATGGTTTGATGGATGTGATTTCTCATGTGTATGTGAGGATGGATCAACTGGAGTCTATAGATGTAACAATAGGTATAACCATTTACTAATGAAAAAGCATGTTTGATTTCCTCAGTTTTGTTCATTTTTTTCTCCAAAGGCAATGCATGAAAAAAGCTAAGCTCTTTTTTCAATATTTAGGGAATATTTTCACATTTTCAAGACAAGTGCAAATATGGCAAATTATACAATGTGGATCTGAAAAAACCCAGATTGACATTAAAAATATTTGATAATTACATTAATTTTTATAATGAAAATTAAAGAAATTCAGTTGGAAAAGTTTTAATATACAGAGTGTATGGTTAAGTCTTTTTATGCCCCGCCTAAGGGCACTATGTTTTTCGGTCTGTGCGTCCGTTCATCCATCGTCTGTCCCGCTTAGGTTAAAGTTTTTGGTTAAAGTTTTTGATCAAGGTAGTTTTTGATGAAGTTGAAGTCCAATCAATTTGAAACTTAGTACACATGTTCCCTATGATACGAACTTTCTAATTTAAATGCCAAATTAGAGTTTTGACCCCAATTTCACGGTCCACTGAACATAGAAAATGATAGTGCGAGTGGGGCATCCGTGTACTATGGACACATTCTTGTTTGTAAATTCATTAAAGCATCATTTTTATTATGGTATGTGTATCACTCTTTGAAATATGAAACAATGCTAGACTTCCCCTCCTCCTTTTTATGAACTAATCTTATAAAGTTGTAAAATTGTATACACTATTTATTCTAGATGTCCCCAATACATGCAGTCTGACTCAAGCTGTTCTATGCAGCCTGATCCAAAAGACCCACTATGTTGTAAAGTACCAGTATGTACCCCAAGACCAGATCAGACCACACCCCAATACCAAACAATTCCAACCAGGGTAATTGATGGTGGTCTTGGAACTGTGACACCATCACCCAGACCTAATGTGAAACCAACACCTGATGTAAATGTCACACCTGTAAAGGAATTTACACCTTACCCATTACCTACGCTACAAACTCCATCAACAGAGATGATGACAGACCCAACACCTTCCCAAAAACCAATATATCAACGTAAGTATTATTTCAAAGCATTAAAAATCCTACTAATACCATGCATGAATATGACCAATGGTACCAAACCATACTCTGGAGGTTCTTATGGGGTTCCGGAATAGAGAAAAATGAGCCAAAAAATAAAGAATAGAGAAAAATGTGCCCAAAAAAAGAAAAGAGAATAATGGGGTGCTTAAATATAAAGAATAGAGAATATTGGGGAAAATAAAGATTTGAAAAAAAGGCTGAAAAATTTAAGAATACAGAAATGAAAGCATCCAAACTCTCATAATCTAAAAAGATTTTTTGAAAATCAGGCCATCATGACCTACATTTATGCATGGAGAAGTGATATTTTTCAAAAACGTTTCTATATTAATTAAGTTTGTGTATTGTTGATTTTAGGCAATACCTGTGTATACAAGGGTAAATCCTACAGTCCAGGACAGAAATGGCAAGATGGTTGCCAGTATGATTGTGTCTGTGTAGATGATCAAGGACACTACAGATGCACTGAAAAGTAATTTCATTATATTTGAAATATTGAGGGATTTACAGCTTTCCATGTGGTGATGACACCTGTCAATTATTCAAAACTATAACCATGGTGACAGTTAGATGTCTTTTTTAATAAACATGTGTAGTTGTGATGCTGACTCATTGATTTTTTATACTCAATGTCTCTTTTTCTTATTCACATTAAATATTGTGAATAAATGTAGATGTTGGTTATATGTCAATGAGACAGCAACCAAACAACAAAAATAACCACAATACAATTGGAGGCAACATAAGGTCTTCAACAATAGATAGGTGTCTCTACAATGTGTCATGAAAATTATTTTCTGTTTATTTTAAAAGTTGCACCAAAGTAAAAAAAATATTACTATAATGTTGTAAAGACTTTCAGGAAAATTGCCTCTTAAGAATCTAAAGCATTCTGGGTAAATTTTTTCAATAGTGTATACCAAAAGGTTGTGATTGGTTAAAAACTTCCTTACCAAATGATCATTCAACCAATGACATGATGTTATTTTCATTTTGGGTACTAACAATAAATTTACCCATAGTCCTATTGATTCTGAAATGGCAAATTCTAACATTGATCACTCCAATGACTTCCTTTCATTCTGTGATAATGCAGAAATTAAGTTTTGATTTTATTATAAGTACTTTACGTGATTATTTGAATATACCAAATAAGGAGATGTGGTATGATTGCCTGAATAAGACAACTATCCACCAAAGTTCAAATGAAGTCGATTTAAGCAATTATAGGCAACTGTATGGCCTTGAACAATGAGAAAACCCATACCGTATAGTCAGCCAAATAATTTTTTAAGGCCCCGACATGAAAAATATGAAAAAATTCAATTGAGAAAACTAAAGGCCTGATTTTTTATATAATAACAAAACAATTTATTAAAAAAACAATATAACAGACATGAACCAACGACAACCACTGTGTTAATATTGATTAACAAAATTTTTCTAAATAGTGTTTTTTTTCATGGCAGTAAGTAATGTACAAAAATTTAACTGTAATTAATTTTTTAGTATAGTTATAATTTTTACTTTTTATCACCAGATTTTGTTTCATATTGAAAAAGGCATTCACAATGATATAAAAGCTATGTTTATTTTTGTTTTCTTATGTTTCAGATGCCCAGCCTACACTAATTTGTCACCGGGATGTCGTCTGGTTATGGATGTTTCAAATACCTGTTGTCAGAAACCATATTGTCCACCTACACCAACTCCAAATCCATTTACCATAACTCCACCAAAACCACAGACTGTTCTACCAACAAGTAAGTATTGACCTTTGGTCTATAAACATCCGATATTAATCCATTTTGTTACCTACCTCTGCTTAAATTAAGAACAGCTAATGAAATATGATTTGCAGTCTTTCAATTTATAGGCCATATTTTCATATGTTTTCCCCTAAATTGAGTGTTGGAAACCTTGCAAAAATATAAGGCACACTTTTGGTAATATCATAAATAAATCACTGATTAATGAAATACTGTAAAATTTGATAAACAACCAATATTTGATAATGACAGTTAATATTGATTGATTGATTTTTGTCGAGCCTTCGACTTTTGTCGAAAAAGCGAGACATAGCGATCCTACATTCCGTCGTTGTTGTTGTCGTCGTCGGCAGCGTCCACAAATATTCACTCTGTGGTTCAAGTTTTTGAAATTTTGATAACTTTCTTAAACTATCCTGGATTTCTACCAAACTTGGACAGAAGCTTGTTTATGATCATAAGATAATATTCAAAAGTAAATTTTGTAAAAAAAAAATTCCATTTTTTCCGTATTTTACTTATAAATGGACTTTATAGTTTTTCTTCCAGTTAACATTACATACAGTCTGCAGTTTTAAGTTTTTAAAACATTTATTAGATTCATAAACTATCCTGGATTTTTACCAAACTTGGACAGAAGCTACTTACAATCAAAAGATAGTATAGAGAGGAATATTTTTATTAATTTTTTTCCTCATTTTTGTTGTGCCTGCGATTAACAGCAAAAGTAGGCGAGACACTGGGTTCCGCACGGAACCCTTACGAATTTTTGGTGATTAACGCCACTTTCAGTATTATTGACTATTTTGTGGCAGTCGGTTGTTATTGGTTTAGGAAATCAGAATTCCAGGAGAGAACCACGACCTTTGGCAGGAAAGCTGGCAATTCTAGTCAATTAAAATTGGAGTTGAGCGCACCTGCCTGGTTTGAACTCATGACCTAAGTGATGACAGGCTAGTGGTACAGTAATTGCTGAGACGACTCCACCACTGAGACCCCAATGATGACAGTAACGCATTTTGTTTTTTTGTTTGTAGAAAAAAATTATCCTTAAATAATATATATATCATTGCAGCATACTGTGTTTACAATGGAGTACAGTTTAAGCAAGGTCAAACTTGGAATGATGGTTGTGATCTGCGTTGTATCTGCGAAAATTCCAAGACAGGCTTCTACAGATGTGACGACAGGTAATCAGTCATTTTGCTAGCACTCATCATTTTTGTCATTTATGAAAAGGTTTCAAAATGAAGAAAGTTTTTCAAATCAATTTTTTCACTTAAATTTGAAAAGTGTAAAAATATTTTTGCATGAAAAAACTATATTTCTACCTGTCTTCATGTTTTTGATAAGATTTACCCTCATCTAATTAACATTTACTACAGGTGTTATAAGTTGTGATTATAGGAAATCCACTTATCGCCATCGGATGGGTCACTTATCTTTTAATTCATAAACCTCATAAATTATTGACCATCATAATTATTTTTCCCAATAAAATCAGTCAGTCCTTATTTCAATTTCAATATTTCTCAAACAACCACAATTTTTAGTTCATTTATCATAGTTTTGTCATTTGAATAAAATGTTTTCCCCGCGGACAGTTCGCATTTTAATGTCAATATTTCTCAAACAATCACAATTTGCAGTTTGTTTGTCATAGTTTCGTCATATGAATGAATTTTCGTCTAATTTTATATAACTTTTAACCAAAAACTTTCAACAATTTTGATTAAAGAGAAAGAACTTTATTCAAAACGTTCAGAAATATGTCCACGAGTCAAACAGGTGCTTCCTCTACTATGTACTGCGCATGTGTGAAAGTATTCCTATAAATTAGACATTAAAACATGAAATACAAAATCATTTAGTATCAAAGTAAGGGAAGGAGACAAATATATTTCTTACTAAGCAACTTGATTTAGAAATATGATAATTTCCTGCCTTTTGTTAAAAACGAACCAATCCGTAGATGAATCCATATTCATTCTGAATTTATTATCCTCCTGTCACTTCCGTTTTCATTTCGTTTAAAAATCGAAAGTAAACCTGATCTATTCTTGATTAATTTACAATATTCAGTCATTAGAATCGTTCCAACAAGGATTTGTACAAATCCTTGGTTCCAAGTTTATGGAAATGAATTCCAAATTTTGATTTAACCGTTTTTACAAGGATAATGATTATGCAGTGAAATAGTCATTACAGGTTCATTTATGCTGTGCTTTCTGGTTTAAAAAAAAAAGGAACCCAACTTTTGTTAATCAGGAATGTCCCCTGAAAATAACTGAAGTGAAATTGTAAACTAGAAATCCGGATCCTTATTAGATCTTATTATAATCTTCATATTTAGGCACCACATCTATCAAATTATGCAATAACTGTCGAGCATGCCCAAGTCCTTCAAAGATGTATAGCTAGTAATACATATCTTTGGTCCATTGCTTTTACTCAAAAAAAGGTTGATTTTCATCTCGCGCAAAAGTGACTAAAGCCCTCAAAATCCTAGCTGAAACCCTGCAGGTAATAACTATCCATTTTTAAATTGATAATATCAGGTAAAAAGTCATATTTACAAAAAAAGAGCTTTCTATGGATTCATTATTATTATTGGGATACCAATTTTCATGGATTTCCTAGGTACAGGGGAACCATAAATTTAAATGTTCAACAAAGTACATATTTTCTGTAGGCTTGAATGCAGACGTGCGCTAAACTACAAAAAAAATATCCATGAAAACACAATTTTTCCATAATCCACGAAAAATAGTATGCACAAAAAATTGGTATGCAGAAAAATTGGTATGCAGGAAAATTGGTATGCAGGAAAATTGGTATGCAGGAACCAAATGAATCCACAGTATCAATTTTATATTTCATTGGCAAATTTTATCAGTAATGGTATATTTAACTTTCTGTTTGAAAGATAAAGTAAAAAAAGTCAAATTTTGCAAGCCTGAATTTTTCTAACAAAGCAGAAGTTAAGTTTTCTGATACTTTGCATTGCAAGGTGTGTATACACTATAATTTTAGA
Organism: Mytilus coruscus; assembly: GCA_017311375.1. NCBI lineage: Eukaryota > Metazoa > Mollusca > Bivalvia > Mytilida > Mytilidae > Mytilus > Mytilus coruscus. The sequence goes on from CM029600.1 coordinate 38,643,781, forward strand.
TGTCCTCAGTGGCCTCAGTTACCACAAGGATGCAGTCTTCAAACAGATCCCAATGATGTTTGTTGTAAGAAACCAATTTGTGTGCCTGATGTCATGACACCACCATCAACATATGTACCAACTGTAGCTCCAACATTGTTTCCAAACCAACCAACACCATCACCACAACCGACACAACCACCAACACCATATACCTTTACACTACCTCAGCCAGTCAGAACAGGATACTCAGGTATGCTAGAGTAAAATACAAAAACAGCAAATTTTACCCCACTTCATCAGAACTTTAAAGGTCCAATTCAACAGACAAAACTGGGAAATTCTAAAAAAATTTATAATAGAAACAATAACAAATTTTCTTACAATTTACAGATCATTTTCAAAGAAACATGCTTATAATGTTTAACTGTCTCAAAGTTCCCTTAATATTGAGTAAAATTCCAATTTTCTGATTATATTTGTGTCAAGCTAAGACTCATCAAATCCTAATAAAACATTTTTTTCACATGTTTATCATATTAATTATTTTTTGAATTTGTTAAAATTGTGAATTTTCCTTTCTGTGGAATCATTCCAAGTATATAATTTCAGGTTTTATGTCTTGAACTTACCATTGTTTATTTTATGCTAGATAATTGTATGTACAAGGGAGTAGCTCATACTCAGGGACAGAAATGGGATGATGGATGTACACTGGAGTGTGAATGTCTGGATCAAAAGACAGGAAGATATCGCTGTCAGAGCAAGTATGTATACCAGGTTTATTGTGAATCAAATATTTATACCCCTGCTTTAAAAAAGGGGGTATACTGTTTTACCTCTGTCTGTCCTTCCGTCAGTCCATCCGTCAGTCAGTCAGTCCCTCCGTCCCATGAATATTTTCGTCGCATTTTTCTCAGGAACTACTTGACAAGGATTTCTGAAATTTGGTTTCAGGGTTTATATAAGTAAGTTACATCGGGTGATGCGTTTTCAGATTCATCACTCAACAACTAACTGTTTACCGAACACTTGTATTATTTTACACATGATAGCCAAGTTGAAAATTTTCATCACATTTTTCTCAGGAACTACTTGACAAGGATTTCTGAAATTTGGTTTCAGGGTTTATATAAGAAAGTTACACCGTGTGATGCGTTTTCAGATTCATCACTCAACAACTTCCTGTTTACCGAAATATTTCGGCGGGGGTATAATCAGTGAGCAGTAGCTCACAGTTTTACTTGTTTTTATTGGAATTTATTTAAGAATGTTACCTTCTTTCTCAATTTGATATGATAGGTGTATTGTGCAAGGGAACACCAATCCTGTTGTGTTAATTGTTTCAGGTTGTTACCTTTTTCCCCCTTGAATTATTATACCCCACGCAACGAAGTTGCGGAGGGTATAATGTTTTTGACCCGTCCGTCTGTCCGTCCGTCCGTCCGTCCGTCAATCCGTCAGTCCTGTTTCTTGTCATCGCAACTCCTCTCAAACCACACAACAGAATTTCATGAAACCTTTTTAGATAATAAGGACATACTATGTAGTTGTGCATATCGACAGGAAATTACGATTCAATTTTTTTTCTAGGAGTTACGCCCCTTTGAACTTATTTGCTTCAATGTACTACTGCAACAGTTTGTCATCGCAACTCCTCTGAAACCACACCACAGAATTTCATGAAACGTTTTTAGATAATAAGGACATACTATGTAGATGTGCATATCGACAGGAAGTTATGATTCAATTTTTTTCTAGGAGTTACGCCCCTTTGAACTTATTTGCTTCAATGTACTACTGCAACAGTTTGTCATCGCAACTCCTCTGAAACCACACAACAGAATTTCATGAAACGTTTTTAGATAATAAGGACATACTATGTAGATGTGCATATCGACAGGAAGTTACGATTCAATTTTTTTTCTAGGAGTTACGCCTTTGAACTTACTGTAAAAGCAGAAATTTTCGTGGAGGATTTAATTTCGTTTATTTCGTGGAAAGAATATATCCACGAAATTAAAACCCCCACGAAAATTTAACCTACATATAATATCACTTCCATTTACTGGAAACCACGAAATTAAATCCCCATGAAATCTTGTAAAGAGACAAAACCACGAAATTTTAACCTCACGAAAATTAACGTTTCTACAGTATTTGCTTCAATGTACTACTGCAACAGTTTGTCATCACAACTCCTCTGAAACCACACCACAGAATTTCATGAAACCTTTTTAGATAATAAGGACATACTATGTAGATGTGCATATCGACAGGAAATTACGATTCAATTTTTTTTCTAGGAGTTACGCCCCTTTGAACTTATTTGCTTCAATGTGCTTTTGCAACAGTTTGTCATCGCAACTCCTCTGAAACCACACAACAGAATTTCATGAAACTTTGTAGATAATAAGGACATACTATGTAGATGTGCATATTGACAGGAAATTATGATTCAATTTTTTTTTCTTACACTTATTTTATTTCTCCAATGACAATGTGGGGCATGGGGTATGTGAGCGGGCTCACTAAGCTTCTTTAATTTAAATTTGAATTATAATAAGTATTTAAAATAATTTTTAGACAATAAGGAATTAATAAATGATTAGATTAAACCATGTGTCAGATGGGTGGTGGATATTTGAGGGATAATATTGTAAGATAATATTTGACAACTTAGCACTGACAAAGTACTCAGTTTAGTCTGAGTTTAGTCATTTTCATGTCTATACCATGGAATATTATCAGAAATTTACCATAGTATTCCTGTATGTACCTAAGAATAAGTGAAAAGAAATTTTCCTGAAAATGATATTAGTATCCATTAGTTATCACTCCTGAAATGAACTGCATATATACTTTGTGTCATTTTAAAGCTTAGTTAATTTGCATGATTAATTTGGATTGGAAATTATTTATTATTGTTTGGCTATTTGGCATGCCAGAAAATTGGTTCAACTCACCTATTTCATTTGCTAGTCAGAATTTATCATTCAATTATCATCCACAATCGTCCAAATCATTTTTTTTTCAATATCTAGAATTGGTAATTGACCTGCCAAATATCCTTCCTATCTTTACTTTGATACCCTAGATTTGTGGAGTACATTTAGGGAAAATATCACACTAGGTTAATTTATTGTAAGGATTTCTTTTATCGTTTTCAGGTGTCAAGATTACTCCAATTTTCCCAGACCATCTTACTGTAATTTGGTCCCTGATCCACGAAATCCATGTTGTAAAGTAGTACAGTGTAATCCAACAGCTCAGCCAAGCATATCACCAAGACCAGGAACAACAATGCCTCCAGTATCTCCTGGTGTAAACCCATCACAATCACCAACACCAAACCCACCACTCTTTTCACCTACCCCATCTCCACAGCAAAGTAAGTATTATATTTACATATTGATCTGAAAGAGTTACCTGCCCTTGTTGATTTGCAAGATTTGTCTTTCTTCTGAGAAGGTAGTCTCAGTCGAAAAACCAACACCAAACCCACTGTTCTCATCGCCTTATTCATCTCCACAACCAAGTTAGTATATTTACATTTTCATTTGAAAGAGTTACTTGCCCTTGTTCATTCCGAAGAGTTGTCTCTGTGAGCAGATTCCAAATGGTAAAATTTTGAACTTTGTACATGTATAGAAAAAATATTTCTATGCAGTCAATAAAAAAATTACAAGATAATTATTAATAACACAGAAAGATTGCTTTTGCAGATCTGCAGAGCATTTTAACACAGTGTTATGTTTTATAAAGCCAACATCATTTTTCAGTAATTACAGATTTGTTGTTCCTGATGTAACTTTAAATGTTAAAAATCATTTTAGAATGCTTTTGGATGGTTTAAAGGAGTTGGTTCACTAACTCATAATTTTGGCCCTAAAAATCTGAAAAATTTTCACTGTCATAATATAGTGAAAACTTGATTAAAAATGTCCAATTGTTTCAGTTAAAACATATTTTCACCAATTGCGTCATTAGTGATGAAATTGTGACGTCATAATGAAGGAGAATTTTGTAAAAACCTGATTTTTTGCAGAATTCTGCAAAATTTATGACAGTTTTCTGAAAAATTAACAGTGTCACCTCCCTTTGCCCACAAATATTTTTTCTGAAATATTCTTTATATACCATATTTTTTACTTTTCAATAAAAATTTCAATGGGCAAGGGGTGGCACCACACAAAATCATGAAAAAAGGTGGAAAAATGGACAAATTTCTAGGAAAATGGATGTTAATTAAATCTATTCTAATTTTAGGCTAATGTATTTATAAATGTACAATTTTTGTTTTATACTTTTAAATATCATACATTTAGCAATGCGTATACCTATTAGATTTACCTTTGTACTTGAGGTTAAAAAAACACCTTTACAGAACAGTTTATTGAGATTCCTGGCTCTACTTCTTTGCATTAACAGATCATTAACATAATTTCATGCAATTTTTGGTTCCATCCCTTTCAACTTTGACCATTTTAAAATTGTTAAGTTGACCTTTACAAAATCTTTTTTTTTGTATAGTTCCATGAAGACAAGAATAATGACAATATATATATATATATTTACATACAAATTTCTATCCAATTTGTGAGAAAAAATATAATATACTTAAATCTGTTAAAATCCATTAAGAAGGAATGTCATGTATGGTTAGGTCACACAAGACTTGGTACATTCTGTTAAAGTCGGAATTGTGTGGGTAAACTTTTTTTTTAATAGAAAGATAATTTTTTCCCCTTTTCTTTATTATTTTTTGTTCTATATGTACCAATTCTATTTTGTTCTATATGAACTAATTCTTTTTTGTTCTGTATGAACCAATTCTGGAATTTTTAGATAAAAATCTTTCTGTATCCTCATTATCAACCCCACCCAAGAAACCAGAGGTTAATAAAAAAAAGTTCAGATGTGTTGTTTCATCAGCATTTTCTAAGACAGCGGATAGTTAATAAAATGTTGCAGACTTGCGTCAAAGACTGACAAATTGAATAATTAAAGAAAATTGTTAATTTATTTGGTTTTGATAATGCAATATTTGAATAGAAAAATATAAAAGAAAATCTATCTTACCTTTCTAAAAACATGGTACAATATATTAGTTTTGAATTTGCAGATATATGTGTATATAAGGGTGTGCCATACACACAAGGACAACAATGGTATGATGGCTGTGACAAAGTATGTACTTGTGAGAATGGTATGACAGGTTATATACGATGTCGTCAGAGATGTACAACTTACGACAGTGTTGCTGCAGGATGTACAATGGTACCAGATCCTAAAGATCCAGTCTGTTGTCAGGTAGGACATACTGCAGAAGCTTAGCTCATATTTAAAGGAAAAGAAGCGATATGTTGTATTACATAAATTCCCTACATGCACTTGAAAAAGGATGAAAATAATGGAACAGTTCTTTTATTGTTGTTCTTCATCATCATCACATTGGAGGCTATTAACTATTTGTGATGTGGTACATCTTATTTTTTAACACAGCTCTTCATAAAATGAAAATAGAAATGTTTACATTTTACTGGTTCTCTGTAAGAGGATAAAGATTTACTTCAAGAAGATTTATTTTTACTTATCAGGAGCCTTAAAAAACATTGATGTTATCCTGGGGGAGGGGGTACTTCAATCCTATTGTGGTAGTGTAGCTGAGACATCCAATACCCAACACTTTTTATATATTTTGAATGATTTGTCATGATTAAGTTATTTTATGAAAAGATAAATAAATTTGACAACTATCTGATGCATTTATGACTAAGATTTTAATCACATCTTTAAAAAAATTGACATTTGATTGGTTTCAGATACTTAAGAATCATCAGCAACCTTTTCATATATTTCTGTTTAACTTCTCGACCTTATCATATATCAGGAAGCTTGAAATAGTGATCTATTCAAGCAGCTCATCCCTACCCTTCATTACATAGCCCCCTTCCTGAGATGTTATCATATCCTCGCCTTTGGAAAAATGCGTCACTTTATAGAGGCAGTTTATGAGTAATGAAATTAATTATCATTTATTTAAGGTAGGTGGGGTCTCTAAATGTTTGATGATTGATTTTTCTTTAACTTCTGTAAAAGGCTTCTGGGTCAATGTACTTTCAAATTTCAATATAAAAACTGAAGGTCACAGACCTTTGTTTTTGGTTAAAATACATTGAAATTAATGAAATCACAGCTATTTTACATGTTTTATGTGAGTTATTAAGGAGAAACTTAATTTTTCCTTATTGAGGAAACATTAAAAGACAGAATTGGTTAAAATTCAATGAGAGAATTACTTTTCATAAATACTTCTGAAATATTAAATAAAGATAAGGGTGTCACAGGCCTTTTTTCTTGAAAAATAAAAAAAAAAACACACAAAAATACACTTAAATTTTTTAAAGTTTAATCTTTTCCATTCAAGTTTTAGATGTTTCTGTTGTATATTGAATGAAATATTTTAAAACCAAATAAGTATTTTTGAAACATACTCAGAAAAAGACTCCTGATCTATGTATACCTTAAGTTACATAATTTTTTGCTTTAGATCCCATCCTGCATACCTCAGGCCCAAACAGTTGGACCTTCCGGATCAACAATATATTTCACTGGCCCAACAGGTAAAGTGACAGGCTTTGGTACTGTTACTCCACAACCAACAACAAGGAGACCAACACCAGGAAATGGACCAACCGTGTCACCACCATACAATGTTACTCCTACTCCTAAACCAAAACCAAGTAAGTATAAAAGTGATTGATTGGTTGTTGATGTTTAATGTCCCAGCAGTGCAAAAAGAATGTACCATAGCAATAAACATGAAAAAGGCATTATGTGCTGAATGAAATTTTGTTGTGTCTGCGTCAAAAGTCCTGAAGAGAAACATAGTTATCCTACATTCCACCTGGAGTCTGCGTCATCAACATTAAAGTTCAATCTTTGGTTAAAATTTTCAAACCTAAATAATTTTGTCAAACCTTCATGCAATTTTACGAAACTCTAATAGAAACTGGACTTACTTTTTTTGCAGTTTACATTAATATACAGTCTAAGGTTAAAGTTTTTCAGACATCAATGACTTTGTCAAATCTTCCTGGAATTTTATGAAAATTGGACAGAATATTTATTTATGATTAAAATAGTAATATTTATTACATATTTTACTGATAAAGTGACTAAGGTTTTTTTTACAGTTAACCTTTAGCTTCACTTACAAACAAGCAAATATATCATTTATGAATCAAGTACATAATCCCATATATATTTCAGATCTATATTGTGTATACAATGGTGTTCAGTACAAGACAGGACAACAGTGGCAAGATGGCTGTAAATACAATTGTGTATGTGAAAATGGTATGACTGGTTTTTACTCTTGCAAAGAAAGGTATGTACACTGGACATTAATTAGGAAATTAGCATTTGTATCATATTGTCACAGGCTATCAAGCTTAGCCTGTTAACTTTTACAACCAAAGCCATACATTTGTTAACATATTTTTTTCAACTGGTGATGTCAATTTTAATTTTATCTAGAGCTACTTAATGTCCAAGAAGTTACTTATAAATAACATCTGATATAAAAATTAGTAGATGGGGCATGATTGCCAATGAGACAACTATCCACCAAAGTTAAAATGAAGTGGTAGTAAGCAATCATAGGCCATTGTAGCCAATTCTAACTTTAAGTAATGATTTTCCCACAATGCAACACCATTTATGACTTTGTCAACTGTTTTATGTTTTGAAGCTACATATACACACTTACCTGATTTCCACTAGAGCAATTTTGGACATCTGTCTCTTATCTTGTCAAAGTTTTGGGTTAAGGTAGTTGACCATGAAGATGTGGTCACATCAACCTGAAACTTAGTACAGACATTCATTCTGATTTGAACTTTTAAAAATATACGCCAAATTGACATGCAAATGTGATAGCTATATATAGTGTAAGTGGGCATTATGTCCTGTGAACAGCATTTTCTTGTTTGGATTTAAAAGAAGAGTATGATGTTCTGTGAAGCATAGAATTAGGTTTCACTCACAATCCTAAAATCTCAGCCATATTCTACATATGTGGTTTTAAGAGTGATGTTATTTAACTGGAAATGCAAGCAATTATTGAGGTACCTTTTTGGCACCATTGCCTATTTCATACTTGAAATTGGGTGTGATTTTTGTTTCAGATGTCCATCTTTCCCAGCAGCTTTGCCACCAACCTGCTCATTTACCCAAGATCCTAGTGATTTCTGTTGTAAAACTGTTGTGTGTGGCCAGAAGACATCACCATCTGTGCCCTTCATCCCACCAACCTCAGTACCAACATACAATCCACTAGAACCAAAGACAACACCTCAGCCATATACAACAAAATACCCTGGACAAAAAATAACCTTTACACCTGCACCAACACCACCAGGTAAATAATAGATGTTAACTGTAAGTCTATTGACAAAGATTTAACAATATTTTTTGCATAGATATTATAGATTTTAAGCAATAGTGGACTACTGGCACCAGCACATTGTCTGATCAACCTAATACTGTATCCAGGACATTACTATGTCCAAACTATTTCTAATAAACACTTTTTTCAATTTTTCTGTGTTGACAAGTTGCAGTCATACAATGTGGATTCATTTATTTTCATGGATATCAAATTTCATGGATTGAGGAAAAATTTGGACTTCGATGAACATTGAAATTTGTGGCTAACCTTCATTCACCAAATCAACAAAAAATGGTATCCCATGAATAATAATGAATTCACAGTAGTTCTCTGCTAATCATTGTGGTAATTATTTAGAGTTATCATCCTTTTTAACTGTCACATGAAAAGATGGGAGACATTTTTTGTGTATCTATAACAAATTTTACTCACAATTTTATTTTCAGCTTTCTGTGTATACTTTGGTGTTCCATACAAACAGGGACAGACATGGGACCAGGGATGTGAGAAGAGATGTCGATGTGACGATGCTACAAATAATTATTACACCTGTTTTGACAGGTACTTAATATATTAGAGAAGCTTTATCATTTTTTAAAAAAGAAAGATTACATCTTGGGGATACATTATTTGTAAGGGGTATTTGTTTTTTAAAAGCCAACAAATTGTTTTAATAGAATTGTGAAAATAAAGCATCTAATTAACATGGATCAAAATTCTTAAAGCAGATGACATCTCCTACATATAGTGGGACAATTTTTATAAAATTTTGTAGTTTCATTGATTGAATTGGCATGTTTTTTAAATGCAGAGTAGAAAACTTAGATAATAAGACTATTGTTTAACAAAAGTGTTGGCTGTGTCCCCTTTGAGTGACAATGATTTTAAAATACAAAATGAAATCACAGAAATGTTTAGAAAACAAATTTGTATTAAGAACCTATAGTTTTTTTTTGTTTTTTGAAACAACTATATGTTTGATAGTAATTTTTTCAATAAATTTTGCCAGTTAGATTTTAATTTGTAATGTCTGTAAACATTTATTGTGATAAGAATAAAATGAACTAATGTCAAATGTTTAAAGAATAAAAGTCAAAATTGTTTGTAAGACTTGTGCCTATTATGAATAATAATGCAATACCCTTAACGAACAATTCTTAGAAGTTTGTCTTGGACAAGGACTTGATACTTGAATAGAATGAATATTTCCACCCTTTGTATACACTATTTAACAATTTCCAGATGTCCAACTTTCCCCAACCTTCCTCCAGGCTGTTCTAAAACAACTGATCCAAATGATGTCTGCTGTCAGATTCCAGTCTGCCCAACTGCAGCACCAACACCACAGCCAACGCCTTATACAGGAACTCCAACTGCTTCTCCAAGCCCAACACCTTACCATGGTCCTCCAACACCAGAACCAACACCATATACAGGAACACCAACTATGTCACCAAACCCAACAACTTCCAGATATCCAGTACCAACTTTACCAAATGGTGTCATCCAAGGTGGTCGACCAACTCCAAATCCATACAGCCAATATACTCCAGCACCATCTAGTGAGTATATAAACAACTTGTACATCATCTTGTCTCAAATCAACCATGTGAGCTTTGCTGTTCATTCCACATCCAATTAAGAGATAACTATTATATTTGAAGCTTTGCGGACGTCCATCAGTAGTTTTACTGTCGCAAATTGTGCTTACCTGGCGACGCGTAGCAGAGAGATGTAAACAGATATTTGCGACAGTAAAATTACTGATGGACGTCTGCAAAGCTTCAAATACAATACGGTTATCTCTATTCGAATTATATGCAGAATAAACAAATCATTCAATTTTAGTCATTATTACATTATAAAATTTTCATTAAACGAAAATTCTGCGATATGATGTTATCTTCTTTGGCCCCTAAACTAGATGACGTCAAAGGTATGCTTCCGGCATCAAACGTAAACACCAGGCATTTTCTGGCTTCTTGTCTGCCTCAAAATGTAATAAAATTTGATAAAAAGAAGATTTCTAGGTGCAAATTGTGAGTTTTTTTGCTTATTATTGGAGAAATTACATGCCAATACATTCCAGAATTCAAAATGTCAGTTTCCTTAGTTACAGACAGGGAGATAGAGAATTTTACGCTTATTGTCATCCAATCAAAACCATTGATACAAAATAATTGCATTAGAATATCTATTTGAAGTGTTTTGATTGCAGGTAATAAATATTTGACTGCAAAGTGCTTTTTACGTCCAGTTCTGTGATGATTAGTAGTTGTGACGAAAGAAGCAATTATACAATGGCGATAAATGATTCTTTAGGCTTTACTGTTGTACAGTGTTATAAGTTATGGGATATTAATTTTTATGGATCAGTTTTCTTTGCTATACTGGTGAACATCAAACTTAAATGTTCAACAAAATACAAATTGTCTAAAGGATTTTTTGTAGAATTTGTTGCAAAAAAATTTAATTTTCAAAAGAACCCAATTTTTAGCTCACCTGGTCCGAAGGGCCAATTGAGCTTTTCTCATCACTTGGCGTCCGTCGTCCGTCGTCCGTCGTCGTCGTCGTCGTTAGCTTTTTACAAAAATCTTCTCCTCTGAAACCACTGGGCCAAATTTAACCGAACTTGGCCACAATCATCATTAGGGTATCTAGTTTAAAAAATGTGTCCGATGACCCTGCCAACCAACCAAGATGGCCACCATGGCTAAAAATAGAACATAGGGGTAAAATGTAGATTTTGGCTTATATCTCTGAAACCAAAGCATTTAGAGCAAATCTGACATAGGGTAAAACTGATTATCAGGTCAAGATCTATCTGCCCTGAAATTTTCAGACAAATCTGACAACCTGTTGTTGGGTTGATGCCCCTGAATTGGTAATTTTAAGGAAATTTTGCCGTTTTTGGTTATTATCTTGAATATTATTATAGATAGAGATAAACTGTAAACAGCAATAATGTTCAGCAAAGTAAGATCTACAAATAAGTTGGCATGATCAAAATTGTCAGTCGACCCCTTTAGGAGTTATTGCCCTTTATAGTCAATTTTTAACAATTTTTTGTAAATTTTTGTAATCTTCTACAAAAATCTTCTTCTCTGAAACTACTGAGACAAATTTAGCCATACTTGGCCATAATCATTATAAGGGTATCTAGTTTATAAAATTTGTCCGTTGATCCCGCCTTCCAACCATCATGGCCGACTTGGTTAAAAATAGAACATTGGGGTAAAATGCAGTTTTTGGTTTATACCTCTGAAACTGAAGCATTTAGAGCAAATCTGACAGGTGGCAAAAATGTTCATCAGATCTAGATTTATCTGCCCTGAAATTTTCAGACGAATCTGACAACATGTTGTTGGGTTGCTGCCCCTGAGTTAGTAATTTTACAGAAATTTTGCAGTTTTTTGTTATTATCTTAGATATCATTATAATTTCTAATATCTAATACTATTAATTATGATTTTAACCTTATTTTACATAATTTCCAAAGCATCAGTAAATACAGGTGAGCGACACAGGCTCTTGAGAGCCTCTAGTTCTAGTCCATGAAAATTTGGACTAATGAAAGTATCCACAGTTTATACCTTGACTAACAAATCATGGTTTCATGTTTTTGTGGACTAATATATCATGGTTTTATGTTTTTGTGGACTTACATATTATGGTTTCATGTTTTTGTGGACTTACATATTATGGTTTCATGTTTTTGTGGACTTACATATTATGGTTTCATGTTTTTGTGTTAAACCTAAGGGATTAGTGTATATTTGTTTGTGTAAGTTAATTTTTTTTGCAGAATACTGTGAATACAAAGGAGTGCGTTATTCCACTGGACAGAGATGGCGGGATGGCTGTGATTACAACTGTGTTTGTGTTGATGGAATGTCTGGTCTTTATCAATGTACTCAAAGGTAATGTTGATGAATGTCATGTGTAAATTATGGTTAACTTGCTGCAGAATTAGTTAATTATTTGTAAATCAGGTTTTTTTTTATATTGGGTCAATCCTATTCAGATAATAACAAAAGCTCTGAAAAAAAAAAAATTAAAGCTATTAAAATCAGAACTCCTCTCATTGAACTTGTTGCTTACTGTGGATTCATTAATTTTTGTGGGTACCAGTTTTGGAGGATAAAGGAAAACTTGCGTTTTTCGTGGATATTTAATTTTGCAGTTTTTACAAAAGTCTGCATACAAGCTTATAGAAAATTTGTACTTCGTTGAACATTTAAATTCGTGGTTCCCCTATATCCACGAAATCCACGAAAATTGGTATCCCACGAATAATACTGAATCCACTGTATATGCCTATTTCAACCATATTTGTTTTTGCAGTCTAATATTCCACTCATTTTTGTGGAGCCTGCAACTTTTGTCGCAAAAGCGAGACAGCGATCCTACATTCTGTCGTCGTCTGCGTTGTCGTTGTCAGTGGCGTCCACAAATATTCACTCTGTGGTTAAAGTTTTTGAAATTTTAATAACTTTCTATAACTATCCTGGATTTCTACCAAACTTGGACAGAAGCTTGTTTATGATCATAAGATAGTATCCAGAAGTAAATTTTGTAAAGAATAAACCCTGTTTATCCGTATTTTACTTATACATGGACTTAGTTTTTCTGCTAGTTAACATTACATTCACTCTGTGGTTAAAGTTTTTTAAAATTTTAATAACTTTCTTAAACTATCCTAGATTTGTACCAAACTTGGACAGAAGCTTGTTTATGATCAAAAGCTAGTATTTAGAAGGAAATTTTGTAAAAATATATTTCCTGTTTTTCCGTATATAACTTATAAATGGACTTAGTTTTTTTTCTTCAAGTTAACATTAATACAGTATGTAGTTTTTAAAACATTTATTAGATTCATAAACCATTCTGGATTTTTACCAAACTTGGACAGATGCTTCTTACAATCAAAAGATAGTATCTATAAGAAAATTTTAATAATTTTTCCCCATTTTTGTTGAGCCTGTGACTAGCAGTAAAAGTAGGTGAGACACAGGGTTCCGCGGAACCTTTACAAATTTTTTCTTAGATTTATTTAGTGGACCAATTGATTTTTTTTTTTATCATTTGGTTTGTTTCTGAAATCAAGACTATCCAAGAAGCTAGTTTGATTGGGTAACCACATTCAATAAGATAGTTTTTGTTTTTAAAAAAATGTGTTTGTTTGGCAAATGTATCATTATTCAAGATATAAAAGATAACTTTAAGTAGATAATGCTATTTTGAACCAATACAGTTTGACAGATTAAAAAGAGCAAATTGGAACTTTTTTTATGGTGAAAATTTAGGATAGTTTTATCCTTCAGGCCAGTAGCCAGAATATCCCTGAGGGGGGTTCTTTGGGGTCATGATGCTATGACTTTAATAGTCAAACTTCAATATGAAACTCATCTATAGTAGTCTTTGATAGTACTTTTGTTTTCATAGGGTTTAGGTGGAACCCCCAAATGAACCCCTGAATCCCCAGTCCTTTCTGGACACCAGGAAGTATTTAACAAGACCATTTTTTATTTTCAGATGTCCAAAATTCCCACAACTACCAGCAGGTTGCACCATGGTAACTGACCAGAACGATCCATGTTGTCAGGTACCAGATTGTCCAAAAACACCTGCTCCAACATATGTTCCAATACCTGGTGTTAACTCTAATCCTACACCAACAGGGGGAGTAACTCCAACACCAGGAGTAAATCCAACACCACAGACTAATCCATTCCTGCCAAATCCTAAAGGTAGGATATATCATACATAAATACCCAATATACTGAGTAAAAAAGTTTGGCAACATATTTTAATGCCAAAACTTTAAATTAAGATTTTCCAATGTTGTGGAAGCACCTTTTTGATAATTTTTGGTGGGGTAATCATTACTTTTTATGGTTTATATTTTATGTAACAGTAATATTTTTATTGATTGTGTTTAGAAGAAAAGTCTATTTTTAAGATTTAAAATAGTAAATATTTGTTGCTAAACTTTTTTGACTCAGTATATGTTATAAAAGATCATCAAAATCCCTATAGGCACTGGTGAACTATATTTCAATGATGTTTTGTGTGAGTACACACAACATAGAGGTCAGTATTTTTTATAGAAAGTTTATGTATAGTGTTGGCTCCAGTGCATTAATTAAGACTGCCATCTCTTAAAATGCGTACCCAATTATTCTCTGTTGTGAACATATCCATGCTTATATAGATATAGGAAGATGTGGTATGAGTGCCAATGAGACAACTCTCCACCAAAGTAATAATTTATAAAAGTAAACCATTATAGGTCAAGGTATGGCCTTCAACACGGAGCATTGGCTCACATCGAACAGCAAGCTATAAAGGGCCCCAAAAATTACTAGTGTAAAACCATTCAAATGGGAAAACCAACGGTCTAATCTATGTCAAGATAAGTTATATATTTTGTGTTTTTTAATGCTCACTCTCATTGGGATGCTATTGATTCATCATGATTCATGGGATACCAGTTTTCGTTGATTTCCTGGGTATATACAGAAACCACAAATTTAAATGTTCAGCAAAGTATGCATTTTCCATAGTCTTGTATACAAACTTTTGCAAAACCACAAATTCAAATTTCCATGAAAATACCATTTCCCAGCAATTCATGTCCAAATACGAAAATAAATGAATCCAAGCTTAAGGTATATACACCACATCCCCCTTTATTTGTATCTTGTAGCATATCCATATGTGAAATTTTCCATTTATAACTTTTGTAGAAGTATGTGTATACAAAGGTAAAACATACACACAAGGACAGGCATGGTATGATGGCTGTGACATGAAATGTGTTTGTGTCAATCAAAAAACAGGTGTATACAGTTGCTCTCAGAGGTAGGTATTTTTACATAAAAACTAATGGCTTGCTGTAAATTGCTTAAGGCCTTGACTAGGAGAAATAATTCTTAAAATCCCTAATGAGTCTGTAATATTCAGTTTATCATGCTTTTTTATCATTCGACCTGGGCCAACCTCCTCTTCCTCTTTGTGTCAGTAAGACTAGGTGTGATAGAATCAACGTGACAATTTTCAAGGGTTGAACCATACTGAATTACTGTGTATGTGCATGTTATATAAACAATGATTATAACAATCAGTTTTTGTCCTTTGTGTGAGGCATTGTAAGGAACATAAAATACATGGCGTCTGTCCAGGCCATAATCTTGCCGGCGAAATGACGATTTAACTCGCCAAAGAATTTTGAAAATCGCTAAATCTCGCCGGCCGACTGACTTCATAGCGAAGTCAAATCGCTATCAAAATCGGTAAAGGAGACAACTTGTGATTGACAAGTCTCACAGGTAAAAAATGGCGGCTGACACGAAAATCGAGATTTTCAAACGACCCAGGACTAATACTGTCAACGATCAAATTAATAAATACAACGGCGACTTTGAACATCCTTGGATATAACTTTCAAAACTATTCAAACAGAAAACTGACCGTCTGTTTAAGTTATCATTTACGATGATTTTCATCTGAGGATGTTGCGTAATCACTCAGCTGATTTGTTTTATTTTATAACTTACACGAGTCGATCAATTTTACTATTCGGTAGGTAAAGGTGGGAATTAAGGGTAGATTTATTATATTGATTGAATAAAAATTGAAATATAAAAGGTAGAAAGACTGTTGATGGATAATGTGATTGCAAACGTCGACACTCGACCGGTTGTGATCAGCAGTTGATTTTTCTCACGACCATTTCGTTGATACGGATGATATTTTAAAAAAATGATAGAAATTAGCTCTTTGTCGGATAATTAATATGCGATTGAAAGATATTTTCATTTATAGACTTGCAATCTTCAACGATAATCTCAATTTACAACTAACATAATGTCCTGGACATTCAATACTGTTTACAAAATAATGACAAGTGGTGATCTAAATTAAATTCCCAGTCATGTAAAATTCATCAGGTAAATTGGGAGTTATATTTTTCTGGACTTTTAAAATAAATTGAGGCAGATGCACATGAATTTAATGCATCATAATCATGATAATATTACTAGGCTACTCCTCGTGTCCCAATGATGAATCAACAAATTTTATTTAGAACACATTGGTATCAATAAATAAATAACAACTATATATTGTCTAAACCTTTTTATTTAGAACTTTCTTTATATACACTGTGTACAAAAACACATGAAAAAACTGCAAGTATATCTTTTATTGAATATATTTAAAACAATTTCCTTAGTGATAAGCATGAAAACACGATGCAACCGAAACGGTAATGGAATCTCACTTCTCCAAGAAATTGACCACTTCTCCCTTCTCTCTCTTGGAAGGAGAAGTCACTTCTCCCTCTTCAAAATCCTAGATTAGGCCCTGCTACTGTCCATTAGTGTATCCATGCCACCAACCGTCCGGTCTTGTAAGCGCACTCATATGTACAATTCTTGCCAGATTTTTCTCAAACTAATATCAGAGGTTTATATCAGCAATGTCTCAGACAAATTCAAAGATCAGTGCCAATCAACTATTTTTATGCCTCACCTACGATAATAGAGGGGCATTTTGTTTTCTGGTCTGTGCGTCCGTTCGTTCGTTCGTTCGTCCGTCCGTCTGTCCCGCTTCAGGTTAAAGTTTTTGGTCAAGGTAGTTTTTGATGAAGTTGAAGTCCAATCAATTTGAAACTTAGTACACATGTTCCCTTTGATATGATCTTTCTAATTTTAATGCCAAATTAGAGTTTTGACCCCAATTTCACGGTCCACTAAACATAGAAAATGATAGTGTGAGTGGGGTATCCGTGTACTATGGACACATTCTTGTTAAAAGAGTTATGCCCATGGAAATATTAATTATTTAGAAAATTGCATTGTAAGCCCTCTCACATGAACATTTCTTGCCAGATTTTTATTAAACTTATATCAAAGGTTTATATCAGCAATGTCTTGGACAAATTCGTAAAATCAGTGGCAATTAATTATTGTTTAAAGTTATGCTCCTTGGAAATATTAATTATATGGCAAATTGCATTGTAAGTACTTTCAAGCCTACATTTCTTTTAAAATATTTACCAAAAAGTTTTAAAGAACTAAAAAAAAAACAAAAAAGTTGACAGATAAATATAATCAAAGCAGGGGACATTGGAAATCTGTTCTTTTATTAAGTTTAAACTAAAAACTTGTCTTTCTTTCAGATGTCCACAGTATGATCAGAATCCGAACTGCATTTTGATTCCTGATCCCTCAGATCCACAGTGTTGCAAAAAACCACAATGTCCATCCCAGAACACAAACCCACCTGTAATTGTTGGAACAAATCCACCTGTGTACATAAATTTTGGCCCAGGCGGTTCGTTTACAGGTGGAACCAGACCAACAGCCACACCTCCTCCTAGTAAGTAATGAGCAAATAGTTAGATGCAGTTTATCTCAAGTTATCCTTTAGTTTGACGGTTTTACCAAATACTTACATACAATTTGAACTCGAGTTATCCTTTAGTTTGATTAAACTCAAGTTATCTTTTTAGTTTGATCAAACTCAAGTTATCTTTTAGTTTGATTATTTCACTTAACAGTTAGATTGCAATTTGAACTCAAGTGATCCTTTAGTTTGATCATTTTACTAAAAAGTTAAATGCAATTTGAACTCAAGTAATCCTTTAGTTTGATCATTTCACTTAATAGTTAGATTACAATTTGAACTCAAGTAATCCTTTAGTTTGATCATTTTACTAAAAAGTTAGATGCAATTTGAACTCAAGTGATCCTTTAGTTTGATCATTTTACTAAAAAGTTAGATGCAGTTTGAACTCAAGTGATCCTTTAGTTTGATCATTTTACTAAAAAGTTAGATGCAATTTGAACTCAAGTAATCCTTTAGTTTGATCATTTTACTAAAAATTTAGATGCAATTTGAACTCAAGTGATCCTTTAGTTTGATCATTTTACTAAAAAGTTAAATGCAATTTGAACTCAAGTAATCCTTTAGTTTGATCATTTCACTTAATAGTTAGATTACAATTTGAACTCAAGTGATTCCTTTAGTTTGATCATTTTACTAAAAAGTTAGATGCAATTTGAACTCAAGTGATCCTTTAGTTTGATCATTTTACTAAAAAGTTAGATGCAGTTTGAACTCAAGTGATCCTTTAGTTTGATCATTTTACTAAAAAGTTAGATGCAATTTGAACTCAAGTAATCCTTTAGTTTGATCATTTTACTGAAAAGTTAGATGCAATTTGAACTCAAGTGATCCTTTAGTTTGATCATTTTACTAAAAAGTTAGATGCAATTTGAACTCAAGTAATCCTTTAGTTTGATCATTGTACTAAAAAGTTAGATGCAATTTGAACTCAAGTAATCCTTTAGTTTGATCATTTTACACAAGTTCTGAGTTTGTCAGCCATTGTATAGAAGACCAGTAAATTTTTGAGTTCACATAAGATGATTCTGTCAAAAATCACTCCTGCACACTCAGATAATGAGTGAATCAAAATCTTGAATTTTTTTTTTTTTTTATCTTTGAAAATTCTTTAACAGATTGAATAGTATTGATGTATTGATTTATTTGATTGAGTGATTGATTTTTGTTTGCTTAATGTTCAATTAAAAAGGTAGAACTTCTCTTTTTATGCTTTCTGCAATAGTAGAATATTTCTTCCAATATGGGCATTTAATATGTTAAAAGATACTCCTACAGTGTAATTTTAAATTTACCTCTTAGTTATATATTATGGTATGCTTTGTAGAAGTATGTATTTACAATGGTAAATCATACACACAAGGACAAAGATGGCAGGATGGCTGTAAATACACTTGTGAATGTGTTAATGCAGATATAGGAATGCATAAATGTATTCAGAGGTAAGTAAGTGCTTAAAAAGAAATTAAGTAGAATGATTTATTTAATTTTTGCTTTTGTAAAATCATATTCTATTAATTCAGAAATCGATGCAGAGATTGTATTGGGGGAAATTTTATACAGAGTATAAATAACATTTAAAAAAAGCAATTTCTATTTATTTAAACTAAAGATTGGGTGGATCCTGTCTGTGGTAAACGAAAAATATAAATTTCTCAAATTGTCTTGCATTACATATCAAATTATGTGTATGCATATTTATCGAGTTTTAAACAATAAGTATTTTTGTTTTTATTGATATTTATTTCATTTTTGGTGCAAGTTTATAAATGTTTGAATTGATTGATTGAAAAAATTTGTATACAGTATTTTTCAGTTTTTTATATTGATGTCTTTATTGGTTTTATCCCTCATTCTCTACATTAAATATTTTTACCAACTTCTACTAAGTCATACTTAGATAAACACAGATCTATTTCATTTTTTAGGTGTGCTGATTTGAGCAAAATCCCACCAACCTGTACTCTGAAGTACAATCCACAGGACCCATGTTGTCCATTACCAAACTGCCCTCAGATATATGTAACACCCATACCTGGAACTAACAGAACCATCCAACCACCAACATACAATCCTAACATGCCACAGCCTAGTAAGTACCAAATATCTGACAAACAACCTATATATATCGTACATGCCACAACCTAGTAATTGTATATTAATCCTAATATGCCACATATAGTAAGTTCCAATAACCTAGCCATCAACAATCATTTAAAACATGCTGATCTAGTTTCTGCTACCAATCAAAAGACTAACCACTAGTCCTATCATGCCACAACCATGTAAATACCAATATATGGTTTGACACAAGTAACAACAAACAAGTAATACCAAACCATCTGCCAATTGTTTATCCTAACATGCCTGAACTCATTAGTTCAAAACTCAAACCACTTACCATCACTTCTTGCATGCTATGTACAAATATTCCAATCATCAATTTTTGATTCTAACTATAGCATGACTCAACATTAAGTACAACCATCAACCTTGAATCACCAAATAGTCCCAAGAATATGCCATTAGGCATAGGCCTTGAATGTTCCAAAACAGTATATTATAAATTGAAAAGGAACATCTAATTGCCAACTCTTAGACGGTGCAATTCCTCATTAATAGAAGAGTATTATCATATCTGCAGTAATCCTTCCATGAATATGTCATTAAAACTACCAAAATCCTCACTGCAAGAAAATTGGTTCAAGTTGTTTAAATCAGATGACAACTCAAACATGTTTTTCTGCATAAATGATACAAAATGTATTTCATGGATGTATATGGAAGGAAACAAAAAGTGTTTATTTTTACAATTCTTTACAGAATATTGTGTATATAATGGTATACCATATACACAAGGACAAACATTCAATGTCGGTTGTGAAAAGAAATGTCGCTGTGATGATGCTTCTATGGGTCTGATTAACTGTGATGACAGGTAAGTTACCCTTATTCTTAGCCGATTTATACTTTCCCCGACATATTGATTATTTTATGCCCCTGCCGAAGCGGAGGGAGCATTAAGTTTTACCCTTGTCCGTCTGTCCGTCTGTACGTCTGTACGTCCGTACCTCCCAAAATTGGTTTCCGTTCTCTAACTTACGTTTACTTCAACCAAATATTATCAAACTTGTCCACAATGCTTATTACCACAAAACACAGATCAAGTTTGAATTTTAGTGGCGTCACTTTAACCGTTCTAGAGTTATGCCCCTTTATAAATGGAAAAATTGCAAAATATTTATTTATAATCAAGATGAGGTTCTTTTATCTCAGTTCATCATTGGTCAAAATTCAATTATGGAGTCAAATTTTCCTGCTTTTCTGAAATTTCACATTGAAAGAACACATTTTTTTGTAGAACATTGAAAAAAAAAGATAAAGTTAGCCAACAGATAGTCTAAAAATCAATAGAGAAACAGATTTCACCCCCAAATCTTATGCAATACAATATTTTTCCACTTTTGACAGTTAAATGAATATTCAAAATGCTCAGCAACCCTCATGTTTTAAATTAAAAAAATTAACTGTCTCCTCCAAATTATTCTCCACATACAGATAGCTTGCATTACATGCTGTTTTTTTATTTCTGTTGTAGATGCCCTACTTATCCAGCACTACAAGATGGTTGTCAGCTTTTGACTGATCCAAATGACCAGTGTTGCCAGGCTCCATTATGTGTTGGCAAAAACCCCAATAATCCATACCAAATTATAACAGCTCCTAAGGGATCATTTACTGGAGGCAATAAACCACCAGTCGGACCAAATGGTCAAGTTCCACAGACATCAAACGGAAGTAAGGAAGAAGTTTATTTTCTACTTTTTGATATTGGGCTTTCTTTTTATTTTGCTGTAATTTTATCAAATTAAATAGTATTAAAGCAAACTATGAATGAATAAATGTATAACACCCACACAAAAGCAGTTAATCTTTATTTTGTTTGACATTTAGGACTTTACCTACATGTCTATTCACCATTGCAAAATCTATGGGACTATGGTTAATTTTGTTGTGAAAAAAGATTACCTCATTGGTCATATATTTCAGTAATTACAATTTCAATGTTTATTTTAATTCATACCACTGGTTGCAATGAAAAACTGTGTAAATAAAAACCAATAATTTCACATGTGAAATAAATCCTATAATTTTACTCATTTGATCATGATATCATGCAAGTTCCTTGCAGTTTTAACTTTATTTCGATCAATGAAAGTCCATGGTCAGTGTAAAAGAAGAGTAATATTTATTTTGATATCTTTCACAATGTTTTTTTGCAGAGGCATGTGTCTACAATGGACAGTCATACAGACAAGGACAAAAATGGAAAGACAGCTGTTTATTTGAATGTGAATGTTTTGATGAATCAACTGGACGTTACAGATGTTCTGAAATGTGAGTTTAAATCTTATTCATGGTAGTAATCAATTCTGTTTTTCCTCTTTGAAATTCTTAAAATGAAAAAAAAAAAAATTAAAGATCAGAATCATGCACATTTAAAAGGATATTGAGAGTTTGTTTCTTATGCCCAAAAATTGACAAAACATGACCAAAAGAAAAAAAAGAACAAACAAATACCATTCCAAAAAAAAATACATGTAAATCCAAAGATCAAGCAAATCTAACCCAATCTAACACAAGGTGGTAACTACTGAATAAGATATCACAGCTAGAAATATTGTCTTACGTGAGAACCTCATGTAAACATGTCCTTAAAAGTCTTTTATTTTATAAATTTTGAAATCAAGAAAATAAGCGGGGTTTCTTCTTTTCAGATGTCCAAAATTCCCACAAGTTCCTTCTTACTGTACCCTTGTACAAGATCCAAAAAATACTTGCTGCCAAACAGTTTACTGTCCAGTACAACCAACTCCAGGTCCAAGTCAACAACCACCAAGCCCAGGAACATATATTACCCCCAAACCAACACGTAAGTTTTACAAAATAATGAATACTTTCAAATTTTAAGGCTGTCATCATAGTAAATAGTTAGGATTTCTGTTTCTACTTTTTATGCCAAGATACAATTGTAGAGGCATATTTCGTTTTCTATTCTGGTTGTGCTTGTGTCCCTCCATCCATCAGTTTTGTATCAGGTTTAAGTTTTGTTTTAAAGTTAAAGTTTACATCAACTTTTTACACAGTTCAATATGAAGTGAACTATTTAATGTAAATGTTAGATTAGAAATTTTCCCCAGATTTTGTTGTTCACTAAATATGGAAATGAACACATATTATTGTTGTTATCTTGTTTTGCATATTCTCATATTAAAATGATGTATATTTCAAATCAGTTTTAATTTTAAAATATTTTTCTTAAGTTAAGGGAGATAAATTCATTTGTGTGAGAAACGAGCGGAAAAATTTCTTCAAAAACAGTAGAACACTATAGTTTTTGGACTGCAAATACCTTTAACACAACACTTTCCATTGTTTTCCAAACAAGATTTCAATCATATAAATCAATAAATATGCATCTCTATGTTTGAGCTTTTGATTTTGCCATTTGATAAAGGACTTTCTGTATTGAATTTTCCTTGGAGTTCGGTATTTTTGTTATATTTACTATCTTCTGAACAAAAAACAATAGATAGTTTTTATTGATTTAGCCCCACACAAAAATAAAGAAAAAATGAAACTGATTATGTTTAAGAAAGGAAAGAAAAATGAAAACTGTAATTTCAGAAATTATTGTTTGCATTTATTATTGAGATTTTTGAGGAAAGGACAAACATGTGAGATTATTTATTGTGATTTCAAGATAATCTGCATACAGATATATGTATCAGTTATCATTATGCAAGTTCTTATATTACAATAGTCAACCAGTGGCATTATTTGCATTAATAAAAACCTTGCAATAATTTCTAAATTTAGAGAATGTAAAAATTCTTAAACTTATTTTAAATTTCAGCAATCTGTTTGTACAATGGCGTAGCATACAGACAGGGACAACAATGGTATGATGGATGTGATTTGGTCTGCAGATGTGAAGATGCAATGGCAGGATTCTATCGTTGTCAACAAAGGTAAAATACTATTCATTGTTGTTACATTTTACATGAAGCAGTTTTTTGCAAGGGAAAAACATTTTGCTGTGGGAAATCCATATGATTAAATGAATCAACATGAATGAATACTGTACACCAACTTATTTTTGCGTGAAGTTCTTTCTAGCCAACCTCACAGTGATTTATTGTCGCTATTTTATTATTTTCTTGATATATTTATATAAGGGGAGATCCAAGTTTCACATATTCTCGTTATTTTCTACTCAAAATTCGCAAAAATAAATCGCTCACGAAAATTAGTTTGTTAACAGTAGGCCTCAAAATATTTACTCGCCAAATATTATTCAGGTATTACATTACACAGACTTTGACTTGATATGATAGAACAGATATGTGTTTTTCGTTTGGCTGTGTAGGGAACACATAGGTTTTTTATGAAATAGATCAGCAGATGAGACTAATTGATGAAAGATTTTCATGTTTAAGTCCTATTTGGCAGCAAGTAGAGAACAATGTACCATACTCAATTCCAAAAAGTTAAATATTCATTGCCAGAGTGTTTATCCATGTTGATTTTAAATAATAAGATGTCTATGAATACTTGAGTACTCTAAGTATTGCTTGTTAGTATTGAGTATCGAATACCAAAATAATACTCAATTAATCGGTTTCCTGTTTGAACATTGGCCCGTTTTCTCCAAAAAATAGATTTTTCTGGAAAATGCTCCTCAGAAAATTAAATAAAATCAAATAAAAAAAATAAAAAATGGTTAAAAAACGTTTTGTATGTTTGCTTGAAATAGTACTTGTAGTAATTGAGCAATTTATTATGTCAAACATAAATTCCTTGATTTCAGATGTAAGAGTTACAGCAATACACCTTCATATTGTACTTTGGTGCCTGATCCAAAAGACCCTCAATGTTGTACAGTTCCACAATGTCAACTGATACCAGATAATGCCACACCCACTCCTGGAATCTTCACTCCCCCAGTACCAGTCTATGGGTCATTTACTGGCAGTGCTCCAAACCCAACACCGCAACCCACTCCAGCACCAACCATGAGACTGCCTAATGGACAGATTGTCACAGTAACTCCTCGACCAGGACTGCCTACACAACCAGCACCAACTCCTCAGCCAGGTAAATAGTTTAAATAAAAAAAGAACAGTTTTTTGTGATATCAAATTGTTATGTTTTTAATTTTCACAATCAGGTCAGCAATAGTATTAGCCAAATGTAAGTTGTTACAAGATAATGCCACACCCACTCCTCAACTCAAATCTTTCAAGTACTGTGGATTAATTTTTTTTTCGTGGATTCAGGCAAAATTATGATTTAAGTGGTTACTGTGGATTCATTAATATTCGTTGGATACCAATTTTTCGTGGGTACAGGGGAACCACGAATTTAAATGTTCAATGAATATCAAATTTTTGGAAGGAATGTATGCAGATTTTGCCAAAACACCAAAATTAAATATCCATGAAAATGCAAGTTTTCCTCAATCCACTAAAATTGGTACCCACGAAAATAAATGAATCCACAGTATTTGAGTTTGTGGTTTTGCCAAAATCTGCAAACATACCCAAGTTCCTCACTGTGACTTTGAAATGAAGTACAGCAATAAAAGTGCTGTTCCTTTGCTTTTTGTGTTTTTTTGCTCTACACGTACTGATTCTGTGTCATGGATGGATACCCTATATCCTTTCTTTTCTACTATAGTAAATTTGTAATTCATTAAACTTTTAAAATCGTGTTTTACCTATAAACCTGAAATCCACGAAATTTGGTATCCCAGGAATAATAATGAAACCACAGTATTCAGAGTGTTGTAGCAGTCTTTTAAAAACTTGTTGACATTTTATATCAAAGTTGTTTAAGTGAAGCAGCCAGCTTCTGGTGACTTTACCAACACAAGTCTTACCTAAGCAATTCACACAACTATCACCTTTTGAAAAAGCTGTTGCAACAATATTAAAGAGCTTGAACAACTTTTTGAAAAAGATCAACCGTAAAATGGCTTCTGCTTTAATGGCCAGGATTGTAGTCTGATGAGAGGTTATTTAATGTTCATTTGGATTACATGCCTACCAAGGATGAGAACATGTTAATATGATTTGATTGAGAACCATACTTTAGAACAGATCAACACTCTTGAGCTTGGTAATAATGATGCTAGTTCACAATCTATGAGTATGCTGATGACATGTCACCCTTATCAGACATATTACTCTGACTTTGAGCTAGCCAGTATTTACACTTTTTTTCTATATGTTGCATACTTTAATAGTGGAGAAACAGTTTATACTAGTTTTAAAGTCTTGCATTTGACCTGTCAGGCTATCAAACAAATAAACTCTTGCAATACACCTTATGGCTATTTATTTCAATCCGGAAAAGTTCTAAGATTACACAACTCTTTCAAACCAGTAGAAGCTATCTGGAGCCCTGTTTAAACAATGTACTGTGCAAAAAAAAATTCAAAGAGTTATGTTTAAACTATTGTAAACAATTCAAACAAAGCATTTTTCTTACTAATTTGTGTTTATAAAATTGGATCATAAACTATACAAATATCAAAATGTTCACTTTTTACATGTTTTCCGCCCTCAGCTCATTACTGATGACCTTTGTTCTTGCGTCACTTGACCCAAACAGGAAGTTGTCTAAGTGACTGTTTTTTCCAGATTGGACTAAATAGAGATAAGGTGTATTGTGGCAAGCTCTCCAAGAAGAGATCACCCTGGCAGCAGAGTGTGGCAGTAGAGTGCATTCTGTATCAGGCTTTTAATGTATAAGACTCACTTTTAGAATGCTCACAATTGCGGCAAGCTCTCTAAGATGAGACCACTCACTTTTAGAATTTTTTTCAGTAAGCCATTCCTTTCATTATTTCTTTTGATATAAATCTTTCTGTTATCCTTATCAAAAAATTTTTTCATTTAAATGTGTGAAATTTTGTTGTTATATTGGAAAGGAGTGATGTCAATATAAAGGAGGGTGTGGATGGGGATCCTTTGTTTCTGTGTTCTTTAATCTTTTAGGCCATTTTTTCTCCATTCTTTATTTTGTTATGTCCATTATTCCCTATTATTTACATTTCAACACCCCATTATACTGTTCTTATTTTGGCCAATTCTTCTCTATTCTTTATATTTTTTGCCCTTTATTCTACACTTTGTGCCCATTATTCTCTATTTTGTAAACCCCATTCAGGCCCTCATAAAGACAATAATAAAATCTGCACAAACAAAAACCATGCTTTGCAATAGTGGTACAATACTGAAGACAACAAAGGTTTATACATGTATGTTTTATTTCAGGTTGTTTCTACAAAAATAAATCCTACAAACAGGGACAGAGTTGGGATGATGGCTGCCAATACAGATGTGAATGTGTTAATGAGATGATTGGACAATACAAATGTACTGAAAGGTGAAGGCTATCGTTTCTTTTCCAACCAACCCCCTCACAAAAAAAAAGAAAAAAAAACTCCAGAAAAAACCAAAAAACCAAACCTTTTTGACCTCATCTGACAAACAAACTAGGCAATTTTTCAAAGAGAACTTTTGGGATAATTTTATTGTTGGATTTTAGCCATGTCCTTTTTGTTGCTGTCTGATCTTAAATTAAAGTGTTACCTCTTTTGTAAGGCTTGTTGATGAACATTTAGCTGTCATATGTCATTTGGAAACATCTGCCTCTCTTTTTAAATGACTTATCATTATTCAATTAAGAATGAAGTTGGTTTAAGATTTTAAACATAAATGTCTTTTGATACAAGTGTCAAGCACCTCTAACTTAAAAACTCAGTTGTGTAATTATTTACCTTTTCTTATTTTTTAGATGCCAGACTTATCCTAACCTACCACAATTCTGTACTTTGATCCAGAATCCCAAGGATAGCTGTTGTCCAGTGCCTTACTGTGACAAAGTTAACCCAACACCATCTCTACCAGCAACCTATCAACCATATCTCCCAAGTACAAACAATCCATTGTTTGTGAACCCAGAAACCAATCCTCCAATGACAGGCCAGAATACTCCATCACCATTTGGAAAGTCTGGTGAGTATAAATGTTGTTGTAAAATGTTATAAAACACTATTTTATAACATCATCTTCGTATATTACCATCTTATATTAGTACCCTTGTGCAAATCTTTTGACTTATATAATTTTTTCCTTATCTGTGCAGTATCGTCTATTCTAGATGATCCGGTACATATTAAATCTGCTGGTTGGTCCTTTTTATAGACTTCTATATATACATATATATATATAAAGATATATTGATTATCCACTAAAATGATTGCTTCTTATATAATTCTTTTAAAAGTTTTGATTGAGGAGAGTAATCATTTGGTTATTACATCAACAATATGTATTTTGAAGTGACTTTGCAATTCTGGACATATTTTTAGCTCACCTGGCCCAAAATAGGAAAGTGGGAATCAGGGATCTTCCTGCCCACTCCCTCATGATTGTTGATAAGGGATAAGGGTGGTGATGGGGAGGTAACCGGGTTGTAGGGACTGATTCCTCACATCAATAAACTGATGGAAAATTATGCTAAGAAAAATGCTGCAAAACTTATAACAACAACCACCATCAACATGTTGTCAACTTTTACAAATAATAGAAGAGAAAAGTTGGGAAGTTGGTTATGACCAGAAAGTTGTTTTTTAATTTAGTAAGCCGGCTGGAACCCATTTTTTTTGTTTATTATTATTTTTCAGAATTATGATACCCACATGATTATTTCAATGACACATTTTTCCTTGTTGAGTGATACAGTGATATACATTTCATGCTAATTATTTTTTTATTTATTTAGGATATTGTGTATACCAAGGAGTATACTACAGACAAGGACAGACTTGGAATGATGGCTGTGAAAAACGTTGTAGATGTGATGATGTAACCACAGGCCTCTACAGCTGTACACAGAGGTAAGATATTAAATGCCAATCTGCCTAAGAATCAGGCAGTGGTGAAAACATGACAAACAAAAAGCCACTCAACTTGACATTAATTTATGTTCAAATTGTATAATGGTGCACGAATATAACATGCATTTCCTTTTCCAGTTCTGGTAATTCAAGGTATAATTTGGTTAAAATGCACTAGAAATTAACAATTAAGGGGAGCTTACTCCATAATTTGCTATCACTCTTACCAAAAGTTATCTAGAGATTTCTTGAATTACCAGACCCGCAGAAACGAAAGACCTACCATTTCTATCTCAGGATGAGGGTAACTTCAAAATAGGATGGTTAGGTCGGTGGGTTTTTTTTCTGCCATGTTTTGATATTTTTCAAAACTGCCTGATTCTTTCAAAAGACTGGCACTAAAAGTATGAAGTGCATTCTTATGGAAAATTACTTCAGGATAAAATTCCAAACATTCAGCATTTCATCTAGAAAATGTCAGACCTGCAAACTATCCCAATTTAGGAGGGATATCCCCCATGAGAGGTGATGACCTGAATTTTGAAATTCTTAATTATATAAACTGAAGACCTCACAACAGGCATTCAAATGAGTTAAAAGGGTATTTAAGCAAATATATACTCATTCAAACAATATAGTAGTAGATTAAGAACACTTATGACAATATAAGGGGAGCATTAGGTCCTCTTGCACTTAAAATCCCCCATGGAGATTTTGAAAAAATTGGCAGGTATGAAATGTGGAAGTAAAATTGTTACACATAGTTCTTTAAACACAAGTTCTCTTGTAAATATGAAATTAGTTTGAATTTACAAATGATTTTAAATTCTGTAGTTGTATTATTGACAAAGCCAAAACTACGAAGAACAAAGATCAGTAAAAACATCACTAAAATGAAAAAAGACAATTTAAGGTTAGGGGAGACAATAAACATTATTCTGATAAACAAATTATTGCCCTTTTCCTTAAAGAACTTTGTAAGTTTTTTTTCTTTGTTTATAGCTGAGTGTTTTTGCTTTTGGAAGAATATGTTGATGAAGATTTTTTGTAGTCTCTGTTATGTTTATTCACTACATGTTTATACTTAGGGCTATTCCAGAAAAAAATGTATGGGGGGTGGGGTTGGAAGGCTTTTTATATTAATAATACATGGGTGATGGGTATCAGAGCAACTTTTCACACTTTAATGCACTATGATTCTTAATTGTAATTGTCTGGGTGGCAGGTGCTGAAACAAACTGCCTTCCAACACCCCCCCCCTACATATTTTTCTGGAATAGCCCTTAAGGGATCTATAACTGGAAAAAGAATATAGACACCTGTCTTTTGAAGGCACATATTGGCTTCTTGATTCTTTTCCTTTTCTCTGCATTTATTGATTGGTTACTGCTTCACTGCTTCATTGATGTATACCTTAATTCCTCTTAAATAACAAAAAAGTACTTTTTATGGTGATCCATATTTTTCTACCCTAAATATAGACTATATTTTATTGTTCAGATGTCCAGTATTCAATAACATACCCTCATCATGCACTTTGGTTGCTGACAAAAGCGATCCATGCTGTACCGTACCTCAATGTAACCTGTTCCCAAGCACTGCAGTATACACCGGAACAGGCACACCACCAACAACTGCCAGACCAAACATAATCGTACCTACTCCAATTCAGGGTGCTATAACTGGTCAAGGAACTATTGCTCCTAACAATCCACTTGTGCCTAACTACAACCAGTTTGCTGGAAATGGAACAGGTAGATTTCTTTATATCTTTTGTTTAATGCAAAAATTTTGCCCAAAGAATCAATAACTGATTATTTTTTATTATTTTTTGAAAGTTGACCATATGAATAAAAGGAGGCAAAATTGTCCAGGTGCCAATAGGTAAAAAAATCTATAGTTAAGGATGTAGTTAGGTGAAATAAAAAAAAATTAGAATTTAAAATTGATACTTTAAGTCAGAAGAGCATTAGTTAAGGAACAAAATAAGCTAAAAATATTGATAGGTCATGGAACTACTTTTTGAGATATTTTATTTTTAAAAAATGTCTAGAAAAGGCTGACTTAGACTTTTACCTTATATTTAGCATTGGCATTATTTTGGTCTCAAATAGTAAGAAAAAATCCAGAATCTGCTTTAATTTTGGTAATGACCTTTTATGACGTATTGAAGTCTTCTATGAAAAGAAAAGTGGTTGATATGGGGCAAAATATTTTACTCTGTATCTTAGAAAAAACCCAAGGAGTCTGTACATCTGACAAAAAATCTTAAACCTGACCTGAGTACATTCTTAAGATCACCTGAAGCAAGCTGTTTTCACCATGTGTAATATCAAATTTAAATACCTTACAGTTGTTTGAAAATTTTTTTCAAATTGAACTGACCAGATATAGGGAAACATTTTAAGCACAGGGTGTTTTTTTGTTATAGGATCATTTAAATCAGATGTAGTACAATTAAATTGCCCTTTCCTATTAAAGGTGCGCTTCGAGACTCAGTAGTTGGGCTTCATACACATTACGTCTTAGTTACAAAAATCAGTAAATAAATTATTTTATGTTTTAGAACAATATTTTGTAAGAAATTATATTGTTTATTTATACTTTAAAAGACCTTAGTAATTTTTGGTACAGGCAATGTATATGTGAAATAAACAAATTCAATTTCTTACCAGGTTATTGTGCATACAAGAGTAAGACCTACACTCAGGGACAGAGATGGGACGATGGATGTAATTATAGATGTCAGTGTATTGATGCCCTTAGAGGTCGTTACAAGTGTGATTACAGGTAAGGCCATACAAAAGGTGAAAGGTCATGATAGAAGATACCATATTTTCAATTGCGTCTGAAGTCTGTATTAATCATACGACTCTCATTACAAAAACATTTCTTTCTACTGGAACTTGATCAGAAAAATAACGATTACACAACTATAGATACATGCCCATGGGATGTTCATTAAAAGTTAATTTACTATTTTCTATGATGGTTAAGCCTTTTTTAGGAGTAAAGATTGCACTTACTGCAGTCAAATCCCTATATTTACTGGCTGGTTAGCTATATTTCCACCATTTTATACCTGTTTTTTGTGACCTCGCAGAGAGTTGAACATTTTTTAGATCCTTCCCAGTCCATTTGAAGCAATTTATGAATATTGTATGCCCAGAAATTAAATATTCAAAAGGAATGATTGTTCTATATTACAGATGTCCACAATACTACAATCTGCCTGCTTATTGTACCTACCAACAGGATCCAAATGATGCATGCTGTCGTAAACCCAGATGTGATCCAAGTCAAACTGTAACACCATATCCAAATACAAATGGACCTATAATCACTCCAGGACAAATAACACCAAAACCATTTAGTAAGATTGTAATAAGATGGAAAATAAGATGTGATGAAATTTTTATAGTTTAAGCCACATAGAGCTAATGTTTAGATTCTCATCCATTTTTCCAACAATAAAAAATTCAGTAAAGGATGGAGTATTTTTACTTTTCATTTTTTGCTGATTTTGATGACACTGATATTAGTTTTTGAAATTGAAAATGATCAAAGATATGCAGGTTAAAAAACTGAATCACCAAACTTGGAACAGTTCTTTCTTAAAGCTTTTTTAACCTCCAATTCCAGTGATTGACTTTCTTTCAAAAGAAATTTAAAAAGACAAATATCTAGTTATTAGGCACACTACAATAAAAAAAAAGTTGACTGAGATAAAAATTTCTATCAAAATAACTTAATAATAAATTCTTTCAAAATGACTTTTACCGGTAATATTATTTTACGATTTTTGCAATGTTTAATATTGATTTGTAGTATGTGTTCAGAAAAAAGAAAATTTAAAATATAAAAAATCTATTTGTTGGATGCAAGGCTTCCAAAAAATATTTGAGCCAGCTGGATATTTTTTGTCTTGTCCCGATTTTAATCCCTTAAGACCTAGTAACAAAAGGCAATCATGGTAATCAGTTGAGCATCAGATAAACAATGATTGACATAAAAACGGTATTAAACTTAACTTGATATAAATTCAATGTTCTGACATAAAAAACTTTAATGTTTAACATCAGCATACCAATATCTGTCTTTGACTCTTTATTTGTGCAAAATAACGCTGTCACACACTTTACTTTCGTTTTTGTCTCTCTTGACAGAGTCAAAAAGCGAGACATAGGTATGCTGTTTCCGGCATCGGCGGCGGGGGCGTCAACAATATATTAGTTTGTGATTAGGTCTAGTTTATGGTGAACCACTAGTGTTAAGTCAAAGATATTTGGTATGCAGTTGTATTAGTATTGGGACATCTCATTACCATGGAGATTATTTGGCCCCGCCCCATCAGTTATGGTCTATTGACTTTGAACTTTTTGCATAGTTTTCATGTATTAGTTTGTGATTAGGTCAGTTAATGGGGAACCACTAGTGGTAAGTGAATGATAATTGTTATGCAGTTGTATAAGCATTGGCATATCTCATTTCCATGGAGATTATTTGGCCCCGCCCCCTCATTCATGGTCTATTGACTGAAACTTTTGCTTAGTTTACATGTATTAGTTTGTGTTTAGGTTTGTTTAAAGGGAACTACTTATGATAAGTCAATGGTATTTGGTATGCAGTTGTATTAGCTTTGGCACATCTCATTTCCATGGAGATTGTTAAGCCATGTACCTTCAGTCATGGTTCATTTACATTTTGACTTTGAATATTTGCAGAACTTATATGTTAAAGTGTTGCTATTTTAATTTCAACATTTGCATTATCGAAATTACAAAAAAGCGAGACATTTCTCTGTGATAACAGTTTATTAAAAAGAACATTTTCTTAATACTGGATGTTGACTTGACAAAGGTAAAACACGGACCAGAGACGGATACATCAAATCTGTATACATTTACAAAGCCCAATAGAGTTTAAATAGCTCTTTCCACGTTATTTCTTCAAGAAAATACTCGAAATTAATGTTAGATAAAGGTATCAATGATAATTTTAGCATTTTTAAAGACTTCTGATGTATAATTCAATCTCACACCTGTGCATATCACACGCATGTACTAGTTCAAACAATGTAGTATTGACAATTTTTTGCTTAAAAACCTTTATGACTACCTTTTTAAATTTTTCTTCAAATCATATTTATATATATTCTGATAATCTAAATGTTTTTGACTAAATCATTTAGATGCAAACCTCTTGAAAATAACTTGAAATGGACCGATCAATGTCCCGTACAAAATAGTTTATCTGTTGCCTGAACAGGTAAATTTTAGCTGTCAGACAACTAATTAACCTTGATTGTAATTAGAGGGTATTAAAGTAGGGCTTGTTTTGATAGTGCTTATTCATCATGTCACTTTTATGTCCGGAAATGTGTGGTTGTTTAAGGCAAAAGGTCAGGTCAAAAAGATTACAAACTTCAATTTTTATGCCCCTGCCGTCACTGGAGAGGGTATTAAGTGTTACTTTTGTCAGTCTGTATATATAAATAAGAAGACAGGTGCATAAAAATGCAAAGGGTTTAAACGTTTAAACAGGCACCAACCTTCACCCTAACGTCGGTATGTACATACTTCCCGAAATTGGTTTCTGTTCTCTAACTTTAGTTTACTTAAGCACAATGCTTATTACCACAAAACACAGATCAAGTTTGAATTTGGATAGATCACTTTTACCATTCTAGAGTTATGCCCTTTACAAATGAAAAAATTGTTGAATTTTTTGTTTCCGTTTTCTAACTTAAGTTTGCCTCAACCAAATGTTATGAAACTTATGCACACAATGTTTGCTATCACAATACTCAATCAAAGTCGAATTTAGGTGGCATCACTTTTACTGTTCTTGAGTTATGTCCCTTTATAACATTACATGCAAGTGGGGCATCATCTGTGTCCCATGAACATATTCTCCATTTATTTTTCCTGAGTTATGTTAAAATGGCAAACCCATGTTATATGTCTGTTTCAGGCTCGGCACAACAAGCCAAAAATATGATTTAGAGCTCTTTTCCTAATGCTTGTAATTTAAAGGTTTGGTTAACTTGCTTGCTTTGTTTGTACAAATGTTTGCTCAAGCATTGTTATTAAGATTGACATCTGCAATCAATAGATAGGCGGGGCTTCAGCTTGTATAACTAAAAACAACCAAAAATCAAATTATCATGATTTATTTTTACAATTTTTTTACAGATATGTGTGTCTACAAGGACAGGACTACACATGCACAAGGATCAAGCTGGGATGATGGTTGTAACCTCCACTGTACATGTGAAAATGCCACCTTGAACATCTACCAATGTCAAGCCAAGTAAGATTACTTACTGCTTTTCACCTTTTGTTTTATACAAAGATATCTACAAATTCTGGTGACGTTGATTCTTTATTGTAAGAAAGAACAAATCAAATTGAAAACAATAACAAAAAGATCAACTAAGATTAAATTCACCAAAAAAAATATAAATGGACATATATGAGACAACATTCCAATATAATATCTAATACTGCCAATTCAGAAGTTTTGTTGATGCTTTTATTAATGCAAAAAATGCAACAGTATCATGTTCACAATAATAAAAACTCCATTCATAATTTTAATAGTGATTTTCCTTCATAAAATTTTTGCCATCCCATATTTTTACCAGTAATCAGTGATTAAAATAATAATTGCATCAATTTCTGAATTTACTGTATATCAAAGAAGGAAAATTTGTATTATTCATCTTGACAACTGCAGGAAGCTTTTTAAAGATGAACTAAAAAACTGACATCTGACAGTGAAGTCCCAACAGCTCTTATGATTTACTTCTAGTGGTACTCTTTTCTATGTATTTATTGATAATTTCTACGTACAGTGGATTCATTTAATTTCATTGATACCAATTTTCGTGGATTGAGGGAAAATTGTATTATTGTTGACATTTGATTTCCTGGTTTTGCTAAAGTCTGCATACAATTATAGGGCCTCGGTGGCCGAGTGGTCTAAGTAGTTACTACTGTAATCACTAGCCAGTCAACACTGAGTTTGTGAGTTTGAAACCCGCTTGTGCGGGTGCACTCGACTCCAATCTTAATTGACTAGGATTGTCAGTTTTCCTATCAAAGGTCGGTGGTTTTGTCCGGGCACTCCGGCTTCCTCCACCAATAAAAACTGGCCGCCACGAAATAGCCCAAAAGCGGTGCTTAAAAGTGGCGTTAAAACACCAAAAACTAAATCAAATCATACAATTATATAGAAAATTTGTGCTTAGTTGAACATTCAAATTCGTGGTTTACAAATACCAATGAAAACCTCAAAAATTGGTATCCCACGAATTATAACAAATCCACAGTAATTCTTTTAATGAAGAAGTCAACAAAGCATATAAAATAGTGAAGTTGTCTTACAAATTGAATGAAAAATCAGCAAATTAACAAAATACATTTATGACAATATTTTGATTATGTATATTTTTTAGATGTAAATTGTTCCAGTCGTTACCAGCTCAATGTAGTTTGGTAACAGATCCCAGTGATGGATGTTGTAAGATTCCAAGATGTGTCGCCACAGGAACCAACATTCCATTGAACCCAATCTACAACACATTCAATGGGTCATCTAATGTAAAACCACGACCAGGCCAACTGAACCTTGTTCCAGTGGGACAATACGGTGTGATATCTGGCACTAACTGGCAAAGACCAAACGGAACTACTTATACTGGAGTAGGAGGAGGAGGTATTTATATAGATTCTACCACTCCATCAAGTGTGATACCATATTTCTACACTGGAGACAGTTAAACTTTCAAATTTAAAATGTGAGGCTTGCCTAGAGTTTTAAATATTTAAAATTTAACTGTTGAGAGCAGAAGTATATGTTAAGATTTGGCGATAGAGTCTGTTTCTCTAATGACATTCAGAAGAAATGCAGACAAATTTGATCCTTCTTTTCCAATGATCTGCTAAAAGGTGTGTTCTTTCTATGTAACGTCATCAGGCATGGTCACAATAGGAAATTCAGAGGATTTGATTTCTGGTCCGTTCCTCTGTCCATACCATATCAAGTTAAAGTTTGGGGTTTAGGTAGTTTACCATGAAGTTGTTGTAAAATTAACTTGTAAGTTATGATGCCAAATTTTAAATGATAAGCTAAATTACTGTTTTAAACCCTGATTGCATTGTTCAAAGAACATGAAAATTTGCAAGGCATATTGTTCTATTGACACATACTGTTGTTCCTTTCCTGTTTTTTTTCACCCCTTCTAGCTATAGGATTTTAAAAAAACAACTCAACACCCAGCATATGAAAATTTTAAACCCTCTTCCAAAAGAGGGTTGTCTTGTCTGTCCATCCATCCCATTAAATTTTTATTAGATTTTTCACACGAAGTTCAAATTATACCTTCCTGAAATTTGTTATCACACTTCATGTCAACATGATATACGGTTTCAGATTTAAAAAAGTTTTTATCATTCCATTGTCATTTTTATCTGCGTCGTCAGAGGAGAGAACAGGTCTAATGACTGCTTGATTCTGTTTGTTCTTAGAACATAGATGGTTACTCCCTTTCCGCACATGTCAAACAGCTTTTTGTTTTTGCCAATAAAACTAGTACTGTATTGAAATTGTATGATTGTAGAGAAGGATGTTATAAATCTGCCAATAAAATAAAACTAACTTCGCAGAAATTGTACAACTGACTAGAGATAAGTGCATAAAACTTATAGTGTCTTATATCTTTGACCTTATACAGGATTTGGAGCCTGTGTATACAAAAATAAGGTGTATAAACAAGGACAGTCCTGGGATGATGGATGTGATTACGTCTGTACCTGTGAAGATGCAACTAATGGACAGTATAGATGCGTAGCAAAGTAAGATTTATTGAAAATTGACAATTTGGCATGCATTTATTATTGTTGAACAATGGACAAAAATGCTAGAATAATTATTGAGATTTCAGGAAAATGCTTTCAAACTATAAAGGCAAACTTGCTTTTGTGAAACCAACCCTGTCCCAATTTTTTCAATAATGAAAACATTTGCAAAACATTCTGAATTTACAGTATTAGCCATTATAATAGATATGCAAGACTTAGATTTGTGTACAGTTTCAAATGTATGTCCTTATATGTCAGTTTTACTTGAGGTTATGAAAATGAATTTTACTAAAGTCTTGGTTAAGGGAGAAATGTGGTAAAGTTTAGGGACTCTTTTACAATTTTTGTCCTCATGAATTACATTACACAGTCTGCAATGACCTCAAATTGTTGTCTTGAGCACTCAGAACATGTGCATTTTATAGTCCATAGTTAGTAATACAGAATCTTTATTATGAAAAGATTTGATTCAATGCTAAAAGGTTATCTGATTATGACCCAATATTGGATTTTTTCATTGATCACATCACAACAAAGGAGTATAATAGAACAGAGTGAAAGATCTTATTTGTAATCTTCGTAAATCATTGTCGGAAATTCAATCAAACTTTCAGAAATGCTTCAGGCACTTATCATTCACAAGGCATTTGATTTGGCAATACTGTGGATTCATTTATTTTCGTGGATATCAATTTTGTGGATAGAGAAAAAAAGAAGTTTCGTGGTATACGTAAATTCGTGGATCGCTGATTACAACAACAACAAAAAATTCAAATACGTAATTCGTGGATTTCTTTTTGATTTTGGAGATCATATAACCTCCTTGGTTTGATCAATAATAAAACAAACAAAAAAGAAGGAATTCATTGAAAAAGTTTTGAGTTGTCAAAATCCTCGCTTGGTCATTCTAGGTTAAAGTGTTCATTGAAAACTTCTATTACAATAATGGACAGAGACAACTAATTATTTGTTTGCTTTACAATTTATAAATTCTTGTCGGAATTTTATAAGGCATTCAAAACTCTATGATTGAAAGCTCATTTACCTAATCACGATATAATAAACAGTCATATAAGTAAAAGGTGTGAAAATAAATGTTCCTGTCATAAACAACATTACCTACGGGCAATATCCCCGTACTTAATCCTATTGATTTTTAATCACCAGTAAACCAAACTATGACACGGTAATTAACAACTTGCAGTTATTTTCCATGAACAGTTTTAATCAATTTTAAAAAGTAAATTATCACTGATATTCGATATACTTATTATTGATTTAATCAAAATACTTGTATCTTCTTTCAATAAAAACATGTGTTATGTTACAATGTTTATCACTAGTCAACACTATACTAGAACTGCATCACATAACCGGAAATAAACATCCGACTCCATACACATTTCTCAGGATTATTCTTTGTTGAATTCTTAAATTCGTGGTTCGCTGTGACCCACGAAACCCACGAAAATTGGTACACCACGAATAAGGCCACACCAATTTGATTAATAGTTCTTTGGATTTTCCTGCTCCTGTTTTTGAGAAATTGACTTTTCAATAAAAAAAAATAATTACCGCTTCCGCAAATTTTTGGGCCGCATGCCGCTCCAAATTTAGTTTCTCCTTGAAATTTTTTTTTCACATAGACGTTTTTATGAGCATATATTGCTCCAATTGATTCAAACGCACGTGTGATAAATCGAATTGTAAAATCGGGATGCCAACATGTAGTTGTGTCAGCTCATGCTGTGGACAAGTAGTTACTGAACACACAGTTATCCGAAATGCATCTCGTTTTATCTATGAAGACCTGTTCTAGGAGACAAATATTAAAAATCTGTCTTTAGATGACCACGATCACATCAGTGTTCGTTAGAACTATCGTCATCCCTGATCATTGTTTCAACATACATAGTCCTGAATCTGAATAAGTATGTTGCAGGGCCAGGATATGGCATCAATGGCAACGGAAGAGAGGCGCTGGAAAATTAGTCCAACAATATGAGAGCAACTGAAGTTTTAAAGCTCTCAATTGTCTTGGCACACACGAGATTGTTTGGTTGTCTATTCCAATAAAAAATTGTTCTTACAAAGAATGACTGTTTATATTGTTCAAAATTGCTAGGTGGAATTTTGAAACACCGGCTGCTGTTTTGTACAAATTTATCTACAATGCTTGTTGTTTTATAGACCTATCTATCTTGGATCAAATTAATATTAAATTCCCATGAATTTTTAAAAAATCACAGATTCATCTTATTTTGATGAAACCCCATATCCCCTTGTTAGTCTATTGGTATGCAAGCAGAACTCTTTTGTAAGGGAAAATTTAAGAGTTCCAACTTTCGAGACCAAAGTGGTGGTATTGTGATTGGCATGCTCATAATAATTAGGGATGTGTAATTGGTTCAACCACTTCTAGTCAAGATAAAGAGTTTAAAATGCATTGCAGCATTTAGAAGCAAAAGGAAAGAGTACATTGCTGTCAGAATAATGCATGTGAATGTGGTGACAAGTATTTTAAGGGAATATTTTAATACATTGAGATCTACATGCATAGCAATATAATTATCTTACTCATGATGCTGTTGAAATATTCACCTCACTCATTATGTTGATCCTTAGTATGGATAAATAGTTTCAAGTGGACATCAAGCAGCCAATAAACAATCATTACCATATATTGATATAATGAAAACAACTATATCAAAAAATATTTAATATTTTTCAGGGGCATTTTTTTGGATACATACACATATATAAATTTTATTCAACATATGTCATTTACCATGTTTACCTAACTAACATAATTCCTCTTGTTAAACTGCATCTGCTATGCTTCCTTAATATATACACATGTATGAATTTTTATGAAAATTCACGCAGACAAAGCTTATTTGACGAAAATAATCAAAATTAACTAAACCACAGCGAGACAAGAAAGTTGGGTATGGTTCAGGCGCCAATCCATCAAATTATATGCATTAGAGCATGTTTCTTCTCCTTTTTCTATGAAGTAACCCAGTTTTAACATGTACATAAATTCTAAATCGCACAATTTAAAAAAAAAATTATACCGCTCGCTTCACTTATAGAGCACTCGCCTCATAAAAACTCATTTTCAAGAAAAAAATACAATCAAAAAATTTCGCTCGCTCACCCCATATTTTTTGGAGCTTTTGTCCGAAGAACTACAAATCAAATTGATGTGGCCTAAAAATGAATCGACAGTAGTATATTTTCAAGTATATATATTTACCATGTATATACCATATAGTTATCCAAATAGATTGGTACAGTTAAATCTACTGAAAAGAAACT
Source organism: Mytilus coruscus (assembly GCA_017311375.1). Lineage (NCBI taxonomy): Eukaryota > Metazoa > Mollusca > Bivalvia > Mytilida > Mytilidae > Mytilus > Mytilus coruscus. The sequence goes on from CM029600.1 coordinate 38,684,780, forward strand.
TGATGGCCATAATTGTGTCTGTGGCCCTTTATCTCTGTAAATAGGCCATTTAAAATAGTTGTAATTAATTTAATGTAAGATGTGTTCCTTTTCAAGGTATGGCTGAAATATTAGCCCTGAATTATGAAGCAAACAAGAATGAATCAGTCAATGTATTTGTTGAGCATATGATTTTGATGTTTTTTAGTACCCGTTTAATTTATTCCATTTCTCCTTTTCAGATGTCCTCAGCTTCCTGAATCACTGCCTAGCTACTGTACAAAAATATCGATCCCGGGTCAATGTTGTGCTAAGCTTAAATGTGATATCCCAGGGGTATCATATAAACCACCAGGTGAAGTCATAGCGACATCGGCCCCCTTCATAAAAGTCACAGGTACACCAAGTGGTATAATTAATGTAGGAACACCTAAACCAACTGATGCTCCAACTTTACCAGGAGGAGGCTTCCCAATCCTCCCTCAACAGTTTTCGGAAATCAGAAGTAAGTCTCTCTTATATACTGTGGATTCATTTTTTTTTTCGTGGATATCAATTTTATATGAATTTGGTTAAATATACTTACCATGAAATTACATTTATATTATATAGAATATGTTTGCTTTCAGAACATGTTCTCATCGCAATTAACTAGGTGATTAAAATTACATCCATAAGATGTACTCACCTACGTCATAATTTACCTGTGTAAAACACAATATCGTCAGTTTTAATTTTTGCGTTCAGGTGAACGCATGTTTCTTGTCGACAAGGATTTTTAACAGTCTACTGTTGAAAATCCTTATTTTCTAAAAAACATTATTTGTTTTGGAATATTGTTTTACGATTAATTCAATGTTTATACAGCGCTTTTGTCAAGTTTCTGATATACACGTCAACATTACGAGTCTGTAACAACAACGACCTAGAAATTAACCTTTGTTAAGTCGCCATTTTCAAAATTTTAGTCCGGTGCGAGGAAAAGCAGAACTTTTCTGTCAAAATCGGACATGTTACATGAGTACTCCGTTTATAAAATAAACGTATGTTTAAATTCTTCTTCCACGCTGACTGAATTTTAGCTGTTTTGAGCAATCTGAAACGGGTCAAGTGGAAAGTTCGGATGAGTTGATTGTTTACAGTCTTTACACGAGACGGAGTAAACACATCACTAAATTACAATCAGAATAGGTATTATGACCAGATCTGATTATTTTAATGTGGATAACGTCCTTATGGGAGCGTAGACCACTATTGTCCCTAAGTTCGGATGAGTTGATTGTTTACAGTCTACACGAGACGGAGTAAACACATCACTATTTTACAATCAGAATAGGTATTTTGACCAAATCTGATTATTTTAATGTGGATAACGTCCTTATGGGAGCGTAGACCACTATTGTCACTAGAATCTTAAGTGATTCAATAAATTTCAATCAGAAATGGGAATTTGCCCATAGACGATTGTTTTTATTTGGATAACGTTCCATACAGGGAGCGTAGTCCAAAATTGATACTACTATTAAAAGTAGATAGATAAATCACAATCAAAATAGGGAATTTGCCCAGAACTGATTATGTTTATTTGGTTAACCTTCCATTTAGGGAACATAGACCATATTTATTGAAAATAGAATGTGGTTGATGCAACACAAATAAAATTAAAATTAGAATAGGGATTTTGCCCAAGTCTATCTGATTAATGATATCGTTTCATCCAGGGAACGTAGGAACTAGAACAACATGCATGATTTTGGATCTGTACGTTGCATGCATTGTACAGATTTGATCTTTCCTAAAAATCATAATATTAATTGATCGCACATTGATATTTAAGGAGCATAGATCATTCTTGGAAATACAATTTTTAGTATTTGACATACTGAAATAAAATTAAATCGAATCAGAATAGTGAATTTTAGTCCAGGTCTATCTGATTGTTGTAGAAATCGTTCCATCTAGATAACGTAGGTCTACCTTTATTGTATTCAAAACAACTTGCAAGCACAAGCAGGTTGCATGTTTAGTACAACACACATTTTGATCTTAGCTAATTTTGGTTGCACATTGATTTTTGTGATGAACCTGGGAACAGTATATCTAATATATAAGTCAATATATATGTTCCTGGATGAACTAACAGTTCAGATAATATATTGAAAGAGTGTCTGCAAATGGTCAAGACAGATAAAAAACACTGAAATAGTACTGAGTTATTAGTACTTACAAATGTGTATGTAGTTTAAACATGTCATGATCAATACACAAAATTTATAATTATGTCCAGATTTAATCAGGACAGTAAATTCTTAGAAGCCTGAAATATTTTCTCGAAGCAGGAAACTGCTGTAAATTTTTCTTTACTGATAAATTATTCTATTACAGATGTTAAGAAACTACTAATATGTTGAGTCAGTAAGAATGGAACACCTTCTAAAACCTGTTGATAGCTTGTGACAACTCGTATTATCAATTTTAATTTTCAAGGTCAGTTTATTACTGACATTTTAGAAGAACATTAATATTATCAGTATGTAATGCTATGACCAATTGGTTGTTTGTGTGCATTAATGAAACAAAGATTTTATATGTTTTAAGTAAACATTAGGTTGTCTCTTGGGTTCAGAAGAGTTTAGGGATCATTGACATTATGGTGCATTTCACAAAGACTCAATTCATGGAAATTGCTTATATTATGATTACATAAATCAGAGTGTACATTGCCAATGCATATGACTTATAATATGTACTTGTGCTATTTTGCCTTAAGTATACAAAAAGTAATAACATAAGACTTAAGGGTATATTTTACCCTCACCATATGAGAATCACTGACAAATAATACATGTATCTTCCAATCATGAAAGGAAGAGATTTTTGGGAAGCTCTTCAAAAGATAGAAAATTGCCTTTACGTCTTGTTTTCAAAGCAATGACAACAAGTTTGACAAGATTCTGCTGTCTTCATTGGGTCTGTTTTCAATCTTAATGTGAGATTGCTAGTTAAAACAGCTAATCAAACTGCTACAAGTTTTTCCTCGAGTTTATATTGAATTAGAAAGCTGAACTATAGAGGACTCAAAGATACTGATATATAAAAAAAAAAACTAGATTATCATTAGGATTTGTTTTTTGAGAATTTAGATTAAGAATAAAGGCATATCATATAGATTTTGCACAAATTAGATACAACTAGTAAAATGTTACTAAATAAATACAGAAAATATAAAGCATTGTTGATGCAAGATTCATTAAAAATACTAGACATTGACGTGGAGATTGGAGTAGTTTACAAGATTGAGCAATGAACTATCTAATACATCTCTTTATATAAATCTTCTTTTAGCTAGTCTTTACATGATGCAGGAAAAGAAGAGGTCTTTTGGGCTATATTGTACCAATAAACATATATATATATATTTCAATTGCTTCTCATATTTTAGCACCTGTAGAAACAGTTAATCTAAAAGCAAAATACATGAAAAGCAGTTTATTTAAAAGACTGATTAATAGTTAGCAAATAACATTAAATAGTCTGTTAGTAAGTGGAAGTAAAATGCAATACGATAATTCCAAGATTATAAGTGCAAGACATTTGTAAATATCTAAATTTAAAATGTCACTGTTTATTTTATTTTGTTCATTATTACACAAAGAGTACAAAATTCTAGTCTTGTCAAAGTCAAGTTGTGACTTATCTACATGTAGGAAGGTTTCCAAATAGATTGGGTGTGATTTCATCCCAAAATTGAGGGTATTCACTATTCAATTTTCATAATGACCAGACAATTATCTAACAACTTTTGCAGTTACAGAAATAATATTAAATATCTGACATAGAGTTAGTATTTTATGCAAGAATATACTAGACAAAATTGAAATGTGTTTATTAACAGTTAGTTTAAATTTTTATTCAATATTGTTTTGAAAGATGTGATTATATAAATCCCATTCATTTTGTTTTGTCAAATCTGTGGACAAATGCAAAATTTTTCTGAGTGACTTTTAGTTTAACCAAATGACTGGGTTGAAGTCACAAAAATAATACCAAAGTGTTTTTGGTTAGTTTATATTGAACCATATCAGAATGTATAGAATTCAGATAAGGTGAACTAAGAGAGAAATGAAATGAGCATTTCTGATTGTGAAACCATTTCTTAAACAACTAAGAACACTTATCAAAAGCAAGCTAGTACAAGTGTTTTCCATATGGTCAAACATGTGTTTTCTTTAAATACATGTATAGAACTAAATTTGACATGTTGCATGTTAGTATTTCTGATTGCGAAATATTTTCTGAAACAAATAAAAACAATTGTCAAGAGCAACAGTTTAAGAGTTGTTCAATATGTCAAACTTGTATTTCTTTAAATTTGGATCTGTGCATGGCAATTTATAATTTAAAAAAAATCGTGGCTTAAGGTTCACATTTTAGACAGTATATCATTGTGAGATATTAATTAGAAATGTAAAAACAACATTGACAGACAGATTTTTCATAGTTTGAGAAAATCATCTGTCAGCATTCTTTTGGCTTATTAGGACAACAGTTTTGGCTTGCTCAACATCCAAATGCTCTGTAGAAGCATTATGATACCATTGGAAACGTGTATACTAAAACATTTCCACTGATTTGTCCATTTCTTTATTTTTACACTTAAGTAGTCTAATACGAAACACAAAGATGATGTTTGTTCATTGTTGGACTGGTAGACATTGTATTCAAAGGTTCTACCACTCATAAAAATTTCTATCAGACTTTAAAATTTAGTTGGTTATCTTAGGAAAATTATCATGTCATTTCTATGATGCAGGACTTCTCTTGACAAAAAATATTTTCTTTCTAAATCTATTAGATATTAACAAGAGTAGTATATCTAGAAGAATATGTACTCAAAGAGACTATAACTTCAAAAGTTTATAGATTGATCCAGATTTAGCATAATCATGAAACAACTTTCGTTTGAGTCTTTATTATACTTTGTTGGTAAGGACACTTATTTACAAAGTATATTTTATGATTATAATTCTTTGACAATTAAGCAGAAAAGAATTTATTTTGAAAGATATTGATAATGATCAGCAGTCATATATTCTCTGTTATTATATAAAACTATAGAGAAAACAATGGAAAGTTAGATAGAAGCTAATTGTTTTTAAATAAACTAAAGTTTTGAAAACTAATATTTCAAAGTTGAAAAGTAAATGATACTAAGGTTGGATTACTTCTTGTCGATTTGTACAAGCAATAAGAACAACCTATTCACATGACAAATTAAAAAATAAATAAAATAAATGCTTATTTACTGTTGCAATAATATTACAACACATTTAACTCATAATGTAGGAGCTTTAATGAAATAATTTCTATACTGGCCTGCAGATTATTTATTCAAGTCTATTTTTGCAAAGTTTTATTTATGCAATCTGCAGAGTTTTGCCATTGATACATATAGTTATACAGCATAGCTTTATTGTGTAATAAATTTAAATTTTGTAATTTCGGTTTTGACTATTTTCAGTATTTACAAAATTTAGTGGAGTTATTTTTTAACAATTTTGACATAGTTTTTATATGTTGGAAATTGTATATGTGTGAGAGAATTTATCCTCCACCAAAATAAAACACTGCTTGTTAATCAGTGAATATTCTATATAATATAAATGTAATTTCATGGTAAGTATATTTAACCAAATTCATATAAAATGGTTATTTTTGAAATCTCAAGAAGAGATTTTATATGAATTTATAGGGTTAAATATACTTACCACAATCCACCACCACCCCTAGTATAAATTCAGTTTTTTGTTTCACACAATTGTAATTATTCAATTAAACGACAAATTAAAACTGACGATATTGTGTTTTACACAGGTAAATTATGACGTAGGTGAGTACATCTTATGGATGTAATTTTTAATCACCTAGTTAATTGCGATGAGAACATGTTCTGAAAGCAAACATATTCTATATAATATAAATGTAATTTCATGGTAAGTATATTTAACCCTATAAATTCATATAAAATCTCTTCTTGAGATTTCAAAATAACCATTTTCGTGGTTTTAAGAAAATTGAAGTTTCGTGGATATTTGATTTCATGGTTTTTCCAACATCTGCATACAAACCTATAGCAAATTTATACTTTGTTGATCTTTTAAATTTATGAATTACCTATACCCTCGAAATCAATAAAAATTGGTATCCGCAGTAGAATTCAAATTTACAGCAGTATTGACAAATCTGTAAATGTAGAATTTATTATGAGATCGTTGAACTATGAACAGAAATGCAAGATTTATTATTTTGATTTCAATAAATGCTGCATACATATTAAATGAGATCATAAATTATAATGCAAGTTCATATTGATATGATACTAATCAAGCTGCAAAGTTAGAAAATCATGAAAATAAATCGCCACAAAATGGCTAGAAATGGATAAATAAGAAGATAAGTTGGTTTTCAGTACACATACTATTTTATCTTTAGCATTTCTTAAACAGTGAACGTAATTTTAATTTTCTACTTTATTTCCATTAGAAATTCCATGGTTCAATGTAATAAAATAACTAATTCAAGAATTAAGATATCGACAAATATTCAACTCGTGAACAAACAAGCCTGATAATTAAATCATGCCCTACATGCATTCGTGAATTAATGTGCTGTTAGGTCACTTGTTGAATATTTTTCTTTATTTGAATTCGTGGATTAGTTATTCTTTAAAGATTCGTCTGTAGAATCAAAGAATTCATTGTATAAATCAGCCATTTATTATAACATTTTAATTTCCCCAGGTCAGTGTGTATTCCATCGTAAGGCTGCTAATGGTCAACCAGAACAATATTTGGTGTACAACCAAGGAGAAAAATGGAATGATGGGTGTGACTTCAGCTGTCAGTGTATGGATGGAAAAACTGGATATTATTACTGTGACCCACTGTAAGTATAAATAAATATTACCATTTAAAGTACTTTTTGTCCAGTTTTTGGATCACTATCAAAAATGCAAAATTAGTACCCAGCAAAAAATGTATATATTGTACATTTCATGTAATAATATTGTACAGATGAAAGTAGATAGCAGTATCATGCTGTGGGTAACAAAAACATTCACTGTGTACAGTATTATCAACTTCTCATTTTCCACATTTTATCATCAATAGTATTTTACAAGCTGATGAAAAAATACATTTACAAATAACAACTTTTCCATATTTAAAAAATAAAGAATTGCTGAAACAACGCCTCCTAAATTTTGTGCTGGTAGAGTTCCCTTAAGTTCCCTTAAGTGTTGAAATTTTCACCAGTATTTTTGATACAATTTATAATTTTGCTTTATAAATCTTAGTTTTCAAGAAGTAAATTTTTTTTTTGTATTTTGAATTCACTTTATTTTATAACAGATGATTTATAATTACTTTTAGCTGCCAAAGGGAAGCTTGGTTATGGGCCCACTTGTAGTAGACCCAAGTTTTCAGGAATTAGTGATTTAAGCATGAACCTATTTTTTCTTTTATGTGACAATTTGCTATATTTTGATGGATAGAATTAAATTTTGAAATTGAATAATGAATTCCTGATAGTCAAAATTTTGAACAAAATTATATAACAGTAACCATAGGAAACTAAAACTATTCTGAGATTAATGGTAAAATTTCATGGAAATTCAGTAAAGAATGAGGTAAAAATATTATTTTGACAATTAATTTGATTTATATAAACTACTGTGGATTCATCATTATTCATGGCATACCAATCCTCGTGGATTTCCTGGGTAAAGGTCAACCATGTTTTTAAATGATAAAGTACAAATTTTCTATAGGCTAGCATGCAGACTTTGTTAAATCTAAAAAATCAAGTATCTGCTAAAAGACAATTTCTCCTCAATCCACAAAAATGATTAAATGAATGAATTTTGTTAACCAGCTGTTCATGTGTTGCATTAAAATATATTTCAGATGTCCTGTTTACAATAACTTACCATCCAACAAATGTTACCTTCTAAAGGTCGCAGGAAAATGTTGCAACGAGCCAAGATGTCAGTTGGAGAATGGTCAAACGGTAAATCCACTGAAAGAACAGACAAAATATACCATCATTGGAAAACTGCCCAATGGTTACACAGGCTTTGGACCAAACTATAATTTCTCTACAACATTAGTTGGTGGAGGAAGTTATCAAAATTCATCAAACACCACTCCGAGAAATGGTAGGTTTAAATATATGACCAATTTGCTTAATATTGATGGTATTGATGTTACAACCGAAACCAAACTTGTGTTAACCAATGTTTTTGCAACTGGTCATTTCTATTTTTATTGCATTGAAATATGTTTTCAGAAGTTTATGTCCCAGGTGAAATTTGGCTGAATCTATTTTTAAAGTCATCTGAAGCAATGTTTTACCTGAGCAATATATATATTCACACCTGAGCAATATACATATTTACACCTGAGCAATATATATATTCACACCTGAGCAATATACATATTTACACCTGAGCAATATACATATTTACACTTGAGCAATATACATATTTACACCTGAGCAATATACATATTTACACTTGAGCAATATACATATTTACACCTGAGCAATATACATATTCAACCTGAGCAATATACATTTTCAGTACCCAAAAATTGTTTAACCAGCTGTGGAAAAAATTCCAATTGAACTGACTAATGATCAGAAAATGGTTTTGCATCAAGATAAACATTTATTACAGATGTCCTGTTATATTATTTTATTTGAAACTCATCAATTTGCTATAATCAAATAAAAAAATTGAAATAAGTCTTAAGAGCACAATAATTTTGCATGGAGATTTCATTTCCAAATTAGGTAACGAGACAAAATTGTAGTCTTGTGTCACATGTCTTATTAATTTTGATGGCTCAGTAGTTGGATAGACATGGGTGTGCCTTAGAAATAAAAGAGTATTAACTTTGCTCTGAAATGTACATGAAAGTTCAAAAATACATCAAAATTGCAACCTATATAAACTATTTGGTATAAAAATGTTCTGTAACTTTGATTGAAGTTTTAACAGTGCACCAGTACTTACAATATTTGCTGGTTTAGGATGATGAGATGTAATAAATCATTGTTATTAAAATTTATTTTCATAGTGTGCATATACAAAGGAAAAATTTACAAACAAGGTCAGCAATGGAGTGACGGATGTGATTTTGATTGCAGTTGTGACAATGCACAAAAAGGTGCTTTCAGCTGCACTCCAAGGTATTTATTGAATGATTGACACAAGTGTAAGATGTAAAATGTTATGGCCAACCAACATTTAAGAAAGTAAAAAACTCTCGTCAAATGATAAAAAAATTAAAAATTACAATTCTGCAGATGACTGCACATTTTAACAACTGAAAATTATCATTGGCAGTTAAAACAAAGATTTATACCAGGTGCTCTAGAAGGATATTGTGGATTCATTTATTTTCGTGGGTACCAATTTTTGTGGATGCGGAAAACTTGCCTTTTCGTGGATATATGATTTCATGGTCTTGCCATATTCTGCATACAACCTGATAGAAAATTTGTAATTCATTGAGCATTTAAATTCGTGGTTCACCTGTATCCTTGAAAACCACGAAAATTGGTACCCAACGAATAATAATGAATCGACAGTTCGCCTAATTAACTTGCTCTGTTTGAGGAACTTTCAACAGGATTCTTAGTGATATTGTTTGTAATATTTGCCTTTTTTGAAACAGCTGAAGCTAATTATTTTTAGTGAGGACTTGAATTCATTGTTACCCCTCACCATGAAATCAATGATGATAGACACAGATTAATGATTGCGTTTTTTCATGTCAAAACTGTTGCAAGAGTTGACTCCCATTTGGTTTGTTTTTTTTATTTTTTATTTTGTGACTTAGGGGTGCTGTGTCAATGACATGTACCCACATTTCCTTTTATTCATTTGATTTCTACATAAAGGATTTTTACTTTTTTTTCTTCAAAATTTATTTAAGCTCAAAACTGTTTACAGATTTTTACCATTAATTTTTGAATGGTGTAAATTGTTTTGAAAAAATGTAGAAGAATTGTAAAAAAAACTTCTTTGTAGACATTTGAGCTCTTTTACCAAAGGTAGAAACTTTTGAATAACCTTGTGTACTGTGAATTCATTAGGAATGTTCGCTCCTCTTGTTTTTTAATTTTTACCAGATATTCGGAATCCTCTGGTTTTTCCATGTAGTGCCATTACAAGTTTTGGCCGCTAACCCAAACTTCTCATTTCATAACTTTATTACATATAGTTTAAAAAGCCACATTTGAAAATCTTATACAATCCTTGTTATTTTTTTCAGTTTTTGAAAGAAAAAATGTGCCAATGTTAAATATATGAAAAATATAGAAAATCATTTCCCGCTAATTTTTCAATGGCTTACACACCCTTAATTTGTTTCTGCTTTATTGGTTCCAATTTATAACAGTCTTTTGAAAAGCTTGTTATTTTGAAACAGAGTAGCAAACATCCTTAACACTTGTGGGATACCAATTTTTCCAGGATATTGTGGGTATAGGTCAACCTTGAATTTAAATGTTCAATGAAATCCAAATTTTCTATGGGTTTTGTAACCAGCCAATTGACAAAACCAGGAAATAAAATATCCACTAAAATGCAATTTTTTCTCAACCCCTAAACAGTGGTAACCATGAAAATAAATGAATAGACAGTAGTGGAATAATTATGAAGATTAGAAAAACAGGGAATCTACAGTAAATTCCATAAAATATATTTTAACACATGATTTAAGTGCATTCCGGTACATTGGGTGTCTTTTTCTGAGCATCCCTTCTAGGCATGTTGTAAAAATACTTTTTTGGTTAAAAAATAGTTTACCAAGTATCATTCATACAACAGTAACATTAAAACTGGAAAGTTAAATTAAAGTACGAAAAAAATAAGTGTTGTTAAGTGTATTTAAAATTTCCAGAAAAAAAATCTTTTTCAAATCAAGGGCAGATAATTATATTGAATTTGATAGGACAATTTGTGTTTTATTTTATTTTATTTTATATATCAAGAAAATGAGGTCTGTGACCCCCTATTTTTATTTGATATTTTGGATGTATTTATGAAAAGCAATTATCTCATTAAATTTTACTCAATTCTATCGTTTAATGATACCTCAATAAAGAAAAATTAAGTTTCCTCTATATAACCCGTATGAAATATCTGTGATTTTGTTAATTTCAATGTATTTTAATGAAAAAACAAGATCCGTGACCCCCCCCGTTTTTATATTGAAATTTGAAAGATTATTGACCCAGAAGTGTTTCACTGAAGTTTAAAGGAAAATCTATCGTCAAACATTCAGACACCCTAGCTACCTTTTTAATAAAACCATTACATTATTTTTATTTTAATTTGCATAGGTGCCCAACCTATACATCTCTACCATCATTTTGCAAACTGGTAAAATTAGAAAACGAATGCTGTAGCCGCCCTAAATGTAATCAAATCAATGGCACACCTGGACCCATAATAACAACCACCGTTTTACCTACACGTCCAACATGTGCATGGTGCAAGGATACACTAGATAATTGTAAAGCTTATGGACAAGCAGCTTGTCAAGCTCCATATGTTCCATGGGCCAAACGTAACTGTCCTCACCATTGTAACTTCTGTGGTAAGTCTTTAAAAATTTTTTTACAAATATTAATTGTGCAAGTATGAGTTTACCTGCAGGAATTTAATAAAAAGTGGTAGTTCGCATCAAGCTTTTTATGGTAATATTTATAAGGCTAACATGTCTAGGAATTGTCCTTCAAATCTCTCTGTTTGGCTTAACAAACCTATTGATGAAGGCTTCAATTTTATTGTTGTTGTTCAACTGGTGCCTTTGATATTTGCAGGGATTAACATTTATATTCTTTATTTATAGTTTTAGGCAACACTAAAAATCTTTTCTTTTGTTTTTCTGTAAAGTTTGCTATTGGCATTAAAGTACAAGGTGGTGCCTTCCACAGAACTGTTTACTGTAAACCAACTTATTTTTGTGGATACTTTGTTTCGCGTTTCGCCCTTTCTAGCGCACTTTGCAGCGATTTAAATTCATGATTTTTATAAATTGACTTGATATAAGATATAAGTTTTACATATACGCCATAATTATACATGTTATATTCACGTTAATTTTCTACTCACGAAACATGCGAAAGTCAAAAATAAATCGCTCATGAAAATATGTTGGTTTACAGTACTATGCTGCCATATAAAAGCTTTAAGGAAGTATGTCTTTATAATGTTAGCGTCATTGCCATTACACTACATCAATTGTTAAGAAATTCGTTATGAGTGTTGATGATATTTTATAACAAAGCATTTGGCTTGGTTTTTGATTAGAAATTGAAGTATATCAAAGTAAACAAAACAAAAACAATTGTGTAAAGGGATTAAAAATGACCAAAACTCCTAGATTAATTTTTAAATAGGAAAATGGCAAAAAGGAAATAAATGTGGAAATTTCAATTTTATATATTTGTGCCGGACAGTCATGTGGAAAAAAATAAATTACACAGAATAAGCCGCACATTAAGAAGTATATTGCACAACACATTAAAATGTTGAAAAATGGAAAAATAAAAACAGCACAATATTCGTATAAGTAATGAAATATGAATACACCAAGATTCCTGATAAACAATGATGTAAAACACAACTAAAGGTCTTCTTAACTTAATATATCTACAATTTTTTTCCAGACTGTTCAAGCAGTCCAACATTTACAAGTCCAGTAATCACAACTGTTGCATGTGATGATCCTAAATGTGTTGACAAGCTTGATAACTGTGATGACTTTGGAGATGATGCATGCACTGGAATATTCCATAGTTGGGCACTGGATAATTGTCCCAGACACTGTGGATTATGTAAGTTATTGTTTGTTTTATTTGTTCTTTGAAGTACACCCTTTTCTAGAATGAAAGGTCTTTTTACCTGCGTCGCCAAAGCTCGAGTAACTGCTTGACTCCTTCCATCCTTCCCTCTGTCTGAAAAAGCTAAGGAACAAAACTTCCGTCAAACTTTTCTTGGCATCTATAAAAAGGATAATTTTATGTTTGGTCTGCAGCCTCATAATGTTGAGGGGTAGCAGGTAAGCAAATTTTACATCTGCTGTGCAGCCACTTCTTGTTTGCCGATAGTTTGAAATTTTACAACACTCATTGTTCAAGGAAAACTTTCTTCAAGATTTTCTTGGCTTCTGTGACTGGGAATGATTTTATATTTGGTCTGCAGCTTCAAATGTTGAGTTGTAGCAGTTGAACTTTATATCTGCCATGCAGCCACTTCCTGTTTTGAGATAGTTAGAAATTTTACAACACTCATTGTGCACAGAAAGTTTGTCATCAAAGTTTTCTTGTCTATAATGAAAGGGAATGATCAGTTTTACTGCAGTATACATGTCACCTCAATCAATTGCATTCAGTGACGCAGGTTTGGACCCGGTATTGTTTTATTTTTACTTTTTCGGAAAGGGGAGGGGGTTAACAGAAATTCTCCAGTCAGTATTTCATTAGATATCACTTCGAAACTCTACATGATGTATTTCAGAAATGGTTTTAAAGAAACCAAAAATTCCAATTTGCATTTCCAAATATATTCAATTATTTCAACCCCAATATTTTTGTATATAATTTACTTCAGAAATTTTGTTACCAAGTGATACCAAATTGATATAAATTTTTCAAGTATGTTTTAGAATTCTTAAAGGGGATATTGTGGTCTTTCTTTAATGATTGTCATGGTTGATTGTGAATGGGTAATACATTTATTGTAATTAGCTCTTAGACAGGTTTGGATTCTGTTGGTTAATGTTGAAAAATTAATCCGTTAAGAGCTAATAAATTACAGTCAAAACAATCATTAGATTTTGTGTTCTTGTCTCCCCTTGACAGAGTCAAAATGCGAGACTTACCGGTATGTTTGCTGTTTCTGATGGAAGCGGCAACAAATTGTTAAAGTTTGTGATCAAAGGTCAGATCAAGTGGAACTACTAATGATAAATCAATGATATTTAGTATACAGTATGAGTTTTATTCATTGTGAAAACTGTAATTACCTGTAATTGTTCACATCTTTATTCTTTTGTCTTTATGGACAGTTATCTAATTGACACATACCACAACTCCTTATTTTTATATATTTTGAATCAGTGGACAACTTATAAAATTCAGTGGCGTAGCTACCTAAGGCTCGACTAGGCACGTGCCTATACATAAATTTGCCAATTAGAGGTTCCCCGATCTAACACTTTAACATTCTGCACAGAAGACAGGCGCTAGGTTTTTAATATGATGGGCATTTTTTTCTAAACAATGTAAATATTAATCATATTTTATTAAACTGGTCACAGAATCTGACCTGCACACAAAATATGAAAATACGTCAATTAAAATGAAAACATTTTTATACCCCCGCTTTAAAAAAGTGGGGGTATACTGTTTTACCTCTGTCTGTCCATCCATCCGTCAGTCCGTCAGTCCGTCCTTCCGTCCCATGAAAAATTTTCGTCGCATTTTTCTCAGGAACTACAATACAAGGATTTCTGAAATTTGGTTTCAGGGTTTATATAAGTCGGCTATACCGTGTGATGCGTTTTCAGATTGATCACTCAACAACTTCCTGTTTACCGAACACTTACTTCATTTTACACAACACATCCAAGTTGAAAATTTTCGTCACATTTTTCTCAGGAACTACATTACAAGGATTTCTGAAATTTGGTTTCAGTGTTTATATAAGTCAGCTATACCGTGTGATGCGTTTTCAGATTAATCACTCAACAACTTCCTGTTTACCGTCAAATATTTGGGCTGGGGGTATCATCAGTGAGCAGTAGCTCGCAGTTTCACTTGTTTTTTCTCAATTAATGTGCTGCTAAACTCTTGCTGCTTGTTATTTTCTTTATAATCTGTTTAGTTGCACATCTTTCTCAAACAACCATTATCATGATAAAAAAATAAAATTTGAAGAATGTCTAGGGCCTATTACGTCTTCAATCATTTGTCCATTGCTAATGTTCAATAGACAACTGTGTGTGAATGCCTGTAGTTTATTTAACGTATACAAAACTTGTTTAACCCCGCCACATTCTACACAGATACCTGTCAAAAATAATTAATAATAAATAATTTTAAAAGATTTATTTAATGTTGGGTATACATATAACCAAGGAATTGTATATTTAAAAGGAATGGAAACGCGACCGACTTCAAAGAGTATGATGCATCTCTGTTTCGGGCGATGTGTTAATTACACCCCTTACCTCCAACTGGCTAATTACTTGTCTTACATTAGTTATCGAACTTGGCAATTTATTCTGACGACATTTGTCAAACTTTACTAGCGGTCATTGGTGTAATATATATACACTAAAAGAGTGACCTACAAATGTATGCCTTCTGAGTGGCAAACTTTCAATTTGGGTAGAAATGTTTTCCCCAAGAAAATGGCAATTGATGAAGGTAATTGCATTGTTTTCAAAAGGTCATATTGGGAACCTGTATGCAAAAATGCAGTTGCGTACACATCGAAAATTATTTCCTGTAAAAAAAGGTCCGAATTTTTTCGCCTCGCTCCACTTGGCGAAGATTCCTAAACTTAAATACTACTCTAGCTACGCCCTTGAAATTCTTATGATATTGAAAGATCCAATAACCTTTGAATTAAGATATGAAAGTAGAAAAAAACCATTGTTACTCTATCTTATAGAAATAAAAAAATGAAATAGAAATTCTTTATTTGACCAATTATGGACCCTTGCAGGTTTTAAATTTCATACAATGATTACAATAATTTAAAAAAAATGAAATAATAAAATACAATATGATAGAACAATAAATAGTTAGTGCATATACATAAAAGAGAAAAAGTTGATAGGGGAGATAATCAATATGTAAGGATTATTTCCCTTTGAACAGTATCTTATAAACTTTCAAGATTATAAATTTGACAGGTTGTGAATTACAAACAACTGTACAAAGTGGATGTAGAGACATACAGCCTCAGATTTGTGGGTCTCAAAGAGATATCATATGTGGAAACGAAGCATACAAATCATGGGCTACAGTCAATTGTGAGAAGACATGTGGACTTGGAGGAACCTGCACAGGTAACACTTTATTTATAATTTTGTTTGTCATAAATTATGAACATTAAATATACCAAATTTCCTTATTTTTATATCAATGAAAGGGAGGGGGATTGGGGTTGTTATGAAATAAATGCAAAAAAAACAATTAAAGAAATCTAAAGACATGTATATTTATATGTTTGATATATGTATGATATACTTGTAAAGAGTAACTTTGAAATGACAGCTAATTTAAAATGCATTGCAGTATTTTGTAAAAGGAGGAAAATTGGTTAATCAATTAAAAAAATCTATAACTTGTATGTTTTTGATTCTGAAGTAACTGACCAGCACAAGATGCAGTAAGAAATAAAGTAATTCATTTATCTTTGCAGGTCAATTTACAACATCAAAACGTAAGTTTTTTTCATTTTTTATGACAATACATTTTATAACACTTTTCAGAAGTTCATAACTAGGAGAAATGAGCAACTCGCTATATAGGGGGGATTCTCTGTCCCCATACTTATAACTGTGAATTTAACAAGATTTGATTAAAATTCCTAATATTGTAAAGGCAACAAAGAAAGTCACAAAAGCGAGACAGAGCAACTCTTAGATTCCGTAGTCGGCTCTGGTGTTGTCAACATTACGTTTCAGTCTGTGGTTAAAGTTTTTTAAGACATCAATAACTTTGTCAAACCTTCATGGCATTCTAGGAAACTCGGACAGAAGTTTTTATTATAAATTCAATTTCTGTCAAATTTTCCACACCAGAAAAACTGATGAATAAAATTATATAGTTTCCTGCCATCCAAATACTGTAGATTCAGAATATATTGTGTGCATTTATTATTGCGATTGTTGAGAAATGGACTGTTTGAAGAGCTCGTTTGTTTTTGTGATTTCATGAAATGCTAAATACAAATAATACCAAATTTAAAATGCAGGTTTTCATTTTTTGCAAAACCTATATCATCACAATTTTAAGCGCAATAATAAAAACATTTAAATATTTGCTGAAATTACAGTAATGAAAAATAGATTAGAACTTTGATGGTTTATACTGTATATTTTACAGCAAGATCTTGCTCATTTAATGGTATAACTTATGCAAATGGAGAAACATGGAAGGATGGCTGTGACAAGAACTGTACCTGTAATAATGGTATCTACAATTGTGTTAATATGTAAGTATTTGGGAGACTTTTATGAAAGGAGTCAACTCAGGTTAAGGGGAGTTAACTCAGATTAAGGAATCAACTCTGTTTAAGGGGAGTTAACTCTTGATATAATTTTAGATGTTAAGCATCCTTTTGTTACCATATTCTATTAAAATGATATTGTAAAAGGCAAATCTGAACAAGGGAATGCAGAATATGTATGCTACTACAGACATATTTAGCCATCTTTATATGATCTAGGTGAAAAATATTCAATTTTCGTAAACTTCAGCTTGACCTAAAATCAGTAATGGTGTTAACTGGCTTGATTTTTAATAGAAATACAAAAACTTGTTTTGTAAAATATGCCAATATTTTAATCTGATAAAGGTGTAATTTTGCTTTAACTCTTTGTATCATTATGAACTAATTTTTGTTATAGATGCCCTGTATATGAAAACATTCCATCAAACTGGCAGTTAGTGAAAAAACCAGGAGAGTGCTGTGCTATTGTTAATATAATTTTAGAAAGTAAGTTTTGAAGATAAACATACATGTGACATAAAATAGTTGATATGCCAAGTGATTTTCCATAGAAAATTTTTTCCTTACAGGTCTAGAATGTTGAAGGCAGAAAAAAAGTTATTTAAGGGACATCAAGGCCTTAAATAATTGACCAAAGTGGCAGATGTATTACATTTCATTATTGAACTTTTTAATATACTACTCAAAAAAAAGTTTAGGGACATAACTTCTGACTGAAAATAAAGTAAAACAAAATCTTGAAGTTTGTGTTTTCTTAATCTTCAATCATTTGTGTATACAAAAGCTATAATGGTCAAATTTTCAGACAGTCATTTTTCTCTACTCTTTATTTTTTTGGTCTGCTTTTTGTCTATTCTTTATTCTGCACTTTTGTGCCCATTATTCTCTATTCTGTAAACCCCATTTAGACCCTCGTACATGTATCAAAGTAATAAGGACTATTCCATTAAAATGTATGTGGGAGCTAGGGTAGGAAGGGACTTCCAAAATATACTGAAAAAAGACCCATGACCCACATTCAATAATTAAACTTCCCTTCCTACCCCTCCCACATACATTTTAATGGAATAGCCCTAACAAAATATCACACGGGACAATGAAAAATATGTTTTCTCAATATTTTGTCACTTTTGAAAATATAAGTTGTGTAAGTGTTATATTTACTTTGACTTTGAGATTTTTTATTGCCCCTTAGGATCTTATTTCTTTAACAGCAATATACAAAAATACTGGTCAATGTTAACCAAATTATAAATACAAAAATTAAATACTGTCTCTCTATCATCAATTTTAATGATGTCAGTATCTGAGAACCAAAAAAATTGTTTTACATGGACTAAGGATATTTTTTAATAATTATGTTTATTCCATTCAAAGGTGTGAGAATAAAAACTCTAGTTCCACACATAGTCAATGAGCTTTCCATTTTGTTTTGGTAAAATACTAATATAAAATTACAGAGTCTGTATTAATCACTGTTCATCAAACAATTGCTTTTGGTGTACTGTAAATTGTTAACAGGAACAACATATAAAACATTCAATATGAGAAAGAGGACATGTAGCATACTTCTTAGTGAGACAGCAACCCAATGACCAAAAAAAAAATCAAAAGACGAGTTCAACATTTAGTTTTCAACAAAAGACAAGTGGTCATACAATATGTTAAGCTCCAGAAGTGCCCAATATCTAAAAAGGTTGTGACTAAATTTGTCAGAGACTGTATCATTAAGATCTGTTATCAATGTCGAATTCACCAAATGCCAAAAAACCTCAAGATATACCAAGAACAGCTATTAACGAGTGTATGTTGATAAATATTGTCTACTTGATATTATATGTTTATAGATGTTTGTCATTACGGTGGAAAGGTCTACCATCAAAATGAGACCTGGTCTGATGGCTGTAAATTTAGCTGTACTTGTACCAAAGCCACAGATGGAATATATCAATGTAAAGAAAAGTAAGTAGTTACAGCATAGATTTATCTCCCCTTTTAGTGAGAAATGTGTTTCAGGTATTCATAAGGGTCCTCTGTGGGCAAGTGCTCAAAGTTGTTCTGCCGCAGGTCAGTGGTTCTCTCTGGGCCCTCCAACTTCCTCCAATAAAAATTGACCATCACAAAATAGCCAATAGTGCTGAATGTGGCGTTAAACACCAATCAATTAATCAATCAATGAGGTAAAGGTTACAATATACTGAAATGAATTAGATGTACTATATGCAATTTCAAAAAAAATATTTCTTGGTCAAAGTGCTGAAAACCAAACATTGGAAATCTCAAAGTGTCTTTTGTTGGAGAGCAATCAATTCAAAATAAAAACAAATAGGGAAGCCAGAACAATCTTTTAAAGGATCTGCTGTGCATCAGGATTATAAATTTAGAATTTAACATAGTTTATGTTTTCATATAACCTGAGAATTTCTGACAGTATCAAGGAAATATGCCAAAAAACCACAAACACTGGTTAGTGATACATGTGTATCTGTCACCTAGATATCTGCAGATAAAGAACAAGTGCGGATAGAATTTAATTCTTTTGGATGAGATTTTAAAAAATCATTTCTTAAAAAAAATCTATGTGAATATTTTTTATATAATTTCTCCTATATATACCCTAACCCCTATATAAGGAGGGCGGTGTATAGCATTTTTTTTGTTTGTGCTTGTTCCTCAGTGTATAAGTGTGTCCATACTCACCTTGTGTCCACACCACATCTAAGGCAATGACTTCTGTGTATCTTCTATTTCACCTTTAGATCTAAATCAGTGTTTGGGTTTTTTTAATAGCAAAACATTGACTTTGTAAGAACTGTATAAATGGGGGCAATGGATTTTGTATCTTCAAATCTTCCTAAACTTGTGAGTGGGTTTGAATGAATCTAAATTCATTAAGATCACTGTGCAAATCCAGATCTATCGATTGATTGTTGCTTGTTTAATGTCCAGTGGAAATTCAGATCCTAGTTGTATATGTGTTTCTTATCACAATGCATGTACCTTGCTTGAAACAAGGGATATAATTTTTTTGGCTCAGTGTTGAAGGCCTCAATGTGACTTTGAGATGAAGAACAGCAATAAAAGCACTGTTCCTTTGCTTTTGTGTGTTTTTTTCTGTGCATGTACTGATTTTGTATCATGGATGGATACCCCATGTCCTTTGTTTTTCTATTATATCATTTTGTTCAGATTTGCTCTTATTTGTTTTTATGAAATTACTAATTTCGACATCAGAGAAATTATTTTACAATGTCTGTATCACTGATGTAATACATGTATAATATATTGTGTTCTGACTACTTCAAAATAGCTTCATCACATAACTTCATTTTATTTCAGGTGTCCTATATGGAAATTGCCTGATGTCTGTACATGGGATGAACCTAAACCAGGAAAATGTTGCAGACAGCCAAGATGTCCTCCACCATATGTCATTAGTGGATATCCAGATGAATAAATTAAATATTTTTTTGATTCAATAATTAAATTTACATTGAATTCTTTCTTACATAATTTATCATTGTCTGAAAATATCTGATAGCAGAGGGAGGCAAAATGATGAGGATATCTGCTTTTTCATTCCCGAAATCCTCTTTAACCAGAGATTCTCTGTAACGAAACCAAAGAACCAGTTGAAATGATTGAAAGCATAAAAATGACCTTACTTTCTACAACCCCTGGGCCAACTGGATCACTTGGAAGTTGCAAAGGCGGCTGCAAACCTAATGTTTTTATGCCATTTTTTTCTTCAGATTTTAGGGGGAAAGCGTGAATCTACCCCTGAACCAACATAGCCGCCTTGATAAATATAAAGTACTGCCATAAAACAGTTATTCTGACCACTTTCTTTGCAAGTAAGTGCACATGGCTTATGAGAACATAAATGGGGCATTATTCGTTTTATTGTTCTTCTTTCAAAATTGTGTGGACTTGCTCAGTGGCATAGATGCAGGTAATCTCTAACATGCTGCCTTTTAAATAAACAGTACAGCCTTTGTGGTCTTGATCTTGCCTATAGTGTGAGAGGTCATGTGTTTGATTTGCAGCTTCTCTTCGAATCATAATGGAATTTACAAGAAAGACCTTAGACTAATTGGCTCAACGAATATTGTGTCTGGATAGGATAGCTTCCTTTCCTGTTGATTGTAACCTTGTTAGTCAGCAGATTACGAAATCTGTCTTTGGATGTCAGTTTAGTACAATGAATGGTATATTCATATCCCATTGGTATGTTTATCTTCATTTATATGCATAAAATATTTGCTGATTGTCTTTTGGCAGCCATCAATCAGTCACTTCAGAGATACTTAGTGTGGCAGAAAATGAAATTATGAATATGGTAACAATACCTTTTATCTCTTTTTTTCAAAAATAGCTATTGGAGGAACCTCCATCATACAAAATGAATGCACAAAACAAATCGGTTGTGCACAATGAAATCTCATTCATACTTTTCTCTCAATAACTTGATCGTGAATACAAAGAAATTTTGGAAATGAATCATGTGACACAAACCAAATTAAAAAATCTAGAGGTCAACAAACAGGTTTAAACAAATTCTTTACCATATGTCAAATGTTTTTATCAATGAGATGGCAAACCTACATAACAAAATAGTGAAAGACATTAGAGGTCAATTTATAGTCTTCAACAATAGGCAAATATTAATATAAATGTCAAGCTCTAAATAACTTGGATTCAAGAAATATGAATATTCAACAGTGAACACAGGCTATGAAATATCTCCCAACAACAAGAAAAACATAGCACAAGTCTGGACAACCACTGATAGGGTTTCTGACATTCTAACGGTCACATAAGCACCCTCCCAATTTAATCTAACTCAGTGGAATAACTGTACTTTCTTACTTTCTTTAACTACTTATTTGTTGATGGGGGCATTGTTTTATTTTTTTAATTAAATCTAACCAACTACAGGGTATTTTTTTCAATGACATACAGCCAGAAGAATTGTTTTCTTTAAAATATATGTTCTTTTTTTTTTTTTTTCATTTCCCTTTTGAAAGATGTTTTTTCTAAGAAATTTAGAATCAAACAATTATCTAAAAAAGATATGCTCCCAACAAAAAATGAATAGTTGGTGCTATACAGAAGGATGGACAATAACATCTTGTAATCTTTACTTTAATATCAGCAGCTGAACTTGTTCTTGAAATAAGTACTTTCATAATTAATAATTGCAAAAAGTCATATCTATGGCACGCCTGAACCACTTTTATTAATTTATCTTAGATTATCTCAGATAATCCCGGTTTATCTCAGATAAACTAAGATTATCTCAGCTTAATTCAAATTCGAGAAAATCCTAGTTTATCTCAGAAAATACAGAAAATTCATTATCCGGAGAAAATCCCGGTTTATCTCAAAATATTAAGAAAATCTAGGTTTTTCTGAGCGATTTTCAGATAATCCTAATTTATCTCCAGATGATTAATTTTCTCAATTTCAGATAATGAATCATCTCATTTCTCGAGAAAATCTAGGTTTATCTCGGATTCTAAATATACAAAAGAACAATGTAACGAGTGTTTTAATTGGACGACAATCCGGCGTCTAACGTTTCACTTTCTCTTTGAAACCATGATGGTGACGAATTCACTTCCTATTATTGGGTGAACGGGGATGTGCCAAAATATGGGTCATAATTTTGCGAGATTTTATATAAAAATTAGCGTCCTTTTTCAGAGGAGGGGTGGCATTCAGCATACGGCACGCAATTTTTACTTATGTTATTGATCGATCGCTGTGTTATTGTGTCATTTATCACTACTCGTGGTGTGAACATCACCGTTATTGACACCTGGACAAGCGAAATTTGTTGAATCAATTATAAACACAAGTAATATACAGAAGGTCTGATTATATACAATATACATATACTTTGTACATACATAATAAACAAAATTGACATTTGGTAGCTATTTTTTTTACACAAACTGACTGTTTATTACCGACGGCTTAATTTCGACATCGATAATCATTGAATTCTCATATTTTAATTCATTCAGTCGGTTTTAATTTTTTAGTCGTGACAAAGTTTTGTAAAATATTTAATTTTAACTATTGCATTATTTCGTCATTTGTCAGTAAACAAAATAGATAACACTAGAAAGAAGGCAACTAAGTAATCCAATACACAAACAATGCACGATTCAATTATGGAAAAACAATTATTTCATCATGGTTATTCATAAGACATAATTTTCATTTTGTTTTCAAAATAATTAAATACATAAGAGTTTATATGCCACGAACCTTAAACATGTTAAAGCGCCAGTTATTAATTGTAGGATATAAACAATAAATGTACATAGTCTGAAATACAAAATGTGTGTGTACTCGCTAACACGGGTGTCATTCGGTTTATCGAGAGAAATGATCGTGAAAGAATATCTAACGGAGGTCAAGTATTGCGAGACGATCGTGAAAGCTCTGGTGACGGATCGTGAAAGAAATTTAATCGAGAAGACATATGAAAAGTCAGTAAATAATCTAATTTAATTAATTACACGGACAAATTTACAACAAAATAAAACTGTCTGTCAAAATGGTTCAACACTATGATCAGTATGTGAGAAAATCCATTTCTAAAAGTACATAGTTTTTACAAGACAACAAAAGGCATATTGCTCCTCGACATTTCAGTGACATCAAAAATGTAAACAAACATGATTGTTTTCACAAATTCGAATAAAATAAACTATTTTTCTGCGAAAAAGGGCATTCTATTTGAATGCATCAAATGGTTCTCATAGTAATTTTGTATAAACATAATCTGAAACTTGGTAAAAAAAGAAATATTTACACAAAATTGATATTTCGGATCGTGAAAGATCACGTACCGGTTTTTGAAGATCGTGAAAAGAATCGTGAAAGATCTGATGCTACGAAGACGTTCAAATTATTCTTCAATTATATGATATTTAATATTTGTTATTGGTATTTAAAAAAACTAGATTGGCATGACTGACCCGGGTCTCTTTTGTTGGTGAATAGGGCTATAATCGTGCAATGCCATTGGATCTAATATCTTATAATACCACACAGACTTGGTAAATTGTATCAATGCCAGTCCATTTGTCCGTCCTTCATAAGTATTGTTTTTTTTATACATTAAGATGTTTTATTTTGTATTTATAACTTTGAATTCTCATTGTTATGCCCATTATATTTATAAAGCTTACATACCTGTATGCTATAGGGCCACGGTATTTGGTGTATGGTGTACATGTCTGTCTGCATGTTTCATATATGACGTCAATTGTATTTGATATATTGAATGATAGTAAGATGTCTGTGTCTGACTGTCGGTCAGGGTTCATATACTTTCGACCTCATGTTCCGAATTAATTGGCCAAACATAACTTTTACATTTGTCAGTTTCTAAGGTACTGTAAGCATCGGAACACCTATATTTGGTGTACGGGATTTTTGTAGAGATCTGTATGGCATGGTTCATCTGACCTTGACCTCTTTTTTTGAATCATTGACAATCTTAGGCGTATGTGACACTTCTAGTAAAACCCTTAATATTACAGAAGTTCAGCAAATATACTATCATAAGTAAAGCAGACGAGACATTTCACCATTTGCGCTCTGGTATTCTTTAGTCTGTAATATATAGTTATCTCATTGGAAATCAATCCACATCTACTACGTTGTATACAAAGATACATATAACTTAAGAAAGTATTGTTGCACAAAATGTTGGTTATCGTTCAATCTCAAATTTGCATGAAAAATACTGTTTTTGCTATAAGTTTTTGGTTGATGGTTAACTTTTTGGTTTAAACGTTGCATACCCATATTATTGGTTAAATAGTGGCGGTCTGCCTGAATTGTACTAGTCCGATTCTCAGAGCTGAATTTTTCACACTGATTTAGACACGTTTTAAGTTTTTTTTTTAGCTTTAGAGGTAAAGTGTTGAATTAAAAAAAAAACAAATGATAGCTTTCATGTTCGTTCTTATCAAAAAAGTTACGGGCTTCAACCAGTTGCAGGTATATCAAGTGGTAAAAGAAATATTGATTTCTGATTATTAAGTCTGGTCACGCATTATCTTTCACGATCAAAATAATGCGTTGCCTGATCTTTCACTATCAAGTTTGATGAAAAATCAACAAAATTCCATGTTTTCATAAACAAATGAACGATTTTAAGGGAAGAGCATACTTTTATTTTACTGTACTTTCGGACACAACAAAGATTAAATTTCAAATATATCATGATATATTGAAATATGACCATTATAGGTACAAAAACGTGTTTTTTTAATTAATCCCATAGACATGCATTGTGCCTTTTGTGTTTTTTCATAAAGTACTGCATATTTTCTTTATCTTATTGCACAGTAATGTTGAGGAAGTTGAATCATTTTGACAGACATATTTTTTTGTTCGGATTTGTTCCGCATTTTGAAAATTCAGCGCTCTGTATATCTATCACCACTCTATATATCTATCTCCACTCTGTATATCTATCACCACTCTGTATATCTATCACCACTGTGTATATATATCACCACTGTATATCTATCCCCATCCTGTATATCTACCACCACCCCTATATATATCACCACTCTGTATATCTATCACCACTCTGTATATCTATCCCCACGCTGTATATCTATCACCACTCTGTATATCTCTCACCATTCTGTATATCTATCTCCACTCTGTATATCTACCACCACTCTGCATATCTATCTCTACTCTGTATATCTATCACCACTTTGTATATCTACCACCACTCTGCATATCTATCACAACTTTATATATCTATTACCACTTTGTATATCTATCACCACTCTGTATATCTATCACCACTCTGCATATCTATCTCCACTCTGTATATCTATCACCACTTTGTATACCTATCACCACTCTGTATATCTACCAATCTCTGTATATCTATCAACACTCTGTATGTCTACCACCACTCTGTATATCTATCATCATTTTGTATATCTATCACCACTTTGTATATCTATCACCACTCTGTATATCTACCACCACTCTGCATATCTATTACCCCTCTGTATATCTATCACCACTCTGTATATCTATCACCCCTCTGTATATCTACCACCACGCTGTATATCTATCACAGTTTATCACCACTTTATATATCTATCACCATTTTGTATGTCTATCACCACTTTGTATATCTTTCACCACTGTATATCTAACACCACTCTGTATATCTATCACCACTCTGTATATCTATCACCACTCTGTATATCTATCACCCCTCTGTATATCTACCACCACTCTGTATATCTACCACCATTCTTCATATCTATCACCACTTTATATATATCTATCACCACTTTGTATATCTATCACCACTCTGTATATCTATCACCACTCTGTATATCTACCACCACTCTGCATATCTATCCCCACTCTGTATATCTATCACCACTTTGTATATCTACCACCACTCTGCATATCTATCACCACTTTATTTATATATCACCAATGGTATATCTATCACCACTCTATATATACCACCACTCTGCATATCTATCACCACTCTGTATATCTATCACTACTCTGTATATCTATCATCCCTCTTTATATCTATCACCACTCTGTATATCTACCACCACTCTGCATATCTATCTCCACTCTGTATATATACCACCACTCTGTATATCAATCACCACTTTGTATATCTACCACCACTCTGCATATCTATTACAACTTTATATATCTATCACCACTTTGTATATTGATCATTACTCTTTATATCTATCACCACTCTGTATATCTATCAACACTGTATATCTTTCACCACTCTGTATATCTATCACCAATTTGTGTATCTATCACCACTCTGTATATATATATATATATCATCACTCTGTATATCTATCACCACTCTGCATATCTATCTCCACTCTGTATATATATCACCACTTTGTATATTTATCACCACTCTGTATACCTACCACCACTCTGTATATCTATCAACACTGTATATCTACTACCACTCTGTATATCTATCACCATTCTGTATATCTATCACCACTTCGTTTATATATCACCATTCTGTATATCTACCACCACTTTGTATATATATCACCACTCAGTATATCTATCACCACTCTGTATATCTATCAACACTCTTAATGTCTACCATCACTCTGCATATCTATCTCCACTCTGTATATCTATCTCCACTTTGTATATCTATCACCACTCTATATATATATCACCACTCTGTATATCTATCACCACTCTGCATATCTAACTCCACTCTGTATATCTATCACCACTCTGCATATCTATCACCACTGTGTATCAGACATGGGGTAATTGAAATATGTAATTGGCTGTAATTAATTACAATTTCTCAAGTAATTGAATGTAATGTGTAATTGAGCATTTTTCAATTACAAGTAATTGAAAGTAATGAATTACAAAGCCAAATTGTCTGTAATTGACAATTACTTTTCAATTACAACTCAATTACATTTGAAATTTGGGATCAGAAAGATTGAATATTGTGTTTTCTCAAAAAATTATGAAAAGCCATGACCTTAGCTAATGTAGTTAGCTGACAAAGCAAAGCATACACAGTATACCTTCTGTAATTTCACAACCATGGGAGATTCTTTATTTTGTAATGAATGAACAAAAAATTAAAAAGAAACAAAGATTGTAGAAACATGCCATAATTTGTGTTTAAAAGAAACCATTAGTAAGTCACTGTCTTATACCTTAATTAGCTTGTTACCTACATGTATATTCAGATAGATATTGTTAGACATTGATTTAACATAATCAATTTTAAAGGACATACAGTAGTCAATCAATAAATATAACATCTGGCTATTTGTTTTATCATAAACTATAACAACAGTAATATTTGCATGTTAAACAGGTGTTAAGCCAATTAGAGAGAGATAAATATACCCCTAGGTACATGATTTTTTTAATTAATTAATTGTGATTAAAACTACAGTATATTTTTAAAAAGTCAGACTTTCTAAATCATTTCTTTTAAATTTTAATAAGTTGTGATAAAAATAGAAAATTAAAATTTTATCTATAGGGCTCTCTTTTTGTATCATTATCTATCACCACTTCGTTTATATATCGACATTCTGTATATCTACCACCACTCTGCATATCTATCACCACTCTGTATATCTATCAAAGTTTACTGACTTTTAACATGTTGCACTAGGTTATAAACTGCTAGTACTATCAGATCGTTCTTTTGTGTCCTATTTATTGGTGTATTTTTTTAACTGTATTGTGTTGATCTGAACCTTTTCAACAAATTTTTACTTTAAGTTCTGACTTCGGTCTTATCCCATGTGTACAGTATCAGTTTAAGGTATGGCTTGGCACTAGACCTTTTTTAGCCCCTTCCAAAAATGCATGTGCCCCCGTCATGACATATTGTGTCATGTTTTGTTGTAAATATAAATCAGTCTGTATGTTTGCACATTTGCTTTTTTTTACACTCGTCGTTTTGGAAATTAAAAAGAAGATGTGGTATGATTGCCAATGAGACAACTGTCCACAAGAGACCAAATGACACAGAAATTGACAACAATAGGAGAAGACGTTACTAAGTTGAAAAACTTGTGTCTAATCCATTTGTCACTTTTGAACAATAAAATATGTTTAAACTAACAACTATAGGTCACCGTACGGCCTTCGAAGCTAGAATACAGTGTTGCTATTTACTGAAGTTACTCTTAGACTAGTAGCTCTGTACTGTTTTCTTGATGTTGGAGGTCCATAAGATTTTTTTTGACGGTGTTGTCCATGTACTATTTTGTAGATCGTACTTCTTGGGCATATGTTTTATAGCGACAAGCAACTAGAACTTTGGCTATTTTTCAGTTTAAGTTGTCGTCAGCTAGCAATTTATCTATGCTTTTTTTCGGGCTGATTACAGATGTTGTTCAATAGTCCAAGTACTCGGATATGTAGTTGGGCTTCTATTGGTAGTATTCCGTTTAAGATGTTGATAGTAACATCTGCTACATAAGTTGGTAATGAGAGTATAAGCTTATAATTAGATTTTTCTGGAGAAATCGAGATAATCCGGGTTTATCTGAGCTTAATGTAAAATAGTGAGATCATCCTAGTTTTTCTGAGATAATCCTAGTTTATCTGAGATAATCTAGGATTATCTATAAAAGTGGTTCAGGCGTGCCATACAATTTCAGATCATTTCTCGAGAAAATCTAGGTTTATCTTGGATTCTAAATATACCAAAGAACAATGTAACGAGTGCTTTAATTGGACGAGAATCGTTTGACGTTTCACTTTCTCTTTGAAACCATGGGGTGGCGAATTCACTTCCTATTATTGGATGAACGGGGATGTGTCAAAATATGGGTCATAATTTTCTTAATTTTCTGAGATAAACTAGGATTTTCTCGGATTTGTATCTGAGATAATACACGAAATCAATGATCCAAACGAAGCAATGGACATGTGGTATTACTTACTTGTCAATGTTTTAGATAAACATGCACCTGTTGTTACTAGACGTGTAAAAAATAAATATCAACCAGAATGGTATACTAATGAAATTGGTAAATCAAAATTCCCAAAGAGATTATTTTCATTGAAAATTAAAAAAAATATAGGAATAAAACTAGTGAATTAATTCGTTCTGCAGAAGCAAAATATTTTATGGATGCAATAGATAACGATAAAAACTGTAAAATTCTTTGGAGGCATTTGAAGGATATGAATTCAACAACAAAACAGGAAATTGACATTTTAACACACGAAGGAAAAGTACTTATAAACAAAAATGATATTGCTAACTGCTTAAATGATCATTTTAGCACAGTAGGTGAGAAGCTGATATCAAATCCTCACAAACGTTTTAAATCTGAGAGAATTAATAACTTTGTCAAATCAAAAATAAATGATGATGCTAAATTCTCATTATATACTGTCACAAATGATGAGGTTCTACAAGCTCTTACAAATCTAGACATAACTAAATCAAACGGAACTGATGGAGTTGGACCAAGAATTTTAAAATTATCAAGATCGATTGTAGCAAGCCCCCTTGCTCACACAAAAAACCTTAGTTTATGTACAGGAATATTTCTTAATATATTAAAATTTGCTAAAGTTGCTCCCATATTTAAAGGAGGGGATAAAACAGATCCAAACAATTATCGACCCAAACCAATTTCACCCACTGTGTCCAAGTTATTTAAAAAAAAACTGTCTTTAAACAACTATATTTATTCTTACCACACACAAATTATTAATACAACATCAGTCTGGATTTAGAGAAAAACATTCTTGTCATACAGCACTAATTAAAATAATTGATAAATGGTTAGAGGAATTGGACAATGGAAATTTTACCGCTATTCTTTTTTTAGATTTTAAGAAGGCATTTGATACAGTAGATCACAATATACTTTTATCAAAACTAAAATTATACAAATGTAATGACCACTCTGTAAAATGGTTTTCATCTCAGAGAATGCAAAAAGTTAAGTTAGGAACCACTGAATCAGAATATAAAACTGTAACTTTTGGAGTTCCTCAAGGTTCTATACTTGGACCTTTATTGTTCCTTATTTATATCAATGACTTACCATTAACCTTAGAATATACTGAATCTGATCTATATGCTGATGATACAACTTTGCATTTGTCATCTAAATCTATTGTAAATTTAATTATCGCTATTTTGTGATAATTTTCATATCATGCTACTCGCTTGAGATGGAAAATTGTCGCTAGAAACTATGCAGGCACGTGGCGTTGCTAATGAAATTGACATGAAAGTGACAACGTCGTCATAGGTAAAATAGCGATAAACAGATTATCATTGGTCATCTCAACTCGATTGCATTTCTCGCTTTCGCCGTACCGGCTCAAGCGAGAAAATCAATCTCGTTGAGATGATCAACGATAATCTATAAATATATGTTTGAACAAAGACTTAGGCAATGTTATTAAATGGTGTAAAGAAAATGATATGATGATAAATAGCAAGAAATCAAAATGTATGCTTGTTGGATCAGACAGAAAGCTGGAAAGCTGCAATGAATGTTTATGTGTTTTATCATATAATATCACTTTAGATAATGTTGAAGTTGAAAAACTTCTTGGAATTCATATTGATAAAAATCTATACGGTCAAATCAAACTGATAAAATATGCGAAACTATTTCAACCAGAATATACCTGTTAAAAAAGTTGAAACTTTATTTACCATTAAAGGGTCTTATTCTTTTTTTTTTTCAATAGCTATATATTACCCATTATTGACTACTGTTGTACAGTATGGGG
Source organism: Mytilus coruscus (assembly GCA_017311375.1). NCBI lineage: Eukaryota > Metazoa > Mollusca > Bivalvia > Mytilida > Mytilidae > Mytilus > Mytilus coruscus. Next base: position 38,716,395 of record CM029600.1, read on the forward strand.
TCTTACCACAAACTGTAATCTGGAGAGGATACATAAGCTCCAAAAACGTGCTGCAAGATTAGTTTTATCTGTTTCTTTTGATTTTCCATCAACATTAATGTTTAAAAAGCTTGCATGGATGACTATATTTACGAGGATACAATAATTTCAAGCTGTGTTAATGTTTAAATGTATGAATGGTCTAGCACCTGATTATCTATCTATTAAATTTACTGCTTGTACTGATCTTTATAATTATTGTCTCAGGTCGACAACACCAAGACTTCTTCATGTACCAAGACCTAATTCTGAATTTTTAAAAAGAACATTTGAATATTCTGGTCTTATTACCTGGAATAATTTACCAAATAATATTAAAGAAATAAATAACTTAGATACATTTAAGATAAAATGTTCAAACTATTTTCTAACTGTACAGAATGAAGATGCCCGATTCTAATGTATTTTTTCTCCTTCTATTGAACATGGTTTAAGTTTTCTGTGTTTAGTGGACAGTTATTTGTCTTATTGCTATGGACATGGAATTGTATTGCTTTCTTAGCCCATGGAAGTGTGTAATTGTAGTACTTCCATGCTTTCCGTATGTAACAGTTCAGTGTTTCTGTTATTCCGTTTTGTTTCCTGTTATAGTTGATGTGTTTCTCTCAGTTTTGGTTTGGTTTGTGACCCGGAGTTGTTTCAGTTAAATCGATTTATGACTATTGAACAGCGGTATACTACTATTGCCTTTATTTCCATTCCTTCAAAAAAAAAAAAAAAGGTATTTGTGTCCATTGTCAATGACGTTGTCTGTCCTTCAATGAAATCTGTCTTTTAACGACCAAGGAAAAAAAAATATGTCTTTTAACGACTTTACTTCTATCCTTTGATGATTAAGGCTCTGTCCTTAAACGGCAAAAGATCTGTCATTAAACAACTAAGGAATCATTCAAGGACGAAGTATGTAGATATGCCATTAGGTGTAAAGTAGTACACGTTCAAAGTGACAAAACATATTATCCACATCTTAATTATGCACAAAAACAGATGTCAGCTGTCAAAACATTAATCCATGTAAAAATATATATCCATGTAGTCAATTTCCATATGATTGTTGTTTTTATCATATTAAAACCTTGTACATTCTCCATATCTTTATAAAAAAATGAAGGGAATCACTTACTTTTTAGAATTTTTTATCTACTGTCTAATTAAAGTTTGCAACATATTACGTTACATGTCAGACACTTAACAATAAATCGTTAAATGCTTGTGCTTATAGCTTACCAGGTGTTCATCGAATAAAACACATTAAATTCAGTGATGCGCTTGATTATTGAAAAACTTACCAAGTAAGTACTAAAATGTAACACTTTGCATTAAAATGGATGATAAATTCCTGCACCATATTTCACTCTTTTAATAGAGAAAATTAAGGAAAGAAAAACGGCGCGTGATACTTTTCCTTTAAAAGATTATAACTTTCGAAAAGGAAACTCATTAGAACTTCGAAATGGTGTATTTCAACTTTGCTAAACTTATTTCAACATTTTAGTTATTTGTCCTAGTTAATTGTGCGGATGCCAGATTTATGTAACATATTTCACTATCTTCATAAAGACATATACGGATATAACATTCAAATTCTCTTAAAAAAACCTCTCAAGACAAACTTCTAAATTCTAGATCCCTCTGATCTTCATTATTATCAATACACTTGTCATACATGTACATCCTGAATAAATCAATTGTTATTTTTATCAAATTTGGAAATTTAAAACTTCTAAAACGTTTCCCGTAAGAGCGTAATCTTTCATTCTTCTCTATCTGTATAGATGCACCATTGTATCTATATCTTATCCCTTATGACCATGAAAATTTCCTCCAATGTGTCGTGGCTTTCTATTGGCTCCTTTTTTTTTCAGTTAATCGATTTTCTCAAAATTCTCAGATAACCTCGGATTATTTCAGAATTTTCAGATAATCCCGGATTTTCTTCAGTTAATTATTTATTTAATTTTGTGAGGAATATAATGAATTATCTCAAATATGCATTAAGCTGAGAAAATCCCGGTTTATCTTACAATTCTGAGATAAACCGGGATTATCTGAAAAAAATCGAGATAATCCGGGTTTATCTGAGCTTAATGTAAGATAGTGAGATAATCCTAGTTTTTCTGAGATAATCCTAGTTTATCTGAGATAATCTAGGATTATCTATAAAAGTGGTTCAGGCGTGCCATACATATCAAACCAACTGAGTTATGTACTATACGAAGGAGTGCATGGAACATCAACGTAAGGAAAATTAACAATATGAAATTAATAGTTGCCCTGTTTGTCCTAACTTTTGGTATGAAGACTACCATGGAAAAATCTGAAATTGTTAATCGGTATTTAGCAATGCAATTGTGTCCTCGTCGATTTTAACCTGTTTCCTCTGTTTTCTGTTTTGAACATCCACCAGTATATAAAGTGTCATTCCACAAATCAAAAATCCTAAACACAGTCCTAGTTTGACATTGGTGACTAGATATCCACTCCAAGCAAAAGCTATAATAAATCCGACTGATTCCCACAAACCTCTGTTAGAAAAGGCAGCTACTTTGTCTTTGAAAAATAGATAACCATAAAACGCTGAAATTCAAAACAATTTTTTTTAAATTTTGTAGTTAAAACTGCATGCCTTAATTTTCATTAATACTAGAAAGAAATATTTCTATTTTAAATGCATATTAAACAACTTTGGACATAAAATGTCTCACCTGTAAAAGTAATTATGATTGAATAATATGTTCAAAGGTATCCGATCAAATTCTATGTGGTCAAGAGAACAATATTATGATGAAAAAAATTTATCAAATATTGTTCAAAGCATTTGTGCAAACAAGCTCCTACTATGAATGTGTAATTAGTGATGGACGAAAACTATAACCGTCTCAGTGACGCACAAACCTGAAAATTGATACTTTTACAAGGAGTAACACAGCGAATGTCACTAGTGGAGCAAGAACGGCTGACCCTCACGAAGTACCTGATTTCAACCCAGGATTTTGATAGGGTTCGTGTTGTTCAATCTTTATGTTTATGTTTAGTGTTTGTAGATTTTTGGTTATCTGTTCACCTGGGTTTGTTTTTGGCGAAGTTGTAATTTTTCTTTGACTTATTTTTTTTTATTTCACCCTTGAAATCTTCTACACATTTTCTTTTATAACTTACCATTAAATTGGGACTGCATTACAGCATCTCCAATAGCCCACAATGCTGCGAATATATAAAACCATACATGATGGTCAGGATGTGGTGTCCAAAAAAGTAATGCAATCAGAGTGGCACCATGAGTAATGAAAGCTGAAACATAGTTAATGTGTAAGCTTTAAGCATAATTTGATCAGCTCTACAACGTATGAATTATGTTTTGAAATTTCAGATAGTTTTGCCCCAGGCATCAATGAAGAGAGATTAATTGCCGAAATACGCATCTGATGCAGTTAAATTGGTACCGTTAAGGTTATTGATACAATATATTTACAAATATCTACACTGAAAATTTTTGTAATTAAGAATTTTTGTAGAAAATTACAGGTATGACACATTTGTGTTCATATCCTTATTAAAAGAAAGAAGAAAAATCTCTTATTTTGTTTTTATTATTGTTTTTTTTACGCTATAAATCACAAAATAGTGCTATCCTTTATGACATGATTGAAGGCATTTACATTTGGATACATTTACAGAAACATGTAAATGATCATATATTTTCATCTTTAAAATTACAGGAATTGGTTTTCCAAAGCTTTTTTTTCGTATGTTTATTTTTCACTTTGTAGGGCTAGTTTTGTCCTTTAGGTATTTATATTTTCTTACATACTCTTATTTTTTAATTTATACTCCATATATTATTAAATCTAAATTTGATTTTAAAATATATTGTTCTATCGTAATATTATATAATTTTTAATTACAAATCCATTCACGAAAATTATTACATTAAATCATTTCTTTACAAATGTTTTAAATAACTGTGATAATAAATTCTTATAAAAATGTTTCAGTTCATTCTTTTACACATTGACAAAACTACAACAAATGATTTTAATTTTGATTAAAACTTTATGCTTTACTTTAATTGACATATAAATAGAAAACACACTTATTGATTCTGAATCTAATATACATGATATAAGAAATGCACAAATAAGGAGATTACCAAAGAAAAATCACAAAACAAAGGATAAGATTTTTTCCAACCCATTCAGTCTAAAAATATAGAATATGACTAAATCTAATTATTATTCCCTTACCGGCGAAGTCGAAGGGGACTTTAGGTTTGCACTCCGTCCGTCTGTCTGTCTGTCCATCCGTCAGTCCGGCAAATCAGTTTTCCACTCTTCGTGCTTGCAGATATTGATTTGATATTTGGTATACAGTTTTATCACGACCAGTTTCAGATCAAGTTTGAATTTTGTTCCGGTCTGATGATTTTGTGTAGAGTAATGGTCCTTGGACTTCGAAAATGCACGCAAGTAATCAGTTTTTCACACTTTTTTTTCTTCATACTTGAAGATGTTGATTTGATATTTGGTATATAGTTTAACCATAACAAGTTACAGATCAAGTGTGAATTTTTTTCCGGTATGATGATTTTGTGCAGAGTTATGTTCCTTGGACTTCGAAAATTCACGCAAATAACCAGTTTTCCACACTTTTTTTCGTCATGATTGAAGATATTGATTTGATATTTGTTATATAGTTTACACTATGACAAGTTATAGATCAAGTTAGTATTTTGTTCCAGTACAATGAGTTTTTAACCGGTAGGGGACTATGTTGTGCCATGCAATACTCTCAGAATGCTTGTTAATGTTAACTTTATTATTTATCTAATGCTCATAAATCAAAATTAATTTGCTTTCACTATATTTGCATGCTTTTTCATTTTATTTATTAGTATTTGCATGATGCTGCATGATTTTTTTATGTGATAGTCGGTTAAAGAGCTCACCAGAGCTCATGTTTTGTCTGTTATTATGTATATATATGCCGACTCTAAATAAAATTTACTTACTTACTTACTTACTATGTGTTTCTTACCTAGTAAAAACAATGGAGTATGTCCTGTGACTCGTACTAAGCGTCCAAATACAAATGAACATGAAGCATTTACAGTTCCAAAGCAAATCATTACATTGCCTACATTCCATATACCCAATGCACAGCTAACGTATGACTATGATATAAAAAAACAAGAACGAATTTATCAACAACATTTGCGTCATTATAAATATTGTTTCGTAGAATACACTGTACAAATTGTATCAATGATTTTATAATTGAAATTTTATTTGATAACATTCTGTATTTGAATATGAAAATCATTTTTTTTTCTTCAATGAAATGAATATCACTCATGCAATATATGTGTGTATTTCCTCAAACCTGGGACATAATATATTGTTAGTATAATAGTCCCAGCTCAAACTAATGAATTTGAAATGAAACTATTGTTAAAGTTACTTATGGTACTGCAAATTCATGTTTGTCTTATTTATCAATATTCAAATTAGTATATAAAGTGTATGGTTATGGTTATCTAAAGAGACTTAACTTTAGTTCCAGTCTTATATCTTCTCTCGGAGTTCAAAATTTGTGCTCGAAACACCAAATCCAATATTTTGATTAGTTGAGTAAGAGTCTCCGTTCGATAATCGTACTCGAGAAAGTTTTATGACTGTAAGATTCCTTTTAGCCATGACACACGTTACGTACGTTGCAAATGAAATGGTAGATGATTTTTTTTTATACAAGAGTCTTTCTTTTACCGGAAAAAATACTGGGCTATAGTCCTTAAAGTGGCTTTTAAGAAACCAGTTTTGCAAGACGATAATTAAGCTCTTATCTCTCAAATAAGATTTTTAATTTCAAAAAGTTCTGTCTTCAAAAGTTAAATGATACTTTGAATATGGTTGTTCAATTTTGAAGTAGGTAAAGCATAACTGACTTTTGAATATTTGTTTACTGATAAGTAAAGAATTAAGGTACAAAACTATACCATTTTGGTCGGCGGAAAATCGCCCTCTTTTAGCATCCCCGTGATCCAGTGCATTATATTCACATTTATTTAGTAATTGGAAGAATTTATTTTACACAAAGGTAAAGTGCCAAAATAACAATATTCATGACAATCTATTTAATATTACACTTACTTTTGTATAATCCCCAGTTATAAAAGCTACCTCAATGCCACTATAGATAGTCAGTATAGTTAGCATTTTCTGTGGTCTAGAATACCACCAATGTCTAAATGTAGACATCACTACTGACAGTGATATTTTTCTTTTTGTGTTATTGTTGCATACGTCTAGATTTATGTTATCCAAAAATGTTGCTATAACAACAAACGCCAGGAATGCACAACCCAAATAAATACTACAGAGCATATAAACCTGTAGAAAATGAATATGAAAATTAATTCAATGAAAATGTCCTACATCTAGATCAGGTAAAGATAAAAGAATTTGCGACAACATACAATTATTTTCATGCACATAAAAGCATCAACGATAGGTATAGAGAAAAAGTCATTTCAATCAAGCTTGGAGTTTCAAGTTAATTCATATATATTTGTTGTAATTATGTATGTGTTAAACATTGCCTGTTTATGCTTTTTCTGTTAGCTTTCACAAGGTTTCCAAAATCTTTATTATATTGATCAAGTCACGTAAGGATGCAATTTGATTGTCTATTCATGTGAAACATGATACGAGTGTAATTGTAATTTATGTGTTTTCTAATCATTTTATTAAATTGTTATTTGGTGTTATATTTGTGGGGAATACGACAACAAGACAGCAACCCAACGACATATGCAGCTATGTATAGGTTCCACTATATACACTAGCGTTTTTCACTGATTGTTATCTTTTAAAAATTTCCTGTTGTAATATAAAATATTAAATCTTTGCGTGCCATGTTTCTACAGATATATCGCTCCTATAATTTCGAATAAATTATATACCTTCCACTTACGAAATGGAACGTTTAGTTAACTTAACATCCTCCTGGCAATGATAAGAGGATTAACGTCTAGTTGCTAGTAACGTCTATGCCATGGTCGGAAAGTCGTCAATATTTGTTTTTAATTTACAAAAGTCTCTAATGAGCACAAGAGACTGGAAAAGGAGACACCTTTCATTATTATTTAATAAAGTTTTGTTTGTCACTTGTTTTTTTTCAGCAAGCAGGATGCTACATGCAACATAATTGCAGGTCTTCCATATACACTCAAGGTAAAGAAATGAACAACAAGGAAGACATTCCGACCTATCTACCCTATTTCTCTTATGAAGGAAAACATAAAAACACATACAATTTTATTTGGCCTGACATACTTGCAGATATCAAATACAGTTACCTTTGTATCACTAGGTCTGGCCAAATTAGAGCTATTTGTTGGTAATTTCGGATCGAAATTAGCTCCACATAAATGAAAATTAATTTGAGTATCATTACTGGATTTTGTTTTAAAAACAGTTGATGAAATCAAATTTCCCCAAATCTGACCTAGAATTGAGAAATCAACAATATAAAATCACTTCATTATTGATACATCTCGAGCAAACTGAGCTTGACGATTCTAGTTTTTACATATAATGTAGAATTGTAAAACAATTTACATTAATTTGGTTGATCTGTCGGCAAGAATCGTCACTTTATGTACATATTGTCGCACAAAGTTGGCAAAAGACCTGCTTTCATCAGTTTATATTACAATATGAAGTACTTGTTATTTTTTTTTACATATCATTATCATAAATAACGAATTCAGATTAATAATTTAAATCTCTTAAATCAAATACTTTAAAATCTCGTACCCCAAGGATTAACTGGAATGTGGCAATCCTTGGATTTCTCCCGCTCCGGCAGGATCACTCTTGATCAATTGGAGCGTTCGTTTGATGTACGGGAAGTATGAATTCGCAGCCACGTTCTGTCCGAACGAGAACGTCAAATCCGGTGCCTCGTGAAGGGAGAGTGCCACGCTCTCTGCATGCTAAAAAATCCTTGCAACAACCCTCTTAGGTGGCTTGTTGAAAGCCAAAATGTCTGCCTCTATATCCAGCATACCCGCATTTTCCAGTGGCAGTCCAAATTTCGCACTCTGCTTCATCCCAGTCGTCCTCCCTTGCAAAACCTATGTAAATAGTTGGTTTGTTCTTGTCCTGAATATGCATGAAATAATTGCCACTGGACATTAAGCAAGCCACCATCAATCAAGCATTCCAAAATCTCATGAAAAACATGAACAAGTTTTAGTGTGAAAAAAAAACTTTATATTGTGCTTCGTATTACAAATGTGTTTGTAAATAAAATTATTTAATAAAAAATATCTTTTAAGTACTCACTAGTTTGGAAAAACATAAAGAAAAAGCCAAAAAAGGCATTTGTGACGTCATCAGTTGTTCTTTGTGTCAATTCAGCATACCATACCGCTATCTGAGTTAAGTATGTACTCGTAGCCGACCACAATGTTGAAGCTCCAATGCCGATTATTATTGATGCTGGTACTATTGTTCCCCATACGGCATGGAAATTAGCTCCCATGTATACTACATAACACACCATAGATAAAGCTATCGTCCACTTACAGCCGAGATTTCCAATAACAAATGAAGGAAAAAATAAACAAGAAAGAACACCGGCGCAATAAATCACTGACAATCCAACCGTTCCTAAGGCTTCCTCTTTATTTAACGTACTTTGGAGATTAGATAATGAATTAAAAGACGTAAAAAGAAGTAAGAACCCTGTGCTTATTATCGCTAAATTTTTGGATATAGTGAAAGTTGACATATGAGACTTCGAGGAAAGCATATCTTCTTTATTATCAGGATTGATACTTTGAGTATTCATGTCATTGTGGAAATGCTCTGAAATCCAAAATGTTAAACAAAAGTGCATTTATATAGCTACATGTATGTAAACAATAATAGAAGCAAACATAACATTTTGCATCCGTGTAAATGAGAAACAGCATTGTAATTATTCAAAATGACAACATTATCATAAAGATTTACTAGTGAGAACAAAAGATAAAGAGACTTCAGCACTAACCTTAGATTAGTTTCTCATTATCTTTGTCTACATCTGAATATTTTAGTGTAAATGGTTGTATTTCGGAGGCATTTCTCTGTTCAGACATACAGGTCTATTTCTTTTTCTGACTTCCCTTATTATTCTGACTCCGAGTCGACCCGTCTTTGTTCTTACTTCTTAATGACGTGTGCTTAGCTGAGAAGTAGCAAATACCAATTATAAAGTCTTTGGTTTTACACGACCGGGGTTTTAACCCACAACCTCCCACACTCGAGGTGAACACGCTACCACAAGATCACCGAGGTTTCATAGATGTAAGACAAAGAAAATTAATAAAATAACAAATATTGTAGCACAACCAACTTACTGCAAACATTCTCGTGTTCTTGCGAAATATCAATATCATCAAAGTACTGTCCGCACAGTCCACATTTGTACTGTGTACTAATATCAGTATATTCTTTCTCCATATCACGTTATTATACCTACAGCATATCACTTTGATGTCTACTAATACCTAGAAAAAAATATTTTTTTGTATTTCCAATGTTAGGATTCTTTGGAAGGTGAAAAGATGATGAGCCTTTGAAGAATTAAATAGTACAAAGAGTCTAAGACAAAGGCTGGAAGAGAAAAAAAAAAAACTGTAAGCGACGACCATTCAACTTTTGGGGTGGTATGTTTCTTTTTGTAATTTTTACCAATTTTTAGTATTTTTCTCCGTATCACCTTATTATACATTTACCCTTTACCTACAACGTACCACTTTGATGTTTACTAATACCTAAAGCAAACAAAATAATCAAATATTTTTTTTTTATTTCCAATGTTAGTAATCTTTGAAAAGTAAAAACGAAAATGAGCCTTTGAAGAAAAAAAAGTACAGAGAGTCTAAGACAAATACTGGAAGAAGAAAAAACCCGGAAACGCGGCGCCGACCATTCATCATTTACACAGGGATGTTTTTTTTTCTCGTGACAAACAAAGTATAAAAAAAACAAGCATCCCACAAAAGATAAATGGTCGAAGTCTAAACACATCTGTTACTGCGGAAACCCAATTTCAAAATACATGGCACTGGAAAACACCGAGATAACACACAAAAGGCAAATTTATCACAAGTGGAACAGAAATTGCTGCTCCTTTTTAGGCTCCTGATTTCATCCCATTTTTTACGGTTTTATGGTGATCAATCTATAGTTTTCTCTGTAATTGTTTGTGTTTTTACAAATGGTTTGACTATTCGAAGTTTTTTTTTCAACAATGGTGTTGTATGTCCTTCTTTGTTGTTATTACCTGCCTTGCATCTTTTCTTCATCTTTTTCCAAATTATGTTCAACAACAGAAAATGGCTGTTTAAAAACTACTTTAACTTATATTAGGGAAGGGAGTATACATTTAGATAAAAACGGACAAATATGTGAGTTAGACCACGTGCGTCCACATTTAAGTTTTCTCCTGCTTTGCATGTCCATCCGTCACATAGTCACATTATCTGGACAAGCTTCAAAGCTAGCACATGCTAACAAAAAGGTTGGTTGACGATATTTGACTTCTGAGATCTGACAGAGTTGATTAACCAGCGAGTGGTGTTACTGTTTTGCTTGAATTCAGCTCAATTGTTAACATTTAATTTAGGGCGAGGACCTTTGCCTATTACTTAACACAAACAATATATTTGTCCTCTTGAACACTTATGTATCTTAGGTTTTTATAGCTTTTAAAATTATATTAAAATTTGGCATTCGATTTTATACAGTCCCGTCAGTTGTGTTTTAAGCATAATTCAGATATGATACTGTTGTTTCAATGATACAGTGTAAAATAAGCATTTTGCTACACGAAACATTGGATTGAATTTAGACATGACTGCATATGTATACATCCCGCACAACCAAACGGACGGCATTTGCAGGGAATTCGTTCCTTCGGCCAGAGTAAATTGGATCAGTTCCTTTACTCCATGATATTCTCGAAGATCTAGGAAATACATGGCAGCATTTTGCATTCTATATATATTATATAAGACGCTATTACGGAATAATTCATCACATATTTGATTTAATTCCATAAAAAACTGATTACATCGGACACTTACACATGTCTCCTTCAACCTGTAAATATATGTTATTGACAAAGATCTGTAGGAAATGAAAAACGTTAGCTTAGACATAGAAAACTAAAATGAAAAACGTTAGCTTAGACGTAGAAAACTAAAATGAAAAACAGCTTTTCCTGAATTTGTAGAAAGAACTGGACCTGTCGCCACAAAGAAAATTCTACGGTCAGTATAGGACCTGTCGCCACAAAGAAAATTCTACGGTCAGTAAAAAGTAACCCTAAAGGCTTATAGTACTGTATATAAGTAATTTCAAGTCCAGACAATTAAACAAGAAGTCATGACATACACCACATTTTCCTATTCAACAACTGCACTCGTGCATACTAACACGTATAAGAACTCATGCCAAATAACACGTGTAAGAACATGTTAGAACTCATGCCCAATAACACACATAAGAAGCAAGTTGGTCAAAGCCAATAATATTATTTATGTTACAGAGAAAGAAAAAAGTCTCTTAATTTTAGAGTAATTAATTGTGATACGAAGACACACAACCAAGGATCAATTAATTCAACAACTAGTGTCAAATTGATTTAAACCGTATTCCATCGAAAAAAATCTTTTTAAGTATTTTTTTCACTTAAAATGAATGGTAAGTATTAAGCATCAGTATAAACAAAATTTCAATAACGGCAACATGATATTATGTTCTTAAACAAAGCATTGCGGGTGATTGAAAAAAAAATCTTAAATATTGTATAGCTTTCCTTAATTGTGTATGTAAATATACCCACCAAATTAATGATTCTATAGACAATAGAGGGGGTATAGAACTCAAATACGGTCACCTGCATTTCGTTTATAATCATTTTATTTGAATTTCCCGCTTTAATTTATCATGGTTGATTAAACATCTTCCCGGTCATTAACTTAGTGTTGACAATGTATTTACTTTTGTCCATTGAAAACAGTATCCTGATTTCTAGATTTTTGTTCATAATGAAGCAACATGCTTTATTTTGTTGTTTTATTTCGCGTCCCGTTGATCTGTCTTCATTGCATGGTCATATCAGTTTAAATATTAAAATACAAACTTTAGAGATAAGATGGAATTGTGTTTTTTGTCACGGTGTAACATGTAACTATGTGTTTCGTGGTAAACACAATGAATCTAGATATTTTTTTAAAGAGGTTCCATGGTTTGAAAAAAGTTTATATAAAGCAATTTGTTAACAGTACTCACGATAACACTAGCGGTATCGTGTCATTGGAAAGCCACAGGAATGTATTCCATATTATAAATAGCCCAATCTCGAATGTACAGGTAAGTTGTTTGTAAACATCAGCGGTTACCTGATCAATACATACATATATGACATAAGCTGGTTTTAAAGTTCCGTTTTATGGAAATAATACACTTGTGTTGTCTTTTAATCTTCAACCGAAAAGCAAAAATGGAAGGTGGAAAAATGCTGCAGAACTGTTTGCTTCATTATATACGAAAATGATTGATTGTTGGTTGCTTAACGTTCAGTGGCAAATATTTCATGCATGTTCAGGACGAGAGCAAATTAACAATTAATACAATAGGTAGGTCCTGTAATAGAGGCCTTCCGGGATAAAGGTCGGGGAAATTTATTTCTGACACTGGAAAATGAGGGTTTATTGGATAGGGACAGAAAGTGTGCCTTGCAACAGGCCACCTACTGACCACTCAAAGAGTTGTTGCAAAAGTTCTTAACGTGCAGAGAGCGTGGCACACTCTTTACAAGAGGTATCGGATTTGACTCCCAAGCTCCCCATTCTAACCAGACGTGGCTGCGTACTTGTACATCCCGTATGCCAATTGGACGCCCACCTTGGCAAGGGTTGTACTGCCGGTCGGAAGACCAAAGTGACCATATTTCTATTGCCCAGTCATCCTTGGTGGGTTGTTTGCCAAAACTCATCAAAGATACCAGGCTTACAATAGATAGACAGTTATGATCAATAATATTATACACCTCGCTTATCAAAAACAGCCCACGCGAGATCCTCATTAAGACAGAGTAAATAACTTAGTCCAACTTTGTTTTCATAAAAATGACAAACGCCGATACAAAGATCTTGTTTTAGAAACAGACAAATTATACTATTAATACACATCATACATTTAAAAGGGTGTAGTGTCTATATCTAAGTCCACGAACCGCTGAACGAGTGATATCCACCGATCTTTAACTTTGAACTGGGCTGGACATTTTTTACTATTTGTTTCTTTCTTTCATTACTTTGACTTTCATTCAAATCAATCTAAATATTGTCATAATCGTGGTAGAGGATTTTGTCATCAGTACCAGTACGATTAATTTTCTTTTAAATTGTTTACAGTTAGTTGAACTACCGATCAGTTTCATTTTTTGGTTTGCTTGTTTTAAATTTCTTATTGTTATATTGCTGTCGTACGTTAAGAAATAATTTAATAGGTTAACTACATACATCAAATATGTCGCTTTTTATCGGAGGAACTTATAGTCAAACATTTGTCTTTGTCCTTGCGTGCGATTACGCCTGTTCTTGTGTGGTGTGTTAATGATTACGATGTTTTTTTCATTTGAATAATTTGATTGATGTTTGATAAAAAAAGTATGACAAAAAATACAGAACACCAAGGTAAATTAAAAAAGGGGGAAGTCCATAAAAACTGAAAAAATCAAGCGTTTGACTTTATCAACCAACGGAACGAATGGAAAGTAGCTGTCATATTCCCGACCTGGAACAGGCATTTTCCGAAAAAAATGCTGGGTTAAACCTGGTTTTGTAACCAGCTAAACCTCCCACTTGTATGACAGTTGTTAAACCCCACTAAATTCCTTACACTAATATTAAGAAGTTGACTTTCACCTTCTATATAGACAATGCAGAGCACTTCTTTTTGTCATGAACATTTACAAAAAATTTAAGAAACTGTTTCTCTACGAAAAATATCGATGTATGCTTTCTTCAATTGTATAGTAAAATTATTATAATTTGACTAAACATTCTAAATGTTAAATATCTAGTAACATCTCGGACAGAGAATAATATGTTTTAATGTTACATGCCATGTGAAAAAAATTGCCTAGGTTACTGTTCAAAGGGAGATCGCCAAAGTTTTTGACACAACTTTTGCTATTATTTCTCTCTCTCTCTCTCTCTCTCTCTCTCTCTCTCTCTCTCTCTCTATATATATATATATATACAATATATACTGTACGTCTGTTATGTTCATTAATTGATGTACTGTATATAATCATACCCTCAATTAGCCCATATAAATAATTATATGGTTTACAGCACATGACCTTGAGTGTGTAGGTAAAGGTAGTGTTTTTGGTTAGCTTGCTTGCTAGCAGAACCATGAAATCATCATTAGCTAAGGTACTTTAATTTTGATTGGTTTTCTGCTTGACTGTAATTGACTCTGCCCAAGGAAGGTAGTACCTTAGCTAAAATTGATTTCATCGTTCAGCCAACCGACAAACAAGCTGACCAATGATACTTCAATTACCTACACACTCAAGTCCATGTGCTGTAATAAAGATTGTGTATTGTACTGTTTTCGTTCCGTTGGTTGATAGAGTCTCACGTTTGAATTTGTCAGTTTTAACGGACTTCCCCCTTTTTGAATTTACCTTGGAGTATCTATTTGCTTGACAGTTACATTATTTCGATACATCATGAAAAAGATCATATATTACAGCATATTCTTCTAAGTATGTACAAAGGACAATGAAAATACATTTGCTTGTTTGCTATATTAGCCATGACATTAAAATTATCTTTGTGTACTACCCATTGTAAGAGTAGCAGTTAATATTAGCTAAATAATTTTTGAACAGCTAAAAAAGAGGGACTAAACAACCTGAATGAGAAGTTTAATTCTTTATGTACAATAACAAATAATAGAATTCGTGATTAACGAAACAGACACACATACGTCCACCTATTTTCAATTTGAAAGACCTCCCCAGTTCAAAAAGGTGATGCATGTATTTTGTTGTATTTTATCTATATAACAAAGGAACTGAAAACGTTAAACAATAATAAAGTAAATAAAACACAATCACTATGTTTAGTCAATTAAACAATGTTACTAAATAATAACAACTTTTACAGTCTTGAACTATATTTTTTACAAAAGAGGTTTTTTATCCTCATCTTTTTTAAATCCACTTTGTTTTTTACGTCGATCCTGGATTTCTACGAATGTATAAAAGAACATCCCTAAAGTCAAGAAACCTAGGCAAAGTCCAAGTTTGACTTTCGTTACCAAAATTCCACTCCATGCAAAAGCCAAAATGAACCCGATTGATTCCCACAATCTGTAATTGGCGAATGCTGCTTCTGTGTTGTTAGTAAATAGATATCCATATAGAGCTGAAAAGTTACAATATAATCATTTTGTTTACATTAATATTTTTCAGTTACTATGAAAAACCCATTCATGTATATACCACTGATATCCATCCTGCACCAAAATTATGCAACTGAAGCACAAGTTTGTAGGCAAATGTAACTTTATACAAGTATTAAAGTGTTGGAATGCCAAATTAAAAGTGTGTCTTACCTTGTCCGGATTTCGCTATACTTTAGGTCCAATTTGGTTTGATACGCTCTTAAACAATTGTATTAAGTTTTGAATATTCAAATATTTTGGCCTCGAGCACCACTGAAGAGACATTAATTGTCAAATTGCGCATCTGGTGCATTGAAACTAGTACCGTTTATGTTATTACCCCATGCTTGAGTTACAAACAGTTGTCATAGTAAACCTAAATCTCTTTTAAATCCCCGAAGTATACATCATAGTCCTAAATATTAACCTTTCGCAACAACACGGAATATCGGGCTAGCAGGTTATATATGTGTGAATAAAAAAAACCAATCAGACAAAGGCTTCTTACAGCTGCAGAGGACAAGTTGTTGTCGCGGAATGAAGAAGGCGAACAACACTGTTCCATAATTTTCTTTCGGGAGACTTGGCTCCTTTTCGGCTCTTTATAAGTTGCTTTTACTTGAATTTTATTTCGTTGTTACAGTTAAAGGAAAAAGTTGTCTTTTTACAACCGACTTAGATATTGCTTAATATGTAATGTTTATGAACTTCCAACTGAAAATTTGATAAATTCGAAGGTTTACTCCCTGATGTATATGTGATCCTTAAATTTGAGTGTCACTAATGATTCTTATGTAAACGAAAGTCATGTCTGGTTTTTAAAATTATAAGCCTGTTTTGATGAGATGATTTAGCTTGTTTTTGTGTCAATTTGGTGCTATTATAGGTTTATTCCGTTTCTACATTGCAATATAGTAGGTCCTGACTTCCAAGAGTTGGTTTCGAGCAACACTGACGAAAAAATAACCGTCGAAATGCACATAACGCCCATCAAATTTAATTCGATATGGTGTAGCTTTGTACAAATCTAATTCATTTTGCATTTTATTCAAAATCGATAGTAAAATTATGGTTGTATCAGCAAACAATTACTAAAAACCCTTTTCCGTAGAACATATAGACCTTTTACCATTTATCTGTGTTTGTATAATTGCATCACCCATTCCCCACAATGCAGCAAATACGTAAAACAGGATCTGGTTGTCTGGATTTGGTTGCCATAGAAACAAAGCTACTTGTGTGCCTCCATGCAATAAAAAGCTGAAACAAAATATTTCATGTCCTTTAAATAGGAAAGATTACTGAACAATGAATTCCGTTTTTATTTGTCTTTAGCCAGCTCTCTAAGTAATTTGAATGTCAAGAGGGATTAAAATAAGGGATATTTTCATCTTCAAATAACAAAACATTAGAATTATTATTACAGTAAATGAGTTATTTTGTATCGTCCAGATGATAAGAATACAATCAAATGTGTTTCACACTCCGATCAATATACTTTGATAAACCATATTTAGTAAGTAAAAATTAATTATTTTTATCGTCACATAATTATTATTTTCGAGAGTAGTACGTTTTTTATAAGTAGTACATCTGAGTAATGCTTTAATTCTCTTCTTCTTTTGTAATAACAAACGGATAGTACTGATTACCAAATGCACATTACTTCAATTTTTCCGGTACAGTGGCCTTAGAAATGCCATCTTTTTGGTCGTTTTATGGCATAAACAATGATGAAAATGTGAAGATTCTTATTGAAATTAATGAAATAATGAACATAGAAATCGAAAATTCTGTAAGTTGCTGATCTATTTGAGAAAAATGGAAACAGCTTTTTATTTTATTTTGTACCAGCTACGTTCAAAAAATATTCATCCTGAGTTTTCCTTTCCTCGTACATGGCTAACTATTGTATCATAAAGCATTTGAATAAAAGTTCACCACGATACGATAAATATTAAAACAGACAAATTTGTTGATGATAATGAAAAATAATGAAACATTCATGTTCATACGTTCATTTAAAAGTTTGCAATGGCTAGGGGAAAACATTCCGTCTATACAAACCAGTTACACTTTTGGAAAACACAATACCTAAGAGGAAGAACGGAGCATGTCCAACAATCTGAACCAATCTTCCAAAAGCAAAGGAACAAACAGCATCCACAACACCATAGCATATCATCACGTAGCCAACGTTCCATATTCCTATTGCACAACTGATGTAGGACTGCAAAGATTATTACAAATAGTGAAAACAAAATAATAAAAATCTGGATATATTCAATACCTATTGCAACGCAGTTGTTTTTCATCACTTCAGGTTTTCCTTATCTTCAATTGCATTTAGCTTATTTTCAGTACTCTTTGAGTTTGATGTGACGGACTGTTTGTGTTTGATTGCTAAATAGATATTATACTTTTAACTATATAAAACTTGTAAAACAACTAATTGATAAAACCTTTGAAACTGACAAGATTACCTTTGTAAAGTCCCCTGTTATAAAAGCTTGCTCAATACCACTGTATATTGTTAAGAATGTTAGTAGTTTCTGTGGTGTGGACTGCCACCAATGTTTCAATGTCGATAGGAACAATTTTACTGATATGTTGGCATCACCAGCCTGCTTTTTGTCGAGTGTAATATTGTCCAAAAGTAAGGCAATAGTAAAAAACGCCATTACAGCACAACCGACGTAAATACCGCATAATGTGTACACCTGTGAATTATTTGATAAAATAAAAATTATAATCATAACAATGATAATCATAAAATGTCGTAGTAGTGCAACCAAAATGTCTATTGCACTTACTCTGAAAATATTATCTTTTCCAAATTTTTCATTTAAACCTTTTCAGATGTTTCTATCTTTTTATTCACTCGTTAGCACTTTTAGTGTTTGTTCTCACAAATGTTTTACATTTTTTTCTTACCCATTTTTTAAGCCTAAAGCTTCCAGTAATACGTGTCTTGCGTAAGGCAATCGATATCAAAAGTTTTTATAAGCATTTGTATGTGCAAAAGTAACACAATGTTCTTCTGGTGTATAATCATATTCTAAGGCCAAATCTAAATTTGCCTTTAACTGACTACTGGTAATAAGTCCCCTGTTGATTTAACAAGCGAGGAAAAGCCATGTTTCTACATTGTTTTATAAGCTTTTTAATTATGGCACCGAGCCGAATCAACGGTATAATTCCAGATTATATCAATATTATAGAAATGCATTTAGTCGGATGCTAATTCGGACTAATTTTAGCTTTTCCTTGTCGACGTTATGTAATAGTTATTGTATCTACCGACTTTTTTTTGTTTACGTGTTACAAATTTATTTAATCGATATACATTCAAACTATTTTGAGCCATAATTTGTCAAAATGTGGTTATATTTATTGAACTACTAACTTTGTTTATATGCAACTCTAAATGATATATTTTGTCTACGTATTTCAAGTCTCGAGAACCTGACAAATTAACTGCCAAACCATAACGGTTAGTTTTGCACAGTCATTTATACGGTCCCCTATAAAAATTTTGACCTTTTTTGTAGATGCGCGTTTTGTCTACATAAGACATAAAATGAAAACAACACTTTCTAAATTTCGTACATGAGACTCACTACTCGAATCAAAAGAGATGGAAAACCAAATTAATTACCAACATATCCATCAGCATTACATCGACCAATTGGATGAATGAACTCAGCATGATCATATATACCGTGCTCATCCTTTAGTTCACCAGACGCGCGTTTCGACTAGAGACTTAACAACTAATGCTCGATTCAAAGCAGTTTGAAAACGAAATCAATTCCAAAGATTAAAAGCATTGAAGAACTAAAATTCCAAATTGTTGTGTCAAATTTGGTCATATCTATTCCTGAGCAAAAAAATTATTGCTTCAAACTTTTCAAATACATTACTAAGCTATTAAACATATTTCCTTCAAATACAATGACTACTTTTTAGACGATACTAATAAACGACTAACCTTTTCGTCTTCCGGTCGATCTAAATTTGAATTATTTGCTACTGGTGCAGTTGGATCAAAATTTGCCCCACACGAATCCAGATCTTCTGTAGTATTCCCTGGTGTCACGGCAAATATAGTAGAAGAAATCAAATTTCCCCAAATCTGACCTGAATATAATTGAATCGAAATGAGAGTTTCATTTATTTATATAACAAATGCTGTAATATACAATTTGTTTCTTTTATTTATCGTGATATTCTGACAGGATTTAGATTGGCATGATGTTGATGTGTATATTATATATATTTAAATTCACCGCGGGAGATGCTTGCTCTGTCGACGCATCCAGTCTCGCTACGTTTTTAGTTCAAATGATTCCTTCATTTTTGTCTTGATTTGTATATTAAAATGGATTTACGGGTTTTGTACATCAACAAACAACATCGAAATTCGAATGAGTTACCTTGATTAATTTATCATTTATTTTAGTTTGATTTTTGAACGTTTTGTAATAAACTGATTTTGTGAACAACCCATTGATTAATAAAGTTTCATATTTCAATAGTGTTTTTCTAGTTTGACATTCTTCACTATGTAAATACAAACTTCTAGTATTGAATCTCGAAATACGATTTTTTTCATATCAAATGGTTTTCTGAGCATCAACGTTGTAACGTTATATAACTTTAGGATATTATTATCAACATTACATGTATGTTTCGGCATTTTTGTGCATAAATTGCTATGTAATAAAATTTAGTTTTTAGCGAAGTAGGTGCACAAATATAATATCTTTCTTTTGATCAGAAGACATGTGATACATTATCCTTGAATTACATTAATTTGCACCACATTGTTCTCAATTGGCAACTACCATACTTTATACGTTTTACACGTATTAAAATTGCGTCCTTTTGTTCATATGGAAATGTAATAATATTTGCAATTGAATTGCTAACTAAAACAATTCTTTACTTTTTATGTCAAAATTTGTAATGATGCAACATCAATTTGTGTATATCTGATAATTATTGCCTCCTTTTCAGCTAACGCAAGATAACTTACTTGTTTGAAATATCATGAAGAAGAAACCGAAAAATCTATTTATGACGTCATCTTCCGTTGCATCTGTCAATCTAGCATACCACACTGCAAGTTGTGTAAGATATGAACACTTAGCCGACCATAAAGTGGCTGCACCCAATCCAACAATTATTGAAGCTGGTATAATTGTCTCCCATATGGCATAAAAATTTAATGCCATATAGACAATATAACACCACATTGATAGTGCCACCGTCCATTTGCATCCAAGGTGTGCGATAACAAAAGATGGAAACAGCATACATGAAACTACAAGGGCGCCATATACAACGGACAATCCACCTGTTCCAAGTCCTTCGTCTTTGTTTAAAGTACTTTGGAGATTTGATAGAGACTGGAATGAAGTAAATAGGAACATAAATCCAATACTGACAACAAGAACATTTTTAAGAATCTTCGTCTTCCCGATTGGTGCAGTGGCGGTTTTTAGGCTCATCTTTATTATACGGTGGTTGTGGATATTTAGGCGATTCCACACTTCCATAGCCTACGGAAAGTGATGAGGTTTTGTTATTTTCCAGTCCAAGTATCTTTTCTTCCATATTCGACTTTAAGATAAAGACGCACCAATTCAACAGCCAAGTAGTGAAAACGACTAAATCGTCCTCATAGTAATAAGTTGTGACATAAAAGCAGGATTCTACAGGTATCCGCCGCTATGCAATCGTTCAGATAAAATCTGCGTTAGAATATGATATGCCAGAAAAAGTTCTGATATTTACTAACGATCCACGGCAATATACGTACAAAAAATATTTCTTACAAATACAACAATCATCATATAAAAAAGTATCAGTCCTTGTTCAACTTCGACAACATTTGCCACAAGTATCTTCAAAATATTGTCTGTGAAATCTGTAAAAAAGTCAAACAATATCGCCAAGTTTTATTGGTAGATACACGCACTGCAAAAACGTTTCCGCGGACATGAAAATTGATGTATTTTTTTTCAATAAATAAAGTATAAGCAGTAAAAAGGCAGATTCTATAATGGTTATAAAGATTACAATATTTACTACCCTTGTGTATTTAAATGAAAGGGAACATTCTCTTTTCCATTTTGCAAGGTTTGTTGCATTGTTTGGATATCTGAATAGCGTGTAAATTCTTTGAGGGGTAATGGTAACCATAAAACAACCCGTGTTTTACTTTCATATGAAATAAAAGTTGCATCAATTACATCCATACTACATCAAATATTACCGGGATGTCCCGTTTTCGATGATCAGTTTTGTCACACATATCGTACCGTTATTCAGCAAGTATTACAAAATGGAGAGAACAGAACGTGCATAAATCGTTTCGTCTTGTCACATTCATAAATTTTTTTTGTATTCATCAGCAATCTAATTTTGCTGAAATTAGCCAGTATTATTTGCTGTAAATTTTATTGACAATCTTATTTTCATTATCAGACCATAGGATACATTCGAGACATTTGTATTCTACCGGTATTTTCAAGTTTATCTAGTAAAATAAGTGGTAATTTGTCATTCGGTTATATTTGCAAATTTATGGAAAAAAATTTTTGGGGGGAATTCGAAATACTGCAATACGCTTTACATTAACCAACGCCTCTACTTTTGTTACAGTTATATAATAAAGTCATGACAGTTTACATGCCTAAATTAAAATTAAGTTTATTGTTTCAACGACCAATACAAATTTGTGTGTATACTAAACTTGAAATTGCACTACATTGAAACTATGATTTACATATTGCTTTATTTCTGATATTCGTAATTCGGCAATAGTCCAGAAATTAGAATATGCCACTTGCACATTTTTATGGGAGGCAAAGAGACTGATGCAAAACGCTCGAATTCAAGCTTAAATATGAAAAATCTATCAAATATGCCATAAAACGTCGCTTTTCAGACGGTTTTTGTCTAAAATGGAAGTGGCCGCACTTGTGTATACTTAAATATATGTTGTAATGATAATACACGAATGCGGCCACTTACCTTTTAGACAAAGACCATCTGAAAAGCGACGTTTTATGGCATATTTGATAGATATTTCACATTAAGCTTAAATTCGAGCGTTTTTAATGAACAAATCAGTTTAAACCTTTTACATCAACTAATTGAATTGATTGAAGTAGACACTTAAGTGTTTGAAAATTGTCAAAAATCTGTCAACAGATGAATTCCACAGTTTAGACCAAAATCAACCTTTACCGAACTTTCTCGTTTCACCCAAAACGAAATATGCACATCTACATATTATTTACAACAACTGTGCAAAACTGCATTGACCTCCTACCCTTCCTTTTGAATTTTTGCGATTAGAAAAGATATTTCTCAAAAATTTGTTTTTTTAAAAGAAAACGAAAGTTTTTTCCTAATTTAATGAGCCAAAATTCACCAAAATATAATATGCACATCTGGTAGGATACAGTGTATACTGTTGGTGTATCTTGTCTCAGGACTTAATATTTACGTTACTATACAAATTATTAAAGATGTATTGATAGACAATATCGAAACAGACTCAAAGAGTGTATTTAATACCATGTATTAAATGATAATTTCATATATGTCCTCTTACAAACGTATGTTAAGCATTATAAGAAGCTCTAACATTTTCTAGGTAAAAATAGACACTAATGTTTAGTAAATTTAATTCGAAATATATATCATAAGAAAACATTTATACATTTTAACTGGGTTTGTCAACATATTTTATCGAAATATATATATAATTGATGATGAACCTACCTTTAAATGATTCAAAGTCTAAAAATAAATTTGTCCATGGCTCATTGAGATATAGAAAAGTGTCATCACGTGATATAGTTAAAAGATAAAATACCTAACTATTAATAAAATTAGATATGGACATACGTTAATAAGACAATCTAACAAAACAATCAAACAAAACAAAACAAAACGATATTGGGCTTATTGTGTTGGTTGTTGTCATAAGATTTCACTTGACTATGATTTATTTAAAAATGCATACATTACCGAATGCATATGAACGATAGCATTTAATGTCATTTGCAGCGTTTTCCGAATGCTTTTGTGTCGAGCCTGTACGTGACATTCCGCTGTGAGACATAGCGATTCTACATTTCGTCGTCGTCGGCAGTTTCAATTTTCAGGTTCCGTCTGTGGTTACAGTGTTTTTTTTTTTTTTTTTGATATCAATAACTTTGTCAAACCTTGATGGACATTCATGAAACTCGTTTTGTATATGAATACAAGCCATTATCAACAGCAAAAGTTTTAAAACCATTGTGTTTTTGTCATCTTCCCATATTTTGCTGATAGATAGACATAGTTTGTTGGCAGTTAAAATTAAGATAAGTCTGAAGTTTAAGTTTTTCAAACATTTTTAACTTTGTCAAACTTTGAGATTTTTTAACCTTTGACATATTTATGATCAAAAAACAGTATCCACAGCAAAATTGAATTATGTTTTCATTTTTCTGCATTTCAATGATAAAAAAGTAAGTTTTGTTGCAGTTAAAATTTACATAGATTCTGGTATTACATATTTAGACACTAATAACTTTGTTTAACATTCATATAATGTTTCGAAACTTAGAAATACTCGTCTTGAAGAACAAGTACGGTTGTCGTTAGTTTCATGTCTGTCATATTTGTTTTTCTAAATTGTTTTGTTATAAATTAGGCCGTTAGTTTTCTCAATTGAATTGTTTCATATTTTTCATGTCAGGGTCTTTTCTAGCCGACTATACGGTATGTGTTTTTCTCATTGTTGAAGGCCGTACGGTTGCCTATAATTGCTTACATCCACTTTATTTGAACTTTGGTGGATAGTTGTCTAATTGGCAATGATACCTCATCTCCTTATTTTTACAAGAAAAAGCATTTGAAAAAAACATTGGATTTCCCCCCGTATTTTACTGTAAATGGACAAAGTTATTTTTTATTTGCAATCGGCACTACACTTTTACACTGACAGCAGCAATTGAAGGAGAGAGAGAGACTCAGGGTTCCAATGAAACCTTCACAAGTTTTCTTTTCTATTGTTCATTTGATGAAGATTGCCAAATGTTTCTATACGGCGTTTGGTTGCATTTACTGCAACTATATGATCACTAGTTATAGTCCATAATGGCATTGCTCTACAGTAATCAAAAGAGATTTAAATAATGTACAAATATACTTATATTATCGCACACTTTTGTTGGAAATATATAGGTAGCACCCTGTCTGTCCCTCCGTCTGCATGTTTGTGTGGTATTATGCCTTGTAAGCGCAATTCCTTCTTAAATGCTGGATGGATATTGATGAAATGTAAACAATTGTAGAATTACTACTGACGATGCGCATTAAAGAATATGCATATGGTCTCGCTTCTACATGTTGAATAGAAGATAATAGAACTTACGTACTTACTTCAATATAGCAATGTAGGGTAAAAGTATTTTGGAGCGGCGTATTGATTTGTGAGTTTCACTCACCGTTCTAGTTTAATTGTGATTATATTTTATAAATTCATAATTATTTATCAAAGGATTTTCATAGTAACAAATTGTATTGGACATTAGGGGAGGCCAAAGTAAACTCCTATTTAAACAGTTATATATTAAATACGGTGTGATCGTTAATTATCATGTAAAGGTCATCTCGCAAAACGTTATGCTAATTGATTATTAAGTATATGTTTTCCGCGATATGACACAAAGCATGTTAAGTAATGCAACACTTTCCAGTTGAAATATGTGTAAATTGATAGTATTTAAAAGTTTTTAAATCACATGTATACATTTAAAACAGAGAAGTAATTATAATGCCTATGCTAACGAAAAAGTTGTCTAATTGTTGATGAACCTACTTTATAGTGAATCAGAATCTAAAACAAAATCTAGCGATAGCTCAAATAAATATAGAGAAAGCATCATCATGTGATATAGATAAGAGATAACATACCTACATATTGATAAAAAAAAACTAAAATCACAAAAATACTGAACTCCGAGGAAAATTCAAAAAGGAAAGTCCTCAATCAAATGGCAAAATCAAAAGTTCAAACACATCAAACGAATGGATAACAACTGTCATATTCCTGACTTGGTACAGGCATTTTCTTATGTAGAAAATGGTGGATTGAACCTGGTTTTATGGCTAGCCAAACCTCTCACTTGTATGACAGTCGTATCAAATTCCATTATATTGACAACGATGCGTGAACAAAACAAACAGACACAATTGGTAAAATGTCAAAATAGGGTTACAGCAGTCAACATTGTGTTATCATCGTAATCACTATAAAACAAACAAATGTTACGAAGAAGCACAAAAGGGGCATACATCAAATTTAACATCCTCATTATGCTTATATCATACGATTTTATTTATCTATGTAAAATCCACCTATAAAGGATGGAAAGTTTTAAGTACTGGCGTAAAATCGCGCGTTTGAAATTCGCACAGGTAGACATAAAATAATTTTGTCGTTCAAGGTATAAAGAGATACATAAATACAGAGTCACGTAAAATGGATATCACAAAAACAGACTTAGCAGTAAAAGTAATATTAATAAATAAAATAAACTAGCATTTGGACACACGAAAACATTCCAACAAAAGTTATTACCAAAACTTATTTAGAGGTCACCATACAATTCTACAATAGGCAAGCGTTCATATCATATATCAAAATAACACACACTTGTACAGATAATACCGTTTTCGATATTACAGAGTTTTGCGTTACCATTCGCAAAAGTTCAAGCATTACGAGTAGTCAATGACGTCATTGTTGCCTAATTAAAAATAAGTGTTACAAAGTCGAGGAAATATGCTTATACAACTATTGACCAGGGAAATAGTCTTAGAAACTATTGACTTGCAAATAGTCTGTAGAATGGAATAGCGCAAAACTATTTCACAATTTTTGATATAGAAAAAGCATGCTGAGGTAAAATAGTTGGATGTATTGTCACAATGTTTTATAGGGTTAATACAAATTCAAAAATCCATGTAGACATGGACATGTATCAATGAGAGAGCAATTCAACATTACCATAAAACAAAACCAAAAATCTAAAAGTCAACATAAAATTTCTACCGAAACTAGATGATCTAGGTCATGTTTGGATCTTTTTTTTTATGAAATTAAGGACCTATGGCAAACATGACGGCTTTATTTATTCCTTTCCCTAGTTATGAAATATCAATAAAGATATCAGATATCAGATATCAGATATGATAACATACTCTCTGTCAATTGTATGCAATTTGTATACCTATGTTGAAATTGACCGCTTGTGCCGTATTCAGTGTCTTTAATTTTTGACGGAGTCTGTTCTTGCATTGCGATATTGTAAGATATTGTATTATCTGATGTATTAAAGAAATGAATATGTGTCATCAATCATGCAAATGCGGAAGCAGCTTTTTATTTTACGCGAGCATTCAATATGATTTACAATTTTATCATTTTGTAAAATCCTCTCTCTATACGACACAAAACTGACTAGATATCTGCAACACATTATAGGATAACAAAGTTGATAATGTATGGTAATGTAAAATACAAAGCGTTAAAACACATTCAACTACGAATGTGTTTACTGTTGATTAATCTTCCTTGTAATGAATCAGGATATAAAATAATCCGTCGAAACCTCACAGAGATATAGTAAAAGTGATACCGATAAGAGATAAAATGCATATTGATAACATAATGGAGATATGAACATATTGCGATGAGACTGTAACTGAACAAAACAATAAAACAAAACAAAAAATCTAGAGGTCAACAAAAACAGTAAGTCAGAGTAAAATAATATTGTTCCTTTGACTGTAAATTCGTGAATTCGTCCCCGAGGGTACCACAAATCCAGTACTCTGCTTGATGTTCTAAAATCTATTCTGTATAAAATGTTGAATATTTCGGAACACATAGGTTCTTCTACCCTCACCCCTTCTGCAGGCATAGATTGCTTAACCATGATTTGTCAATCTATGTAGGAATTTTGGTTTTTCATTGCTCGTCTTCTTCCTATTTGATTTGACCTTTAAAATGTTATGATTCGAGCGCCACTGACGAGTCTTATAAAGATGAAACGCGCGCCTGGTGTACTAAATTTCAAGCCTTGTCTTATATTCAAAATGTTAAACTGTTCCAAATACATTGATTACAAGTATGCTTTTCATAAAATTACGTTAATGATTACAATTAAGTTGTGTGGGTACTCATGCAAAGCTCTGATTCCTTGCCCGACTTTGGCTCTACTTTTTGTACTTTTTGGTTTATCTAGTTTTGGATTTTCAAAAATGTTTGCCCGAGCATCACTGGAGAGGCATTTATTGTCGAAATGCCCATCTGGTGCAGAAAAATTGGTACCGTTATTGTTACTACACAAATTACCCCCGAGTATAGATTACTAAAGCCAGATTTGTCAATACATTTTGAAATTTTGCTATTTTGTGATTGATTAGGCTTTTTAACTGTTTTGATTTGAGCGCGACTGATTAGTCTTATGTGGACAAAACGCGCACTTGGTGTATCTAATCATAAGTCCTGTTTCTTTGAAGAGATTAATATATAAAATGGTAAACTGTTCCAAATAAATTGATAACAACTATGCATTTTTATAAAATAACGTTATTTAATTATAACAAATAATTAGAATGTTTTACATAGATTACATTTTGCATGAAAAATCGTAAAATTGATCCAAATTGAATGACAACAAAATAGGTTTTACATGGAAATGATTAAAAAATAAAATAAATAGCACCACAACCATTATGTACCGACCCTAAAAAGAACAGACATCATTGATCTATTTCAACGTTTACTTTTTGGAATTCACCTTTCTTGTTACGTCGGTCCTGAATTTCTACGATTGTAAAAAGGAACATTCCAACAGTTAAGAAGCCAAGACAAAGTCCAAGTTTTACTTTTGTAACTAAATATCCACTCCACGCAAAGGCAATTATATACCCAAACGATTCCCAAAGTTTGTAATTTGAGAATGCTGCTTCAATATTAGTTGTGAAGAGATATCCGTATAAAGCTGAAACAAAAGTAAGACAGCTTATTGTGGGTTCAAAATTGGGGTAACTGAGTGTAGCTTGTTTTTTGAAATTCAAAGCTTATTGTACCTGAAAAAAAACATGAAAACAAGGGGAATTTAAAAGTTATCAGAAACGTACACATTACAGGTAGTACAAACCTTGACGTAAGACGGGGTTGTTCGTGTCTGTTTAGCCGTTTTATTTGATGTGTGGTACTTTCAAAGTTTCAAGACGCCAGTCGGTTATTTTTGTCGTTGGGTTGCTATCTCTCATCTCTTTATATACATGTTTGGCTTTTCAATTGTTTTGTCTCGATTATATCTTATGGAGATTTATACAAAGAGTCATGTAAAAGGAAATATTTATGAAACGTTTTTAACAGTCTTGCAAACTGAAATGGGACATCGTTTTCCAAAATCCTAAGTTATTTACTCAACAGTTCATTACGATAGACAAAGTTATAAAAAAAAGGTTGATATTATTTACAACATTAGTTTTCACTAATTTTTGGTGTGAATTTTGGTGTGAAGCTTGATATCTTTTATTCAATATGTTGTTGTTTTCTTGAATAATTGAAGTTTGTTTACAAACGCTACTAGCTGTAAACATGTCTCTAGTAATCACATGTGCACGTGCGATCTCGAAATATTTTCTTTTTCTTTTAGCTTTTATCCAAGTTGCTAATGTCAGAAGTTATATGTGTCCTTGATGAAATGCTATTTGTTACAATGTTTTAACACCAAAAGTACACGCAAGTAACGTTATTATTGTAATGAGGGTTACATAAATAGAGCTCATAGATTTGAGTCTCAAGAATGAACATGGTTTTAGATTACATTGCTTGCTTGCTCAACAATGATATCAATATTTCCTATCGATGGGAGGAGCAGAGTGCAAGTGAATCACCTGCTGATTATTTTCATGTAATGTTTCTTGCTAAGCTGTGGCTACCGGGTAATATATATTTTCAATATCTAACAATACTTCTGACATTTCATTTCAAACAATTTAAAAAAGTATTACTATCTTTTAATTACGAAAAAAGTATAATCAAAATGACTTTTTTTTTAATTTTTGTTTTGATGAGGTAATTTTATACTTCCTTCACATATTACAAAATATTTGCAATTTCCGTCTATCCACCTGCCTTTCGCTCTGTTATATATGTATAGCATTGAGTGTACTCAATATCTCCTTTAGTTGACAAAAATGTTTGCAAAATAACTTCATGCCATGCATTGGAATATAGTTTCTGAACTAATAATGACTTCATGAATCAGAAAGCAAGCAATGCAACCTAAACCAACACCATGTTAGTTCTAAATTATTTTCTTTGTTGTATTGTGTACTCGTTTGTAATTGTTGCAAGTGACTTTAATCGGCCAAGTTATCACACTATTAGCAAACAATCTTTGCTGGTTGTTTCATATAATGTAGTTATAACTGTCACATCTGTATCTTAATAATCGTATGTAGCTATTATTTATGATCATCAAAGAGTACTTTTAAGTGTGCGCTACTTTTAAGTTTGCTGTTCGTTTTGATCTTGTTTGTAAGGCGTGAAGATTATTCATGCTGTTCATCGCTGTCGTCCTCTAGATTAAGGCGACAGTTTACCGATGTTTACAGCTCGTAAATCGATTAAGAGGTGACAAATTAAGATAAGCAAGAAATCAACAAGATTATCTGTGAGCTTTCGTAGTCAGTAAAAAAGGAAATAATAAGCGATAAGGTAAAACACATCAAATGGTGAAGTACTCTCAAGTGAAGCTTGATACCAAATTTCTCTACAGAACTTTCTCTAACTCCCGCTATACGAGGAGCAAATTGTTGCGCATCTCCGTTATATTACAAGGTTAAAGCGGTTTTCCAACTGTTTACCCTTCCGGAGCACCTGAGAACATTCCCGGTTTTTCGGAAGATTTGTGTTACTCAGTCTTAAGTTTACTATGTCTACCTTTTGTCTTTCTATCGTTTTTCTTTTGTTTTGCTACGACGTTATCAGTTTCCCATCGAATTATTAGTATGATATTCCTTGGGTATCTTCTGCCTCTCTTTTTAATCTACTTATATGTAATATTTTAAGACTCCATTCATATAAATGTCCTATGTATTTTCGAGTCGTTAGGTCACTTTCAAATTGACTATTAGGGACCTCTAATCTCCTTTATCAATATGATATGATTTAATCTAATAATTAGAATATTTTACCATTTATTTGTGTTTGCATAACTGCATCGCCTATTCCCCACAATCCTGCAAATACGTAAATCAGGAGCTGGTTGTCTCGATTTGGTTGCCATAGTAACAACGCTATTTGTGTTCCTCCATGTGATAGAAATGCTGAAACATAATATTTATATTTAAGAATTGTAAATTGATCCATGAATAAAACTTATTATATATTCTGATTGTATACAATGGCTTTCAAAATTCGGATGAACCGAAGAATATATATTATAAACCTCTTTCTTTGCATGTCTTTTACATGTGGAGAAGAATCTGCTTACACTGAGATAACCCCCGCTTTTGGCGGGGTTCGTGTTGCTCAGTCTCTAGTTTTCTATGTTGTGTCTTGTATAACGCTGTTTGTATTTTGATCGCTTTTTTTTTGTCATGCCATTGTCTGTTCGTCATCGACTTATGAGTTTGAATATCCCGTTGGTATCTTTCGCCTCTTTTGTACATTAACAAATGAAGGTAAAATCGTTATTGTGGTGTATTTTATTTCTTCTTGAAAAGTCAGATTTCCTCTACCTTTTTATACAACATATTTATACTTTCACAAGATAACAAGCACCCAAAAAATAATTCCAATGTAACAAAAAATAATTAATATAATATAATATATCTAACCTATTAGGAAAAAGGAACATGACCAACAAACTGAACCAGTCGGCCAAAACCCCACGAACAAATTGCACACACCGTACCAAAACAGATCATTACATAACCAACGTTCCATATCCCAATTGCGCAGCTAACGTAGGACTGAAAGTATTTCAAAATAATTTAGGTAGACCAATAGTTGGGTCATTATGGTGAGTTAGTATAGGGATTTCAAAAAACGGGTAACCACTTCTTAAACTTTTCTGTGGCTTTATAAACGATGATAGGGTAAACAATTAATTATTTATAGATTTGACACTTTTCGGTTATCTCATTACTAATCTAGTGGAAGTTACAAACTGTAATCATGTTATCAATGTCATAATTGCTCTATAAATATGTTTTACATAGTACTATCTTGAAGGAATTGCCTCAATTTTAATGTTTAAACGTTAAATTCGTATCCATGAGAATCAATCGTTCAAAAAGTTGTCTATGCTTGAAAGGTAGCCGTACCACATTAAACATTATTGTGATATTAGAAAAATATGTACATCAAATCTAACATAGATATATGCATATATTTTTATATATTTTACGATATTTGTATATTTTTTATCTGAAGCTTGTCGAAAAATTGAAAATGATGAACTTGCATCTTGGTTGATGAGCAGATAACATGACCAATTATTTAGGATTCGGTAACAGGGTAGACCTGGGTCTAGGGAAATAACCCTTGAAATCAATTCTACGTGTATAATCGTCAGTTTCATCCTTGCTTTTTGATGAGAAACAGAATTAAAAAATTTTGATGAAAATGGTCGACAGAAACTTAACTTTAAATTGTTAGAAGAAATGTTACTTAAAATGAAATTAACACTATAAGTTTGGTGCTTCAGAAGCGATTTTCAAGATTTACCTTCATCAGTAACGAATAAGCCCAAAAATTTGTAAGCCATGGATGTATAAATAGATGAATACACGAAGAGCTATATGACCAAAAGGGACATAAAAGAATAGTCAAATTCTCATATGGTAAATTTTGTCTGTTAAATCAATCTAGGACTTATTTCCAGAAATACTACATTTTGATGCGTTTACAACAGAAAGTAAATACCTTAGTGTAGTCGCCTGTTATGAATGCTTGTTCAATACCACTATAGATGGTTAAGATTGTTAGGAGCTTCTGTGGCGTTGAGCCCCACCAATGTTTGAATGTTGACAGGAACAATTTAAAAGATATTTTCGAATCTCCCCCTTGTGGAGTTTTATCCAGTGTTATGTTGTCAAGAAATATTGCAGTAATAATAAACGCTATTACAGCACAGCCAACATAAATACCACATAGTGTATATACCTGTAATAAATAATTAGTAACGCTTATAGCACAAAGATGTAACAGCTCACGGTGTGTATTCCGGTCTCCGATTTCAAACAACATCACAATTTTGATATACCGATTAGTTATACATATCTTACATGTCTTAGGAATTTGCTTTTCCAAAATTCACAACATAATTTACCGATGTTCAAGTATCACAATCGATTAAGAGATACAAATTAAGGTAACAAACACAAAACGCGAGAATCGCATAACGCAAATAGGAAGACCGAGTTCTTCGAAAAGGTAAACATCTTCTGCAATGCATGCATCATTCTTAATGCGAATCTCAACCTAGCTCTGGAGGGGTGAGGTGATCATTGAACAGCTATTTAATTAGAACATATCCGAAATCGCAAGAGACACACTGGGAACAACTGTTGAGTGTTTTGCACCGGAGGCACATGCATCATAACTTTGGCTAGGTCTTACTATTTTTTCTATATTAAGCTTATTCCTTTTGTTTTGTTTTTGTTTTTTTTTTTTTTGCAGTTAGCGGATTTCATTTTGTTAGTTTATCCAAAGTGGAGTTTGCTAGAGTTATTTTTACATTATGTCAACTAATTAATACTTTTGGGAGATATAATTTGACTGCCCGAAGAAAACAATAAATGTGGTACTTTTTTGATAACATAAACGTCATTTAAATAGCAGTCCGGCTATATGCATGTACAGCATATAAAATTTGATAAATTTCCATGACAAACCAGTCCAGAAATTAAATTTCCATCATCGTAAATTACTGTACGAGGTTTTGTCTCCTTCAAAAAAAAATTAGACCGACCAGATTGACAGAAATAGAAACGTTCTCATAAAATAAAACTTTCCTGTTTATGAACGGTAACTAATAAAAGTAAAGAATTTGTCTGCTTTGGTAGTACGGCATTTACCATACCTTGTGAAAATTCTGGACAGAAGTGGAAACACAAAAATGTTTAAAAAGAAATAGCAAAATGTTCTAAATGGGATCAAGAAAACCCCGTAGTTTATGAATACATATTATGTACCTATATCTAAATTGATGTTTATGAGCAACATATTCGAAAATATAATGAAAGAAAAGCCTTTACTGACCTTTGTATCATCCGGTCTATCCAAATTAGAATTATTTCCTGTTGGTGCAGTTGGATCAA
Source organism: Mytilus coruscus (assembly GCA_017311375.1). Classification (NCBI taxonomy): domain Eukaryota; kingdom Metazoa; phylum Mollusca; class Bivalvia; order Mytilida; family Mytilidae; genus Mytilus; species Mytilus coruscus. Next base: position 38,750,375 of record CM029600.1, read on the forward strand.
AATTGGCTCCGCATGAATCAATATCATTTGTTGTATTCCCTGGCGTTACCGCAAACACAGTTGATGAAATTATATTTCCCCAAATGTCGCCTAAATACATGTATATTAATATATCCATCAACATGATCAATTAAGATGTCTTCAAGTATATTTTGGACACAGTTCCTGCCTTCAAAAGAGCAAGTTCTTATATATATAAACTGTGAAATATCTATCTTGTTAATCTTTATTTTATATAAAAAAAAAATCAATTATCATCGAGTTGATATTAATTAAGACCTTTTCAAAATACAATTTTCTACTCTGTGATTCTGGAAATTTTTATTCTGTAATTGTTCATGAAATATATCACCAACTCTGAATTCATAATAATGCACGAATTGAACATAAAATTTATTTGTTTTAATTTATGAAATCGATTTTATTTACTGAAACAAACTGGAACTTTCCGAAAAAGTAAAAAAAGAACAAATTTCAAATGCTTAAGAGTTTAAAATGTTATATTGCAAATTTTCTTTGTAAAACTAAAATTTTCAGAAAACTTTTGGTTTTCAAAGTCATATGAAACATATTAAAAAAAAAGTTGAATGTGTTTTAAATACTTGAAGGGTAAGTTTTACTATAAAACAAGTGTACTTCAACTTTCCTGTAAAACATGTAAAAGAAAGTCCTTTATATTATCAAAGTCTTCATAAATGTATTGCTATTGAAATCTTGTCTTCATGATAATTTCCCGTATGCAGTGACCTCTTGTTAGAACTTCGGCCACCCCACAGCGCAAGTGCGAGAATGTAAACATACGTGCACTGGAAGGTAAACAGTAATAACTGATTCTTATAGAACAAATTTAATACAACAAATCATTTAATAACTGTTAAGTTTAAAGTTTAATAAACAAATGGGAACGCATGGAAAATATTAAAAAAGTATTAAAGCTCTTTCAATTCACTTATTGTTTACCAGTTCCACGTGCTCTGTGTTGATTGTTTATCAATATCACGATCCGGTAAACTTCGGCAACAAACTCGGAAATTAATGAGCTTGCGATCAACAATCACTGAATGAAATATTATTTATCGATAACACGTTATAGATTCGTAATAAATATAAAAAACGTGCATGCATTAGTTCAATAATTTCGATAACTTTAAAATTACAAGAAACTCCTTTCATATGACTTTAAAAAATATTACAACAATTATCAATGGTAAAATATTGGGTTATGATCATCATTTCAGCACAACAAAAATATAGTGTACAACATTATAATTGAAACAAAATGGATTGCCATGTTAAAAGTTTTAGAACTGACAATATACGATATGTAGTGTAATAGTGACATTTTAGTGGTCTTGTGATGTTTGTGAATTTAATTTTATATATGTGTTTTATTTTATGAAATAAAAGTTACTTAAAAAATCAAAATAATTTATTGTGAAACCATTGCTATAAAAATAATAAAAGTCAGAAAATAAATAATAAAAGATAGCAGTTAAATCTTTTAATAAATTGTTTGAATTACTTAATTCAAGTGTTAGAATTTATTGTATAGAAACTGGTCTCTTTATATAATGTGAATTATCTTTACATTATTCTGCAAATGAGTTTAGTCCAGGTAGATTTCCCGCTAGTCGTGCACGCTTGATTATAGTTTTCGTTTTACGGGTAGATAGTTATCTAGTTAGTTCGCTGCTGAAAGTTGACGGGGTTGGATTGTCTTTTGTATTGAAGATTTGTCCAAAGTCATGTGGTTGTTATAGTTGGAAATATCAGGTATGTGTAGGATAATTTCTATGTTCGAGTTTCTGTATTTTTCGGTTTGATATAGTTCATATAGCGCGCATTTGTCAAATTAGTTCTAGTAATGCGGGATTCGCTATTCTTGTTAAACTAACACCTTATTGCATGCATGTTCCTTATTTTTACAGTGAATTCACATCTTTGACGCACAAGTATGAGTTGTCAGTGAGCCTAAAATCCATAATTTTGGTATGTGTATATTAATGTTTTATAAAAATAAATGTGTATGTTAATGTAGAAAATATTTTCTATGTTCTATTTTTATTTTATTACATTGAAAAGTATTTACAAATTAAGAAGGATTGTCATTTTGACCGTTTTACGATTAACAAAATACATACAGTTTAACATGAGCGTGAAGAAATAATTCATTGTTAACAGTGATTGTCGACACCTTTTTGTCGAGAATACTGAGATAATTATATTTTACTTAGTTTGATACAAGTGTGCAAATTATAATTGCACGACGAGGTATATTTTTGTAGAGTTACATATAATAATTTTTATGTATATTGCGTGATAACAGTAATATCGATCGTATGTATTTATTGATCATATTCAGGGGAGAATTCGACTGAGTACATTTTCGTAAAGTTAAAGTTATTTTCTTTTGATAATTCATACTGTTAAAGAAAAGATGAGAAATACAAATATTATGTTTTATTGTGTGTTATATTTTAGAACTTTAATACAGATATTGGCATATAATTATAATTGAAATTATTATGTTTTGTAGGGCGTTTATTTCATTATATTGAATACGTCTAGTGCCAATAATAAATTTATCAACTTTTAATGGATTGGTTTTGTTAGCCACATGAACCCCCGTTTCAGTAAAACACTGCTCGACCCACAGCTACATCTTGATTATATCTATGTTTTGATCAATTTTGATTTCAAATTTGTTTTCTTCGGTCAATAATGCAACTTGACTTACTTGTTTGGCATGTCATAAAAAAGAATCCAAAAATCTATTCATGACGTCATCTTTCTTTGCACCTGTCAACTTAGCATACCACACAGAAATTTGTGTAAGATATGCACACTTAGCCGCCCATAATGTTCCTCCTCCTAATCCCACGATTATTGAAGCAGGTATAATAGTTCCCCATATGGCATGAAAATTTAATGCCATATAGGCAATATAGCACAACATTGATAGTGTCACAGTCCATTTACATCCAAGTTGTGCGATAACAAAAGATGGTAACAACATACAGGATACTACAAGAGCGCCATATACAACGGACAATCCACCTGTTCCAAGTCCTTCGTCTTTGTTTAAAGTACTTTGTAGATTCGACAGGGACTGAAATGACGTAAAAAGAAACATAAATCCAACGCTGACAACAAAGACATTTTTCAGAATCCTCATTCTACCCATTGGCGGTGGTCCAGTGTTTCCAGGAGTTGGCTCAGCGCTGTATGTGGTAATAGGGTCTAACTGATTACCACCGTTCAGTTGTTCCATCTGCATGTTTTCCTCCTCAGATTGTTCTTCCATATTCAAATCTAAAATGACAAAACTCATCAAAGATACCTGGCTTATATCAAAATCCGAACATACTTATACCTATAATGGTTTACTTTATAAATTGTGACTTGGATGGAGAGTTGTCTCATTGGCACTTATACCACATCTTCTTATATCTATTAAGAAGTTTTTCTAGCAAAATAAAAAAAAGTTAAACTTTCCGACAAATGCAAAATCTACCATATTAGATGACTTACACAGTATCGATGTCATTATCATGTGAAGAAAATCATTTATATTTTTATGATCTTATAGGTGCTGTAAACGACATTGGTATTTTCTGTGGACCAACATCCTTTTTCATAGATGTATATCCAAACCATATGCATTGATGTAACAACACAATGTTGGGCAGTTGGCATGCTTGGTGTGTCAATGTTGTTTTAGAGGGAAATAGACATTAAAAAAGGTTAGAAACAGGAAATGTGGCTATAAACTAGGGTTAATATCATACTTGTAAAGTTATCATGATTAATAAATATTATATCTACATCTGTATCTTTTCGATAGAAATGTGTTTTTCGATATGATTGTATACTATAAATTTCACTGTTTGGGAACAAAACCTTTTTGCATATATATAAATTCTTACTTTTTGTGTGCTTGATGGTGCAAAACATTTCCAGAAATATCCAAAAGTATAGATGATATAATAATTTACAATACCATCCGAGATATCGATGACCTATTTCTTTTTTAAAAATGGTTTCCCATACTTCCTAAGATCCTTCACTTTCGGAGAGAGGAATATATAATAAATTATCAAGTCGAAAGTTGTAAAATTTATATTATCCGGAAATTTTGCTCCGTCAAATTTTACGAAGTTCGATTTGAAAATTTATTTTATACTCTCCGAAAGAGAAGGATCCTTGGAAATCACCAACAAGCACACAAAAGGTAAGACTTTGTATATATGCAAATATTTCTACCTGTCAGTGAAGATTTCATGGCAAAATTGGGTCTCAAAGTTAAGAGAAATATTCTCTTTAAAAGTATTACGAAACCTTGGCTTCGGCAATATGACGTCGCAGGAAGGTGTCGCAGCAAAACCAAAATTAGATAATAGCATATTAGGACGTCATAGATATTTGGACTACCATTTCAACAGAACTTCAAGAAGTAACTCCGTATTTATATAATACATCTCTCACTAGGGTATTTCAAAATGAAATTTCTCTGAAATAAAATTGAGAATGGAAACGGGGAATGTGTAAAAGGGACAACAACCCGACCAAAGAGCAGAAAACAGCCGAAGGCCACCAATGGGTCTTCACCACAGCGAGAAAATCCCACACCCGATGGCGGACTTCAGCTAGCCCCTAAACAAAAATGTGTACTAGTTCAATGAAAATGGACGTCACACTAAACTCAAAACATATAAATGACCTAACAAAGGCCAGAGGCTCCTGACTTGGGACAGGCGCAAAAACCCTTCCCTAATACCTCTAGCCAATGTAAAATAAACAAACACACAGCAATACGCACAGTAAAACTCAGTTCAAAAGTCCGAGTCCGGTGTCAGAATAGGTAACAAAAGAAACTAAGCAAAATGACAATGATACATAAATTAACAAAGGACTACTAACAGTTACTGACATGCCAGCTCCAGACCTCAATTAAACTAATAGAAAGATTATGTCTTTATCATATGAAAATCAAGCACAATCCCTCCCGTTAGGGTTTAGTATCATATCATCATAAAATTTATGAGAAGAACATAACCCGTATCATGCCAACAACTGGTTTTAGAATAAATGTGTTTATTTCCGATGCAAAGACCCTATGAGTGAATCAATATTAATACCAAAATATGCCATCTTTAATGACCTGACAACAGTATCGTAACTCTATCCCTTCTGAATAAGTCTGTTTAAAGGTTTGGTTAGCTTTTGAGGTGAATGTCGACATTTTTGTGCTTTGTATTATATATTACCATAACAGATTGGATGTGAAATACCTGAACGTATTAGATGTCTGCATGTTGATTTATATTTACGAATGATGTCCGTGTACCGATGATAAAATTTAGTAAATGTTTTGACTAGTTTGTGATATCGAAAACCGTGGTGTAATAATTTTTCAGTAATACAGAGGTTTCTTTCTTTAAAATCAAATACGTTGTTACATACACGAGCGAATCAAACAAGTTGAGATATATAAACACCATACGATGGCGACAAGGGAACGTCACCATCTAAAAATGGATAATTAACAAAAGGAAATGAAAAATCATCTCTTTTATCATACATTGTGGTATTAAGCTTTTCGTTAAAGATATAGATATCAAGATCCAGGAAAGGGCAGTGTTCATTGTTAGTATTAGCTTTATTCAAAATATATTAGCTAATGTTTATATATTTATATATATATATATATATATATATCGTTCACTACTCTGCTAAACTTGAATGAATTTATGTGCACAGTCTTTAATCATTGTTAATCTAGCATATTGATTCCAACACGTTAAAAGAGAATTGAGAATTCGGGAACCGGCACATATTTCAGTGATTGTCTTATGTGGGGCGTGTAAAATCTTTAAATGATTGTAGTTTCACACAAGAAGTAAATTAATAGATAAGTTACTTACTATATAGTTGAATATGAAAAACTTGAAAATTTGAGAGTGTCAATAAATGTTTAACTTAACTCTAACGCTCAGGAACAGCAATCAATTCTTTGATAAATACACAAACAATATCTCTTGAGACAATAATCCAAACTTCAGGTCAGCCCAATAACCGCTCTATCCTAATGACTCAAGGGATGCTATAACGTACCGTATAACATTCTTCTGTCTAATTAAACAAGTAAACCGATCTTTATGCAAAAATGCAAAATAAAACATCTATTAGTTTATTAGTGAGAAATACAATCGCGAGATTACAATTATCATTATTCCATTAAACGGACACAATTATGGAAGTGACGTAAAGATATTGTTTATACATGCACATCTAGTTGTCTTTCTTTTTACAGATAATTGATTAAATTAAAACTGTTATGTATAGGAAACGTATAACAAAACGAATGAAAGAATACAAGATTTCTAATAACTTATTATTTCTTTTAAAATACACGAGAATGCAAAACATAAAGAATAGATTACGAAAAGTATATTTATAACACAGTATTCACTCTTTCTACAGTCGTCTCTTAAAATCCCACGAGCCCTAAGCACGTTCTTTGAATGTGATTGTAAATGTAAGATAACCCTGTAGTACAACATCCGATGGTCATGATGCATTTGCAGTTTGAAAATTATATCACTTCTGACGGCTATATTATCAGCTTCGCACAATCTTCGTAAATATCATGAATATTTTGTTTTCATTTAACATTTCAGCCCCCTTTCAAATCGTTTTTCAATTTCAGCACGGTTATAAGGACGACTGAAATCGACACTGCACAAGTTTCACGGTTACTATTACGAAGTGGTGGACCGATACGATGCGTCTGTGTCAAATCTCATAAGAGAGTCATATCTGATAGTGTTTTATCTTTAACTTCCAATAGTCCATTCGATTTAAAGGTAAAAATACTTAAACCTCAAAGAAATAGCCACATATTTAATTTATGTGTTTTTAGCATTGTGTATGTATACTTTGTGCTTATAAAAAGTCTTCTTTTGTATGGGTAAAATTGGTGAAATGTATGACCCCTGTCTCCATTTTCGGCTAATTTCAGAAATAAGATTGTTATAAGTTTTGACAATTGTAATAAAGATTAAAAAGCATACAGACTTACATAGTTCAAGTTATAGTTTACAACATATGCAAAACAATTCTAACAACGTGCAATAGGATACTAAAAAATGATAAACTGTGAGAAAAAGATACAAAAATCTTACTTTATCACATGAAATATATTGCCACAACATTTGTTTTTCAAGCATTTAACTTTTTATCAATCTATTTTATTAATCTAAAAAGGATTCCATTTCTATTCATCAAATAATAAAACAAATAGGTTTTGGAAGCTTTAAAATTAATTTTGTAGCAAAAAATAAAGAAGAACAAATGGGTGATTTATCATATGCAAATTTTCCAATGAATGTATGTTTGTGTTGTTACCATAGTATATGATTATGGTAAGCATTTTGTTCTTTTAAAAAGGAAACATAGAGGGAAATTCTGTAATTTGATTAATTTCTTTTAAGTCAGAACAATTTCAATTCACAGTTATTGTTCATAAGATATCAAATTTCAAATTCTCCTTTGATCTGCTAAAGCTAAATCTCATCATTTAGATCCGCATCAGTTACAGAAGGTGAGTTTGAACAGTTTACTCCTGGACATTCTCCACAACTAATTGAACAGTCAAGTCCATGTGTCCATGTTTTGAGATATGTGCGACGTTTTAGTCACAATTTTGTTTACAATTACACCTAATGATATTTAGAAGTACTTCTGGTGCTGATGGTAAAACTGATTTTGTTGGAAAAAGTTTATTATTACTTGTAAACCATCCATATTCCTGAGCATTTAAATCTTCACTTTTGTCAATCCATGTCTGGCTTTGCATATTAACCCTTAAGCTGTGAAATCATGCTGCAGCTGATGTTGGAGGTGAAGTATGCACCTGTGAAAATGCTGTCCCTGTTGAAACTTTGTTCAAACACTTTCTAAATCGAAGGATATCTAGTCCTTCGTATGGCAGTCCTCCAAATAAACAAACAAGAGCTTCCTCGCCAGTTTTATGACTTCTTCTCTGCTTTTATTTTCGCTCATGAAAACTACTGCTTGCCGATTCCACATCCTAAAATTGCATGTATAAATGGGAGAAAATTACATGTCTCTTCGCCTAAGGCTCTTTTGGTCATTTTAACATCACATTCTAAATTTCTTTGCTGTCTTCTTTTGGATATCAGACTTGAAATAAATATTTTGGGCCGTCATATCTGCATGGTTTCAAAGTAGAACAAAAGATCTGTATCTTCCCCAACCAAAACAACATCTTGGCCACCATTAGCTGCACATGCAACAGCAGGTTGGATTATTAGTGTATCGGCACACTAGAAGCATGAAATGTTTTGCATCCCTTTTCACTAAGCTTGCTACTTAGAAGAATGATGAACTGTTGTTTGTTTTCTATGTTTGATATCTAATATTTCCTGCTTTGTTTTGCATAGCATAAGCTCTGTAAAGTTTACCTTTTGGTAGACTGCACCTTTCGTACGTCGTAAATGAGTAATATCGTTTGCTGAGGGACCATCTAAATACCCCTCAAATACAATTACAGGGTTCTTGAAAGTAAAATCTAGGATATTCTTATCAGCAATAGATTTTATTATCGTCATGCCGATTTCTTTTGCCTTGTCCACATTAACACTTGATTCAGCATTGACACCAGTTTCAATATTTCGTAGAGACTCGTAAAGGACAGATTCATTAGGGTGTCCTTTTTCTTTCTTGAATAATAAAGGCAACAGCAGAATACCGCTGTTCAATAGTCATAATTCGACTAAGCAAAAACAAATCCGGGTAACAAACTAAAACCGAGGGAAACACATCAACTATATAAGAGGAAAAAACCGGAACAACAGAAACACTGAACTACAACAAAAGCAAACGCCAACACACATAGAAACGGACTGCAGATAACAACTGCCATATTCCTGACTTGGTACAGGACATTTTAAGAAAAAATGGTGGGTTGAACCTGGTTTTATGGCTAGCCAAACCTCCCGCTTATATGGCAATGTTAAAAATAAGACATTTCTTTGTTGCTCACTGGTATAAAAACCAACACCAGTAAGGTTCTGCATTACAGTGTAGACATCGGCACATTACGGCATAAAAAGAAGCCATTGTGCTCTTTGAGTTTCTGACATACCAAGGCCCCTAATTAATCCACCAGATGTTTTTACACTTCTCATTTACACGTGTTCTATGACAGTTCAGTTTTATAACGGTCACTTCTTCTGGGGACATGCTATCCTTCCAAAAGATTCTATACATATCTTGAAGGTCTTGTTGAAGCGTTTACATTATAGAAATGTAAACATAGGTTTAGCATACACATTATGACTAGCTGCAGCAAAATATGGTAACATGTCTTGTAGAGTCTGTAAATGGAGTTCCCAATTTCCAGTCCTCTCAGCTTTAATAAATCTATAGAGAATATTCACCGTATTTCGGAAAACCTCATCCATAGTGAAGCCGAGCGAGATACTTCTAGTGCCTTTCTTTTACTTGCAATGCTTGCATTAATGTCATCAAGGACGCCACTCTGACAGATTGTGTCAACAGAAATATATACATTTATCAACTGATTGAACAGATTAAGAGCACCAGATAAGATATCTCGAGATGAACTTGAAACAGGTTCATGTTTTGCTGTTGATGCTTCTGCTATTTGACTTGATTCGAAACTTCGATTCCTATCTTGAAGATGTTCTTCATTTGTCAAATACTGTCCATCATCCGGTAGAGGAATATCAAATGTCATTGAAACGAGTAAAGCATTCAATTCAGTGTCTACCAGCAGATGTCCCTTACTGCCCTAGCTAACGCTTTTTCTGTCTTCTAATGGCCAACAGCATTTGCTAAAATTTCATTTAGAACAGATCCACTCATCAACTGACCAATACTACCATGAAAACTCATTTCATAATCAAATTCACCTAGTCGAAGAAAAATAGATTGGAGTTCACTTGTTGTTGATTCGTTGGTAATTATTGTTAATCCTTTCCAGTAAAGATGTTGATCAAATGTTACTATTGCCTTTACTCTGTAACTTTTTGCTTGATTGCAAATGAATTTAAGAGTTCAATAATACACGAAAGATCACTTGGATTCATGGACATCATTGGAAGAAATGTAAATGCTGACTGTCCTAGATATTCTCTTTTCTGTACCATTTGCATGAAACCTGACCAACTAAGAATATGTGACATCATTACAGGCCACACTACCTTAAATAAAAGATCAAGTTTCCACGTTTATTCCAACTTCTTAAGATTTTTCAGCTCTGCAAATGTCATTGTTGACGTTTTATTTGTTAGTGGTGGTTTATAGTTATCAATGCTGATTGTACATAAAGGCTTCAGATCATAAAGGCTTCGCTAGTTGCAGTAATTCTTGGTATTGAAATACTGTTTTCCATTCCATGTGTTGTACCAATCAAGAGCTCTCACATTATGATCAACATTATCTGCTATAAATTGAACAGAATTTCCCTCGCTATAACCATTGATGTCAATACCTTGGGCTGCTGCTGCACTTAATTCACTGTACCTCTGAATATGATGAGCAAAAGCCAAAGCAGTTCAAAACAACAATTAAGAAATTAGAGACAAAATGATTGTGCATTTGTATTCCAGGACCAATCTGCATGTCTGGTGGTAAATGACATCAGCAGCATGCAAATCACGAGCAAGTTCACACCTTCCTTTAATCTGTGTAGCGCATTCATCACCCTATCCATTACACATGGTCTCAACGGTTGTTTGAAAGTCTTCTGTTCTGACTTAAACATACTTAGACCTTTTTCTTCTCCAAAATCTAACTTCTTGTCCACAGAAAAGACAGCGGTCTGCAAATCTGAATAATGTCTGAAATCGTAAATTTGGTGGACCTGTGCTGTTTTCTATGTTTGTCTTCTTTTTACTACTGTCGATGGCTTTTGGATTGCAGTACACTATCCTGCATTCCTGATAAAATATTGGCCTGGTTGTACCAAAATTGTTCCACCATGTTCTCTGCTTGCTTTATTTATCTTACTGCTGCCTTTATCCCGAAGTTGGACAGTCGGTTTGTCATTGTCTAAGTTATCATTGCATATTATTCATATATCCATCACTGGAAATTACTATCTGAAAAAAAAAAATTAATAGTATTTAGCAAGAAATCATTATCATGCAAAGACGTTAAACTAATATGCTAGCATATTCAGGTTAATATAGGTACAACATTAGCATGCTAGGACTTGCAAGTAAATGTAGGTAAAAAATACCATGATAGCATCTACAGGTAAATATAGGTAAAACATTAGCATGCTATCATCTACATGAAAATATACTGTAAGTATACTTTACGTTTTAACAATACTAATAAGGTATTTGTATAACTAATCTTAAAATATTGGATATATTTCTTTAAAATTGTTTAAAAATATAAAAGAAAATGAACTTAGCTGAATTAAAGTTGTTTGTTAATCCATCTTTACTGTCGTTGTCATGCTTCAGGTAAGGAGGAAATTCATGCTTCAAAGCCGCCAAATTTGCCGACGTAAAAATGTTACGATTGAAAAAAAAAACCATTATTAAATATATTTACTTATCAATATTTGTCTTCAAACATAAGACTTAAACATCCAATCCTTAATGATCATTGTGATCATGTGTTCCATCAGACAAAATAAGTATACTCTTAAAAAAAACATTGTATAATTCAATTCAAATGTATAGCCCTAATGGCTTTCCATAGATAAACCAACCAACAACATACACGGTTGAAATAAAATGTTCTGCTTCAATTTATATCATATGTTTGATTCTTTTAATGGATGGTTTTAATTATAAGTTTCAGGATAATAAATATTAAGGGTAAGATTTAACAATTAAATGATTAAAGAATTTAAAATAAAGGAACAAATTATAGCAACAATGGTAATTAGGTCACACTGCACATTCCTTTGATATAGATAAATAATGACTAAAAATAGTTTGCTAATCACTTTGCAGTATTAAATAAAAAAAAAATGAAGGAGAAAGAGTTTTTACCCACCATTTGTACTTATTTATGTCTACTTGCTGATGAAAACTAATGAGCAGTGAATGTAGTTACTTCCCTTTGCACTGTATGGATGCCTTTGATGACGTACATTTCAATTATATTTTATGTAGGTTTTAATCCTTAAATTACAAGTTTTACACTCATCAGATTTTAGAAAATTTTTGATATCTTATTGTAACGAAAATCGGTCATAGCTCATTTATTTTGATGTAAAATACCAGTTGTCTTTTCCTGTTAGTTGTGTTTCTATATGTATATAATTTTCTCCATAGTTGGAGCACCATCTGTTACTTAAACACCCCTAAAGTTGGTATAATCTTGATTTTCACCCCTTTGAGTTTAATGGACTGATCCAGATGGTAGTATATAAACCAAATCAAAACAGGGAAACTTTGTCAGTTTTATGTGGACCGTTGAAGTGATAACATCAGGGATTATTTTCCAACTGGTAAGTAGAGTGAATTAAGTGATTCCAAAGGATATATATAAATAGTGTTCGGATTTATATGTGAATATTGCAATAGTGATTGTGATTCAATGTATAAAGTGGAACTTATATATATAATAAGTTATTTGTATTAGTGAGAATACAAGGTGTATACTTGCTGGTGTTGCAAGTTGTACTATGTGAAAGTTTGGATACTTCATAGATTTGTATTAATAAGAATACAAGGTGTATACTTGCTGGTGTTGCAAGTTGTAATATTGTGGAAGTGTATTAGTGAAAGTGTACTGTGTTAAAGCTTGTACCAGTTTGGATAATATTCATTGTGCGGGAACTCAAAGGGATAGTTAGTGCGTGAGTTCAGCTGTGTTTTATATATATATTCCTTGTGCATTGAAGGATTTGTGCATGTGTAATTGTGTCATTGTGTTATTGTGGTTAGTTGCAGACTAACAAGGTGATACTACATATTAGTGGACGTTGTAAATAGAAGTTGTATATATGTGATTTTGTGTTCATACGTTTTGTGTGATACTTACTTGATGCATATTGCAAAGAAATCTGTTGGTGACATTGTGTAATAAATCGGTCTGATACATGTTGCACAGTGATTGCATAGTGACATTGTGTATATATAGTCTGTTATGAAACATTGTGTTTATGCATTGTGAATGAGGTACTTCACCTTGCATCTTGATTTATGTGCATTGTGCTGTGTGTATATTTTACGTTGTGAATCAATTTAAGGGTGTGTTAATTGTTTTGAATAGGACAACTGGTTGTGGTACAAAATTGAGTTTAACACTTGAAATCCTGATTTATTCAGATACGGATCCATTGATCGCCCGTTACACGTTACAAGTTTGGTGGCAAGCGGTGGGATTTCATGTGTTTACTTCGTTACTTTAAATTCGCATATGATTGAAAGTTGTTGTAATATTTCAAAGTTATTTGTGTGTTGCGTTTGTAGTCAAAGTATAGTACATTTTTTTAGTAAAAAGGAACATTAAGTCAGTTGATATTGAAATGGCAGATAATCTGTTTGATTCGGAAATTGCAGTTTTAACAAGTGAAATTGAAAAATTAGAATACAGCTTAAAACAAAGATTTAAGCATTCACTGCTCAATATTGATCATATTAATTTATCTACGTTGAAAAGTGTAAATGATTCTAGAGATACACTTGTGCTGATTTCAGTAAGGATGAAAATGAAGTAACCAGAAATTCTGTTTAGTTTAGGGACATAGGAGCACTTTTCTGAAAACATGTCTGTTCAAAGTGAATATTTTTGACAAAGAGACTCTGCATTTAAGACATACAACTAGGCAAATTGAAAATTGTAGAGTAGATGATAAGATAGATCATATTTGTATATAGTGTACATAGAGTTAAATGTGAGTCCGTCGGATGGGGACATTAAATCCGAGGCCCCATGTACAGGAACATGTCACGCCCTGTGCATGTAAAAGACCCTCCTGCAGATTTCGTTAAGAGTAGGCTCCTTGGGGCCGCTGCAGAGGCAAAATTTGTTAGGAGCTTTTAAATTTATTCTTTGGCAGTGACGCTCAAAATTACAGACGTTAATAGGAAAGAGGTTCATGTTGGAAACAGGGATATTTTGAAGTAGGAAGTTTTAAAAGTTTTATTCGGACAAAAGAGAAATACTGTGAATAGTGTTAGTGCATAAGAAGAAAGTTCAATATGTTTGATATGGCTGACTGGAATTTGGACATATAGGTAGACTTTGTATCTACGGGTTGTGCCTTGTGATGTCATCAGTTTAGACCTGATGGACAAAAGGGTAGCCTGACATTATTGTCGGATGTAATTGTGCCTGACGTTGTGGTCAGAAGATATATATATGTCCAATGGAAATAGTGCCTGCACTATGGTAGCGTTTGGGTATGAAAAATGACCATTTTGATAGATGATTTCTCAGCATGTCAGATGTATTCAAGGAGTCATGCGAGGACGCATGAATTTTGAGGCGTGGGTAGTGTAACGAAAATCGGTCATAGTTCATTTATTTTGATGTAAAATACCAGTTGTCTTTTCCTGTTAGTTGTGTTTCTATATGTATATAATTTTCTCTATAGTTGGAGCACCATCTGTTACTTAAACACCCCTAAAGTTGGTATAATCTTGATTTTCACCCTTTGAGTTTAATGGACTGATCCAGATGGTAGTATATAAACCAATTCAAAACAGAGAAACTTTGTCAGTTTTATGTGGACCGTTGAAGTGATAACATCAGGGATTATTTTCCAACTGGTAAGTAGAGTGAATTAAGTGATTCCAAAGGATATATATGTGAATATTGCAATAGTGATTGTGATACAATGTATAAAGTGGAACTTATATATATAATAAGTTATTTGTATTAGTGAGAATACAAGGTGTATACTTGCTGGTGTTGCAAGTTGTACTATGTGAAAGTTTGGATACTTCATAGATTTGTATTAATAAGAATACAAGGTGTATACTTGCTGGTGTTGCAAGTTGTAATATTGTGGAAGTGTATTAGTGAAAGTGTACTGTGTTAAAGCTTGTACCAGTTTGGATAATATTCATTGTGCGGGAACTCAAAGGGATAGTTAGTGCGTGAGTTCAGCTGTGTTTTTATATATATATTCCTTGTGCATTGAAGGATTTGTGCATGTGTAATTGTGTCATTGTGTTATTGTGGTTAGTTGCAGACTAACAAGGTGATACTACATATTAGTGGACGTTGTAAATAGAAGTTGTATATATGTGATTTTGTGTTCATACGTTTTGTGTGATACTTACTTGATGCATGTTGCAAAGAAATCTGTTGGTGACATTGTGTAATAAATCGGTCTGATACATGTTGCACAGTGATTGCATAGTGACATTGTGTATATATAGTCTGTTATGAAACATTGTGTTTATGCATTGTGAATGAGGTACTTCACCTTGCATCTTGATTTATGTGCATTGTGCTGTGTGTATATTTTACGTTGTGAATCAATTTAAGGGTGTGTTAATTGTTTTGAATAGGACAACTGGTTGTGGTACAAAATTGAGTTTAACACTTGAAATCCTGATTTATTCAGATACGGATCCATTGATCGCCCGTTACACGTTACATTATTTCTACATTTCTCTTTCTAAAGCATCAAACATAGTTTCTGTTGCAAATTTCTTTTAAGTCAAATCTTATATTGACTGGACTACAAATTGAATACAGACGTTTGATTTGTAAATTTAACGATTGTGTCCTATTACCTAATTTGACGTTTGACTAAGTGTGGATCTGCGATACGGGTGGTGCATGCATTATCATTATGTAATATCATTTTTCTTTATATTTGTTAAATCTAATAACATGTACCACAGTTAAAAGCTAAAATAAACTACTAAAGGTTTTAGGGACCTGGGTTTTCTCGTTTATTTCTGCGCCTTTAGCATTTCAGGATACTTGTTCAATGTTCCTTGTAATGATTTTTAACGAAATTTGTAAACTCGTTTATACCAACTGCAATTTATACGACTATTCGGTAAAATCACGTCCACACTACCAAGTCTTTTTATGAAAATGTCCTTTGATTAAATGTATCATGATCACTCTTTGTTTGACCATTACATTTTGTAGTTTTCATCAAGAAGAAAAAAAGTATAACAAAAATACCGAACACCAAGGCAAATTCAAAAACAGGAAGTCTTTAAAAACCGACATAATCAAACGCTATCAATCCACGGAACAAGCGACAAACAACTACCATATTCCTGACTCGTTATCCAAGTTATCCAAAAATAATGTTTTATATGTAAAGTGTTCATTGTGAAAAAGTTCTTACGCTCTTGACTTTTATTTGTTTTTTTTTTTATTGTTAGATATGTGTGTCTTCATAGCCTCTAGCGGTTCTAGTTTAGAACATACAATATACACAATTACGTCATAGTGCACTAAAACTGTGCAATTTGAAGTAAAAGCGTCATAATGGTTTTTCATCTTAATATTATAATTTCATTGTATGTTTATTACGGTTCTTTCTTTATACCTTTGTCAATATTGGTTTTAACAGTTTAGAGAATAAAAGCATATGGAAATATCATAGATACTTTATTCATATGATTTGCACCACGTATTTTTTCTGAGTCAGAAATTTTTTTCCGCAAAGCGCGAACTTTTTTTTTTAGTTTTTGGACGCTATCAATCAAATTATTTTTTTTCAAAATTTAACACTGTAAGGTATGGGGAAAATCTGGATTCAGAATATTTTTTGTTGTCATCTGCTTGGCCACAATATTTTTTTTCATCAAATTGAGGATCATAATATTTTTTAGGAAAAAACCATAACCCCCTCCTTTGAAGTTAAATGGTCGTTCCCTAACCTGAAAATTTAACCTGCAAGGTGTTTCCCTGTATGCGGACAAATTATGAACAATATCATCTTGTATCTTTATTTCCATTCTGAATCTTGCTTTTATACGATTTTTCGTTATTTTATACAGCAATTATACTACGGTTACGCTTCCGATTTTTAAACTGAAAAGGCCGAAAGTTGTCAAAGTAGACAATGTTCATTTGTACATGAACAGGAGGCAAATTACATGTACAATTCACCTATATGCTTACAAATTGTTGATTCATCTTAGGAATTAGCATATATGAATTTTTATTTTAGAGACATGTATAATCCTATTGTAATGGCTGTTGTCATGATAAGACAATATGGCCGTTATGCAAATAAGCAAAGACTTAAGTACCCCAAACAGTACTTATAATAACAAGAGAAAGATATTTTGTAAAATTTGTAATTCTTTGATATCTATGGCTGTATGACTGTAATCAAATAAATAGTTATATACTAACAAATTGTAAAAACATTTCCCAATAACCCTATAGTATTATTATATAGGACTATTTAGTAGTAACTTATTGATATATTATATTTCCGGAAATTGTAAATTGTAATTTATACATACATGTATGTTTATTCAATAGGTAATCCTCAACCTATTATTTATAGTATTTTGGGCTTCTAAGGAGAAAACTGTATCATTTAAAGATTTATACACAGCTTTAATGAAATATGAAAAAAGAATAATTAACATACTCTATACAGACTTGGGGTAATTGTAATTGTAATCGTTAATCACCTGTAATTGATTACAATTTTCAAGTAATCATTGTAATCATTAATCAGCCAAAATCTGATTACATGTAATTTAATTTAATCAATTACTTTTCAAAATACCCTGTAATCCTGATTACTTTTGATTACATTCTGATTACAATGAAAAAACTAAAACTGTGTTTATGGTCAATAAATTAACCTTTGTGTTATTCATATTTGATTAATATTTAACATGGAAAAATAGTTTTGTTAATTTTAAGCATGTTAATTGATTTGTATACTTCAGTAAAAATAAATATTACAGTATTGAAAAGTCATCATTAGCCTAAGTAAAAGATATTGTATATAGATATAAGAAGATGTGGTATGAGTGCCAATGAGACAACTCTCCATCCAAGTCAAAATTTATAAAAGTAAACCATTATAGGTCAAAGTACGGTCTTCAACACGGAGCCTTGGCTCACACCGAACAGTAAGCTATAAAGGGCCCCAAAAATTACTAGTGTAAAACCATTCAAACGGGAAAACCAACGGTCTAATCTATATAAAAAAAGAGAAACGAGAAACACTTATGAACCACATCAACAAACGACAACTACTGAACATCAGATTCCTAACTTAGGACAGGTGCAAACAAATGCAGCGGGTTTAAACGTTTTAATGGTACCAAACCTTCACCCTTTTTCTGAAACAATAGTGTAACATCACAACATAGAATAATACATATATAAAATAATTTACAATTTAAAGATGTACATATATATATCTTGATAATAACTGTTATATTCAAGTAATACTTTTCTTTAACCCCTGAATTATAATCTTTTGTTAATATTGGGATTTTTGTCAACTTTAAATTGACAGGTAGGAGACCAATTAAGGTTTGTTTTTATTGCAATACCAATTGTGTATAGCTGTAGGGCAATATATATGTGAAAATTTATCTAATTAGCACAAATTAAATTAAAAGTTGTACAAATATATATGATGTTTGAAATAAACAAATTTTAGTATGTTTTTGGATGGAACATGTAAAATGCAATGATTTTTTAGTAATTTCATTTTGTTTACAATTTGATTAAAGAGTTCTATTAAAATTTTACATAGTTTTGAACTGGTTACTTTATTTCATCCATATTTTAACTTCCAGAAACTGCACCTTGAAACACATATAAAGTCTGGAAGGGGTCAGAAGACAAACACCAAACTCTTTATAAACCTTTATTCGATAGAAGTCAAAATAATTCAGAGATCAATGATGATAAAAAGAAATGGGTCATAACCAGTGACATAATGTTCATGTATATATGTTGTGAATTTTTGTGGTTTATCAAATAGATGAAGTTTGAAGTTATTATTTCATGACATATCAAATAAGATCCTTTCCTCAAAAATGCTATAGTTATATCAAACCTTTATTCATTCACATCATTCAAATGTTTTTTTCAATTCATTGTAATCAGATGTAATCATGATTACTTTGCCAATGTAATCATTAATTTAATCAGATACTTTCAGAAATGATGTAATCATTAATTTAATTTAATCGTACAAATGACAAAGTAATTGTAATTTAGGGGTTTTTAGATTCAGTGTCGAGTTAATGAATATTATTTAGCGTTAAATTCAAAACCAATTTAAATATAGTTAACATATATATTTTATTTAACTCTGTAAATTGATCGGAATGTGAATGACAACATAAACCTAAAATTCATTATGGTCTATCCCGTTTTACACATGACATTTGCGCGGGAACTTCTTCCATTGACATCGTAATATACTATTGAATTTGGATTATTGTAATGAGATTGTGTTTGGATGTAAGGTGATGTTATATAATTTGTTTGTTCTTCTACAGTACATAGATTGTACATAAATTGACGTCAGGTTTGTACACATAAAGCTCTAGTCTAGTCACAACTGAAGTGTACAGCATATCCCATCATATTTCAACCAACATTGGCAACAAATACAACGGATTTATTATTAATGTATGTTACTTATAGTGGTTTTTTTTGGCGAAAATTAACTTAATTTCCCTGAAAAACTTCCTTAATACAGACACATTATATAAAGTTGATATTTTCTTTATATTTTGCTGTGTCAAAATGACCTAAATATGAAGGACAGTATAGCCCTGAAAATTGTATATCCCGGTTTACACATGACATTTACATGGGAAAAGCTTCCATTGGAATGTATCACCATTGCGACAATTAATTTGTTTCTGAATTTATAGGCGGATCCAGAGGGGCCTGGTAGAGGCGGATTTAGGTGGCCCCGTCCCCTTTTGTTGGGAAAATTTGGTTGATTATATAAGGAATCACTAAAGCATGACTGTAGTGGGCCCCTTTTAGTCAGTCAGTGGGCCCGCTCTAATTTTAAATTTCTGGATCAGCCACTGCCTGGGGGGCCGCCCTCCCTTTTGTGGGAAAAATTTGGGTGATTATAAAGGAAATCACTGAAGCATGATTGAGGTCAGGCAGCGCCCCCCCCCCACCTTATAAAAAGTTCTGGATCCGCCACTGGCATCGTTATTTACTGACTGTGTTTTATTTGATTTCCTACCACTATAGTCATTCAAGTACAACAGTATCAACATTTGATGTCGGGTTTAAATTTGTCCACATATACATAATACAGATATACTGTTTCCAGATAAGATGGACTTTGAACAATCATCATTTCCAAATATAATGACCCCCTTATAAGTTAAAAAGGCTACATTTTCTTTTTTCCTTTTCTACAACAGCAAAATAAGGGATATCCCTTATTTTGGGATGGGGGAGGGTTCCAAAGCTGTTGTTTAGTAGTAAATCAGGCTATTATTTTTCTGGATTGAATTATTGCATACTTTTCATGTCGGGGGGACTGTTTACAGCCAACAAGGTTTTTCCTCATTTTTGAAGGCTGTATGGTTTCCTAAAATTGCTTATATCCATGTACTTAATTTGAACTTTGGTGAATATTTGTTATTTATATAAATAAATCCCTTGTCAATGTTACAATTACAACAATCAGACATCAACCCAATGCCAAACTGAATGTTTGTTGTTGTTGTTATTGGTTTTGGTAGGCGACTTACTTGTGTAGTAATTGCGCCTTAAATTCATATAACATAAATATTTTGTACAAACGCTCAGTCCTTAAACTATTTTTAGTATAACAAAGTTAATGTAATTAAAAGACATCTAGAGGTCAATATATAGTCTCGAACAATAAACAAATAATAAAAAAGATACAGTGGTTTATTGAAAAGAAGTATTATTACATGCATTTGCAAGATTTAAAATATTACATCTTTCACAATTTTTTAGTTATAGGTTCCACCTACCATTTTATAAAACTGATTTCATTGTGGCTAGTCTGTAAAAAGGATGTCAATTAGAGAAGCCAATACTTTGATTTTGGGACATTGATATGAAAACAACAAATAGACGTCTATTAGAGGGGTATTTGATTGGTCGTAAATTTGGAATCTTATTTTATTATGACGTCAGATTTGGACATCGTCTTGAGGAATGGAGGTTGATTAGAGATCGGAAGTCAATCTGAGTCTTATATATGTATACATATATTATTGATTCAGTTGTGAGGGTAAATAGACACTGATAAGTCTGATAACATTTTATAGTTTTGAATGTTTGTTCAATATTCACCAGTTTACTATGATAGGTGGAAGTATGTTCTTATTTCAAACAGAGGGACACTCAGCTTACATGTATATCAATTTGTGCATGAAGTGATTGTTACATGCTAGGTTAGAATGATTTTACCACAAATTTGTAAGTTTTAACCAGTGTATATTATATACAAACAAATGTACTGAAAATATAAAAAAAAAATCATGTCTTTTTCAGGCTTTCTGATCCATGTAGTATGGCATGTTTGTGAGATGTGGTTATTGCGGATGGTCCTGGATGTTCATGAAGGACTTGTAGTACAAAGTATATCACTGGATTAAGCTCTTTGTCTAAGTGTATTATTAAAGTACTTTGCTTTGAGCTCAGTTCATTGTTATGCAATTCATTCTTAGTGAAATAAAAGATTTGACAGACAACTCTCATCTGCACAAGAAATTGAAGTAGTATCCATTCTATGTACATGTAAGTAGTAATGGGGAGATAAAGGCATTTTATTTACATTTGATCAAACATTTTTTTGTCCAGAAGACAAATGAAATAAAAGAACAGTTCCAATGTCCCCAGCGTTACACTTATTTAATATTTCCAAGGGACATAACTCTTTTTAAAAAAGTCGATCATCCACCAACTTGTCCGAGATATTGCTGATATTAACCTTTAGTTGTACCCGTGAGAGCGCTAACGAGGCCATTTTCCATAAATTTAATATTTCTAAGAGGCATAACTCTTTTAAAAAAAGTCGATTGTCCACCATTATGGAACTTGTCAGAGATATTGCTGATATTAACCTATAGTATAAGTTATATAAAAATCTGACAAGAATTGTACCCTTGAGAGGGGTAACGAGGCTATTACATAAATTTAATATTTTCAAGGGGCATAACTCTTTTAAAAAAGTCGATTGTCCACCATTTTAGAACTTGTCCGATATACTGCTGATATTAACCTATAATTTAAGTTTTATAAAAATCTGGCAAGAATTGTACCCGTGAGAGCGCTAACGAGGCTATTTTTCATAAATTTAATATTTCTACGAGGCATAACTCTTTTAAAAAAGTTGATCGTCCACCATTATAGAACTTGTCCAAGATATTGCTGATATTAGCCTGTAGTATAAGTTTTATAAAAATCTGACAAGAATTGTACCCGTGAGAGCGCTAACGAGGCCATTTTCCATAAATTTAATATTTTCAAGGGCATAACTCTTTTGAAATAAGTCAATACCACCATTATAGAACTTGTCCGAGATATAGCTGATATTAACCTATAGTATAAGTGTTATAAAAATCTGGCAAGAATTGTACCCATGAGAGCACTAACAAGACGGAAAGGACGGACACACGGAGGCACAGACAGACGCCTGGTATTTCTATGTCCCCCGCAACGCGTTATGCAGGGGACAAAAAAAGCACAAATTTACCAAACAATGCTACACGTGCTTCTAGCAATATGATGCTAGGTGGTTTTGTTACACTTTTTTTAAACATCTGTACTGCGTGTGAATGGTCATTAACTATGTAAAATAAAAGGACAAAATTCATAAGGCCTATCTGGCTAATTGATTTTAAAAATTATGGTTTTTATACGCCCGTTTACGGGACGTATTATGGTATACCGTTGTCCGTCTGTCTGTCGTCAACATGTCGGACATTAACTCAAAAACGCTTTAACCAATTTGCATAAAACTTTGGTGAATTGTTTATATCTATTGACGTGAGCTCCCTTTCTTTTTTTATAAATTTTAGATTTTACGTTTCCGAGTTATGGGGTTTGTATTCATTAAAAAAAGGGGGATTTTCCAGTTTTCGGACAATAACTCAAAAATGCTTTCAGCAGTTCTCATGAAACTTTGGTGAATTGTTTATATTTATTGATGTAAGCTCCCTTTTGATTTTCATAAATTTCTAATATGACATTGAGAAGTAATTGAACTTTATTGTTTGAAAATGTGTCGGGCGTACCATGCGCTCATGGCGCAGCTGTTTATTAAAAATATATTTCATTGTTTGACATTTATCATTCATTTGGTAATTTCTTAATTTGTGTGAATTAACAGTAAATGTCAATTACAGCACTTTCATACCACAACAAAACTAGCTTACTGTACTAAACTGACTTATATTTGTATCCATATAACAAAAATATCTTGAAACAAGAATATTTTTGCAATACCTTTTTCATTTTGAATACTTTTTAGATAATTAGAACATATTCAGAAGATGTTCACATCCACTAGAAATGTTATCAGTTGACCTTTGTAGCAGTTATGATTCTTTGAAGCATGCTCACAAAGGTTCTTTCATTGATATCACTTTCATACTGGTCAAAACTTTTTTTTACTTTTGGAAGGAAGAACTAATTAATAAAAAATAACACAGAAGGTTACTTTCTAGCTCGTCCAGCCCCAAGCATCATGTGAGGCATTGTCATTACTTAAAACCATTAAATATCTTCTGAGAAACAACTTCTACATTTAAACAAAATCTTTTACTATTGATACTTGGAAGATCCTTAACTAATTTACAGTTTTTGTGGACAAACCCAAGTAAGAAATGGCCACCCCAAAGGAACATAAATAGAACTATACAAATAGTACATGCATGCATGTTCTCAGATACCATCTCCCATATTAAAATCACATCATGCAGAAATGAACCGTATGTTTTCCTCCCCTAGCTATTCAAAATCAAAGATGTGGAACATAATTTATCATAATCTTTTGGTAATCAAATAAATGCAATTAATGTCTCCTCCATGACAGTCTTGAAAATAAACTAAATATTTAAATAAACAATACTGCTAATGGTTAGTGTTTGGTTCAGGTTGGTTGTCATTATGCAACACAGTTTAATATAGAATCCTATGGGAAAATACAGAGAACTCCTTTTGTCAGAAAACACTGTCAAACATCCAAACATACTATCCACACTGATCTGTGTCCACACTTGTATTTAAAACCCCCAAAAAAGTTAATAAAATTATCAATCTGTTTAACTTTGCTAATGCTCGTCGGAAACCTCAAAGAAGATCTTAAATATATTCATGTTGTATGCATTTAATGTGGAAACTAATCAAAAATACATAAAGGAAATAAGAAATGAAGAAATCATAAATGAAACAGAAGAATCATCTCCACATACACAAAAGAGACATTTAGGTTTCCATTTGTATAAGGTCTACATGTCGAAATTGTAAGAAATCACACGGCAGTCACAATATGAAACTTGTGATTTGGTGTGTGGGCGCAACGTTAGATTGTTATAATACTAATATATGGTATGATTACCAATAAGATAGCTCTTCATAACCAGAACAAGGCTACAGGCTCCTAGCGTAGGGACCGATAAAAACAAAGTGGCGGGGTTGAACATGTTTTGGTATGTGTCTTTCTCCTCTTAATTTGGGCAATTGATGTAAAAGTACAACATTAGAGCCAGCCGAAAAATCAATTGAAAAGGGTCTGGGTCACCTGATCGATGTTAAACACACGTCCACATTCTGAGGGTATTGCTTATACAATGCAAATCTTCTACCGGAAGAAACCATTGATGTGTACAATTATTTGGGAAAAATATTCATTTCAAAAAATGGTTTATTATGTTTTCAATTTATATTTGCAGGTCGGGAAAGAGTTGATACGGAAGGGAAATTACATCTGATCATTAGTCGAGTAAGAATAGTAATTTCAAGATACAGATATTTTTAACAAATGCCATCCCTATCCAACTTCTGAATAAGTAAGGTTTTGTTGTCAACGGAAAACTGATATTCTGAAGCAATGTGAAAGGAAAAGCTTCCTACAAAAATTGCTCAAAACTTAAATCTTTTTACTTTTACTTTTAATGATATGAATATATACCAAACAGCTAATCAAATCAAGCGAAGTAGGCATTACACGAGTGCGAAAACTTATATTTATAAGTAACTTTCTACGTCAAAGGGTCAAAACGTTCGCAAAAATATCTCAAACGGAACGAACATTTATAATCCATAGAAATGAGCATTACAGAATTTTTTTTTTTGAAAACCTCTCGGCCAAACTAACTAATTAACGGACATAAATTGCCCGGTATCACTCAGATGATGATATTCCACATCACTTGTATTTTTGATCTTTTGGTGTATAGTTATTAAATTATAGCCACGGATGTTGATTAAGCTACTACATTGTATGTAACACTATTTCCACCACATTAACTTCAGACAGTGGTTTCCAAGTACACTTACCTATGGCAGTTGTATTTTTTTGAGAAAAAATTCTAACATCTTTGATGAAGGAATTGTCATTCCCCTGTTCTTGATTGACAAGAATGTCGTGTGTGTTTTGAATTAATCTAAATTCATCGGCCAATACAGTGATTATAGGCTTTTTAAGAAATCTCGAAAAATTCTTTTCTTCATAACATGGACAAGGAAACACTTTTGTTTCAAAATCATTAGGAATTGAAAAATGCTAGAGTTTATTGGTTGCTTTATTTGATTGTAATTTCAGGAAATTTTGTTTTTATGTCGACTGAATGAACATGACGCGTTATTGTTTTTATCTGGTGGCATCTTTTATTTTTTTTTATATATATAATGTTTTTTTATTCCTGTCATTGTGTGAATAGTAATTGTTCTTGTCCCGTGTGGGTCATCTTGAGGATGAACAACACGCGTCCAAATATGGGTATCCGATGAACTGAATAGGTAAAAGCACAACCAAATTTGAATGGTTTGATTAGACTACGTCCGGGGTGAATCATAACTTTACGGATCTCTTTATATGGCGAGTGACGTCAGTCTGCGGTTGAATGATGTAAATAGACGTCATATGGTCACTCCTCTCCGCATTATTGGTGATGGTTTTGGCGCTACACAATATGTCTATTACTGTATTACTGACAATATTGATTAGTATTTTAAAAACGTACCGTTACAGGATATGTATTTATTTGACCTGGGTTTGTATAATGCTTAATATCATGAGGAAATGTTGATGAATCAGTGTAAACAAATCTGAAGCTACATTTCAGTATAGTGGGTGATCACCGTGATAAATCTTTTTTGTGCCGAGGCGGCGTAATTAGGCAATCACAATCAATCAGCCTAATGGTTATCACTCTTGCATTCACATTTTATATCACTGATACGGCCATTTCCCGTCAATTCACTGTTAATTGAATGTTGAAATTGTTTTTACCCAAGGCATAGATAGCCGTACTGTATCCAGATCTGTCATCCCCTTTTTGGATCTTTGTATTTTCATTGGTCCTCAACTTCGTAATTGAGTTGACTTTCTTACTGTTATGATTCGAGCGCAACTGATGAGTCGTATGTACACGAAACATCTGGCGTCCTAAATTATTAACTTGGTATAGGTGATGGGATTTCGAAATGGTATAGAAAAAGTGTCATGCTGTGTAGGCGAAGAACTTCCTAAATATCATTAAAAGGCGATTAAGACATTCGCCAATGATACTGCACCCCTACAAAACAATAAAGCAAAAAAACCATATAGAGGTCAATTCTCAATCGTCTATCAAACCTAGAATTATATGGTAAATCTATTGTTTTAAAATAATCGGGTCAGGCATATTCATACGGAA
Organism: Mytilus coruscus; assembly: GCA_017311375.1. Lineage (NCBI taxonomy): Eukaryota > Metazoa > Mollusca > Bivalvia > Mytilida > Mytilidae > Mytilus > Mytilus coruscus. The sequence continues at coordinate 38,777,230 of CM029600.1, forward strand.
GATAATAAAACATTTAAAATAACTCTAAAGTACATACCTTTACCAGAATATACTTGTCAGTTTCCATTTATTCTTGATTGAGTATACATGACTTAATAATTTTCAATGCTATCAGAGTGCAAAATGAAATCTTGAAACTTCACACTCTCAGTGTGTGTTCACATGCGCTTTTGATTTTTCTTATTATGTAGAATCGTTATATATTTCTAATATCTTAGGCCTTTACATTTGTATGCCATAGAACAGTCTTTCGAGTACAATGTAACATTAAAAAAACCGATTTTCGCCGATTCGCATAATGAAGAAAGCAAGACTCAATTTTTCAATACAAACTTTACCTTTTTTTGTTTACCATGGTGATGTATTTAAGGTCATAAATCAACGTTTATTGGAATTTCTTTTCACATAATACTATAACTATAACTTTAAAAGATAAAACTCTCTTTAACATTGTTATCGTCCTTAAAAATCAATCAATGAATTTGAATTAAATGCATATATATATATGTTATTCATACACATTAAATGATTACAAATATATTTACATAAAATTAAATAATATATTTATATATACACACTATAATCATGGTGATAAATGCAAGTTGAATGGTTATCAATCTGTTTTAAATAAATAAAAACAAAATAAATAGCACCACATCAGTTATGTACAGATCAACAATATTACAAACAATTCACCAATTAAACAATGGAACTTTTACAAAGGTGTCTTCTGGATTGCATTTAGTTGGAAATCACCTTTCTTTTTCCGACGATCCTGAATTTCTGCCAATACATAACCGAACATTCCAAGTGTAAGCAATCCAAGACAAAGACCAAGTTTTACTTTTGTAACCAAAAAACCACTCCACGCAAAAGCCATAATAAACCCTAACGATTCCCACAATCTGTAGTTCGAGAACGCTGCTTCTGTATTATTTGTGAAGAGATATCCGTACAACGCTGAAACAAAAGTTAGCTTATTTTAATTCTTAAATAGGTGAAGATTAGTGAAGGCATTGTATAATGTTGTTTTTACATAGATCAAACAATAATTGGACATGTAAAAGTAAAGTCAGCATGAAAACAACTGAAACTGTACGGTAATCAAAAATTTAAAGCCATCAAAAGGTCGCGGGGTTCTCAGATGAAAAGTTTAGGCCTTTTTGTGATTGTATGATTCTCAAATGATTAAAGATGTTCTTCTGGTCATTTGTGTCGTTGGTTTGTTATATCATTGACATATATACACCATCTCCTTTTTATTCATATTGTTGGCTCTTTAAACATTTAATAACAAGCGTATCTGATTACATTTACAGTGTCATGCGCCACAAAATAAGAAACATCGGGATATCGCCATCTTACTTTTACGGTAATTGAATTGTCGAAACTATGTCAACACCTGCATAAATGAAAAATTTTCACTACCCTTTGCCATGGGATGTGCGACTTGTTAAACAATATTTTATCTCTCTCGCTCGTAGTGTAAATTGTTTTGTTATTTTTTCCTCCTTTTTCTTCAAGCAGGTTTGATATACTTTCTCATCCGTTACATATCTTACTAAAGTTTTCGGTATGATGAGCAACACATTGTGCGTTTTTGTCCCATTGTTGGATGAATCTTATTTCCCCCGATGATCTACTAAATATATTCAAACGTGAAAAAAAAAACATTTGTATAGATGTCCTTTGATTTTTGTGTGTTCTTTTTTTTTTTTTTGGTTGCTGTCTTATTGACGTTTAGTTGACATATACTTTTATTCATATTTAGTTTTCCGTTTTGAAAACATGAATATTATACCATTAATTTGTGTTTGAATAACTGCATCACCCATTCCCCACAATGCTGCAAATACGTAAAACAGAATCTGGTTGTCTGGATTTGGTTGCCACAGAAACAAAGCTATTTGTGTTCCTCCATGCAATAAAAATGCTGAAAAAATATTTCATATTATCAATTGTAAGTTGTAAATGAAAAATATAGGAAAATATTATAAACACTGAGTGCGTTTGGTTACGCTTTAATTTAGAATATCAAGAAAATCACGATTTTTTTTATCTTCTTTAAATCTTTAAAAATTAGCAAATGAAGACAATATTGTTATCTTAAGATATTTATTATTTCATTAGAAAATGAAAGGATATGGAGTAAATGTACATGGGACAAAATATACATAGAAAACATAGAAAATTATCAATGAACAGGGCTTTTATTGTTCTTCATCTTGACAGTTGATATTTTGAAAAGGTCTAGTATATCATATGCCTTCTTTAGACCACATATTTAATATTTTCTCATAAGCACAATAATTAATTGCATTTCAGATATCTTACCAAGAAGGAAAAAAGGTGCATGACCAACAAACTGAACCAGTCTTCCAAAAGCGAACGAACAAAAAGCATCCACTACACCATAACAGATCATAACATAACCCACGTTCCATATCCCAATTGCACAGCTAATGTAGGACTGAAAGTGTTTTAAAATCAATTAGCATGACGTCCGTATTTAAGACAAAGGATAAAAAAATAGGAAACAGAAAATGGATTGATAAGCTTTATCATTTCAAAGAAAGATATTTCTTATTTGTCAAAAATTTTTTTCAACCACATCCATAGGCGGATTCAGGGGCCCCCAGGCCCCCCCCCCTTTTGTGGGAAAAATTTGGTTGACTATTTAGGGAATCACTGAAGCATGACTGGAGCGGGCCCCCCCTTATGAAAAGTTCTGGATCCGCCACTGACATCTCTAGATTTTGTACTTTATTTTAGAGGCTTAAATGTTATAGAACATAACGGATTTCCATCATGCGTTATAACAAATTAAACTGCTGTTTTTACAATCATAATAATCTTAATGATTCCTGCGATTGCTATTTTTTCTCAATTAATACGTTACAGTCATGCCATGCTCAGTCTATATAATAAAAGATGTTAACGATGTGTCTGTGTCTCATTTCACTAACGACATATATTGTGGTCTGCCAATCGTGACATCTTGACTGAATGTGGATTCCCATGGCGGGTAATGCATACATAGCAGGCGATTCTTACTCTGTCAACGCATCCGGTATCATTCCTTTTGGAGTTTCTGTTGAAAAGATGCATCATTTATAAGGTAAATCGTTAAAGGGGTAGGTTCGATAAGACCCAAATCTGGTACTTATAGTAACCACATATATATTTATATTACTTAATATAAGCATTATTGTCTATGGTCCAACAAATTGTATAAATTTATATATTTTTAAAGCATGCAAATTTCCACTGAAGTTTGGAACAGAAGCATATAGCGAATGTTTCGACAAAAGAACTTTAAACATTATGACTTGACGATTTACTTTGTCGAAATATGCGTTCTGTGTTTCAACAATATAAATGTGGTTCATATCCAAGCGGTTCTGTCAACTTTGACCAAAATGTCTACTTGAACTTATTTTGTGTGTTAATTTCAATGCTTAATAATAAGGAAAGATCGACAAAAAATATCTATTTTTCTTTCTCAAAATGTTCATGCATTACTCGAACACTTCTTATTTTGATATAATTAACATAATGTTTATCACACTTACCCCTTGACTCGAAAGAATTCTTAAAACAGACTTTTGTTTTTGTCTTTAACGATCGTACAACATTTAAAAATGAGGTGAGATTAAAGAATATCTACACTGAAGTATGGATATATTAAATGGATGCGTAGTCCTAACTTCTAATCTTATAGACTTTGTTACAGATAAACTATATGACTTGAAGGTGTACTTTGTCAAACTCTGCGTTTTGTGTTTCCTAAAAAATAAGGTGGTTGATAGCCAGACAATTTTGTTTACTTTCAGTAACATATCTATGTTGACTTATTTTGTGTGTAAATTTCGATGCTTTATAAGAAAAGGCAGACAAAAAATGATCTACATTCCTTTCCCAAACATTCATGCATCAACTTGAACACTTGTTATTTTCATATAATTAACATATTTCCAGATAGAGTCATCATCGCACCTACCCTTTATATCCAAACGAATCGTGAGTACATACATGCATCGTGCCAAATTTGAATTGAGGTAAAATAAGGGAATATATATAAGGTTAGATATTTCTGTCATCTTCATATATTAAATGCATGATTTATCTACAATTTTTAAAACAATTCGAAGTTTACCGAAATTTTATTACAAATGTGTTTGCCTCCTGGTTGCTCTAGACATCAAGTTAATTTTATGGTACGATTTCCTTTCATCTTTAAATACGTTCTCTACAGACGTTTAATACCTTAGTGTAATCGCCTGTTATAAATGCTTGCTCAATACCACTATAGATGGTTAAGAATGTTAGAAGCTTCTGTGGCGTTGAACCCCACCAATGCTTGAATGTTGACAGGAACAATTGTGGTGATATTTTACCATCCCCTCCTTGTTGCTTTTTATCCAGAGTAATCTTGTCAAGAAGTGTTGCAATGATAATAAACGCCATAACAGCACAGCCAACATAAATACCACACAGTGTGTATACCTGTAATTGATCATTATAATGAATGTCAAGTCAAAGCATTAAATACATTGCAAATAGTTGGTAGTTTATATATCTAACCGGTGTCTGATCTTAAACGCCATTACAGAGAGTTTATATATCTAGCCGGTGTCTGCTTTTAAACGCCGTTACAGAGGGTTTATATATCGAGCCGGTGTCTGATCTTAGACGCCATTACAGAGGGTTTATATATCTAGCCGGTGTCTGATCTTAGACGCCATTACAGAGGGTTTATATATCTAGCCGGTGTCTGATCTTAGACGCCATTACAGACAACTTAAATAGCAGATGGGTTGTTGTATACATTTCTTAAAGAATTAATTGCTTCCAGAAGTTCAAACAATCTGTATCACATGACTAAACATTATTAATGATCCATTTAAACGATTATTGACACTTTACAATCATTCAATACACCAAATGTAGTTGATCTATTGCTTATAGCTTCTTGAAAACAGACCAAACCACACATCTTAATATTACACCATAAATCATATAAATAAGGTCAAGGTCAAATGAAATCTGCCAGTCGGTCATGTACTCCCTACCATCATCCCATACACCAAATATAGTTGACCTTTTCCTTCTTGTTAACATTGATAAATGATTCAAGAAAAGTAAGTCAAGGTCAGGGGAACCCTTCCAACAGACATTAACACCTAGCAATCGTTCAACATACCAATAATAGTTGGCATATTGCTTATAGTATCTGGAAAATGGACTTAACCATTAAAATTGTACATTTTCCGATGAACAATAAAAATGAGAGAAAGGTCGAGGAACTCTGCAAGACTGACTCGTTCACCTTACAATCATTCTAAACCCCAAATATATATGACCTTAATGTCTGAAAAACAGGTCAAACCACAAAAACTCAACATTGACCAATGAACTATGAAAATGACCACAAAAATGTTAACTGATCACAGACCCATGAAACAAGTGAGAAATTAAAGTAACAAAAACTAAACAGTTTTTAAGCTGTCACTGAACCAGGAAAATTCATCAAGTACAATAGAAATACTAGTATGACAAACGGAACATCTTTACATAAATATACAACAAAATTAAAACTTTATAAATTTCGTGTGTCCTAAACTATGAAGCATCCAGGTCTTTAACATTCTGAAACATAAATCTTTTAACAAAAAATAAGCGCCGTCACCGTCGCCACCGAATTAGCATTTCTATGTCTCGTATTCTTCAACTTTCGTCATGGCGAGATAATTCATTGAAATGAAATCGATTTACCTTAGCTGTACCAATGTTCACCGAAGGTGCCAACTAAAGTATACGAGCCAAAATTTGTACAGAAAATTTTATTTATAGCACAATTAGCTAAGATAGAACAATAGAAATTCTATTCATTGTACACTTAGCCATGGTCGAGCCAGGATTCAGCTGGGCATAAACGGAACTCTATGTTCAGATCAACGCAAATGTGAGCCAGGAGGATCGGACTGTTGTCAAAGTATCCTCAGGTTTTGATAACTTTGAGGGATAAATAATCTTTAACACTTTTGTTATATAAGCGTCCTTTCTATTTTCCCGAAATCGTTTGTTTATTAGAATATTTTTATGTAAATTATGGAATAAATATGGCCTCAAGCTTAAATGTATCTGCCATCTGTAATACTTGAATAATGCTGCCTTGGACTTTCCGATTTTCAATCATTGGATCATCCAGGACTAGTGATGACTAATAGGTAAATTATAAGAACTAATAAATATTTCAAAGACAAGGAAGTTCAAATATAATCTAAAATATATTTTTTTTTGGTTGTTGTAATCGTACTTTTCCTGATCAACTTCAAATTATCAAAATATATTGGACTTATGTTGTATCGTTCAAAAACTTGTTTTGAGTTTGATTTTAAAGGTTGATACCAAAAGTTACAGATAATACACTTTCATATACGGTATTGAAGTCATAATGATGATCTCGACGCTGTTGTGGTTCCATAGTAAAAAAAAAAAAAAAAAAAAAAATAGCAGACAAAATTGTAAACCAACATATACAAATAAATATATTGATCAACACGAAACCTTAAAAAAATTTGGGAATGATCGCAGATGCTCTTTGAACAGGGATCTAACGTACATCAAATTTTAAGAGAAATACTTATGCATTCAGAAGCGCATTTAAAAACTAATATATACTATGAGAAAACTGGTTTTTACTCTTTGAAGAAACAGGAGGTTGTGGTTGATTTATCTATCCTTACGATAAACATTTTGATGTTCCAGCCGACAAAGCCTCTTACGATATTGGTTTTATAATGTAGCATATTTGTATTGCTTTACAAACTTGGAATTTACAGCAATTTTGAGATTCTTACATACACACCTACATAATTCACAAAAGAGAAGATGAGATAAGTCTGTCCATCCCTACTTTAATACTAACGTAACAATGGATAAAAATTTCCCTTATTTATATTGGATACCAAAAACTTCATGAAACATATAAAGATGTCATACTTTTTTTGAATCCAAAATACAAATTTATGGTTGTAGGTTACGAAAAATCATATCCCAGTGGTGTTGACATTAACGACATTAAAGAAACTACCAGAACTGATTTATTATCTAAATATCTTTCTAGAAATGACACAGATAGACGACTTCAAACTAAGATGTATGATAGACGTCTGAATATCAGTTTTACCGCTGTAACCTTCTCATTTCTGAGCATTATAATACCCTTTGTTTCATCGCATGGCGATTGTAGATCTCAGTTGAGCCTTACGCACGTGCATTGTTACATCAAACGGTACATTTAACATGGAAGAGCTCCTTACACATAAACTCTTCCATTAAGGTTCCAAGGAAAAACGACTAAGAGGCGACTGTACAATTTTTGTGGTCACCATGACGAATTGGTTAAACGAGACGAGATGTCTTAACTCATTACAAACATTTTTGCAATGTCTTAAAGCTTAAAATACTGGAATAATCGACTGAACTGGAAATTTGTCCATTGCATCTTTCATAACATTCTGACGGAGTTTTGATTCGCGTGATGCATGCAAACTGGAGACTTTGACCCTATCGGTGCACTCTGTCTAGCATTATTTAAAATGCATGTGCGCCCCTAATCTTTTGTTTATCTTGGTCTGAAATTAAAATGGGTTTACAAGTTTTGAACATCAGTTTATTGTTTATTTATCTCTTGTTTGAAAACCAGGTATGGTTGTGCTACATTGGAGACATGGACGAAAACGTATGCTTATATTCAACTGGTAAAATTGAGAATGGAAACGGGGAATGTGTAAAAGAGACAACAACCCGACCAAAGAACAGAAAACAGCCCAAGGTCACCAATGGGTCTTCAACACAGCGAGAAAATCCAGCTCTAAACAAAATGTGTACTAGACTCCGAAACATATAAATGAACCAAAATTTAAAAAAACCATACAAGATTAACAAAGGCCAGAGGCTCCTGACTTGGGACAGGCGCAAAAATACGGCGGGGTTTAGAGAAATATCCATTTGATTATTATTAATTGATTGATTTATTGTTTCAGATCTCCATCATTACTGATGTCAACTAAAGTTATGAGAAAACAGTATTATACTCATTTATGATTGAGATGTCTGAACACTTTTGAGAACTATTGACGTAACATCACAACATGCCTGCAGTGAAGTGCCCAGTACCGGATGGTCAATATGACACAGATGATCTCGACTCACGCAACAGTTCATTTGGCACCCGCTGGTGCCATTGTCTCAGCATCAGTGATCGTTATATTTCGAATAGACATACCAATGACTTGTGGGGGGATAGAGGAATATCCATATGATAATTATTAATTGACTGATTTATTGTTTCAGATCTCCATCATTTCTGATGTCAATTAAAGATACGAGAAAACAGTGTTAGTATACTCATGTAGGGTTAAACATGTTTTGTGAGATCTCAACCCTCTCCCTATACCTCTAGCCAATGTAGAATAAACGAACGCAGAGCAATACGCACAGTAAAACTCATTTCAAAAGAAGTCCGAGTCCGAAGTCAGAATAGGTAACAGAAGGAACTAAGCAAAATGACAATGATACATAAATTAACAAAGGACTACTAGCAGTTACTGACATGCCAGCTCCAGACCTCAATTAAACTGATTGAAAAATTATGTCTTCATCATATCAAAATCAAGCACAATTCCTCCCGTTGGGGGTTTAGTATCATACCATCATAAAATATACGAGAAGAACAAAACCCGTATCATGCAAACAACTGGTTTTTGGATAAATGTGTTTATTTCCGATGCAAAGACCTTATGAGTGAATCAATGTTAATTCCAAAAAATGCCATCTTTAATGACCTGACAACGGTATCGTAACTCTATCCCTTCTGAACGAGTCTGTTTAAAGGTTTTATTAGCTTTTGACGTGAATGACGACATTTTTGTGCTTTGTATAGAATATTACCATTACAGATTGGATGTGAAATACCCGAACGTATAAGATGTCTGCAAGCTGATTTATATTTACGAATGATGTCCTTGTACCGATGATAAAATTTAGTAAATGTTTTGACAAGTTTGTGATATCGAAAACCCTGGTGTAATAATTTTTCAGTGATACAGAGATTTCTTTCGTTTAAATCAAATACGTTGTTACATACACGAGCGAATCGAACAAGTTGTGATATATAAACACCATAAGATTTTGACAAGGGAACGTCACCATCTAAAAATTGATAATTAACAATAGGAAATGAAAAATCAACTCTTTTATCGTAAATTTTGGGATTAAGCTACCCGTTTAAGATAAAGATATCAAGACCCAGGAAATGGCAGTGTTCATTGTTCATATTATGGATTTGTATATGTTAAGCTTATTCCCCCTCTTTTGGGATCTTTTGTGAATTTTTGGCCCTCGATGTTCTTCAACTTCGTACTTTATTAGGTCGTTTGACTTTTTTGGTGCGAGCGTCACTGGTGAGTCTTTTGTAGACGAAATGCGCACAAAATTATAAGCCCGGTATATTTGAAAAGTTTTGCTAAGTATTCTAACCTATTTGTATTATTAATCCACATTCCATTATCTATAAATAATTCCATTTTATTTTAGCTAATTGCAAATTTTGGAATCATAAAATGATTGTTGTACTATCATAATACCTTAATCGTCATTGACATAAAATACCACCTTTATAAAACGTACAAATTCATGTGTCCGCTGCATGACAAATTCATAACAAATTCAGAAATCCACCTAAATCACTTTGTGAAGAGTCAGCGTCCACATGTACAGTAATTCAGTGTGGACAAAGAAGAATAATTTAAGACTTTAATATTCCAATAATACAGCAGCATTTTTGAATTCATTTGCGAAAGATATTTTAAAATAAAATCCAAAATACTTATTGCGTTTAACTTTAAATTTATATATTTATATTATCACCAACAAATATGACGACGGTGAAGTTTTCACAAACCTTTGTATCATCCGGTCTATCCAAGTTAGAATTATTTCCTGCTGGTGCAGTTGGATCAAAATTTGCCCCACATGCCTCTAGATCTTCTGTGGTATTCCCTGGCGTTACCGCAAACACGGTTGAAGAGATCAAATTCCCCCAAATCTGACCTAAATATATTAAAGTCACCATCATATAAGACATTCTACAAACAAATTTAAGATCAGGTTCCTGCAAGTTTAATATTATTTATTCAGTCCATTTGTGCTAGTTGGCTATTGAAAGCCATAATTTAATTGTTAAATTTTATCAAAAGTACACAAATGTATCTTAATGATGTCATACGATTCTTCTAATGTCTGTTATTAATCTAGAACAACGTATGCTGGGAAACGCGTTCCAAGATTTGAAGGACGGCATCACGAGTTATTACGTAATGTGTGAATAATATCCACACATTTGCCTTCCGGAAACAGCGTAGCGATACTAAATAGTCCAATGAAGAGTGCCGCTTGGTGTTACTCCACTTCGTGAGCTTATCATTTACGGCAGCTGTTACGATGAATAAAATTCAGTATAGTTATCTGCCCTTGATTTTAAATGGATTTTATCTGAAAAATTTAAATATACTTTACGACACTTAATTATTTTTTGATAATTTATTTTTTTCAATTTCAAGTTTTATGTATTTTGTTGTATATTGAATGATACTTTTTAAAACAAAAAAGTATTTTTGCAACATGTCCAGAAGGGATGTTCAGAAAAAGACACCCAATCTACCTTACATACATTACTTAGTATTATTTCCCAGTCGTTGGAATAATGTCGCATATACACTATATTAGGTGTGATTTCTCTTGAAGCTCGAATCGTATATAGAAAACGGAAATCTTCAAGTAAATGTACTAAAAACAACCTGACCTTGAATTCTTTTAAAAAATCATTATAGCTGTGAACCTTTTACTTTACGACGCAAAAGTGCAAGTACTTGTCATATAACATTTAAATGTTCATCTAAACTTCGATATTTATGACCGAATGTAACATGTTACGTAATCAATGATTTGATATTTTCACCTTTAAAGACTAGACATTTCGATGTTTAAAAACCTGAAAATTTGCATTCTGGGATTTTTTTTTCAATATGTACAAACATTAAAATATGAAAATTGAAAACATTGCATTTTTTTGTTTTTATGCATCAGATCAAAACTGTTCTCTGTAAAACATATAGAAAAAAAAACACTCTTTAAAAGTAAAAATGATGAGGTTAATTCAAGATGTCAAAATCTCGAAACAATATAGAATCCCACGTCAAAGACATTTTGCAACTGGTAATACAAGAGGGTACGGATGGGGGTCTTTCATTTCTGTAATCTTTAATTTTTTTAGGCCACTTTTCTCTATTCTTTATACTTTTTGCCCATTATTCTCTATTCTTTATATTTTAGAACCTTATTATTCTTTATTTTTTTTATTCATTTTTCTCTATTCTTTATGTTCTTTTGCCAATTATTATCTATTCTGTAAATGCCCATCCACACCCTCATACAAGATAACAAAACGAACGAATCCATTATGCTCCTCAACCATATCTAATATGTTAACAGTGTCTTCAAACCTGTTTAAGTCAGTCAATAATGAAACTTGACTTACTTGTTTGAAATATCATGAAGAAGAAACCGAAAAATCTATTTATGACGTCATCTTCTGTTGCACCTGTCAATTTAGCATACCACACAGCAATTTGAGTAAGATATGCACACTTAGCCGACCATAATGTGGCTGCGCCTAATCCAACAATAATGGAAGCTGGTATAATGGTTCCCCATACAGCATAAAAGTTAAATGCCATATAGACAATATAACACAACATCGATAATGCCACAGTCCATTTACATCCAAGGTGCGCGATAACAAAAGATGGGAACAGCATACATGATACTACAAGAGCGCCATATAAGATAGACAATCCACCTGTTCCAAGTCCTTCGTCTTTGTTTAATGTACTTTGGAGATTTGATAGAGACTGGAATGAAGTAAAAAGGAACATAAATCCAATACTGACAACAAGAACATTTTTGAGAATTGTCCTCGTTCCCATTGGGGGTGTTTTAGTGTTTCCAGTAGACGTGTCCAAACTGTATGGGGGCGGAGGGTTTATTGGATAACCACCGTTCTGCTGTTCAATTTTTTCCTCCTTAGATTTTTCCTCCATGTTCAAATCTGAAATGACAAAATCCAAATAAGCAAAATACTTATTTAGCAAAAGTAATAATAATAATTTGTTGAAAAAGAATAGATAGTAAATGAAGATTTTAACTGAAGCTTTGAAAGTGTTAGTCCTACTCTGAAAATATAAAGTCCAGCTCTGAAAATGTAAAGTTAAGCCCTGAAAATGTAAAGTCAAGTGCTGGAGATATAAAATCCAGCGCTAGAGATGTAAACTCTAACGCTGAAGGTTCAAACCCCATTTCTGATGATTTTAACTCTAGATGCAAAGATGTAAAACAAATGAATTGCAGACAGTGTTTCTACTCGTACACAGTAAATGATAAATCCTTGTTGTCTCAAATAGTCCTTATGGGACTTGAATTCTCAAAAAAATAACGTGTTACGCAATTAAAATATATTTATAGGTTTCATATCCGACCATCGAGTGTTCTTCTTAGGGGTTTGCAGTGTTTGACCATACATACTAATTGACAAACATCTTTTCCCCGACAGTCCCTACGATTCAATAATGGTCAAAAGCGAATTAAGTATATTGGATAAGCTTCCCTTCAGACCATTGAATGGTGTTATTTTTGCGGGGTCAGAGTTGAGGATAACGGAGATTTATTTTATACAGATCATTTGTTAAAGGGAACTTCCCCTTTTGGTTCCCGAAAGCCCCTTTTGAACCTTACTGTCCAAATCGAATACATGTTGCACGACTTTACATCATTAGTGCTAAAATTTAAAATCTCTTTAAACCTGAAGTTTACGTCTCTAGAGCTGGACTGTATCTCTTCAGCAAAGTAACGGATGTGATTTTTGACGTTTTTTTTTAATACATCTTGACGGACATTTTTCAAGATGATATATGCAAAAATTTTTCTCGTTCGTTATATGCAAAAATGGAAAATATTTCAATTTCGAAATTAATATCATTATCGACTTGTATAAGATCTGGTAAATTCGAATGATTGTGATGTGCATTTTTCGCAAAAAAATAACTTATATGTAGTGTTCGTCATCATTAAATTGGCGAGCTAAGAAGTTTACTATGAAGTTCAGAAATTTATTTATTCTTCTTGGACGTGATTTTATTGGTAAATATGAAACTCTTTCTTGAACTGTACTTTTCTTATGGAGCAAATAAAATATCAATTTATGCGCAGATGAAGGAATTTTATTGGAAAAAAAATAAAATGAAGAGATTGTTGTCGCAAAAGATAACTGACGTCCCTTAAAACCATCCAGACGCACCAACCTTTTGGCATTATGGCAGAAAAAAAGTAACATGAATATATTTGATTCAAACAAAAACATTTTCTACTATTTACACGTAGCAATTGATATCCATCATAATTCTGACTGAGTGGATGATTTAAGTTTATTTGATATCAAACTTCTTCTGTCTGGATTATTCTTAGAAAGATATAGGGAAAATTGCACTAGGAGGTAATATTACAAAAAAAAAAAAAAAAAAACCCTTACAATAAAACAACATAAACATTAAAGGAGGGTATGAGGGTTGTCATTCCGATTTCCCGAAAAAAAAAGTATTCTTTCCCGATTCAAGAAAAAAATAATCATTAATTCCCAAGTCCCGATAAGTGTAAATCCCGAATTCCAGTCACAATAAAGGCCCAATCCCGACGTCCCAATGAAGGGCCTTCCACCCCTCAAATAATAATATAAGTTGAAAGGAATCTGAAAAATCTGAAAGACTGAAAGAAATAATTTAAACAAGACAATATACTGTTCAAAAGATATAAACGCCATTATGTTTGTCGTCAATATTTAAACTTAACTGCAGTGTTTTGCCTTTCTGTCATTCACAGTCATATATACTAGTATGAATTACGTAGAAAATCATTATAATAGATAGCACTGGTACGATCAAATTTTTGTGTAGTTATAACAAGGGTTTTAAAGGAAGAGAAAGTAAATTACGTTCGGAAGTAAAGCAGAGGTATCTTCTTGACAGTACGAGAACGGCTGCGCCAACGTGATTTATAATACTTAAAACATGGGTCAATATGATAAACTAATATAACCTTTAGAGTTTTTCTATAATCAATATAAATACCCTTTTCACTATAAGACAGTGATATTATGTACTGTGCATTGTCGCAACGTTTAAAAACCATTGTTTCATTCCTTCAAGCCACATGAAAGGGTAGATAACAAAAAAAGTAAAACACTGGGCCTCAGCAAAGTAGGAAATTTTATTGGTCCCTAGAAATCTTCGCCAGAGGAGATAAGGGATTGGCCATTTCGTTGGTCCCGTCGGTAAACCACAAGTTAGTTTTCCAAGTACTATTTGAAAAAAAAATGTGTACTCTGTTCCCTATTTTTGGATTGTTTGATAATCACACATGCAGCTAAATTGCAAAAAGAGACTTGCTCAGAACCTGAATGAACAAAATAGTTGTGAAAATTGTCTGTCAAAGTACACCCTTTACATGTACTTTTCTTGTGAAAATTGGCTGTCAAAGCACACCCTTTACATGTACTTTTCTTTTGAAAATTGTCTGTCGAAGTACTCCTTTACATGTACTTTTCTTTTTATACAGTGCAATGTTTGTACTAGTCTCGAGGCTAGACCAGAATTTGAACTATTAACCTTATGCGCTTTAAGAAGTGCAGCATGTATTGTGCAATTTGTTGTCAGAGTGTCAGGGTAGCTTACTAACTTAATATTGTAATCTTCCTAAATGCATTGAAATGTCTGTGAATTTAAACTATTACTTTTTGTAACTTTGCATAGAGCACTACTGCTCGGTAACCTCCGAGATCTTAAATATTTACATTTCAATATTTTATGTATATGTTTGAGGTACATATGTACTTATGTATGGGCTTTGCTCATTGTTGAAGGCCGTACGGTGACCTATAGTTGTTAATTTCTGTGTCATTTTGGTCTCTTGTGGACAGTTGTCTCATTGGCAATCATACCACATCTTCTTTTTTATATTAAAATGGAAACTAATAAATAACAAACACACGCGAAATAATGAACAGATGTAGAGATAGAGCAAATATGATTGAAAAAACAACAAAAACAAAAAACAACACAGTGAAGACAAAAGCCTCTACATTTCAACCTGAACATTTTCTGCACATTAAAATTTTAAAATAACAATTGAGGCTTGTGTTTTGGTGTATCAGTGCAGCTTCATATCCTGTTGTTTTTTTTTAACTTCTACATGAGAAAATTCTGATAATCTGACTATCGAATATTTGTTTGTATTTTATCGTGCCTTTGATAATTAAAACCTAAAAGTTCTTTTTGCTTTTCAGTCTAACCGAAAGTACAAGTATAGGTCAGAAGGATAATCTACATTAAGGTCATAGAAACCAGGTACAGTGGAGATCACTTCTAACCTCTCATTAAATCTGTCAGAATCTGTCAGGAGAACTGTTCTAGGACAGTACGTAGAACTGTCAGCCTGACACCTTTAGTCAGTTCTAGCTAGAACAGTTCTAACCTAGAACTGATTTGGTCAGTTCTACCTAGAACTGATTTGGACAGTTCTACCTAGAACTGATCCTGACAGTTCTACCCTAGAACAGTTTTAGACAGTTCTACCTAGAACTGACCAAATTTTGGTCAGTTCTACTTCTAGAACAGTTCTACGGTTAGAATTGATTACAAATTGAAATTCTACGGCTAGAATTGATTTATAAATTCTACGGCTAGAATTGATTTATAAGTTTTAAGAACTCTTTGTCTAAATATAAAGGCTTCGGCAAAATAGCGAACAATATTATATAGAGTTTTGCTTTTTGACGGTTTTATTTCAGATTTTAATCAAGAGAACATGTTTAACCCCGCCATATTCTGCATGTATGTGCCTGTTCCAAGTCAGGAGCCTGTAATTCAGTGATTTTCTTTTGTTGATGTGTTACATAAATTATTTGTTTTCGTTCATTCTTTGTACATAAATTAGGCCGTTAGTATTTGGGGGCATTATTATTTGAATTGTTTTACATTTGTCATTCCGGGAGTCAGGATGGCTCGTTTCACATAACAAAATTATCTGACCTCATTAACCAAATGTAATAACTTGTTTCCCAATCCACTATTACATGTATTATAAATAAATATGTTTTTAAATTAAACTTAAACTGACCATATTTGCTCTTCATCATGTACATCTATATACATTTAGCCGCACACTGCAGTAATCCAGTTATATTCTTAGGCAAGGATGTATTGTACAAATGACAGCAATTATATTGGAAAACAATGACTTCAAAATTTTGTTTGCACTCAATTTATAGTACTAGCATGTCCTCTTTTTATTCAAAATATTGAGTCGTAAACAAATGCGATATCTGTTTACGAGTAGTTTTCATACCCCAGACGGACCTGTTTAACACAAATCTTTTGACCGCATCAATCTAAACTGACATTATTTGCTCTTTTTTTCTGCAAACCTATATAGCTGCACAGTAATTCAGTTATAATTTTAGGTCAAGAGGGACTGTAATATACTACAAGTTACAGCAATATTGGAAAACAATGACCACAAAATTTTGTTCGCATCAATTTATAGTGCCAGCATGTCCTCTTTTATTCAAAATATTGAATCGTAAAAATATCAGTAGTTTTCATACTTCAGACTGAGTCGTAATAAAATCTTTTGACCGCATCAACCAAAACTGACCACATTTGCTTTTTTTATGTAAATCTATATAGCTGCACAGTAATTCAGTTATAATTTTAGGTCAAGAGGACTGTAGCATACAAATAACTGCAATATTGGAAATCAATGACCACAAATTATTTTTCACATCAATTGAGAGTGCATTTCCTATTTTTATTCAAAATATCGCATCAGAAACAAATATCAGTAGTTTTCATATCTCAGACTGACTCATGTAACAAAATTATTTGTCTGCATCAATCAAAACTGACCATATTTGACAGCATCAACCAAAACTGACCATATTTGACCGCATCAACCAAAACTGACCATATTTGCTCTTTTATGTAACTCTTATAGTCGCATAGTAAATCTGTAATATTTTTATGCAAGGATGGATTGTATAATACAAATGATAGAAATATTGGAACACAATGCTACCTAATTTCGTTTGCATCAATTTAGAGTGCCAGCATGTCCTCTTTTATTCAAAATATTGCATCATAAACAAATATCAGTAGTTTTCATACCACAGACTGACTGGTATAACAAAATTATTTGTCCGCATCAACCAAAACTGACCATATTTGCACTTTATTATGTACATGATGTAAATCTTAAGAGCTGCAAAGTAAATCACTTATATTTTATATCAGGATGGATTGTTTAATATAAATGAAAGCAATATTGGAAAACAATGACTACAAAATTATGCTTGCATCAGTTTATAGTGCCAGCATGTCCTCTTTTATTCAAAATTTTTAATTGTAAACTAATTTCAGTAGTTTTGATATCTCAGACTGACTCATATAACAAAATTATTTGTCCGCATCAACCAAAACTGGCCATATTTGACAGCATCAACCAAAACTGACCATATGTGACAGCATCAACCAAAACTGACCATATTTAACAGATTTTATAGTTCGTTCTTATGTTGTACTGTTATATCACTGTCCCAGGTTAGGGGAGGTTGGGATCCCGCTAACATGTTTAACCCCGCCACATTATGTATGTATGTGCGTGTCCCAAGTCAGGAGCCTGTAATTCAGTGGTTGTCGTTTGTTTATGTGTTACATATTTGTTTTTCGTTCATTTTTGTACATTTTGTAAATAAGGCCGTTAGTTTTCGTTTAAATTGTTTTACATTGTCATTTCGGGCCTTTTATAGCTGACTATGCGGTATGGGCTTTGCTCATTGTTGAAGGTCGACGGTGACCTATAGTTGTTAATTTCTGTGTCATTTTGGTCTCTTGTGGACAGTTGTCTCATTGGCAATCATACCACATCTTCTTTTTTATATTTACACTTTATTATGTAAATCTTAATATATATATATATAGCCGCATAGTAAATCACTTATAGTTACATATCACGATGGATTGTATAATTCAAATGACAGCAATATTGGAAAAATTTCCACATCAATTTAGAGTACCAGCATGTCCTCTTTTTATTCAAAATATTGAATCGTAAACAAATTTCAGTAGTTTCAATATATCAGACTGATTCGTTTTAACAAAATTATTTGACCGCATCAACCAAAACTGAACATATTTACACTTTATCAAATAAATATATATGGCCTCATTGTAAATCAATAATATTTCTATGTCAGGACGGATCGTATGATAAAGATGACACCAACTTTGGAACACAATGTATACCATATCTAAAAATTTTGTCCACATCAATTTAGCGTGCCATTGTTTCCTCTCTGTATCCATAATAATGAACCGTCACTAAAGTGACTTTTGAGTCAGTAGTTCGTGATGGTTTGTTTTTAAACAAAACTATTTAACGGCATCATCCAACACTCACATGACTGATTCATATACTTTATTTTAAAATGAAAAGTACATGTATGAGAAGTTCTCTTCTTGGAATAGTATACTGTTAATATAATTTGAAGCAGGCAAAGAAAATGATTGATTTTGTTTGTAGCCTAACGTCCAGTGGCAAATGTTTCATTCATGTTCAGATCGAGTATATTTTTCTGACGTTCCAGACTCCCAGATATCATTTATAATCGTTATGGATAAGTCTGGCTAAATTGACGAGATGGTGCAAATGTTCATTGTTTTTTACGTTATACAACACTTTTTCATTAATATCCCATAATTCATCCACAATTTTCGTTTGAGCATTTGTCAAAACAGAATCTTAAATCATGAATGTAAATCCAAGGCAAATAAGGTAAATTACGATTAAAATTCCATGAATTAAATGTTGAGTTATATTTAGGAAGAGACTGTTAAAACGGGGAACGAAGAAACGTAAACAATGATGTTTATATGCAATCTTATAAAATATTTCTCCGATGAGTTGGATAACCTTTCTATCCACTTCGATATTTGTACATGTAACGTTTGATCAGTAAAAATATAGAAAATCTGCTATTATATAGTAAAGTAATTGGAACTGATTTTTTCTTCTAAATTCTAAAGTGCCCTTACTGCAGTGACGTCGTTTAGAACTGTTCTACAGTCCTGACTGATTTAGTCAGTTCTGCTGACAGTTCTACGGTTAGAACTGATTTGGACAGTTCTACCTAGAACAGTTTTAGACAGGTCTACCCTAGAACTGATCCTGACAGTTCTACCTAGAACTGATTTAGTCAGTTCTACCTAGAACTGATTCTGACAGCTCTACTTAGAACAGTTCTAGGGTAGAACTGTTCTAGGTAGAACTGTTCTAGGACAGGTTAGAACTGTTCTAGGACAGGTTAGAACAGTTCTATGACAGATTATTCAGACAGTTCTAATGAGAGGTTAGAAGTGATCTCCACTGTATATCCTAAATTGTTCATGTATCACCTTTTTGCATGCTAATTTTCAACCACTGTTTAAAGTCTTGTAGTGAAACACCAGCGTTCTGAAGGCAACTACTACTAAAAATAACCCCTGGTTTTCGGGAAATCTTAAATAAGTAAACTATGGAGAGCATTAATCCTCAATTTTTAATGCAAACTCATGGACAAGTAATATTTGACTCACAATCGTCTAAATATATTTCTCTTTCACCAAAAGTTTCATATCTGCAAATTTGTTGGTTAGTTTAAGTAAACAAAGACAACAAAAGCACTATTTTTTGTCAGGGAAGGGCTACTTTTACATATGTTCTAAATTGGAGTGTGTGAAATGGTGGTCTGACACCTGAAACACAGCGGAAATTCTAGTTACAATGTTATCATACCAGAAAAATTATCTTAATTGCGAATTTTGAAGAAGCAATTTAAAATAGTTATAATATTGGGATGTTTTAATACAGATTTAATACATAACAAATGTATACCAACACATATATAAAGCATACGTATATATAGTTGATAGTACCTTGGGATTCCCTTTTTAAATATATCTACAAATTATCTAGAATCAGAACTTTATAAAGCTTCACTTATCTATTGGTGAAGACCTCTAGATACGTTTTTCACCTTTAAATATTGATCCTGGTTAGCTGTCTCATTTTAGAGTATACCGCATTTCCATTTATTTATACAAATGGTATATTAAAGATTTTATAAATGCATAGAAAACAATTCAGTCAAAAGCGAAGAAGAGTCTCCTTTTATTCATAAAAATGGTGCATTAAAGAACTCGTAAATGTAAGAAACCAATTATATCAAAAGCGGGGAATAATCATGAAAAATACAAAGCATTAAATAAAAAAAAATTAGAATAAAACACACACTTCAGGACAAAATGCATCACTTACACTAAGTCTTTCAATTTACCACACATTAAACATACATTCCTCTGTAGAAATTGTATAAATACTAGGACTAAAATGTTTAAACTTTATCAAAAGTAAAGTAAACGTTATCGTTATATCCTTAAGACTTACAATGTAGCAACAATTAAAGATTGATAAATTTGCAATTCTATTTCCGAAGAGAAAGAACTATTCTTACCGTTAGAGAGTATTAACGTCCAAAAAAAGATTTAAAGACGGTGTCTTCTAATGTATACTAAACTTGAAACCACGTGGGATAGATTAAACAGTCTACCTCGCAATTGAATGGTTGTTAGGTTAGGCAAATATAAACAATCTTTCAGAAGATAATACACCAATTTAACACCCAGATTAAGTGCAATATTTCACGTGTGACGCAAACCCTTATGTCAAATGTACAATCCTAATGTAACAAAAAATTCAAAACTAGCGGATATGGTATATTTTGAACTGATGATATAATCTAGATTGTTGCGGACACAAAATTTTTGTAACATATAAGACTTGTTCGTAAAGGTGATGGTATCTGAAGCCTCATATCCAAAATTGCGAATCTAATACCCCTGGTGTGATGTAAATATCCAATTGAATATCAGGAACCAAGTGTGAAACGTAAATGAATGAATGTAGCCCAAGAAGATAACATGGAATTGCAAACCAAATATCCCCGAAAGATGTTCAATGTCCTTCTTCATTGAGAGCAGTTGAACGTATATCGTATCCCCCGCCACCGCTAACCCTTTAAAGAATACTAGTATGCCCAATCCGTTAAATCCTCACAAGGCTCATATATATAGTAGATACCAGATTGGAATACGTAAGTCAATAGATATCGCTCGATAAAGTTGAATTTCCCATCAAAACACTCTTATCACCAAAGGAAATTAATGTACACCAAGAGGATAGACGATAGTAGAGCAACAACGTGAGGGTGAAAAAGAGACACCAACCCAACGTAACAAAATACCGAAAGACATCTAGAGGTCAAGTAATGTTATTGGAGGATATAAAACCATTACATTTTGGGCAATTGAAGGATAGTTTAAACTTGCTTGTACAAAACTTACAACCAGCGGTTAAGATTTATCTAGTTGTTAAACTTGGTACAAAACTTAAAACCATAGGTTTAGATTTATATCCAGTGGTTAAACCTTGTACAAAACTTATAACCAGAGGTTAGGATTCATCCAGTGATTAAACCTTGTACAACACCTTATAACCAGAGGTTAGGATTTATCTATAGGTTAAATCTTGTACAAAACTTATAATTAGAGGTTAAGATGTATTCAGTGGTTAATGTTTGTACCAAACTTATAACCAGAGGATAAGATTTATCCAGTGGTTAAACCTTGTACAATATATTATAACATGAGGTTAAGATGTATTCAGTGGTTAATATTTATACAAAACTTATAACACGAGGTTAAGATTTATCCAGTGGTTAAACTTTATACAAAACTTATAACACGAGGATATGATTTATCCAGTGATTAAACCTTGTACAAAATCTTATAACCAGAGGTTAGGGTTTATCTAGGGGTTAAACCTTGTGCAAAACTAATAACTAGAGGTTAAGATGTATTCAGTGGTTAATATTTGTACAAAACTTATAACAAGAGGTTAAGATTTTTCCAGTGGTCAAACCCAGTACAAAACTTATAACTAAAGGTTAAGATTTATCCAGTGGCCAAACCCATTACAAAACTTATAACAAGAGGTTAAGATTTATCCAGTGGTTAAAACCAGTACAAAACTTATAACAAGAGGTTAAGATTTATCCAGTGGTCAAACCCAGTACAAAACTTATAACTAGAGGTTAAGATGTATCCAGTTGTCAAACCTTGTACAAAACTTATAACTAAAGGTTAAGATGTATCCAGTGGTCAAACCTTGTACAAAACTTATAACTAGAGGTTAAGATGTATCCAGTGGTCAAACCTTGTACAAAACTTATAACTAGAGGTTAAGATGTATCCAGTGGTCAAACCTTGTACAAAACTTATAACTAGAGGTTAAGATGTATCCAGTGGTCAAACCTTGTACAAAACTTATTAAAAAAGATTAAGATTTACCCAGTGGTTAAACCTTGTACAAAACTTATAATCAGAGGTTAAGATTTTCATGCGGTTAAGCTTGTACAAATCATCCAATTTAACCAATCGATAAAAGTTACCAGGTGGTTAAATGTTTTCAGCAACCCAATCTACCTGTTTACTGTAAAGTCAGAAGGGTATCGAAGATGCAGCATGGGAATTCGCAGTCTAATCGTTTATAATAAGTATTAAAAATACTCGACATCCCGAACGCCAACATGCAGTTATCGTATGAATATAAGCAGAAATGGGTATAATACGTCAATGAAACAACCTTTACACCCCTCCCCCCCCCCAAAAAAAAAAAAACAACAAATATCTAGCGGTCGACATACAATAAACGCTCTTCAACAATAGACAGGAGTCTATACTATATGTCAATTCGATCCGTAACTTCCCCCAAAGACTAGAAAAAATAAGAAAATGCATTTTCAGAGATTATCAAAAATCTGCCATCAACCACTTTCTCCAAAATGACAAAACACACCATAAAATAAGACTAAAGCAACAAACTAATATTAATAAGGTTACTGACGCTGGACAGGTCCATGAACAGCTAGAGGTTTTAATCTCTTTCTTATATCTCAATCCGTCCTGTTTTTGTATAGATCTGAAAGACCTTGCACTAAAATTCAGTACGGAAAAACACTTAACCTTAACCCAACGGAATAAGATAACAGAAAACACAAGTACAAACAAAACAATATAGAAATTTTACCGTATCGAAGAGTACACGTGTAGTCACTGTAAGCATGCTCAAAGTACTTAACCTGCTGCAGGGTATATATCATCATACCGTCTTTATCTCTTATATCATTGGCAATTATTTACTTAGATAAAGATTTTATACAGCATCGTCATAAAAAGTATAGGGAGACACGACATTGTGCAATGCTTAGAACAAATTGTGCAGTATTTCAATGCAGAAAGAACAAAAGAAACATTTTTTTCTTGCTTCAAATTATAAATTAGCAAATCGTTGGTCATCGCCCAAGTTACCACACAATAATGGAACAACAGAATTATTATAACCAGTCTGTTAAGCCGAAAAGAAAGATTTGTGAAAAAACCTATTATATCCCTGCAGTTGGAATTATACTTCCACAATTATTCTATAATTGTGATAGAAGTTAGTACATGTATTGACAAATTAAATGATCTGCATCCCTGCTGTAAAAGATTTTGATAATGCAAATAATGTTAATTTGAGTATAGAAATGTATAAAAGTATTAAGAATGTCCGAATTAATCTGGCAAAATATTTAAACGACTAAATAATATCTGTTTACTCTGCTAGCTCTTCCCTTCTGATGCTGTCAGAGTTTTTAACAATGAAAATATTACGTTCGTATAGAGTATAGAAATGTTAAAAATATTTAAAGTGTCCGAATTAATTTGGTAAATTATTTTGACCATTTATTCAAACGACAAAATAAGTTTGTTTTCCTCTGCTAGCGCTTCTTTCTGATGATAGTAAAAGTCAAGATGCTAAATTTCCATATTCTTAAACCAGTATTCATTGAATATATATAAAAGTAATAATAACGTTATTCATTAAACTTATGCATACATGTTTATTTACACAGGAAGATTTATCTTGTATACTTAAAGTAGATAATAAACACCCACCAAATTCGTACAAATATTGATTTACCTGTGATAGATAACATCAGAGGGCTTGTAACAAGGAAGTTCATTCCATCCCTGCCAGACTGGTCAAGTAAACAAACATTACCGCTAGGTTGTTGTTTCACTTTTCTTGTTTGTATATCTTCTGCCATGCTAACATAAAAAGCGGTAGTTTATTTTGTAGTGATACATGTATGTGTCGGTTGTATTTGAGTAAATGTGTGTGCATGAGCTAGAATATCATTTGGAAATTCATAATAAACCTTCAACGTGACATAAATATAAATATCGTCCAAAACAATGACAAGGATATGCAGAAGAGGGGTCTGGATAGGTGGGTTTTTTTCTGTATTTTTCAATTGTTTATGTCAATTTGTTCTATTCTTTTGTTTTGTCCATTATACCCTATTCTTTTTATTGAAGCAGTGCCATCCAAGTAATCTGATTTGATTTTTGGTGTTTTAACGCCACTTTTAAGCACCGCTTTTGGGCTATTTCGTGGCGGCCAGTTTTTCTTGGTGGAGGAAGCCGGAGTGCCCGGAGAAAACCACCGACCTTCGATAGGAAAACTGACAATCCTAGTCTATTAAAATTAGAGTCGAGTGCACCCGCACGAGCGGGGTTCGAACTCACAACCTCAGTGTTGACTGGCTAGTGATTACAGTAGTAACTACTTAGACCACTCGGCCACCGAGGCCCCTTCCAAGTAATCTGTATTTTTATTTAATTTTTTAGCATCCCAATATTCATTGTTCTTTTTATTTGAGCATTCTAATATTCTGTGTTCTTTTATTTTTTCAGAATTCCAATCTGCTCTATTCTTTTCATTTAAGCCTCCCAATATTCTCTATTCCTTTTTTAGCATCCCAATATTCTCTTTTCTTTTTATTTAGGCATCCCAATATTCTAGAATAGAAAATGGAAACTGGGAATGTGTCAAAGCGACAACCCGACCAAAGAGCAGAAAACAGCCAAAGGCAACCAACGGGTCTTCAACGCAGCTATATTGAAAACCACGCTCCCGTAGGCGGATTTCAACTGGCCCCTAAACTAGTTCACAGAAATAGACACCACACTTAACTCTGAAACATACAAATGAACCAAAAAAAAAAAAAAAAAAAAACACACACAAGACTATATAAGGCTCGGGGTTCCTGACTTGGGACAGTCGCAAAAATGCGGCGAGGTTAAACTTGTTTTGTGAGATATCAACCCTCCCCTTATACATGTACCTCTAGCCAATGTGGATTAAATAAACAACAAGAAGCACAGTAAAACTCAGCCCAAAAGAAGTCCGTGTCCGATGTTAGAAAAGGTAACAGAAGAAACTAAGCAAAATCACAATGATCAACATAAATTAACAAAAAAAGTCCCAAGGACTACTAGCAATTACTGACATGCCAGCTCCCGACCACAATTTAACTGATGGAAAGATTATGTCTTCATCATAAGAAAATCACTATTGTTCTTTTTATTTACGCATTCCAATATTCTTTATTCTTTTTTGCTTAGCACCCAGTATTCTCTATTCCGTTTATTTAAGCATCCCAATATTCTCTTTTTTTTATTATTTAAGCATCCCAATATTCTCTATTCTTTATTTTTCAGCATCCTAATATTATCTGTTCTTTATTTGTTAGCAGCCCAATATTCTCTATTCTTTATTTTTATGGCCTTTGTAGAAGAGGGCATCATTGATGTCAATTAGACAGCAACCTTGAATTTTTCAACAAAATAGAGATCTAGAGGTCCCAAAAAGGCAGTCAGAGATGATATAATGAACATGATGTCCTATGACGCATTTTAAGAAACCAAGACTCTGAAGATCGTATATTAACTGGTAAAATTTGTCTATAATGAATTGAAAGGAATCTTTCGGAACACGCGGTTATTATATTTTGAAATTCAAATGAATGCATGCATAAATATATAATTGAGGTCGATCCTGTGAAACACAACTACTTGAATTTATAGATGATGTCTCATTTAACATGGAAAACGGTAAACAAACAGATATTTTGGTCATAGATTTCTCTAAAGCATTCGATAAAGTTTCACATTCTCTTCTCTTTAATAAACTTCACCATTACGGGATACAGGGGGAATTAAATTTCTGGATACAAAATTTCTTAAGCAATCGCAAGCAGGCAGAAGTCTTAGAGGGAGAAAAATCTGAGTATGTAATAGTTGAGTCAGGGGTTCCACAGGGGTCAGTTCTTGGACCAAGTTTTTCCTGTATTACATAAACGATATTCCAACTGGTCTAACATCTACAGTACGTTTATTCGCAGATGACACAATAGTTTATTTAGCAACAAAATCAAATTCTCATGCATCCACATTACAACAAGATCTTGACAAATTGGCATCATGGGAAACTATGTGGAAAATGGCATTCCACCCAGATAAGTGTAATGTAATGTTATTTCAGTCACCAGAAATAAAAAACAATCACATTTAACTACACATTACACAATCACTCTTTAGAATACGTAACAACAGCAAAATATCTGGGGTAACCATCAGCTCAAACCTTAAATGGGATGTACACATTAACAGCATATGCAAGAAAGCTAATAGCACCCTAGGCTTTCTAAGGAGGAACCTGAATATAAGCTCAACATCCATTAAAAGCAAGCATACAAGTCCCTAGTAAGACCATCACTAGAGTATGCTTGCTCTGTTTGGGATCCATACTTACAACAAGACATAGAAAGCATTGAAAAAGTTCAAAGGAGGGCTGCCCGTTTCATTACCAACAAACACAGAAACACCTCAAGCGTTGGTAACATGTTACAACACCTTGAATGGCGCAGCCTCTCTGACAGAAGAAAAGATTCAAGATTGGTAATGCTATACAAAATAGAACACGAAAAGGTTGCAATACCTAAAAATAATAAATTAATTCCACAAAAAAGACAAACAAGACATTCAAATTCGAACAGCTTCCAAATTCCATCCTGCAAAACACAGTACAGAAAAGAATCCTTTTTTCCAAGAACTATAACCGACTGGAACAAGCTACTTGATAACATTATAAATTGCACATCAGTAGACTCTTTCAAATCTTCAATTTTAAAGCATCAATATTAACTCAACTATTACATCAAACTAATTATACATTGCATTTTTAATTTGTATATATATCAATATATGTCTTGTTGTAAGTTTCCTCCTGTGACATTATCTTCAATTTGTTGAAGGCGGTCACTATATGGTAGAACTAGAAGCAGAAGTTCAAATAGCTAAAAGGGGAATGGGGTATATACCAAAAAGATAGCATACGACCTATTAGACAAGGGTGCATACAATCTCTGATTGTCTGAATGTGTTTATAAGTATTTGTTGACCTACATTGTCTGAATCTGTTAATAAGTATTTGCTGACCTTCATTGTCTAAATGTGTTAATAAGTATAATTTTGCTGACCTACATTGTCTGAATGTGTTAATAAGTATTTACTGACCTACAGGTGTCTGAATGTGATTATAACATGTATAAGTATTTTCTGACATATATTGATGTAGGAAGATGTGGTGTGAGTGCCAATGAGACAACTCTCCATCCAAATAACAATTTATAAAAGTAAACCATTATAGGTCAATGTACGGCCTTCAACACGGAGCCTTGGCTCACACCGAACAACAAGCTATAAAGGGCCCCAAAAGTACTAGTGTAAAACCATTCAAACGGTAAAACCAACGGTCTAGTCTATATAAAAACGAGAAACGAGAAACACGTATAAATTACATAAACAAACGACAACTACTGTACATCAGATTCCTGACTTAGGACAGGTGCAAACATTTGCAGCAGGATTAAACGTTTTAATGGTACCAAACCTTCTCCTTTTTCTGAAACAATAGTATAACATCACAACATAGAAAACACACGATAAAACATCAATTGGAAGGCTTAACTCAATCAAAACGTAAATTAACACACTATGAACGAATAAATTCGATCTGTGATACATTGTAAATACATAGTTAATAAAATATTAGGGACAAACATTCAAGGCCAAAAGCAAACAAACAAGTCCAAATAAAGCCATGGCAATACACCACCGCGAAATATTTAACCCTTAGAAAATAATCACTTTTGAAAAACCGGTTTTCATAATATATACAGGTAAATGAAAAATAACTTTGTCGTTTTAGGTATACTTTTCTGTCTATATAAAATCTTCCAATAATTAGGAATACCAAGAAAGTTATTGTCTGAATGTGATTATAACATGTATAAGTATTTTCTGACATACATTGTCTGAATGTGATTATAACATGTATAAGTATTTTCTGACATACATTGTCTGAATGTGATTATAAGTATTTGCTGACCTACATTGTCTGAATGTGTTTCTAAGTACATGTATTTGCTGAATTACATTGTATAAATGTGTTTATAATTATTCGCTGACCTACATTGTCTGAAGGTGCTTATAAGTTTTGCTAACCTACATTGTCTGAATGTGTTTATAAGTATTTTCTGACCTACATTGTCTGAATATGATTATAACACGTATAAGTATTTGCTGACCTACATTGTCTGAATGTGCTTATAAGTATTTGCTGACCTACATTGTCTGAATGTGTTTACAAGTATTTGCTAACCTACATTGTCTGAATGTGTTTAGAAGTATTTTCTGACCTACATTGTCTGAATGTAATTATAACATGTATAAGTATTTGCTGACCTACATTGTCTGAATGTGTTTATAAGTATTTTCTGACCTACATTGTCTGAATGTGATTATAAGTATTTGTTGACCTACATTGTCTGAATGTGCTTATAAGTATTTGCTGACCTACATTGTCTGAATGTGTTTATAAGTACAATGTATTTGCTGACCTACATTGTCTGAATGTGCTTATAAGTACTTGCTGACCTACATTGTCTGAATGTGATTATAAGTACTTGCTGACCTACATTGTCTGAATTTGCTTATAAGTATTTGCTGACCTACATTGTCTGAATGTATTTATAAGTATTTGCTGACCTACATTGTCTGAATGTGTTTACAAGTATTTGCTAACCTACATTGTCTGAATGTGTTTATAAGTATTTTCTGACCTACATTGTCTGAATGTGATTATAACATGTATAAGTATTTGCTGAACTACATTGTCTGAATGTGTTTATAAGTATTTTCTGACCTACATTGTCTGAATATGATTATAAGTATTTGCTGACCTACATTGTCTGAATGTGCTTATAAGTATTTGCTGACCTTCATTGTCTGAATGTGTTTATAAGTATTTGCTGACCTACATTGTCTGAATGTGTTTATAAGTATTTGCTGACCTTCATTGTCTGAATGTGTTTATAAGTATCTGCTGACCTTCATTGTTTGAATGTGTTTATAAGTATTTTCTGATCTACATTGTCTGAAAGTGTTTATAAGTATTTGCTGACCTACATTGTCTGAATGTGTTTATAAGTATTTGCTGACCTACATTGTCTGAATGTGTTTATAAGTATTTGCTGACCTACATTGTCTGAATGTGTTTATAAGTATTTTCTGACCTACATTGTCTGAATGTGATAATAAATATTTGCTGATCTACAATTTGAAGCATTCAATAGAATATATTCATTCTTACGAATATAGTTTTTATCTTAAATCAGAATGGAATATATTTATAGTTTTGTGTTGGTTCTATTCGATGAAATTAATTTGTACACGATAAGCAGTTGCATTGTTTCATTTACAAAATAATTTTAACTAACCGTTGACCTATAATTATCTTCATTTACAGTTTTATTTTATTTTGATATTATTTTTGCAACATTTATGGTAAAAAAATCATGATGTTTTGTGTTTAATTTCATATACATTTTAAGTGCATAATAGAAATAGATTTTCTGTAGAATACAGATATTTATCATAGGGCCCATTATTGATCAGTATTCAATTTGACAAGGTATTCATAATCTTAAGATATTATTGTTGTATTGAAAACCATATTCTAAAGTGTATGTCATTTATAAGGTCATGCGTTCCTTCTAGTAAGAATGACTACGCATTTACTAGTAACTACTACCTTCCAAATGTTACCAAATATCAATCGTGTGTATTTATTTCCAAATTTCGATGTTGCTATGCACTCACTGTATGGAATATTATCTGAACTTTAAAAGACATTTGATCGTGGATTCATTTAATACCATAGGTGAACCACACATAAACAGTTTTCCTCTTATTCTGTATGCATTCAAACTGGTTCTGATTTTGATACACCACACGTTGATTGAATTATTTATTGCGTTCAATTTTCAGTCATATCTATTTGGAACATTGCACTTGGTGTTTTCCTATAAATCACTAGAGATTCTACCGATTTGCCCCGTTGATAACAATATTTATCCACTTGAGAATTGCAGGCTTTGAAATGCGAGGTTAAAACTTTACTGTGTATGAAACGTTTTAAAATTTGAAAAGGAGAAGATATTATAAAGTCACGTTTTACCCCTTTTAATTCGCGAATCAAAAAGTACTATAAATCTTCCAAATAGCACCCTTCAGAAGTCCGTAAGACATTACTGTTAGATATCAGTATTTCAAAAATTTTGAAGTATGCATTACAATTTTGTATAAGGGCTTCAAAGTTCCTGCACTTTAGTACATAACTGCAAAATCTGCCGCAAAAGTCCCATTTTGAGATCGAACTACTTGTTATTAATGTTTTTATGAGTTTAGATATACGCCAATGCTTTACCAAAATTGATATTTCACTACGAAATGTATTTTGCAGTGATGCTAATGTAGGTAAAATATCTTTTGTCTTATGCCAGAGCTATAATCTATTTTGTCCAAAAAGTATGGCCATTTCATGTACAACCTGTTTATGACCTTTGTGCACCAAAGAGTCCAGAAAATACCAACCTGTTATAATCATAAAAATAATAATAACATAAATTTGAAAGACTTGAATAATCTTACTTTTTTTGTAGTGTTCGGAGCCAAACATGGCTTTAAACATACCTCCTCTTTTAACTATTTCGTGGATAAAAATCGAAATCAAAGGGGTGCTGTGGTAGAATTAATATTACTTAGAATCGGGTCTAGATCGTTGAAAAAAATTTATAAAAACGAAATACAAAAAACACTCGACTGTAACAACTATTTGAAGATCAGGACTCTCTAAACCATACAAATCTTCATTTTTGACTGCATTTTTCACATGGGTGTCACATATTGTGCAAGATCTGTTAACCCTTTCGGCGCACCTGAGATTGCCCCCGTTTTAGTAGGTTTTTGTTGCTCAATCTATATGTTTTTTGTAGACCGATGTTTGTCTTTTCGTTGATGTTTTTGCCATGATTTTGTAGGTCTCTTTTCGACTGATGAGTTTGGTATCTACCGCTTTTTTAAAAGATAGAAGACAATCAGGTCTTTAAAAAGTTTACAAATTTGCTTATTTGGTAAATTATCTTGCGCATACTAACGCATAAGACAATAAAATCTATCTTTACAATTGTATTTATGTACTGGACACATCAATTTCATCTTATATTGTGGTAAAACTTACTTTGGTAATTAATGATTAATGAATAGAAGTAATGTCATGTTGCAGTTGATAAAATATGATTCATCTTAGTCTTAAACTTTAAATGAAAATATATGTCACTCAAAGAAATTAAAGATAATTATTAATATGCAGACAAAAAGAAATGATTTTAGTGTTATGTCAGGACTGCATCATGACACATTAATAAGTCTTTCGTACGATGAAAATGTTCTGTGTCGTTTCAAACCAGAGTTAGATACATGTATAGGAAGGGCTCTCATTGGGTACCCATTAATATACAATGTATATACCAAAAACTATTTAAAACCAGCACTTTTTTATCTGAAAGGCAGATAATGGCATATACAACAGATATTTTAGTGTGATACCCTTGACTAAGAATTTGCAAGATTTAACAAACAGTCTGTAAATATATATGAATAAAAGGAACTTTAGTGTAAACGTAAGCGAGATAACAACCCTACTGCACAAAAAGACATCAACATATGCAAATAAGAAGATGTGGTATGATTGCCAATGAGACAACTCTCCACCAGAGACCAGATTACATAGCAGTTAGCAACTATAGGTCACCGTACGGCCTTCAACAATTAGAAACCCATACCTCATACATAAATAGTCAGCTATAAATAAAATGAAATGAAATGAAAAATGTAAAATAATTCAACGAGAAAACTAACGGCCTAATGCATTTACAAAACAAATATGATATACAGCAACAAACGACAACCAATGAATTAGTTTCTTTCTTACATTCCTTAACAATTATAGGCAAGTTTCTAAATGATATGACAAGCTCTTGTATTAAACAGATAATATCAATATCTGCCATTAACACTACATTCTCTAAATATAAAGAGAAAGAAAAAAACCAACCCAACACATTATGCCATGAATATTCATAGCCACTTTGATTTTTATATCTCTATCCCTCCCATTTTTCATTCGTCTGTGGAATTACAAAAAGTATTTACAAGATATCATAAGGTTAATTATCTGTCGCTATGATATAATCTCAATGACTTTATAATGTATATCCGACATTTACAATATTGTAATTACTGATTCATGATTGTATATGATATTGTATATGATAAAGGTATTGATATAGTAATGCATGTTGTTAATATCGACCAAAATTATCAGCCAAATTGAATTTCAATGGTTATTACTCGGTCGTTCTCGATTCGCCTACAAAAAGGTTCCGATTGTGACCAATTTACGTCTGTTGATAATGACTATTATTGTCTGACGAGTAATGTACCGATCGAACTTCCTTGTTGTACCTCGTACTTTCTCATATATCAATGATTAATCTATACATGTATGTGTGCTTATCGATTAAGTGTCCAAGTCTATTCCTATATACAACTTTTAGAGATTGTAGGATCATAATAGTTTTGTTTACATAAAAGTTCCTGTTTTTGTAAATGTCCAATCAACCCTTTCCCTTTGTGCTTTCTATTTTTTTTTCAAAGCCTTGAATTTGTACATGTTCGAGTAATCTCAATGGAAATAGAAAGTGCAGTTTGATAGAAAGGTCATTTCCAAACTTGAAAATTTTTTAGATCAGTTAAATATTTCTAAACATAACGCTATATATATATTCTAAAGAATTTTGATTTTCAAAACTCGCAAATTTGCTGGTGTTCCTGAATTACAAACAGGTTCGCTAGACTTTGAGTAATGCAAAGATACATGTAATGAAATCGTTATATTAAACCCTAGTATTTTTGTATTTGTTTTTATAGCTAATTACGTTCTTTTATAAACATATCTTTAGAACCTACAGTTGTTCGTCATAAAAATGGACAAGCCGTAACGAATGGCGTAACACCATTTCATGGTTGAACGAAAAATGAAATTATCAACAATTCCTAAGAAGACTCTAGAACGTGAATTCAAGTGCTATAGTATCGCGTATTGATATGTGTTTGTTTGTTCTTCATTGGCTAGAGGTATAGGAGAGGGTTGAGATCTCACAAAACATGTTTAACCCCGCCGCATTTGTGCGCCTGTCCAAAGTCAGTCTTGTATGTTTTTTTTTTAAATTTTAGTACATTTATAAATTTTCCCTGAACCAGTATATATTTTTGTTTAGGGGCCAGCTAAAGTCCGCCTCCGGGTGCGGAATTTTCTCGCTGTGTTGAAGACCCATTGGTGGCCTTGAGCTGTTTTCTGCTCTTTGGTCGAGTTGTTGTCTCTTTGACACATTACCCGTTTCCATTCCCAATTTTATACATGCGCGAATATGAGCAATATACAGAATACTAAGTCAACTTATACCGAACTGCAAACTCTCTTTGCTGAAATGAAAAAGTGTAAATCTTTATCCTAACAGTTAGGACCGCTCTAAAACAATTACATTCAGCGATTTTCCCTCAGTCTAGACATGTTTGATAAACCCACTGAGGTCAAATATATGTCATAAGATGGTCATGACACGCCCTAGTCCTTAAACACGTACCTTCGACAAACAAGCCACTGAATTACAATCTACTTATTGTATGCTGTTGACATAATGGAATTTTTGGGAGAGATATTGCTACATGTATGTCAATCATTTTAGTGAACGCAAGACGTACAGTACATCGTACGGTATCTGTACATTGTATGAAGATGGTGTAAATCAATTAGAAAATGTACTACTTTAAAATTAGTAAGATAACAGATAAAACTGAGAATGGAAACGGGGAATGTGTCAAAGAGACAACCCGACCAAAGAGCAGAAAACAGCCCAAGACCACCACTGGGTTTTCAACACAGCGAGAAAATCCCGCACCCAGAGGCGAGCTGGCCCCTAAATAGTAATTATATAACAGTTCAGCGAAATGGACGTCACTCTAAACTCTGAAACATATAAATGATGATTATGATGGATGGCTGCTTAACGTCCAGTGGAATTAATATGCATATTCAGGACGAGGACATGTTAATGTGATAAGAATATTTACCCTGCTTTGTACTAGACCGACACGCTGAGCCGGATTTTTAACGTGCTAGTGAACAAGGTAACAGTCCATAGGAAGACATGTCAACTTACCTGGACACATTATTCCGACTCCGAGCAGACCAGTCCTTGTTCTTACTCCTTATTGGCGCGTGCTTAGTGGAGAAGCAGCAAATACAAATTGTAAAGTCTTTGGTTTGACCCGGTCGGGGTTCGAACCCACGACCTCCCGCACTCGAGGCGAACACGCTACCATGAGACTACCGAGGCGGTTTGAAACATATAAATGAACTAATATTAAAAACAACAACATACAACTCCAATTGAAAGGAGCAAAGAATGGCGTCCAGAATATGAACTAGCACACAGGAATTGAATCAAGTAAAAAGATAAAACTGTTCGGCTAAAGACGCCAAACATGCAATACTCTACACACAATTGTTATAAATTATATGAAGACCGTTTATTGATATAGAGCATATTTGGAATACATACAAATAACTTAATTTCAACGTCACAATGCAGTTAACACACAATTTTCTGACGACCCAATCACAATAAAAAAAAAAGACGTACTGGGAAACAATAAAATTATCAGAGTGCCCTTCAACGATATGTACTATCTTTTCTAGTGGTCCTTTTATATGTACACAGAGGTAGACACACTTGAATAAATTGTTTTACAACATAAAAACACACTTGTGACGAAGATGGATTGTCATTTACAAAAGTTGAAATAGATAACATATCACCTCTTCATTTTTGTACTTTAAAACAATAAAGATATCTGTAAACTTTTCTTTGTTATGCAGATATCAAAATAAACTTAACGACGGTAGCCAGACTATTTCAATTTAGATAAAAACTAGTAAAATTCAAATTGTATAAGAAAACAATTCTGTCACTAAAGATAAAAAAGACATATTCCGTGTAGCTACGTGTAGTCTATTTTGAACACATGCATTTTACATGCGATAGACGGTTATTCTAAATTTTTAGATTCTAGATACGATTTTTAATCTACAAATAATGAATGATACACTTTGTACCAGCATTCTGCACGTCAAGTGCAAACTTTCAGAATCGGAGAGAATTCATGTCCTTAAAAGAATCTGGCCTATTAAATTTTAATACTTTTTTTTACCATATGGTATTATAGTAAAAACAGCCGTGACATATAGATTAATTTCCCGTTGTTTCCAGCTCTGCAGCAGACATAGTTCAACGTTTATTCAAAGTCGTGCAATTTGCAATTTTTCATACTTATATAGTAAATAAACTCATCATTACCATGATTACAATTCTGTACGCCTTCAATAAAATCATCATTGATGCTCGAATTAAAAAGTTGAAAAGGCCAAAATAAAAGTATGCATTTGGCTAATAAAAAACACAATTTCTACTTACCTCTAGTTCCCAATCACCTCTGTACGAGTTGGATGACAACAAATAATGCGTTTATCATTATTCTTATTAGTTTATTAAAAATAATGGACATCAGTACTATCAGTACTATTTGCATCAAACATCAACAACGAACGCAAAGTCAGAATTAGTAAGAAACAATCATACAAATATTAACAATACAGCATGATAATAATGGTTAAGGTATGTCAACTTTGTGAAGACAAAATGCAGAATATGAGTGGTGAGATTAAGGAGTTATTAGGACTATTATGTATGTCTATAGCTGTGTTATTGTTATGCGATATGCTACAATTATACATGATATATATCGAGTAAAAACATGACTGAGATAAAAGCGTTCAAAAGTCACAATGCGACCTTCAATAATGAGAAAAAATCATACCGTATACTAGAAGTTAACTATAAAAGATACCGACATTGAAAATGTGAAACGATTTAAACGAGAAAACTAACGGCCTGATTTATAAAGCAATTTACGAAAAACAAGTATAATAAAAGCGAACCAACGACAACCTCTGAATTACAGGCTCCTGACTTGGGACATGAACATAAAGAATGTGACGGGGAATATGTTTTTGGGGCACTCAATCGTCTCCTAACCTGGGACAGTGATGTTACAGAACAACATAAGAACAAACTGTAAAAATCAGTTGCAAATGGCTAAAGTCAATAAATCGGTACAAAGGAAAAACAATAGACACAAATCATCGATATAAGAGTAATCACATGTTACTGAAAGCTTGTCTAAAGCCAATTACAACCAACGAATAAATCACGTTTTCATATACTAAATATCAACCAGTATACATCCAACGGATTTAGTTTAAAAACTCTAAAACAGTCTGAACCGTATGAATTCTTTTAAGAAAATAATGCACTATTATTACAAAATTTACTATAGAAAAGTATAAATCACCAAGCATTTAGCTATATATAGGTTATGGAATGTTTCCTGATTTTTTTAATATCATTATGAGAGAGACATGATTTGTGGGAACAAGGAGAAAAGAAACGGTAGAGGTTTTCTATATAATGAAACGTATTTACTTCACTTCATTACAACCGATGATAATTTTCTGTTAATAGGAAAAATATTACCAAAAGATACATCATATGAATTTAAAAAATTCAAGTTATTGAATTCCTTTTCTACATTACTGAAGTTGAGTAATTTCAGTAGAAATCTATTTCCGACCATTAGGGATACAAGATGATCGACATGATTTTACACCTGGACTACCTTGATATGTCATGTTTTACAATATTTTATCATATTATGCTAATGGTTATGTACTAAAATCAGATTCAGGATATATGCAAGTTCCCTGGAATCTAGGTTCAATTCAAGTCAAATCCTTCTGCTTGTTTCTTCTATCATAAACTTCCACTACTACATATAACATCATACCGACACTCAAAAATCCAAGACATATGTATAGCTTAACATATGTTATTAGGAAGTTACTCCAGGCAAAAGCAATGATAAAACCGACAGACTCCCATAAACGATAATTGGCAAAGGCGGCCTCAGTGTTGTCTGTAAATAAGTAACCATACAGTGCTGAAAACATAGGAAATATAAATTAAAAAAGGTATAAAAAATGATCTTTATGGAAGTAATGAACAATAATATGAACAAGAATTAATATCATACATGGCACTGCATACCATTCATAAGCATCTGAGACCACCTTTTTTGTGGGTTTATGATACCTTTTTTGTTTTCTATGTAATGTTTTGTAGACTGTTGGTCTGTTCTTCATTATATTTTTGGTCATGGTGTTTTCTGTTTTTCTTCGATTTATAGTTTTTTATTGTTCCCAAAGTATCCTCTGTATTTTTTCCATAGTTCATAAACTTTGTGTTTACAGACACTTGAGTTTGAATTTCTCTTACTATGCAAATTAGCAAAGTACCCCAAGTTTTGCCATATGATTCAAAGAGACCTCTGGCGGATATCGGATGTTTCTTTTATACTGTATTGTACTTTCTCTTTTTACGCTTTTGGTATCGATCGTCTGCCTCTGAAAGTGACATTCAAATATATGTTGACGTATATGACCATACTACTTTGTTGTATATTCTTGCTGCGCCGCTTTAAACAACATTGAAATTTATCATCTGATTAGATATTATTACCTTGACTTACAATAGGGTATCGCATGGTCAAATATTAGAAAGGATAAATGAGAGTGGTTGTACATTTTGTTACAAGTTCACGCGAGGTGAAAGTAAACGATTATTTTTGTTCTCTGACGATGAAGTGAGCTCCGTTTCATGTGACTTAACAGAAACTCTTTCAAAAACTAGGTACAATTAAAAATTTGTATAACATTACTGATAGATAAATGGAACAATGCTTTCCTTTGCACAGTAAATATGACATGATATTGACATTTTGAATTTTCATGACCTCAGTTTGTATCATACCGACAGAATGAGTTGGATTTTTAATCTGCTAACTCACAATGTAACACTCTGCAGAAAGACATTTCATCCTAATTCGATACACTATTCCGACTTTGAGCCGACCTGTCTTAGTCATACTTAAAGGTAGGTTCACACTGCCGATCAGATCAACTCGATGATCCCGATTGCCCAAATTTCTACGACCAACCATAACCAAATCCTTGATCGGGCATGTTTACGACTTCTATCCGACCGTACACGACTCCTTCGCGACTTCATCACGACCACGCATTGAATATCTATTCGATGAACCCAACCAATTTACGATCTCTACACGCTCTGTATCGACTAGCTAGACTTAATCAACTATATACTCGATCTCAACCAGACCAGATCGATTTGATCGTAAAGGGGTCGTTGGGATAGTCGGGAATCGGTCGAGTATGTACAATTTCAGTATAAAATTAAAACGTTTGACTTTTATTTGTTAACATTCAGTAGATCATAGAAGCTCT
Source organism: Mytilus coruscus (assembly GCA_017311375.1). Classification (NCBI taxonomy): domain Eukaryota; kingdom Metazoa; phylum Mollusca; class Bivalvia; order Mytilida; family Mytilidae; genus Mytilus; species Mytilus coruscus. The sequence continues at coordinate 38,816,329 of CM029600.1, forward strand.
GAATATAATAATACATATAAAAATATCTACATGGAGATAGGGCAGTTGCAATAATGGGAAAGGTGGTTAGAGTTCCAGAAAGACAGGTTCATAGCTGTGAGCTTGAAGAGGAGCGTAGAAAACGGACAAGAAGGCGTAGACAGCAACGGCGCTGATAAATATGGGCGAGGCAGTGGCTGACCACTGTATGTGCAGTATTAGAGACTGTTGCAGGAGCTCAACAGAGAGGACCCTAATAGTTGTAAAAACTTCCTCAGAATCGACGCTGATATGTTTGGGGAACTTTTAAACCGAATATTACACAGACTTGAAAAACAGAACACCACTTTTAGGAAAGTTGACATGTTTATAAATTGACAATTTCTTCCGAATGAAAGCGAGGTGAGATTATTATATCATTGAAGGAATGATATATAGACATTTTTCAACTTTATTTATATTTAAGAAAATTCTTCAAGCCTTGACTGAAACTGGCTGTCACCCTTCGCCATCTCGCAACTGGCGCTTCTTATGCAGAACTCATGTTTTCATTCCAAATGACTAAAACATCATTTGCTTGTTTGTTTCGGAAGTTTTGTAAGCTGTAATACATGAGCCGGAAGATGTGATGCCAGCCGTCGTCATCCTTGAACACTTGAACAGTGACAACAGATTGCCGATGACTTTCAAGACAAGTGGAACTTTCCTCATACATGTGGAGCACTGGATGGCAAGCAAGTAAGGATAAAGTGCTCAAAGGACTCACTCTGGTACACTGTACTGTCTGCAACTACAAAGAATTTGTCTTAATCATACTACTGCCCCTCGTCGACGTAGACTACAAGTTCATAAGGGTCAGTGTTCGTGCAAATGAAAGTGCGTCTGACGCCCAGCTCCTCAACCACATTGAACTAATGACTTTGATTGAGGAAAACAACCTCTGTATAACGTCACCTGACGCACTACCCGGCGATGATAAGAACACCCCATACTTCATATATGGAGATGATACATTCCCAATGAGAATCTGGATGATGAAGCCGTACTGCAGACGTAACCTAACCGACGAAGAGCGCATACGGTATTCAATTATAGATTAGTCTTTAATAACAAAAGTTATGAACTACCTTTAAGAAAATTAAGTTACTAGTAGTTATAAAATATCATAAGACTAACGTATATATTTTGCTGTTTTTCAAAACAATTTATCATCATGGTATTCTCTTTTTGGTCTCTACCGGTACTGATGAAATGCAAAAGAGACGGAATTCTATAGGTTTAATATAAAACAGAATTTCAATTGTTTTATTGTTATTAATTTGCGAAAAACAACATCAATGTTATCAATAACTTGTGATAATAGTCATTCATTTGTATTAATTTTGTATAATTACACATTGTATATTTTTACTATGCAGATTTTCCAAGGCGAATGGTGGAAAACGCATTTGGTATTGTTGCCATGCGGTTTCAGTGCCTGCTGGGCTGCTTGAATCAGTCTCCAGAGTCCATTGATTCCATCATTCTTGCATGTATTACACTGCATAATCTTCACTGAATTCGGAATCCTTCCGAATCGTACGACAGGCCATCGACCATGAGAATGAGCACAATCAACTACAACCTGGTGAATGGCGTCAGGGAAGGCAGATGGCAGATGGTGATCATACCCATGGAAGGAATGCTGTGACATCCGCTGGGGTCCATCAAATATACTATCTTAAGCACTATTTCAATTCAGCAGCAGGTTCAGTTAAATGGCAAGAGAGTATGATTTAGTTTCACCGTCAAACTGCCGATGCAGTTATTTAATTATGAAATCTTGTGTTATAAAATTGTCAAGATTGTTTTAAAATAAAGGTAAATATGCTTTGTTTTGTTTAAAGTTAAACTTTAGCTTTGGTATATGTTTTGCCTTTTTCTGCGTTTTAAAAAATGTAGTTTCTTGATAGCACGTTTATAAGGAGATTCTTGAAACAATAAAAAAAAAAAAAAAAAATAACAATAATAATAATAAGAACCGTTTGTATTTTCTTATTGATAAAATTTACTCTTTTCTTGAAAATGACACCACCAAATGAGATTTGTCACCGGATTGGTACCTATGTTAGGCAATACGACGGGTGCAACGTGTAGTGCAGGATCTGCTTACCCTTCCGGAACACCTGAGATCACCCCAGCAAGTTATGAGAGTTGGTCAGATCTGCACATCCTTTTATAGAACCTTGTAGCAGTCATGTGTACTCGTATAGAGTAGAGATCGGATATTAGTCGAGTTGGTCTTGGACCAAAAATAATAGTAGTCGTAGTGATTGGGCAGCGATCGGATATTAATCAAGCAAAGATCGAGATGATCGAGTACTGATTGAAAAAATATTTGTATTCCGACCAAACTCGATCTCTACACGATCCTGTCCCTATCAACTCGACGAATTCCCGATCTCTTCTAGAGTGATTGGCTTCTTGATCCCTACACGATTTTTTTTGACATGTCAGAGCGATGACGAGCAATGTAGACCACCCCGAACATTCTTGTCGAACGAGTCTGACCAGTCTCCCGATCGCCTAATCTGTCTTGATTGGGCTTGATCGAGTCGATCTGCTCGGCAGTTTGAACTTAGCTTTACGCGTGGATACCAAATGTAAGGTTTTTTTTTAACTTAGTGGATGATCGAACCCATAACCAACCGTACTCGAGTACTCTGCCTCGTCTTCAATGCCGTTCAATCTTACGGTGATCCCGATCGGCAACTGTACAATCTTTGTTATGTAAAGTTAGGTTCACACTGCCGATCAGATCAACTCGATCAAGCCCGATCAAGACATTTTAATTGATCGGGAGACTGGTCTGACTCAATCGACAAGAATGTTCTGGGTTGTCTACCTTGCTCGTCATCGATCTGACTTTCTACCCGAGAATTTTTGACATTTCAAAAAAATCCGAGTAAGGATCTAGAAGCCATTCACTCGAGAAGAGATCGGGAATGCGTCGAATAGCGGTCGAATTGATCGAGAAAGGATCGTCTAGAGATCGAGTTTGGTCTGAATACAAATATTTTACCGATCAGTACTCGATCATCTCAACCTTTGCTCGACTAATATCCGATCGTTTCCCGATCAAACCCACCCTGTTTGATCTGTGGTCCAGATTAACTCGACCATTGCCCGATCGCTTCCCGATCACTGCGACTACTGTTATTTTTTATCCCAGACCAACTCGACCAATGCCCGATGTCTACGCGACCAAATTCGACCACTCTTCGATCTCAACTTGGTCATACACGAGTACACATGTCTGCTACAAGATTCTATAAAAGAGTGTGCAGATATGATTAACTCTCATAACTTTGCTTCCGCAAAAATATATTGTCACCGTTTTTAAACTGTACAAAAGATTAACTCCGCAAAAATTCCTCCATGTAGGTTAAATTTTAAAAGAGAGGCAAAAGATACCAAAGGAACAATCAAACTAAACGGTCGAAAACAAACTGATACAGCCATGGCGAAAAACAAAAAACGACGACAAGACAAACAGCAGTCCAGATAACACAACACAGAAAACGAAAGACTTAGCGACGCGAAACCCAACAAAATACTGGGATGATCTCAGGTGTTCCGGAGGGTAAGTAGATCCTCCATTTTCGCCCCGATGGATTTTTCAAATATGAAAGTTATTGTGCAATATAATACATTTTTAGACAGCTGATGACTAATTTAGCCTTCAAAGTGGGTGTATAAGAACATCAATATTATTTGTTACATGTTTTATTGGTTATTTTGTTTGACTGTTCGTATTTTCATAGCCAGACCGGCCATAGGTCCATAAATTTTTGTAATTTTTACAAACACTTTTTTTCACACGAACTTTTTGACGCAAATTTACAAAAAAATGAGACGAAAGACATATACGATTTTTATTTGATCTCTTGATAGATATATGTAAACAGTTTCAGAAAAGGTATCACTCCAAGGGATTCTACTCTTGGCCAAATTTTTGGGAAATATTTGACATCTTTACCCCCTTTTTACAATATTTTATAGCAAAAACAGTAAGCTTAATTTGTAAGAAAGCATTAAAATCTCCGATTACATATCAGCGTCCACTCTGAGGAAGTTTTTATAACCATTGGGGTCCTCTCTGTTGAACTCCTGCAACAGTCTCTCATAATGCCTACACAGTGGTCGCCGTATCAGCCACTGCCTCGTCTAGATTTCTCGGCGCCCGTTGCTGTCTACGCCTTCTTGTTCGTCTTCTACCTTCTCTTCTAAGTTCAAGCTCCGTCACAGCTATTAACCTCTCTCTCTGGAGCTCTAACCACCTTAACCACAAATCCAATTTCTTTATTTTCATGCAGATATTTTAAATGTACGATTTTACTCAGACCATCTGTGAACTACTGAATCTAACAAAATAAATGGAGAATGTGTCCATGGGACACAGATAATGCCCCCGCTTGCATATAACGTTATAAAGGGCATAACTCAAGAACGGTAAAAGTGACGCCACCCAAATTCGCACTTGATCTGTGTTTTATGGTAATAAGCGTTGTGTATACGTTTCATAACATTTGGTTGAGGTAAAATAAAGTAAGAGAACGGAAACTGATTTTGGGACGCACGTACGTACATACGGACGGACGAACGGACGGACAAGTGTAACACTGAATGCCCTCTCCGCTGAGGCGGGGCATAAAAAAATCAGACCTTTTTATACTGAAATTGTACATACTTAACCAATTCCCGACTATCTCTACGACCCCTATACAATCAGGTCGACCTGGTCTGGTCGAGATCGGGCCGAGATCGAGTATATAGTTGATTTGATCTAGCTAGTCGAGTAAAGATCGTGTAGAAATCGTGAATTGGTCGGAATGATCGAATATGTATTCAATTAGTGGTTAGGTTGGACTCGTGATGGATTCATTAAAGAGTCGTGAATGGTCGAGTTAAAGTGGTGTACAGTCGGATAGCGATCGGGTAGAAGTCGTAAACAGGTCCGATCAAGAATTTGGTTACGCTTGGTCTTGGAAATTTGGGCAATCGGGATCATCGAGTTGATCTAATCGGCAGTGTGAACCTAGCTTAATAAACTTTTCTCAGAATTTTATTTGCGATGTTATTGTCCGAAGACTTTTTTGCTGCTGTTAACTCAGTATACCGTGTTTAATACCATTTATTACAATAATAAGGTAACGAATAGTGGTTATAAACTTGAGTCTTGCAGACGAAAGTAGAAATATACATCTGCAGATTTATTTATTTACATACCATTAATTTGTGTCTGTATTACAGCATCACCAATTCCCCATAAACCAGCTACTATATAAAATATGTATTGTGGGTTTTGCTGCGGTTGCCACAAGAGTAAAGCAATCTGTGTACCGCCATGAACAAAGAAAGCTGGAATGATTATAACACATCGTTATATTATTAAAGATCACAGTTCAATCGAGCTCTAACATTAGGCCATCCTTAAAAAAATCATTGTTTGATGTTACCTATCCATGCCTTGTAGGGTTGGATAGATAGGTAGCGATCTTTCATGTACAACAAAAGTTACATGTTTTAGACAAGAATACGACGTTAGAGCAGGAAAACATCTGTTAAAAAAAATTTGAACCGATCTGTGTCATGAAATGTTTTCGGAAGGCTGCTTTTTAGTGGGTAGGTAGGCAACATCAAACAATCTAAATTCTATTTTTGGCCTTAAAGTGGCAGATACCCGACAACTAATTTGTCACGTATGTAATAACTTCTCTCTTACTGGCAAGTCAAGAATAATCTAGAAACCTAACCATATGAGGATGGAAACTGTTTGGTCAGAAGCTCAACATGACGTTTATTTCTTATGACTTTCATATACCATAACAATACATGTCAAAAGAACGAAATTTAAATTCTTTATCAAAATTTAACTACAAGACCATATAGACTTCACACATTTTCACAATCCTATGAACATTTTCTGTTAATTTTCAAAGCATTATATCGCTCCAGTTTAACTACTACTTCTTCAACTGATTCATTTCCATTTTCATGTAGTGTATGATCAATAATGCATTTCATTGTAGATACAACTTCGGCAAAATTTATTTTTGATGTTACAATCTCTTCTTGTTCTTGCTTTAATCAGAAATATGGCATATCTTTTGACCGAAGCCTGAATGAATATACAAATTCTATATATAGTGAAATAAACCGTTATTTGTCATTTGAACTGCAATTAATTTTGTCGTGGCATTGTCAGTTGGATTTTTCGACCTTTGGTATCTTTCGCCTCTCTTTTAAAGATTTGAATGTAACACTGTCTGTAAATCAAATAGAGAGGAATTTATTTTCCCCTATTTCTCTACAAATAGCACGGTTTGAAGAACAGCTTTGACATTGTCATCGAACAACTTGATGAATTTACCTTTTGGCTTACTTTTATAGTGATTGTCATTGGCTATCACACAAAATGGTCTTACTTTGGTTATTAAAGCTGGATCCCATTTATTGTCACTTTTACCTGTTATGTCTGTTTGGGATGGTCACCCAATTTGGTCAGTATAACGGAACTATTAACAACTGTCATACAAGTGGGAGGTTTAGCTAGCTATAAAACCAGGTTTAACCCGCCATTTCTTCGGAAAATGCTTTTACACAGTCAGGAATATGCATGGCGGTTGTTTTTCACTTGTTCCGCTGATTGATAGTGTTTGATTTTGTCAGATTGTAAGGACTTACCCTTTTTGAATTTACCTTGGAGTTCGGTATTTTTGTTATACTCTTTTTGCAACTATCATTATAAGTTTTGTAATAATTAAAGCTACATATAAACAAGACCAAATCTTACCTAACGCAAAAAATGGTATATGCCCAATATACTCTACTAGTCTACCAAAACTGAACGAGCAAATGGCATCCACCACACCATAACATATCATGACATATCCTACGTTCCAAATACCAATGGTACAGCCTACATAAGACTTTAAAAGACAAGGAATAATGTAAACGATAACGAAGAAACGATTATTTTTTTTTGTGAGTTGTCTTTCCTTTTGTTGCTATGTTTAATATGGCGTATTTTTGCAATGACATTTTATTACATCAGTTGTATTGGCAGAGGAAAGTAGAGTTTTCAATGTAAACAGTCGATAGATTTATATTTTCACTCTCAACTTTTTAACATTCCGGTAGACAATATTGCATAAAATACCCCTTGACATTTTTTTCAAATAGCCAGGACCGATGAAGCTGTCTAAATTGCAAATTGGACATGTACATAGGGAAATCAGAATTTAAGGTGTAATCGATAGTAAATTTGAAATTTGCATTTGATACAAAAGACCTTATCATAATGAAATAGCTTTTCCAAAAGGTACGGTGTTGGTTGACATACTTTTGTTCAGTAGGTGGATACGTTAAGTCTTGAGCTTTTAATAAGTAACTGTAACCTTTGATTTAAGAATTGAATGCTTCTTTCTAGAAATTTATTAGGGTGTAAAAAGCGTTGACCGAAGCACATTTTGTACGAAGCGCGGATCGGCCGGAAGCGCTTTATATTAAAAAAGTTGCGCACGATCAACGCTTTTAAAACCCTATAAAAAGAAGCATTCAATTCTTAGAATTACATTTTCCTACTACAACCATGAAATTAAGAGTTATATCAAGTTTTAATGCATTATATTACGGATAACACGTGTAGTCATAGCTGTTGTATCTTATACGAAAATAAGATCTATAACAGTGGAGTGCCTCGTAATTGTTGTCAGCCAATAACAATTTCGGATTCCAATGCAACATACATGTAATGTAATTATTGGTAATTGTTGTAAGTTTTGTTATACTTGTACTTGTGTTGTTGTTTTTATTTTATACCAGCATTACAATATATCGTTTTTTCTGAACTGCTTTTTTATGATAATTATTTCTAAATAGCTGTCGTGATCAACTGATCAGGAACAAAGGTAGACGATTGAGATGCAAGGGAAACTGGGTATTCTGTAGCGTTTGGGGTACGCATTTTTAATCCTGGTATCTATGATGAATTGCTTATTGACAATACATAGACACTAAATCTTTGTCTTTTGTTTTTCAAGATCCATTACCCAACATGCTTTTTGCAGATTTCTGATTATCTCTGTTAAATTTATTCATGACTTTAACATCTATTCTAGACACAGAGCGATTTAAAGCTTGTTATACTAGAAAGGAGCGTATAATTATTGTAAAATTTCCATCAATGAATGCTTGCTCTACACCACTGTTCATTGTCAATAACACTAACAACTTCTTACCTTAGTAAAATCTCCAGCAATGAATGCTTGCTCTACACCACTGTACATCGTCAAAATCACTAACAACTTTTGGGTTGGGGATTTCCAGAAATGTTTAAAAGTTTCAATCAGCAAATGAAAAGAAAATTTGCCTTTTTCTTTTTCATTTTCGTTATGAACTGGTATGTTTTGAAGAAAGAAAACAATAATAAGAAATCCGATCGTGGCACTAGCCAAATAAATTCCACATACAGTATACACCTGAAAGAGAAAAAATAATACTGTTGCGTAAATTTTGTTTTATATGATAGGGTTAAAGGATTTCCATTGTATCAATTATAATTATTATCAATATGGACGTATTTCTTTATTTAAGTGAAAAATGCGTTCAATGTTTAAACATGCTATCCTTGAAGATAAATACTTTTACTTTGACAGTGACCATCCAGCTAACACTTTAGGTCCGAGATAATCCATTTGACCTTGTCCGATTTCATTTGACATACAAACGTCACGTGATAACGTCAGAAATCTATGCAGTGTTGAGATCAGTACAATATCCTCTATATGAAAATATCAACTATCACCTTACGGCAGGTTTTGATCAGGTGAGAAAGTCAAATTGGAACAGCGTGGTCGTCTTTTTTTAAATGGAAATCATAACATTTGCTTGATTCGCCTGTGTAAAAATCAAGGCATGTGCATAGAAAAATACACGTAATACGACATTTTCAATCTCCATATTGAAACAATAATTATCTCGGACCTCTACTATTACACCCTTTCCAAAAAAGAGGAGTAAACTAGTTAAACGAAAGCATAGATATATTAGTCTCTAATTTTACATTTTGTGTTTTAACTATACCAGAGATATGGGATCTACATGTAGTTAAGTTGTGTATACTTTAACAAAGTCAATGAGGCATGAATTGTAGGTCAAAGTTTCTTCATTTTGTTATGGTTATTGAGATGCTCGCTAATGTGCTACAATTTTACAATTCAGAAGATATTGTATATCATTGTGCTCATATGTAAACTGTAAAACAGTCAGTGAAGCATTGTATGTGGGTCATTGCAACCTAATTTACCTGACTGATAACTTATATACTTAGGCCACATTGTGAGCAAGTTTACATAATCATAGTAAGTTGCATAGAAAATAACTGTGAAAGGGTTTTTCACGACGATGTACATGTTTCATCAGTTGTCTTAAGTAAAATGTAATCTTATTTTATAAAAAATTTGGTTCGTGTTGCTCAATCTTTAGTTTTTATGATGTGTTTTATGTACTGTTGTTTGTCTTTTCGTTGTTTTTCGTTTTTCGTTTTTGCCATGACATTGTCAGTTTGTTTTCGATTGATGAGTTTGAATATCATTTTGGTATCTTTGGTCGCCCTTTGAACAAACCTCATAAATTTTATAGTGCACATGGTCTTTTCAATTCTGAAAATTTCATACACGTAGAAGACGAAAACAAAAATAATCAATTGACAAATTATTGGAATCATATATATGTTACATTACCATCAATTCGATTGACCCACAATTTTATTTTTGTCTGCTAAGAATATGCACCAGGGACATCGATGACAAAAGTCATTACCTTTGTAATATCAGGTCTATCGAGATTGGTATTGTTAACTCTCTTCCTGGGTCATAGTTTGCTCCACATTGTGCAAGTTCATCTGGTGTAACGGTGAAGTTTTTTGCGTCATCCGGTCGTTGGCTAAATACTTCAGATGATATCAGGTTTCCCCAAATTTGACCTGGAACAAGGATGATGGTTAGTTACATTGTGTAAACTTATTTATCATATGTTAAAGTAATCCTGTTTAATTTGATCATATCTTAATCATGTTTAATTTCATCATGATGTCTTAATCATGTTTAATTTGATCATATTATGTCAACCCTGTTTGATTTGCCGATCTGATACTGATAAGTCAAGCCTTTTCTAATTGATTCTTGTAGTTTGTTCTTATGTTGTGCTGTTACACCACTGTCCCAGGTTAGGGGAGGATCGAGCGCTCACACACATGTTTAATTTCCCGTCGCATTCGAATTACTTAGTATATATATATGTGTGTGTGACCCAAGTCAGCCTGTAATTCAGTGGTTGCCGTTGCCTGATTTCTGTCCTATTTGTTTTATGTTTATTGTTGTGTGATAAATCTGGCCGTTTGTTTCTTTCGTTCAAATTGTTTCAGACTTAACATGCATCTTAAAGCTGACTGCCCGGTTACCCGTATGGATTTTGCTAATTGTTGTAGGCCGTACTGTGACTCTATTTAATTTGTTTAAACCCGCTTCATTTGATCTATGTTGAGAAATTGTCTTACGTCTTTTTTTGACAAAGCAACATCATAGTTTCCAAAAACTATCTAATACTGAAAGGTTTGGTAAAAATATCAACATCGGTTAATATCGGGATGTGGGTGAAAATCGTTTATGGTAACACTGTTGCTCATACCAGGAACATATATATTGACACTAATATTTTGATTTTTCCGAGAAAAAAAAATGTTAGTTATGTTACTTATCACACTTTGCCTTTCTTTAAAAAAAAATAGAATAACACTTAATTGATTCAAGAATTAAATTATTGTATCAGATCTTAAGATAACAAGTATACTACAAACAATGAACATGCAGTGTTTCGATTTTAGCTTAGTTTAAAGAAAGTATTCGTTGAAATTTTTAAGTGTAGATATAGGCTATTTTTTATGGTTCCCTTCTAATTATACGATTACTTAGTATCCCTTGAACTACTCTAAAATGATCTATTGAGGTCTATTTGGCTTTCGTCCTCCGTGACTTTTGAATTGTTTGGCTTCCACTCGCTTGTGTCTACATATTTTAAATTACAAAAGTGCATTCCGTCTGCATAAAACACAACTAAACTCTAGTTATGAAAGATATTGTTGAAAATGAAATGAGGACCGCATATGTGTCTTCTTTAGATGTCCTTTGTTTTGATATTTTCTCGTATATGTTTATTTTTTAATCATGTATCGTGGGAGGAGGAGGGGTGTCACTGATGTTTGTCTAAAGTCTTTTTCTTATTATATCTTACTTACTTGTCTGAAAACCATAAAGAAGAAACCAAAAAATCTGTTAATGACGTCATCTTCTGTTGCTCCAGTCAATTTTGCATACCATACGGCTGTCTTGGTCAGATAAGTACACTTAGCTGACCACAAAGGTGCAGCGCCGAGACCAATGATAATAGATGCTGGAACAATAAGACCCCACACGGCATGGAAATTGGCTGCCATATACAGAATGTAGCAAATCATAGAGGCAGCAATGGTCCATTTACAACCAAGGTGATTAATGACAAACGAAGGCACAAACATACATGATATAACAAGAGCTCCATAGATGATGGACAATCCTCCTGTGCCGATCCCTTCGTCCTTGTTAAGAGTACTTTGAAGATTTGTCAACGACTGAAAGGATGTAAAAAGAAAGACAAATCCAATGCTGACGACAAATACATTCCGAAGGATCTGAAATTTTGTCAACGGAATGTCTTCATTTGTTGTCTGTTTGTCTACTTCTTTCTTTGTGTCAGTTCCCATTGTATCCTTACCAATTCTAAAAAATGAGATTAAAAAATAGTTATCAAATATCGTTTCAATATCACATTTTATTCTTCAGATAATAGGTACAGCAATATACGATCGATCGGAATTTAACGAAACATCAGGTACGTCATCTTGTTATCGAAAATTATATATACGTAAAATGAAACGTTTATAATCCAAGAAATAAAGTAGCCAGTCAAAGTATAAATAATCGGCAATGGACATTTGAGCGATAAAAAAGGACGTTTGAGCGCCAAAGTATAGGACATTTGAGCGCCGATATTTTAGGACATTTGAGCGAAAATAAATGATAAGTATAGGACATTTGAGCGAAAAAAAATTAAGAATGATGAAGGAGTATCTCTTCCGTTCGTTTGTTCATCATTAACCTGTAAAAAATGTTCAAATCTATTTGTCTCAATATTCATCTTCGTTAACGATTCGTGCGTTTTCTCTCTAGATTTTGGAAGTGCAGGGTGAGATTTAAGTCTCTTTCTATTTATAGCCTTTGAAACGCTGCTAATGTCTTCAGATTTTAGGTTTGCCTCATCCATGTCCTGTAACTCGGTACGGATAAATTTCGAATGACGTTGAGCTATATCATCATCGGCTTTACGTTTACCTTTTAGCTTTTTGTCCACTTTATATCGGAAACTGTCACAAACAATGCTGTTTTTTTCCTTTATTAGTCTCAGTCAACATTATATCCATTTTAACATGTACATGTATTAGTACTAAGATCTCAAGTGCCAAGGGACATTTTTCACTTTACAAATATAAAAATTTAGAACAAAGAAAATTTGCATAGCCAATGAATTATAGTAGAATTGATTGGTAAGAAGAGATCAACTCAGGACTACACTACCATTAACTAGCCAGAACCGTTCGAATAACTCGGGTGTAAAATCAAACAAATTATATTTATATTAAAAAGTTACTTTTTTCTTAATTCATATAAAAGTATCACAGGAAATTTTGCTCAAACGTCCTATTTGAAAATCCAGGTAAGGTTAAAACTCCGGCGCTTAAATGTCCTATGATGTCGGCGCTCAAATGACCCTATGTGTATTTTTTAGTTGCGCTCAAATGTCCTATGCTCAAATGTATAGAATGGGCGTATATATCGTTAAAATGTTCAGTTATTAACCTTTAAATACTAGTCTTCGTTACCGAGCCAGTACTTCGTTTTACAGTTCGGAAATAGAATATGATTTTTTTCGATGAAATTCCATATTTAAATTAAAATCTTTAATCATTACAATGTTATACTACCATTCCTCATACCCAATCTTAATATCGACCACACCTTCTCATTAAACAGTGTTTCTACAGAAATTTGAATCGTATATGCAATTTGATTGTTTTATATTATGGAAAATCTTTTTTTTTTGTGAAGATACCACTCGGCTTCCATATACAAATACACCAAAGACGATATCAACAAAATGCTGGATTTTTTAAATGACAACATATCTGTCGAGTTTGGTGGATTGATATTTCAACAAACAGTCGGTATTCCAATGTGAACTAATTGTGCATCCTTACTGACCAACCTGTCTTTTTTTATATATTCATATGAAACAGTGAATTCTTTTTGACAAAAAGATAAAATAAAAACCATTTTGCCAATACTTTAATTTCACCTTCAGATATATTGATGATGTCATGTCACTCAATAACCCACATTTCAGAGAGTGTTTTCATCTCACAAAGCCCAGTGAACTTGACATTAACGGGATACTATCGAAACCACAAGGTCTGTTTCATATCTAGACTAAATCTCCCTTTTGAAATTGACATGGAAGAACGGCTTCAAACTAAGATCTTTGACAAGCGTAATGATTGATATTTTTCATTGTGCAATCTCCTTTTTACTCGGTTTAAAAACTTGTTTCGTAAAATAAATGTTAAATGAAATTATATAGAATTTTTGTTATTAAGACAAAGTTATCAAGGATATATTACATCTCCTACATTATTTGCTATTTTAATGTCTGATCTTGTCTCAATGATAAAAGAAAAAATCTCGGTATTAATGTAGCGACAGAACTTACACGTCACTCTTCGCAGACGATATTATTTAACTTGGGAAAACCGAGGAAGAATTACAAACCCTGTTGAATGTTGTCAGTGAATTTGTTTCAAAATGGAACCTAAGGTTTAATGCCAAAAAATCGAAAGTGCTAGTAGTAGGAAAAAGACTTAACGCAAATAATAACTGGTTTATAGGGGATGTTTTAATTGATGAAGTAAACGAATATAAATACTAGGGAGTTTATTTCTAAAGAACGTTAAAAATTTAATCATCATATCGAGAAATACCTGAAGGAAAACTTTGAAAAGAAAAATAACTGTTTTATTCGCGTCCACGGTGAACACGGTGATTTTATTCAGTTTAGTTTTGGCCGTGCTTTGAGGATTTTGGTTATACGTCCATCCATCACTCATGCTTGTGGCGTATGGTACCCCACGAAATGCTAGACAGCTGGCAGTACAAAGTCGCAAAAGTTTTTATTAACTCTAAAATGAACTTTCCAAAATGCTTTGTTTTATCGCAGTTAGGATGGGAATATTTAACAAATTATATGGACCGTCAAAGGATCACATATTTTGCTAGATTAGATTAGATTCTTTACCTGGTACAAGATAGTGCAAAATGATTCATAACGAACTTAAATTATCAAAAAATTAATATTTTAATCCTATTAACGGCATATTCTAGTCAACGGCATAATCTAGTCCACGGGACTAGACCATTATATACATGTAAATGTTAATATAAAAACGTTTAATAAGTTTGTTTGTATAGAAGCTTGTAATAATGATGATTACCGTTCATTATACGTTACACAAGCACGACAATCCTATTTAACAAAAGTAGATGATTTTGGGACCATTCGTCTTAAGTTTCTGGCTAGAACAAACTGTCTTCCATTGAATGTTGTGTTATTCCGCTTGAAATTGAAAGATAGTGATACATGTCAAACATGTTGTATTGAAGAATCTGTTTTGCATGTATTGTTGGAATGCCAGGCATATAATGACATTCGAGAACTTTTCTTTTCTGATTTGCACGATTTCCTTCTCAATGCAAGAACCGACGAGTGTTTCTCAGAGTTGCCTCGTTTTAGTAAAGTTCAACTAATCATCGCCGACGTAGTCTTTTTGTTCGGTGACGATATCGGGAAAAAGGTTGATGAAACGGGCAAAAAATATCTGACCTCAGTCATTAAAGCTCGCAATGAGTTGTTGCATGTTAATGTCTAAATTAATTTATATGTATGAAAGTTTGAAAGTATGTCAAATTTATGTGAATGTGTATTTTAAGAAAAAGTCTAAATATATGTGTAATCTTTTAATAATATTCAAGATATTGCACTGCACTTTTACTGTTTCCTTTATTCATTTTTATAAATGTTTATTATCAAAGGTTGGATTTTAAAAGAAATACTTTTTACGACATTTTAAAGTTTTATAATGATGTGATTTTTTGCGTTCACTGTATATAATGTATAGTTTGTATGACGCAAACAATAAAACCATCTGGTGTTTGCCCCCGATGTAAAGGGGTAGTTTCTCAGTATATATATAAAACTGCGTAGATTATGTATTAATCACACTGATTAAAATCAGATGTCTCACTCTGATTCATTGGGGTGGATTGTGGAGACCAAGGACGTATATATTAGATACTATTAGTAATATAAATCCTTGTCGAGGCGTGTAAAACGTTTTGAATCCTACTTCAGTGATTTTATCTCGAAATTTCAAAGACAGTGAGTGCTTTCAAGAGCTTTAAATCTTTAATTAGATATTGAATACACAATCTACTAGACCCCCATTTTTTTCACCAAAACGGGGAAAGAGAAAAGGTCTCTTGTAACATAAGAGAATGATAATACGTATTTTCTTCTGACATATATAATTTGAAAAGACAAAGCCATTGTAAGAAAAACAAAAAGTACTTCTTAAAAAATTAGAACATATGACAATCATATAACAATGTCATAATACATTATTGACCTGAACATGCATGAAACATTTGCCACTGGACATAAAGCAACCCGAATAATCAGTCATAAGAACATAAACATAATCATACCAGAGTTAAAAACACCAATCATCTATTCTGAATAAACAAATACCTATTCAAAGATAAGGTAATCTTATGTATGACGTATTGTTGTAATTGTATGCCGTAGGTTTCTCTGATTGGTTCTTTTGTTTGATTTTTTTTAATGACAAATTATACATCATTTTTGTCATTTTGACTTTAAAATAAGTAAATATCCTTGTACTGGTTTAATTAAAGTTAAATTTTGAATCGCAATCAAGTATTATATTGACTAATTAACCTTATCATAAGATGTAACAAAATACGATTTAATTTATCTGTATGATTGTAAGGTAAAGGTGAAGATTGGATATTTTATATTGTTGTTTTTACTAAATTATGCGCTTTTTTTTACCCTTGTTAATAACTTTAGCGTCTGATTGCTTAATTTTTACAGATAGAACCCTCTAGCCCCTCCAACATTAAAAAAAAATAAGATTTGCGCCTGCATCTACCATACCTGCCAACTGTCACTATTTGCGGGGGATTTCCCCCATGAAAGCTCCCAAATGGAAATTTTGAAAGAGAAATTTTGTCCACAATTTTAAATAAAGCAATTAATTTTACAAAGGCTATGGGATTGTTAAAGTATGAAGAAGCCAAAACACAACAGTAAAATACATTTGAAGGCCCCCTTGAAGGTTTTGTAGGACTATAAGAGCCATCTTGCACGTAAAAACCGCCACCCCCCCTGGATATTTTGAAATGTTGGCAGGTTTGATCCACTTATAACCGTAGTTTTTAATATGGTAAGGATGACTTAATCCTAAACATTAAAACATACAACCGTATTTGACGACATAAAAAACCCTGAATTTTATAGCCGATGAAAAAAGTTAAAATGTCATATGATCCTTCAAATTTAACAAAAAAAATGAACATGTTTATAAACTTTTAAAAATAGTGTTTATTATAAAACACATGTACATAGATTTTCTTTATAAAGAACATTCTTTATCTTATCCAAATCTTCCGAAATGTACTACTATTGAATGATTGTCTTCCCGTACTATAATTTGCTGACAGCTTTCCAATATGCAGTGACCTTGACTATGACACCTCTCGTTAGAAATTTGGCAATCGCACAGCACAAGTTGAAGGGGTATCCCGTGTTTGAAGAAAAATTAACAAACTAAACGTGAAAGGAAGATATTTTTAACCGATACCGAAAGAAAATAACTAAATACACAAAATCATTTCAAAACTGGTATGACAAATGGGAACGCACGAAGGTAACAAATAAACATCGCTCTATCATCTAACTTATAAAAACGTGCACTATGATTATGTTTTGATTGTTTATCAAGGTCATGATCGGTAATAAAACCAAAAAGTTAATTAGCAGTGCAAGTTTTCGATCAACAATCACGGATTGAAATATTTTTTGTCGATTATGCGTTATGAATTCGTAATAAATGCAAAAATACGTGCACATTATACTTAGTTTAGTATACTGTATATGCATGCATTCATTATAATTTTTATTGACTATGTATTTGCATTCAGGTATTACAGATCAAATTTATTCGTTCATTGTGTGTTAATTTTCGTTTTTTGATTGAGTTAAGCCTTCCAATTGATATTTTATAGTGTGTCTTTCTATGTTGTGGTGTTATACTATTGTTTCAGAAAAGGGAGAAGGTTTGGTACCATTAAAACGTTTAATCCCGCTGCAAATGTTTGCACCTGTCCTAAGTCAGGAATCTGATGTACAGTAGTTGTCGACTGTTTATGTAGTTCATACGTGTTTCTCGTTTCTCGTTTTTATATAGAATAGACCGTTGGTTTTCCCGTTTGAATGGTTTTACACTAGTAATGTTTGGGGCCCTTTATAGCTTGCTGTTCGGTGTGAGCCAATGCTCCGTGTTGAAGGCCGTACCTTGACCTATAATGGTTTACTTTTATAAATTGTTACTTGGATGGAGAGTTGTCTCATTGGCACTCATACCATATCTTCCTTTATCTATTGGTTCAATAATTTCCTAAATATACAACAATTTCACTAAAAACTAGTTTTAATTTACGTTTTTTGATTGAGTTAAGCCTTCCAATTGATATTTTATCGTGTGTTTTTCTATGTTGTGATGTTATACTATTGTTTCAGAAAAAGGGAGAAGGTTTGGTACCATTAAAACGTTTAATCCCGCTGCAAATGTTTGCACCTGTCCTAAGTCAGGAATCTGATGTACAGTAGTTGTCGTTTGTTTATGTAACTTATACGTGGTTCTCGTTTCTCGTTTTTTATATAGACTAGACCGTTGGTTTTCCCGTTTGAATGGTTTTACACTAGTAATTTTGGGGCCCTTTATAGCTTGTTGTTCGGTGTGAGCCAAGGCTCCGTGTTGAAGGCCGTACATTGACCTATAATGGTTTACTTTTATAAATTGTTATTTGGATGGAGAGTTGTATCATTGGCACTCACACCACATCTTCCTATATCTATCATATGACTTTAAAGGGGCATTAGCTACGAGATATATATAAAAAAAAATTTAAATAAGATTTTTTTGTTCTATCATTAATGAAAGTGTAATATTGAAATAATAATTCGCTTTTAGCAGCCAGTTTGGTTAAATTTTGTCAAAATAAGATAAGAAACATCGCTGATGAATTATTCACTTGCAAGTGAATAATTCGACCTCATTGAATCCGTATTCATGTGACCTTCAATTTAACCCCTTAGCTAGAGATAGGTTACGCATGAATAAGGCGTGTTCAGTTATTAAAAGGAAAAGAATGTCAACATTGAAAGTGAAACAAGGGTAAACCATTTGATTGACTGATTTGATCCACAAAAACTCATTCTTATACAAGTAAAAACGATGATTAACATATATTTTAACCTATAATATGAAATCAAACAGACCTAGAGACGAGTTCGCTATCTATTTATATCTATATTTATGTTTATATCGGGTTATATGACCGTCGGCAGTCTTCCGGAGTCACATCGATGGTTAATTAGATGGCGTCTAGACTAAAATACACACGAAATGCTGATACATATTATCGAGCCAATGCATTGTAAATTGTTTATTTTAGACTTTTAATAGAATTGGAGTCAAATCAGTGAACATGAATTTGACAGCTAATGCCCCTTTAATAAAAGGTCTTTCAGTTGAAATAGCAATATCATATTTTCATCAAGGTACATTTTGTATACAGGACAAAGAACTGAGCCTAAAACACGGCACCTTGCATGGTGTTTTGATAATATTATGCCAATGAATTCCAAATTACTCATTTCAGTTTATATAAATCACTATTAACCCTAAAATATACCTTTTGCCACTATAAATGATTTTTTACACAATTTGACTATCAATACGGAGTGATTTAAACGTTTCTATCCAAAAGTGGGTGCAATATTATTCGGACTTGACGTTAATATTCTGAGCGAACGTGCTGCGTATTTGCAGGGGCGGATCCAGCCATTTTTAAAAGTGGGGGTGCCAACCCAGAATAAAAGGGGAGGGGTCCAACGATATGTCCCCGATCAAAAGCATTGATCGTAAAAAAGGGGGGTTCCAACCCCGGAACAACCCCCACCCCTTGGATCCGCCACTGAAAAATGATCGATTATATATTAATTAGTCAAGTACCATGGCCATTTTCGTTTTGCTAAGTACAAAATCAACACATTTTTTCCTGTTGCCTTTTGTAAAAGAGACAGTCATGTTTGCAGTTTAAACATTGTGGTTACAATTTAGCTTTTAAGCTGTTCAGTAATAAGCAGTTTAAAGACAAGGACTCTTTGGTAACAGAATCAGTCATAAACAAACATAATTTTATGCACGGTTTTCTTTTAGGGACGCATCGAAATTCAGCAATTTTTTTTTTAACTGACTTGATACCAATTTTCAATTAGCAGGCACACATATGATCCTCATGCCACTGCCAAGTTCACAGCTGCCACAAAGAATTTTCAGATATGAACTTCAGTTTAACTATTGTAACGGAAAATAAAATTAGTGGCCCGTAAAGTTTTTGTTTGCTATAATTCAATTGAAACTTTTCATATACAATAACAAATGTAGACAAATAAAGAAGTGCATTGTGCAAACAATAATGCCTTCTCATCCTTAAAAATCACCTTATATCCACATTTCATATATCGTAAATCATAACAGTCGATATTTGTCCTAGATAAGGTAGATAAGTGTTGTATTACATGTAATTTACCTTAACTTCCGGGTCTGATTTAAAATTCTGTAAATTAAGTTTACTTATTAATTGTATCACCTCAGACTTTATTCATTACGTATATTACTAAATTTCTAATATGATCAGTACTGGTTGTCTAAAGTCATATTTATTTATCATTAAGGGAACGACCATTTAACTTCAAAAGGGGGAAGGGGGAAAGGGGGATATCGTTTTTTCCTAAAAAAATATTCTGATCCCAAATTTGATGAAAAAAAATTAAATATTGTGGTCAAGCAGATGACAAAAAAATATTCTGAATCCAGATTTTCCCCATACCTTATAGTATTAAATTTGAAAAAAATAATTTGATTGATAGCGTCGAAAAACTAACAAAAAAATTCTGACTCAGAAAAAAACCATACCCCCCTTGAAGTTAAATGGTTATTCCCTAAGGAAAGCTGGTGTTGATATCAGATTGTTGATCAATTCAGAAATCAATTCACAAATTTTCTAGATTTTTTATTGTAATATTGTATAGACACTCGTCTTCATTTGTACAAGACTGTACGTTATTTCTTTAGATGTCTCTTGGTTTTTATGTTGATGGATTGCTGTCACATTGAAGTTAACCCTACACCTCAATTTTAGTTATAGTTATAACCAAATGCGTTAATTATGTCAGCAAACAGAAAGAGAGCTAGATCTATATAATAATTCGGACGAAATCAATAGATTTGTTAAAATCCAAATGTCATATTTGGTAGCTGAATTTGTATCGCATATCTTTCTTATTGTTATACTAACTCTGATAGAATAACTAAAAAGGTACCCATTACATATGTATGTCTCTATGGTAAATATGTATAATCAAATAAATACAGTGGAATCTATACAATTTATGACCACAACAGCCATTCGAATGTAACTATCTTACCATTCACTTATATACAAGTTTATAGAAATGAAACAAGGCTGATATGCAAAAAAATACTTAAGTTAAGATTTGTTCCAAACGGACGTGATTATTCTACACAATCTAATTAAAATATAGAACTCAGATTTCGTTATACTACATACTTATAACGAAATCCGAGTTCTATATTTTAATTAGATTGTTTTCTAAATAGGCTACGATAAATTAGTACTACGATTGGATATCTTAACTTAAGTGGTTTTATGCATATCAGCCCATACTTGTAACACGACGACAATCCAACACGAGACTACAAGCTCTTTGCTCGGCACATAATGGCCAAATATGTTACAGGGTTAAACAATTATGTTTATTAACGCTGGATCGTCCCCTTACCTTCACTGTGGTGATACAGCATAACTTGATAAAGTAACAAACTGTAAAAACCCTAATTCAGTGATTTTACTATTTGTATGTTTTTTATTATGATAGATTGACTTAAAGTCCAGGAGCAAATATTTGATCTACACCAGAAAAATTTAGTGATATTTAACGTGAGGATCCCAAATTGCACTTATTTTGACAGGTTTTTCACATACGTTTATTTATTATCCAGACAAAAGTTTCCATTCTGTGTTTATCTTGTAGATGTATCCTTATTTACTATATAGTTCCACCAATTTAATTTCAAATTCATACTGATCATAGTAAAATGGGTTTGAACCGACCTCCAAACGATCCATGATTCTGTAATGAGGAGTACCCAAATTGCATCCATGCTTAAAAGTTTACGTCCGTCAAATCGAAAAACTGATGTTTAATTTTATTTCTCCAAATATTTAGAACAATTTGACAATAGTCCATGCTTAAAATTATTTTTTAAGAAACGGATGCCTGTAACATATTTTGATTGCTCATTCTTAAAAGTTGACTTTTTGTGGACGTCGTATGATGACGTTTCCGTAGATTTTACTTTTTTCCAGTGAATACTTCATCCGTTTTTATATACTGTGAACCTTTGTGTATATTTAGATATGTTAAACTATATGAAAGACGTGCATAAAAAAATACAAATTGTTAGTCTCTAAGAAAACTTGTAAGATTTCCGCTGCTATTTTTTCTAAATGGGTGCTATTTGGGTACTGGCTGCAATTCGGGTACGTAGACGTTAGCTTGTAAAATCAATATTCGCTTCTTAATAATTCTAAAGATGAAGGGGATACGTCCATCAAAACAATAATAGTATTACAACAATACCTAATTCAGAAAAGACACCGACATTTGTTGTCTCAGTTAGAGGAAAGTCGTTACAAAAAGAATTAAGCTGCTTAGCTACATATCTTATTCAAATAGCGGCTATTTTGATTATGATGAAGATTAACCAGTGTGAAGCTAGTCGTCCATAACAGCCGGCGTTAATATTCATGAGGCCAGTCTTCAATAATATTCATGAGATGACTTGCGTTCAATGAAGTGTTGTAAGAAACTATCGATTATTATGATAAAATAACGTTTTTTTGTATATAGTTGATACTGTTTCAAACAGGCAAGTCAATGGGTGTCTTCTTCGAGGTCCGTGTTTACTTAATCAATTATAAAAAGGAACTATTAGTCTTCTGCAAGGTCCGCATCTTTTCACAACATTTAAAATGAAAGTAAATAGAAAATGTTAATGCTTCCATAAACATAGTACCAAGAAACGATCTATCTAAATTCTGTTATTAGTGAAATAATGTAAACTGAAACAACAATAAACAAAGAAATTTAACGAAAGAGATGAAATGTGTATAATTTTGCATCTTGAAAACGGGACATTCCCCGGACAAATTAAATAGAACAGTTCTTATAAATATCTCTGACTTCTCGAAGTATTTAAATATTTAACAATTATACATTAAAGTTAAAGAAATTTAAAGGAATTAATTGCCATATGAGCATTCCATAATCTGTCTACAAATATAGTCCCATCTCAAAGAACTACATACCGTAAATACGATAGTTTATCTTCCATTTTAAACAGACCAGACACACAAAAACTTTTATAATTAAAGAAAAAAGCAGAAGAAATGAAAACTAACCGTTACTTTATCAATGACCTTTATTATTCAAAACTACGGAGATCAATCAGTGGCTTAACATAATCAGGTTATTGCCAATCAGAGATTGGCATTGCCTTTAAAATGGCCCTAGACCTGTACAAGTTTGTCAGAAAAGGGGGAATACCCTGGTATATCACAAAGTCAAAATTAACTATTGCCGGCTTGCCAAACTAAGAGATTATCCACGTGGGCCATGATACCAAAGGTAGAAGTAGACATTGCCTGTAAAAAAGCCTTAGCACTTATGCCCTAGACCCGTACGAGTTTGTCAGCAAAGGGTTAAAAGGGAGGGGTACCCCGATATATCACAATGTCAAAATTGGCTATTGCCGGCTATCCAAACTAAGAGATTTATCCACGTGGGCCATGATGCCAAATCTAGAGGTAGGCATTGCCTTTAAAATGGCCTATAGCACTTATGCCCTAGACCCATACGAGTTTGTCAGCAAAGGGTTAAAAGGAGGAGGTTCCCGGTATATCACAATGTCAAAATTGGCTATTGCTGGTTGGCGAAACTACGAGATTCTCCACGTGGGCCATGATACCAAAGCTAGAGGTAGGCATTGCCTTTAAAATGGTCTATAGCACTTATGCCCAAGACCCTTACGAGTTTGGTAGCATAGGGTGGGTGAGGGGAGTACCCAGGTATATTACAAAGTCAAAATTAACTATTGCCGGTTGCCCAAACTAAGAGATTCTCCACGTGGGCCATGATACCAGAGGTAGAGGTAAGGCATTGTTAAGTTGTAAGACTCTGATTGATCTCCGTAGTTTTGAAAAATGATATGTCATGGAAATAGTAACTGATAGTTTTTATTTTTCTGTTTATTTTTCATTAACTGTAAATCTTCTTGTTTGTCGGGTCTGTTTAAAATGGATGATATATTATTACGTATTTATGGCATGTAGCACTTTTGATACGGGACTATATTTGTCAACAACGAACGGATTATGGAATGCCCATTTCCTTTAATTCCTTTCAGTGTACGTGTAATTTATATTTGTTAAATCACTAATGTCAAATATTTAAAAACTTCGAGAAATCAAAGATGATAATTATTTATAAGAACCGTATTTATATGGATTGTTTGAGTGAATGTTCAATTTTAAAGAAGCATATGCATATTTCATCGCTTTTGTTCAATTTCTTTATTTACAGTAATCGCTAAATTTTTATATTTAATCATCCTATTATTTATTGCTGTTTTTTCAGTTTACATCATTTCACTAATCACAGAATGTTAATGAATCGTTTCTTGGTTCTATGTATATTGAGGCGTTAACTTTTTATTTACTTTCATTTTAAATGGTGTTAAAAGACGCGGACCTTGCAGAAGATACCTATTGATTTAAGATTTTATATTGCTATAAATAGCATAACCATATTGGATATTTACAGCAAAAAAGTTATTTTATTGTTACAATCTATTAATTACCCACACCACTTCATCGAACGCGGTCTCATCTCATGAATATTATTGAAGGCTAGCCTCATGAATATTAACGCCGGCTTCATGGATGTTAAATGTGCCATACATCGCAAAAAAAAAAAAAAAAAAAGTCAGGATGAGCAACTTGGCAAAAAAAAAAAAAAAGACAGGATGACAATTTATGTAAAAAAAAGTAAGGATAAACTAGTAACAAAATAAAGGCAGGACCGAATAGAGTGAAAAATAAAAAGGCAGGACAGAGATTACGACTAAAAAAAAGCAGGACAAAATTTTTCATCCTAGCCCCCATAAAAATCAAATGGTAGCTCCCTAATGTGATACCAATATGAAATCTGCTTTTTACTAGACAGACACGCTGAGTCAGACTTTTAACGTGCTAGCTCACAAGGTACAATGTAGTAGTCCGCAGGAAGACATGTTCTTACCCGGACACATTATTCTGACTCCGAGCCAACCAGGTTTTGCTCTTACTCCCAAATGCCGGGTGCTTGACGAAGAAGCAGCAAATACTAGTTTTAAGATTTTGGTACGGCTTTTGATATATATATATATATATATATGACATATGGCGGAGTGGATCTACATCGAAAAGTATTATTCAAATTTTACCTTTGTCAAAGGTTGTTTCCTTAGGTTGAATATATGTAATCTGTATTAACAATCACAAATATAAAGAAAAGCTAAAGCCAAAGCAATACACAATTGGAAGGTTGTCGAATTAAAAAAAATGTCAATATCGTTTGAAGACAAATGTTCCTTCATTGGTCCTTCTTCGTTCAAGGACGAATCATTCATAAATTGTAAATTGATGTCAAAAGGGAATGGCAGAAATTTCACACCATTGCAGTATTTGATATATTAAAAGAATATCCATTCCAGGGGCACGTCTGGGTATCTCCTCATATAAGAAGACCTTACGAGATTAATTGATTTAGCCTTGTAGTTTCAAAGCGGTCATGTGGCTAGCTGGTTTGTGATATTCTCGGAAACCAACAATAGGATCGACTCTGTGTAAGTAATCACATAGGACGCCATTAAATAAAATAAAATGATGTAAACATAATTAGTCGTAAATTTGAAATGGCCTTGATGTTTAAACATCTTTTCAAAGTACAATGTACATATTTAAATAATATGTGTATTCATCTTCGTCAACATTGTCAATTTGTAATTCTATACTACAACTGGTAAAAACATAATAGTATGTAAATATGTAAATTTGACCGAATAATGTTCACTGTAATTCGAATACAATGTATTTTTCGTTGTATATTTTGTAAAGTTGCATCACCATTTGCACTAGATGATTTGAACTATCATGCTGAAATGAAAGTTCGAATTTTGGGAATAAAGAACACTTGACTTACCTTTTTGCGTACGTATTAAAATTTATTAAACCGAAAGATGTAAATCTTTATGTATGTAATAAATTAACTTATGCAAATTACTAGACATTTATTGCACGATATTTTGTAGTACATGTAATCACCAGCCCTCCTTTAGTGGTACAAATACATGTAATTTGTTAACCAACAATATACAATGGACCCTCACTAGGTTTTTTTCACAATTATTTCTGTCATTTTGGCTAAAGAAACCATCGAATCTACATATATATTAAACATTGAAATCACATACTTGAAGATGCATAATTTTAAGATAATATTATATAACAGTTATTTTAAAAATAAATTTTACTTATATACATATAAATTTCTAATATACAAGGAAAAGACGAATAAACTTACCTATATCTGTAAACAACTGTTATTTCGTTACACCTGATTGCATCTGTGACATTATACATCTGTATTAGGGTCTAGATGGGGTTTACAGAATAGAGAATGATGGCAAAAATAAATAATGAATAGAGAAAAATGTGCAAATAATTTAAAGAATAGAGAATTGTCAGATGCAAAAGTTTAAAGAATAATTGTGGAAAATAAAAGTATTAGGTAATAAAATACCGATTACAGAAATGAATGATGTACAGAACAGAGAAATCATATAATTACAAAAGGCCAATAGTAAAATCATATTCATGAAAAATTTACAGATTCATCGTAATTTTAAAGAAAATTTTAAAGATATTAAAGAAAATGTCCTTATAATTTCAAAATACAGAAATTGAGGATCCACATCAAAAACCCTTTTATATTGTACGAGGGTCTGGATTGTCCTTCATTTCTGTATTCTTCATTTTTTATGCCGTTTTTTCTATTCTTTATACTTTTCTGCCCATTATTCTCTTTTCTTTATATTTTAGTACCTCATTATTCTTTATTCTTTATTCTTTTGTCCATTTTTCTCTATTCTCTATACTTTATGTTTTTTGCCCATTATTCTCAGTCTTCTGTAAACCCCCATCAACACCTCTTGTACGTCACATTATTTTTCTGTCACCGCTGTATCAATAAAGTCTGAAAAAATATACTTGTAATTTTTATTATCATGAATTATTAAGTCACGGCAATTTAATACTGACAATATATTTTACAGAATGGCCTTTTTATGTGTAACTTCTTTGCCAACATATTTTACTTTATTTTCTGAACGGAAAGTTTTCTATGCCGTAAAGGTTATTTACCTATATTTTTTTTTATATCAAAATGGACATTTCTGTCATTATTTTACTTTAAATGTGTGCGGTAAATTTAAACATGATTGAAAAACGAAAACAGAAACAGAAAATGACTGGGACATTGTATGTATATAAGTGACCCGTTTAAATTTCCAGGCTTATGGAGGCATACATTTTATACATATTGTCATTGTGAGAAAAAACGCCGTTAACAATGAACGCTATGGGATTCTGCTTATTTCTATACTGAGTTGAAAGTCGGGATGCTTTAAAGCTTTTATCTAAAACCTAGATCACTTATCATAAACGGTGACTCTTTGGTCGCGTGATCTAAGAAGTTGATCTACTGTATCACTAGCCGAACCCTGCACTACTTTATCCGCATATCAACAGATTAAGTCTCCAGTGAAAAAGTAAAAGATACGGAAACGTCACATGCGATGTCTACAAAAGTCTTCTTTTAAAAATGAGCATTTAAAACAGATGTGTAGTTAATCATGTGTGCAGTTAAGGCACTACTCATTAAGAATCTTGGATCGTATAAAGTCGGTTTTAGCCCGTTTTTCTATGATTCAGTATGGATTTAAAATTAAATTTGTGGAACTTTAAAGTAAATTATGATACATCTACAAAATAAACACAATAATAATAATAATATTTATTTCCAAAAGCAATACAGCTTATAGGCATATAACAAAATGTACATCAAATTTCAATACACACATACATATATAAACAGTAATAGATAGCGAATAATATCGATATACAATTGTTTAATAACAGTATCGGAGCATGATACACAACATTTATGAATTACGAAGTTTTTCGGCAGCAAACAAATATTTCTCTAAATTATTAAGTTCTTTTACATTTTGTACTGATAATAACTGAACAAGTTTTAAAGCTGAAGGATTTCTCCAATAGTATTGTTTTATATATCTTTACGTATATCTTCATATTTCCTACATATTAAAATAAAATGATACTCATCTTCAATTAATCTATCGTTACACATTGTACAATATCTTTCATTTCTGTTAACATTATAAAAGCGACCTGTTTCAATCTGCAAACAATGTGCATGTATTCTATATTTACAAATTAATGGTTTAAATACATAATTGACGGCTCTTCTTAGATAAAACTGTAAACCATGTGTGTCGTATATATATTTGTAAAAAATACATTTTGATGATTCTTCAAAAAAAGATATTGCTTCATTTACAAAGTGATCAGTAAGTCGTTGTTTAAATTCACTGAGAAATTTATCTACATAATATGTGCCTTGGTTGAACCAAATATAATTAAAACCATATCTATATAACATATCTCGTATTCTACAAGCCCAATTCAGTCTATTGTGTGGCTTTTTATAAAGAGATTCTAACATGGTTTCATAACATGTTTTTAATATAACATTATCTGTATTTAATATTTTAAACCAGTATTTCATCATTCTACAATATCTTTCAATATACATAGGAAATCTTCCTAATTCAAAGTAAACCATATAATTTACTGTAGATTTCCTAACTTTCAAGGTTCGTTTTAAAAAATTTAAATGCACCTTTTCAATATCTTCTCCTTTGTGTGATCCCCACACTTCACAACCATAATTTAAAATACATGACACGTATGTGTCAAACAACGACAATAAAGTTTCATAGTTATAATAATCATTCTTGATTTTACTATACATATTAAACACTGCTTTTCGGCCTTGGTTTGACAACATCTTTTGAGTGCAAAACAGTGCCATTAAAATAAAATAACATTCCTAAGTAAATAAACTGATCACTTATTTCAATCTTATCTCCATTCAAAAACCATTTTTCTTCAGGTTTAACAGAACCTCTATTTCTAAAAACTACAATTTTTGTTTTTGCTAGGTTTATATACAAATCCTGCTCATTTGACCATACATTAACAGTAACTATCATCTTTTGTAGATCGTGTACATTTTCACTAAATATCACAGTATCATCAGCATACATTAATAAGTATAAATTAAGCTCTCTAAGTTCATATGGCTGACAACCCTGGTTTATCAATTCTATTTCCATTTCATTTACATACAATGAATAAAGTAGAGAGGATAAGGATTCCCCTTGCATTAGACCATTATTACATACAAAAAAATTTGAAAATTCTCCATCTGATTTGACACATGACTTCAATTTTGAATACATAGATCTAATAACATTTAACAGTTTACCAGTAATACCCAATCTGATTAATTTCTGCCACAATTTATTATGAGAAACACTATCAAACGCTTTTATAAAATCTATAAAGCAGCAATACAACCTTTTCCCTTTACTTAACATATTTGAAATAAGGGCATGAAGGAAAAAGATGGCATCTGTTGAATCATATCCTGGTCTAAAACTGAACTGAGCGTCCGTGGTAATGCTATTTTCCTCACTCCATTTTAGTAGTCTGGTGTTTATTAAGGATGTAAAAAGTTTACCAATGTGTGATACTAAGGAAATGCCTCGATAGTTACCAGTTTGATCAGTATCTCCTTTCTTGAAAACAGGAATAATGACACATTTGACCCAAAGTTCTGGAAAATTTCCTGCATTTAAAATGTTATTGAATAGAGAACACAATACTGGAATCAATAAATTTTTTCCTGTTAGCAAATACTCATTCATTATATTGTCAGGGCCGGTTGATTTGTATCGCTTTAAACGGCGCAAACATCTTTCAACTTCTATTTCAGTAAAAGGCGCATCTAGTTCCGCAAAAACATTTTCGTTTTTTTCATCAATCTCCGGATTAACAACACCAGTGTCATTATTAACCAATGTTTTAAAATGTTCTTCAAACTGTTGGAGTGTTATATTACTTATCACACGATTTTTTCTTCTTAAATTTACGGTAAAATTTTCGTGGATTTTTCTTTCGCATGTTATCAAGCATATTTCCTTGCTGGTTTTTATATTGTCTTTTAAGTTTATTTTCCATGCTTTTATATTTCTGTTTATCTAAATTAAGTTTGATATGATTTTCATTCGAGTGACATCTATTGAAGTCGGCTAGTGATTTCTTGTACTTTTATATAAATCCTAACAATCATCGGTGAACCAAGGTTTGTCATTTCCGAATTTAGACCGCTTTATTCCAGAAGTACAGCCACAGCTTTCACAATGATCTTTAAATTTAACTTCACATTTAGTGTACTTTTCGTATATATCAGTTAAAAGTTTATTCAAACTATTTACACCTTCATCGATGTCTTCTACATTGCTGGCCAAACTAATAAGCAAGTCGTCGAACTTCTGTGTATTCTCCAATAAGTCGTCCATGACGTCATCTTTGAACCCTTCATCCCACCTAATATTATCATACACATTTCCCTTACAAGTACAATGATCGTTAATAACATGATTACTCTTTATAAAAATTTCAATATGTAATGGAGCATGACAAGAAAAAGTGTTAAACATCCCAATACTAAAGTTTTTAATCACAGTATACAAACTCTCATGCGACATCAATAGATAATCAATCACACTACAAAATGGAAAACTTTGTCTGTTCCTTAAATAAACAATGGTGAAAAAAACTGTCAACATAGGTGCAATTTAGGTACCCGTTAAATACAACCTTCCCCAATTTTACTGAATTAGGCTGCTGTTCTACCTTAAACAGAAGAAGTACTCATCTAAGTTAAAAAGGGTACCAAACTGGCCTTAAGTCCTGGGGGGAGTAGGAAACTCTTTATTTTAATGACCATGCGAAAAGAACAAAAACGTACTTGTCTATAGTTAAGCGGACCTTTACAGTTCTTATAATGCCACACCAGAACATTGAGAATACGACAATATTCTGTTGTAAAAATACAAAATCTAACCGCATTCAATAAGAACTTTTATAGTTAATATTCTTAAGAAAACAACGTACTTGCTACTGGAATGTATCCCACGCATCATATGTCGTTTTCAACGATTTTAACTACATAAAAGTGTCAGAAACTGTAAAACATTTAAGCTTCCATGATAATGCAGGTGTCTTTAAGAGGAACAGTCTGTTTATTTGAAATAAAAATTAAAATGTGTTTGTGTATACTAAGGACAGCCAGTTAGTATAAAACGATAGACGTGAAGATATGTGATGTCTTGTTAGAAGTCCAAATCCTCAAAATATCCACATATAAAAATAAAATCAAAGGACAAAATCAAAAGCTCAAAAACATCAAACGAATAGAAAACAACTGTCATATTCATGACTTGGTACAGGCATTTCCTTACTAGGTAGAAAATGGTGGATTAAACCTGGTTTTATAGATAGCTAAACCTCTCACTTGTATGACAGTCGTAACGTTAACAGATAATAACAAGAAAATATGTAAGTATAAGTATATAAATTAACAGAAAATAACAAGAAAAAAGTAGACCTTTATCCTTAAAGTCAAAGGAAGTCGTAAAATGTGTTTGCAAGGTAATTTGAATTATATTTTACTCCATAAGCTGAAGCCTGGTAAAAATAATGTATGATTGAAAGCAGATCAAATTTACAAATTTATAACTTTTCAGATAGTTCCCTTACTTTCCAGATATTTTATTGAATGATGTTTCATTTTCGTTTCGATGTATCTGTGGAGAAGGTGTAATATATAAATATTAGGAGAATACTGATGTGATATGATTGTCGATGCGACAACTATCCACCAGTGTCTAAATGATGTGGATGAAGCAACTATATATAAATATATCACTGTACAGCCTTCGACTACCAGATAGTCCGGTATAAAAAGCCCCGACATGACAACATATGAGACTATTCAAACGAGAAAACCATTAACCTAATAACACTTTACTTTGGCTTCATTGTTTTATTGCCAAATGCATAAATGCCAAAGTGTAAATCATGTATCAGAATAAATTGATAAAACAAAAAAGTTTTATGGTATGTAACATTCAAAATTCTCAGCTCTATAGAGCTTTTTAAAAGATAAAATCATTTAATTTGCATCATTTAAAATAAGTGAACCTAGCGTATCAAAAGCATTTTATGCGATGCCATTCTGTAAACTACTTATAAACAGTTATGCTTTGCATGCTATGTGTGATAAAGACATGCACCATAAATCTAAGTCAAACTGAAAGAAAAATTAAAAAAAATATATATAAGCTTCCTTTAAAACACATTTTATACTTACTTCATTACAATAAGTTTAGGAACTGTATAAAAAATAATACATTCAATTTAGAAAGTTGTGTACTAATATGGTGTTTGAGATTACTCAGATTATATAAGCGATACATGAACAAAAACATCCACAGAAACCCTAAGCTAAGCTTGAGTCCCATGTGTGGAAAACAGTAAGACTTAGTGCATTTTAGAATACACAGTAGCGACAAATAGACATAGGGTAGGATGATATAGTATCTACCCTTAGAAGCGGTAATCTCTGATATTGTTGATTATATTTAATGCTGCTTTAAGTAAATTTAAAATAGTCGTGAATATTTAAGAATCAATTAAAAAAAAGAGATATACAAATATTGTCACCAGGATTTCTCCTGACCAGCAATAAAATCTGACATGATTCATAACATAACTTTCTACAATTGTACGTTTAAAAATTGATAAATTATTAAGAAACCAAGGATCTAACTCCTTCAGGCAAGTTAACCTTAGATGGATTTGGCTATTATTTTTTGGTCCTTTTTGGTTATATAGCTCTTCATTTGTTTCGGTTCTTGTACATCCTTTGGCTTTCAAATATTCGACTTTTACGTTCCTGGTGAAGGTAAATCCAGAGAAGCGCTTCAGACACACATTTATAAAGTGTTATTTTCTAAGAATAATCGTAACTTTAATTTATGCACACGTGCCCTAATCAGGCTTCGGAGACCCGCGTACGCCAATGAAAATTTCTCATCGAGGTAGAAGGCAGAAAAAATTTTTCCCCTGCTTCGGAGACCCGCGTCCGCCTATGAAATGTTCTTACCGAGGTAGAAGGCAGATTTTTTTTCCCTGCTTCGAAGACCCGCGTCCGCCTATGAAAATTTCTTCCCGAGGTAGAAGGCAGAAAAAGTTTTCACCTGCTTGTAATGTAGAAACATACTAGATATCAAACGAAAGTATGATTATAATAAGACTTCCTTAAAATATCTATTTTGTGAAAAGTAATTCTGGGATTTCACGAATAGTGTATGGATGTTTGTTAAGGTGTCATTTTTAGAAACCACTCTGAAGACGGACACAATATAATGTGGACCGTCATGTATGCTTTACTAGAACCGAGCTAGCCTACAAAAGTAAATTGTCACAACAGAAGCGTCAGTCCAGAACTAAAAATCAAACTTTAAAACATGCACGAAGTGATTTAATCAAGATAAGGTTGATGACGAGAAATTCCAACCCCCAACCCCCATTTAAATGAACTTATGTTAGTTTGTTCTAATATGATAAATGGATAATGTGTATCAATTCTCTGTTCGTTTAGCATGGTTAGTATATTTTGTTTCAGTGACTAACTGATTTCGGATGCGATTCTGATAAGCTATATTCGACCAATTTACGAAAGTTGTGGTACAAAAATTGATAATTTGTGACACATTTAAAAATCAAAGAGCATGATTGCTCTGAGGGATACGATTGCCATTGTTTTCATTGATATTAATCAGTATAATGACAAAGTTCAAGTGTGATTTTGATCCCATATACACCGTTTGGTGGTGCACCTGACAGTCGGAAAGTACAGATTATGCAACAGGTAACAGGTAAAATTGGGATCGGGCCTGGAATGTCGTAATCCCCCAAGGGTGACTGGGGAATAGAAATATGGTCACCATTGGTCTTCCTCCGACCGGCAGTAAAACCCTTGCTAAAGTGGGGCGTCCGTTAGGCTGTGCGGGATGTACAAATTTGCAGCCACGTCCGGTCAGAATGGGGACGTTAAATCCGATGCCTCGTGTAAAGAGAGTGCCACGCACTTTGCACGTTAAGAACCCTTGCAACAACTCTTTGAGGGGTCCGTAGGTGACCTGTTGCAAGGCAAAATTTCTTTCCCTATCTAATATACCCTCATTTCCCGTGGCAGTCTAAATTTCTCCGACCTTAATCCCGGACGCCCCTCTTACAGAATCTACCTATTGTATTTATTGTTAATTTGTTCTCGTCCTGAATATGCATGAAATATTTGCCACTGGACGTTAAGCAACCAACAATCAATCAATCAATGGAATGTCGTAATTTTCAATCAACACCATTGTCCTATATTAGTTAGATTTCGCGTGCAGTACGTCGATTGTGAGCATGCACGATAGCGTATAAGACAAAGATCGATAACGGTCTCCGAAATTTGGATATTTTCTCAAAAATTGGCATTTTCTGTGGAAAAACAAGTGTTTCAAAGACAAATTAAGGAAGAACAAAACACTAGATTTATACATGATATCACAAATATTTCCGACTTTGAATGGGTTCAGAGGATTTGGGGCTCAATGAAACCAGTCTCTTCCTTTAGTAGTATAGATTCCTTCTAAATGTTATCAATCCCACATACTAAGAGTCAAAAAGTCAATCAGTTCTTTCATTGGGTTTAGGATTCATATGGCCCAAAATGTTAAAATCCTAGACGTCTTCCAAAATTGCACACATTTAAATGATGATCGCGGGCAAGATTGTAAATTCTATCATTAATGAAAAGCTTTTTGGAAAACGGTATCTCAATCTAACAAAAAAATCTAATGGATTAAACTAAACCCTGTTTTTATGTTCTTCAACTGTTAACTTTGTATTTGATTCGACTTTCTTACTGTTTTGATTTGTGCCACTGATGAGTTTTATGTAGCATTTCTAGCGTACCAAATTATAAGTTCCATACATTTGTTGTACATGAGATTTTGCTACTCATGCTCTGTATCTTCTGTCAGTATGAAAAAAATCAACCTTTTTCTTCTGATGCATTTCTTGATTATGTCCAGTTCATTCAATACATTAAACATGTAAGGAAATTTTGATGACGGAGATATAAATACTAGCTATTCATTGATGTCTTGTTAAAAAAAAGCTATTCATCATGTTCATTGATGTCTAAATTACTTTCCCCCATTACAAATAACTGAGTACATTTTAATTTCTCAGTAAAATACTAAAAAAATTACATTAAAATTTGTTTTTCCTTCAAAATTTTGCCCTTTTGATCAAATTTACCCAATCCAGGTAGTACAATAAAATTCCATGAAATTTGGAAAATTCAAATTAATGGAGTGATCGAAGTGATCGTTATATAATGACTGGATTATTCGGGATGCCCTGTATGACATTATGGCACTTCTTACTGCAAACAAAACATTCTTGTTCAAAACCATCATGCAGTTCAACAGCACCGTAAATTGACTTCAAAATTTCTACTAGTTATATCGATTTCACCGTGAATCTTCTGAATATTTCGTCTGCATTCCTTCGCTAAATTCTTCTATTCAAACACGTGTGTACATTGAAAACACGTTTCGTGCTCCATTGCAAATGTTTACAAACAATTTTAAACTCCTCCTTTTTTCGCGCCACACGTCAGGATACATTGATCCCATGATGCAGCTTATTTTTAATATCCGGTTGACCGGCGTTAATGGAGTGATCGAAGTGATCGTAATACAAGTAATAGCTTTTCAAAAAAAGACTAGCCGTCTCTTAGCTGATGAAAATGGAAAGTGTTCTCGCTTTGTAGATTAATTCATTCAGAATAGTCTTGCATATCAATCAACAAATTTTACCACTCACGTGACGTCACACGTTATGAAGTAGTATATCGTTTAACGTTGTGTGTGTTTACAAAACTCCAGAAGATTCGGCTATTTATAGATAAAAGTTACCTGTGTACCAATCTCATGAATATGCATGATTAATGACCAGGCAAAATCTAATTGCTACAATAGAGAGGACAAATCCGATACTCTACGGGATTGAAAGACATTTACTAGGTTTGGATTGTCCTAACCAATCAACAAACTTTGATTATTCACGTCTCGTAATATCTTCCAATCAGGTAGTAAGAGGCATTCACGCACTGACTGTCCATCGTTCAATTCTTAATAACGTCTCCGAGGAGACGTTAATGACGACTGGATTATTCGGGTTACGGAATTCCCTCTCTGACGTGATTCTAAATATATAAAACCCTAAATATAAATACTGCTTAATTCTGATTTTCCGTATTGGAAAATAAACGCAAATGAAAACGGGAGATATCAAAACAGGAGGATTATGAGAAGAAATTTAACAGAATGTTGTTTAAATTCAATATCTTTGTTTGTTTTTACTTTTTATAACAGGACAATCTTAAGAATCTGAGTTGTTCCTATTAATGTAAACACAAAACGGTTGACGTGTGAGTCTTGGAAGGGAGTCAATGGTAAAAGTCTACAGATTGCCTGACGGCACTCGTATCCCAAAAATCACAACTTTTTGGCACGCATATATGGGCTCAACTGTTTGAAATCAAACAGAGTTAGCAAAAATGAAAACAAGAAGTTATAACTTTCTTGCGTCCTAAGCGCATTTCTGGATTTATCTTCATCAGGAACGCTCAAAGCCGAATTTTTGAAAGCAAACTATTAAACGCTGATTCTTTCTCAACCATTCTATAATTATTGAAACTCATTATAACGAGACTTAAGAATGTAATCACATCGACGATGTTTTATTCTGGAGTTAATTTTGTTTCTTACAAACCTGTTCGTGCATTTTTCTTTGTTATTCAACGCAAAATAATTATCTAAGATATCTGGGACGATCTCATTTCATAAAAGATCTCTTTTGTTTACTAATTGGACCTCGAACTTATTAACCCGGTGTAGGTCTTTACGTTGAGGTTCTATGACTAATTAGACACGCCCCTTAGAATCAGGAGGTCCAAAATAGGATCGGGACAAAACAGCCAGCGAAATACCGTTATTTACAATTTCAGAGAATTAAAGTGCCTTTGGTTGATTATCTCCGGTCAATAATCAGACGGTATTTGAGTGGAAATACAAACTTGTCCGAAACCGGGAAATGTTGGCTACAATAGGAATTTATTTTACAAAATAAGTGCATATCTCATTTACTTACAGTGGCCATTATTGCTTGTAAATTCCTGTCGTTGGTTTTTTGGCATTCGTCTACCGTGGAGTAATAAGAGGGGGGAGGGGGGCTAATAGCTTAACTTACGATTTCGATCATCGATCATGGTTCAACTTTAATCTAGTACAGCATACGTTTTAACTCTAAATCGTCACTCTAAAATTGTTAACATTTGTTTCAAGTCGACTCACTTTGCATCTCGTCATGAATATGCACGACATATTTGCCACTGGACGTTAAGGGAACAATCAATCAGTTAGCTTCATTTAATGATGTATAATCATTAGTCTTCAGTTGATAATTGTCTCAAACAGTTTTCCATTTTTTAGATATTTGATTTTATATTTGATGTTTTTAAGCGAGGATTTCATTAGACATGAGATCTTTGAATTTGCATTTACATGCATAGGTTTAAAGACGTCTTTAATAGGGAATCCTATACATGAAAAAATACGTTGAATATGTTTTGTAAATCGATTCGGTTTTATCTGAAGTAAAGGTTTATGATGGTAACTAAACATTCAGCTGAATATTACATACAACTCAATAAACAGTAACTTTAGTTCGGATTTTAATTGTACCAATGCTAAAATACAATGGGATTGATTTATAATTTGGTGTTTGAAGATCAAGAATGGAAATATATATAAATTTAAAAATAGTGTAATTGACTTTTGATGTTTTAAGATTTTTATGATTTTATTTTAGATTTTGTTCAACAATAGCAAGAAGATTGGCAATAAACGTAACTTTTAGCATTTCGTTCCTCATTTGTCTCTTTCCATTTGTTTTTTTTAATATTAAATAACGTATTGCAAAACAAATGTGTTAAACTCAGCCATGTGACTTATTTGAAGATTTAGCTGACCATTGTTGCTGTTTAAAGATTTCAATCATTTTACTTGTGTGTAGATCTTATTTCCCCTCTAAGCGTTATTCAAATGGTTCTTTAACGTATAGATAGCGTGAAACTCTCACCACAAGAGGCATCGGATTTACGACATTTCAATTTCGACCGGACGTAGCTGCGTATTGATAAATCCGCATTAACAAACGGACGCACCCTTTAGCAAGAGATTACAGAAGATAAGGGTATACATTAATGCGACAGCAACCCAACGACACAGACAAATCAAAACATTAAGAGTCAACATACAGTCTTTTGTAATAGAAAGATGCTTGCTTATACAGAGCAATAAGCTCAAAACCGCCCCATGATAAAAAATATGGAGTTAATCTAATAGTATAAACCGTCAAAGATATCCCAACAGGCACATTAATTTCGTTAATATTATTTATCGTCAAAGATATCCCAACAGACACGAGAACATTTTGTGTGGTTGAAAACTATCCCCTGCCCTTTTTTAATTTAGATTACTGGAAATCAAAGAAGGTGTAACATAAACCAGTAGAAGAAAAACACTTAACTATATAGTAACAGTAAAATTAATGATGATAATGGATGGCTGCTTAACGTCCAGTGCCAAATTAAATGCATATTCAGGACGAGAACATGTAAATATAATATGAATAATAACCCTGTTTTGTACTAGACCGACACACTGAGCCGGATTTTAACGTGTAAGTTCACAAGATAACAGTTCGCAGGAAGAAAAGTCACCCTACCAGGACACATTTCTGACTAATAATATAGTTTCATAGAATTCTCACAGTTACTAAAGCGAGCTAAAGGTCTCTTGCCAAAATTAGCTACGTTAAATGATATTGGAAACTATACGTAAATATCGATGGCCGACTTCAGAGTAGATTTAATGCAGCAACGCTCTCTTCAAAATGAAAACTCTTGCACCAATTATTTGGGGGTTCGGATGTGGCAAGCTGTGGCATGGCTAAATTTCTGTCCTTATTTATATACATATTGTACCCTTATTTTCCAGTGGCGTTCTAAGTTTACCGTCAAACCTCACTGTCGACCTACATTTTGTATTTAAAATTTATGTGTTCTCGTCAAGAACTTGTATGAAATAATTGCCACTGGGCGTAAAGCAAACAACAATCAATCAACTTCATATATAATTCCATGAAAACGATACACGAAGACAAGATCTTGTACAATTTTATTACAATGTAAAATTTCCATTCAAATTATTCTATAATAGTACAGATTTTTATGGGTTTAAAAAAAAAAAAAATTTGCAATTTACTACATGACTGAGCAATAATATTTTTTAAATATTTTTTTATTATAGTTCTAATCTACTGTTTTATTTCGATTTATTATATATGGTTATATCAGGCAATTATAAAACTAAGAAACGTAAAAGTTTTTTTTTTTTCAAAGGGTTTATGCTTCATTTAGAAGTGTAAAGGAATGACAGATGACAAAAATAAAAGTGTTTGTTTTCATGCAATACATTGTATTTTATTCAAGAATGATGATCAAACCTTGCCAAAATATCTCATCTATACACGTTTTGATCGAGTTGCTCAAACATACATTAATTGATTTTGTAGATGTTACATTTCCACTATTTCAATACGATTTTATTCTTTAAAGTTTACAGGCATAGTTTTTATTTAAAAATAAAAAAAAAAAAATAAATAAATTATTGGACTGAACCGACAACACCAATTATTTTGCATTTGCATATCACGTAGTGAAGGTAAATTAAATTACAGAATCAAAACCAAAATGAACATTTACCTGAGTATTCTGAAGGGCCTTATGCATCTAGGTCTGTTCATTTAAAAGTTGGGTAACAAGCTGATTAAATAACTATTTGATCAGGCGGAAACCAGTTCAAATTAAACAAAGAAATGGAACTTTTGTTACAGAAGGTAAAAAAGCACAGTTGGTCAATTTGAATTGTTATGCATCTGATATATGTGTTTTGACTTAAATTATGGTATAGAGCTTAGAAATACTTGTAAATTTTAAATTTATAGTCACATTTTCACAAAACAGTCGATGGGAGTAGGTGCAAATACATGTGGATCTTTTTGTGCATAATCATAAATTCCGCTGAAAAAATCCAAAGAAAGACAATAGATTGATCTTTTAAAGCATTAATTTGCATCACTGCCCCGGCGACAGTTTTTTGGGAAAAATTCAAAAAAATGGGCAATAATTTCATCGAAAAGAGAAGATTGAGTACACTTTTTTATTTTCATGCGTGTTTTGGTTGACTATTCTGTCTTGAAAACGTATGCAAGAAAAATATTTGATACATCATGTCGCTTCAGATTCTATCATGTCTATTATTTTTATATATTTAGGCTATAGGTTGATATAATAACATAAAAACTTACAGTACTAAGAAATGAACTACATGTATATGGGTCAAGTGAAATATCTTTATAATGAGCAGGGAATATAAGTAAGGGGAGGAAACCAATGATTATATGCTGGGAAGATCTTGTTCGAACCTGTTGGGACTTTACCATATCAAACGACTAAATATCAGAGATTATCGAAAAATAAATCGTATCTTGCCATTGGTTTAAAAACATTTACGTCAAAAATGACAATAAGTTATAACATAAATATTGATATATTTGAACTCTATTATTCTAAAATTAAAAGGTCAATACACAGTTTTGTTTACTTACTAACGCGTATTAATTACAGCCAAGCAATGTTGAAATTGGGATCATGATATATGATTATAAAATAGCAACATTAAAAAAAAAGGCCTCAAATTTATTTGTTTCCGTTGTGCACATATTTTTGTACATTATTAACGAATTGGTGACATGTAATTTGCATTTTACTTGCAATGCTCCTTTACACGTGTCACCGAGTCGTTGTATTCGAACTATTCGATGGTTCTCAACTTTGTTACTCTTGAGTCAGTGATGATTATTTCATTTTTTTGTCTTCATCTTTTATAGACTTTTCTTCTATTAATATATTTGATGCATAATTTCACTATTTATAACAAAAGCGGCTTGTTAGAATGTGCTTATGACAGCACAGTAGACAACAGGATATTTCATTCCAGTTTTCTATGTTTTAGGACCACTCTGTATTTGTCAATGTGAAATCATATGATATGTACAAAAACTACGGAAGCGTATTAGCGCCACACATTTTTTTTTTTTTCCTATCTTTGCGTTACAACGCAAACCTTTTGCGTTATATAACCCAAACCTTTTGCGTTACAACGCAAACCTTTGCGATATAACGCAAACCTTTGCGATATAACGCAAACCTTTGCGTTACAACGCAAACCTTTGCGTTATAACGCAAACCTTTGCGTTATAACGCAAACCTTTGCGATATAACGCAAACCTTTGCGTTACAACGCAAACCTTTGCGTTATAACGCAAACCTTTGCGTTATAACGCAAACCTTTGCGTTGTAACGCAAACCTTTGCGTTAAACGCAAACCTTTGCGTTGTAACGCAAACCTTTGCGATATAACGCAAACCTTTGCGATATAACGCAAACCTTTGCGTTTAACGCAAACCTTTGCGTTATAACGCAAACCTTTGCGTTTAACGCAAACCTTTGCGTTACAACGCAAACCTTTGCGTTTAACGCAAACCTTTGCGTTATAACGCAAACCTTTGCGATATAACCCAAACCTTTGCGTTGTAACGCAAACCTTTGCGTTATAACGCAAACCTTTTGCGTTATAACGCAAACCTTTGCGTTAAACGCAAACCTTTGCGATATTTCCGTCTTTTGTCTGAAATAATCAGTGCATAACATACTGGGGAATTTAAAAGTTTTTCGATTAATGATATGGACAGGTATTGTACCGAGACGTGAATGTAGGAGTCATATGCTGTTAAAGAATAGCGGTGACTGGTTGCTAAAAAGGTTGGTACACGAATAGACTAGTCACACAATACTGCAATGTATGCAAAGTAACATTTACTTCCAATATACATGATTTCACCATATCATGAGGCATTTATTGAGAGCGCTTACAAATTGCATCTATAATATATCGAATACTAAAAACAACTGTATAATATTTATACCATCTTCACGTTTGTAGTTGCTGTATCCAATGTCTTAAGAGATCAGCTTTAGGCCAATGTGTATTGAGAATAAAATTGTCAGTCTGTTTGGCTACGTCCATCAATTTGGTGGGTTGTGAAAAAGGGCCGGGGTTGAGAAAACATCTGATTTTCTGTAGAGAATATATATCTATATTTATTTTGGAAAGGAAAGTAAACTCAAAATTTAAAAAATATTACTAGTAGTCACTCCTTATTTGACCACTTGTGGTCCGAATTGTAAAGTTTCAAAAGTACTCCGCTGTAATTGTCAACATTATACTGGAATTTATAAATAAATATAAATATATGCATGCGCAAACATGTTTGTCAGGACACTTAATCAAACAGTTTTACAAATATTTGGAACTATTATTACATTCATTATCTTTCAGATGGACTTTGAAGAATTCCTGAGAAGAGAGAACTGAAACAAATAGAAATTCAAAAGATACTAAATGACAAGGTAAGGGTAGTCGTGAATATAAATGGTTGTTTCTTGAATTTGATTATTGAGGTCGGTTTACCATACCTGTAAATATTTACAGTATTTAAAAATATATAATGACATTTACTGTATATCTCCTCACCGGTGCTAAGTTACAATTTAGTATTATTCTTGTTCATTGTTGCGTCTATTTGTCATTCCGGAACAGTAAAATGTATGTTCTGTTTTCGCGTTGCTTTCAGGTCGTGATCTTATATTTGTATGTATGTTAGAAAGAGGCGAAAAATACCAGGGGCAATCAAATTCATTAGTAGAAAATTAACTGCAAATGCCATGACTAAAGAAAAGAACAACAAAAAGTCAAACAATATTACACAAAACACAACATAGAAAACTCGAGACTACGCAATACGGAGCCCACAAAAAAATGGGGTGATCTCAGGTGTTCCGGAAGGGTAAGCAGAACCTGCTCCACATATGACACCCGTCGTTTTGCTCATGCTAGTAAATACCCGGTAATAAGCCTAATTCGGTTGGTCACATTCGGTAAAATTGGGAACTGGATTGTTGTTATGACATTAGGAACATATCTGCTATCATGTATGAAACGGATATTACATACATATAATGGTCAATCAATTTGTGATGACGTCCGTAAAACTTACGAAGGGTTGATTGCAACTTCACGACTTGGAACTCTTGTTAAATAGCAGCAATCCTTTATCAAGGAAATCATGGTAGGAAATACAGTCCCCGGAATATCGTATCAACTGGGAGATGTATACTCCGTATGCTGGCGCTGTTGGAATGTTGCTACATAGAAATGGAAAATTCACAAATGGGAAGCTGAAATCATCTTTTGTCGTAAAGTTTTGTTTTGAACCAACCCTCGTTTGAGAAAAGAAAGATCGTAACTTCTTTTCAGGGAAATACGACCATTGGACATGTACATTTCATATAAATGTCAAGACTTGTTCTTAATTACAACAAACATTTGAGCTATTTGGTGTGTAGACATTACATAAGACATGGCGTCTTATTAATATAGGTTTTACGCCGAAAATTTAAGGTCTGAAAAGGCAAGATTTTTTCATCAGTTGTAATTCGGCATTGAACTAGTTTTCAGTAACTACATTACTCTTAATTCAGTGCTTTGTGTCTATTGTTTTCATATCTGTTCCTCGTATCGGTCTTCGAGTTATGCCCATTGCAACTAATTTTAAAGCTCGTACTGTAAGACACCTGTCCCCGTTCGGAAGGGGTGAACATTTAGAAAGATGATTAACTCCGTCACAGTCTTTATGGGCATGTTCCAAGTCAAGAGCCTGCTGTTCAGTGGTTGTCGTTGGTTCATGCATGTCTTTTTTTGTTTTTTTCGAAAAAACAAATGTTATCAATTAGGCCTTTAGTTTTATAATTGAATCGTTTCATATTTTTAGCTCACATGGCCCAATAGGGCCAAGTGATCTTTTCTAATCACTTGGCGTCCGTCGTCCGTTAACTTGGACAAAACTACTGTGCCAAATAAAACCAAACTTGGCATAAATCATCCTTAGGTCCATTGATCACTTCCACCAACGAAGATGGCCGCCGTGGTTAAAAATAGAACAAAGGGTAAAATGCAATGTTTGGCTTCTATCTCTGAAACTAAAGCATTTAGAGTAAAAATCTAACACGACGTAAAAATGTTCATCAGGCCAAGATCGATATGCCCTGAAATTATCTGACGCTTCAGACAACCTAATGTTGGGTTGCTGTTCCTGAATTGGTTATGTTATGTTAAGGAAATTTTGCAGTTTTTTGGTATTACCTTGAATATTATAATAGATAGAGATAAACTGTAAAAAACAACATTGATTAGCAAGGTGAGATCTTCAATAAGTCAAAATGACCAAAATTGTCAATTGATCCCTCAGGAGTTATTGCCCATTAAAGTATTTTTGTTTACAATTTTCGTAAATATTTGGAATTCTTCTCCACTTAATCTACTGGGCCAAATTGAATTAAACTTAATTGCCTATAATTACATATATCAACTTCATTTGAACATTAGTGTACATAGCAATGATACCACAACTCCTTATTTCTAGTATCCATATGCATAAAAATATTTTCACTTCTGCTCACGTTTATTTTCTACATTTTGTTGTACGGAATAACTATTTTCACCCTGTCTTGGGCAAGGTTATTTGTTTTAGTTCCTACCAGGCAAAGTTATATATTTTGAAAATCCTAACCTCTCCATGGAACATAATATCAAATGGTCGCCTTCTAAACAGTACAGTGAGCATA
Source organism: Mytilus coruscus (assembly GCA_017311375.1). NCBI lineage: Eukaryota > Metazoa > Mollusca > Bivalvia > Mytilida > Mytilidae > Mytilus > Mytilus coruscus. The sequence goes on from CM029600.1 coordinate 38,861,251, forward strand.
GTCCCTTACAACAACTCAGTACACATACATATTGTTGATTGAAATAAAGTATTTCTTTGTTGTCATGAAAATCTCTCAAAGGAATTCTAACTAGCCATGCAATTAGATATAAGAAGATGTGGTATGAGTGTTAATGAGACAACTCTCCATCCTTGTCAGAATTTGTTAAAGTAAACCATTATAGGTCAAAGTACGGTCATCAGCACGGGACCTTGTCTCAAACCGAACAGCAAGCTATAAAGACCCAAAATGACTATTGTAAAACCATTCAAACGGGAAAACTAACGGTCTACTCTAAATAAAAACGAGAAACGAGGAACATTTATGAACCACATCAACAAACGACAATCACATTTTTGGATATATATAAACACATTCCTTAACCATTTGTAAGAAACCAGAGCCGGGATTAGTGGCCAGAGCATGAAATGTTATTTTTATTGCTGATATTTGGTAATAGGTATAATGATAAATTATAGGTGTAGTTGGCTTTTTGTTTCGTTTGCAGTAGCGTACCTAGGCTAGTTTTACGTACGCCTCAACCTTGGCAGGACTTCAGGCCCTGGCGGGTCCATATCAGAGGACCTCCTGGTAGGTTCGGCGGGCGAAGCCCCAAAGCTCATGCAATAAAGAGATAGTTTTTTTACCATTTCTGTCATTAAAACTCATCAGTAGCATTATACTTTAGTCTATTTGGTATTATTTATGTATAATTCATCAGTAATTCTGTAAATTTTGAATCTGTAATGGTCATTAGTCTATATTGTCGAAACCACTGTATAATATGTTAAAATGATATAATGTTTAATTATTATAATTAAACAAGCAATCGATGAACCAGAAAACAAAACTCTCCTTTTAATGTCGTCGTTCTCTTAATTATTTTTAATTTTGTTGAGGACAAATACAATAATAAATATTTACTGATGGCCAAGTGTAACAAACGAATTCGCATAGCCAGGTACCGTGGCTCCTGTGTCGTGCTGGAGATTGCTCTGTCCGTGTAAAAGCGTAAAACAGCGAATCTACTTGTCAGTTAAATACGGATTCTAAGAAAATCTAACTTTTCTTCATCTTGAACTATTAGCTTATGTCCAAGTTTCACAACAATTTATGAAGGTTTACAAATTTATCTTGTCACAAAATCTAATATAGTCTGTTAATTTAAAAAAAAAGTGAATTGTTCAGTAAAATACAGAAAAAAATGAGAAACAAACTAGATGCGTCGGAACGACACAAATGGTTCCCCTTGCAAAAAAAGCTTGAAGCCAATTTTTAGGCGTGGAAATTTGAGAGTGAAAGTCCGTATAACTTTTATTTTCACGAAATTTTTAAAGTCCAAAGCCACTTATTTCGACAATAATCAGCGGAGCAGAATCAAACGTAAACTCGATCTGTAACGCATCATATTAGACTTGTAGACTAAAAATCAGCTCAATATGTGAAAGCGTTTAAAAAAAAGTTCGCATGACTGTTTGATTCGGAATGACAGAATGACGGAATGACAGAATAACGAATGAGGGTAAAACTATATGGCCCAACCACTTTGTGACGGAGACCATAATATTATGTACGTTCAAAATTTGCTTTAGACATTATCTCTTAGTCTTGAAAATAAGATTCTACCAAATTTTAATCAAATTCTATATAGTTGTATTATAAACTTTGACTAACCTAAGACTTTATATATCTTCTTAGTAAATTAGTAAATACAGAAATATAATATGTTTTCATTATGCTCTGGATACTACGGAAGCGTATTAGCGCCACACATTTTTCTTAATTTTCTTCCTACCTTTGCGTTATAACGCAAACATTTAGGATATAACGCAAACCTTTGCGTTATAACGCAAACCTTTGCGAAATAATGCAAACCTTTGCGTTATAACGCAAACATTTGTTTTATCTTATTTCTTATTTAAGATTCAAAGGAAACAGCAGTTATTAATGGAGGAGGCTGTATATATTGAAATTTACCACCTTTGTAGTCATTGCAAAGTAAAATGCTTGAATGATTAGAACATATCATTGAATAATAATGAGCAGAATAATATAAGAAGATGTGGTATGAGTGCCAATAAGAAAACTCTCCATCTAAGTCACTATTCGTAAAGTAAACCATCATAGGCCAAAGTACGGTCTTCAACACGGAGCATTGGCTCTCACCGAACAGCAAACTATAAAGGCCCCCAAAAACGATATCCATGTTACTACTAGTATATATATTACAAAGAAAATTGAGTAAATTGAGGTTATACCGAAGAAAAAAATCAACCCTGCTAATATAGCTATAACCGAATATAAATATACTTCCAAAGTAAGCTCTCGTTTGAGAACAGTGTAAAGGTGGTTAGATTGAAACACGCTACCCTTTGGCAATAAATGTATAGAATGAAGATGTTTTATAAATAAAATTATGCTCTCCATTCAAATTGCTACCCAAGCATCTTAAAAAGACTTCACTATATTCTGTCAAAGAATCTTTATCATATTCTGAGATTTAAAAAAAAAAAAACGATTTCTTGCATCAAAATTAAAAAAAATGTTTCCTTATTAATAATTCATTTTAAAGCAGAAAGATCATTTTGTCTATTTTACTTTGAAGTTTCACAATTGTATGACATTATTTTTATCTTTCAATTTAAATATGCCTATATACTACACTATATCTATTTTCTTGTTAAATTATATACTTTTCTGATGCACAAATCAGTCTTAATTTATTTATAATTGCACTTCAAGTATTCCATTATTCCTATGCATATTTATTATAATGATTTGGCCTTGTATGTATGTTTCTTTTTTATCTACTAGTAAATCACAACCGGAATGAATGACATTTATACAAAACTTAATGAATAATTGAAATCAAGATATTTGCGTTATATCGCAAATGTTTGCGTTATAACGCAAAGATAGGAAGAAAAAAAAAAATGTGTGGCGCTAATACGCTTTCGTAGGATACTTACTGTCTTTTGGTCATAACAAATTTCTTTCCAAATATCAAAAAGATTTGACAAAGTTTCGAAAAAAATTAACCATAGATTGAAATAAAATTTCACGACGCCAACGCTGACAGAATATATAATTGGTATGTCTCGCTTTCGCATATCACAAATCGTATCTTTGCAGATAATAAATTGCCTTAAACAATTCGAAACAGGGCAGAAATCACACTAGATTCATACTTTGATAGAAAAATATATAATTTGATACCATTTGATTACATGTAAAAGGTACATTTCGTCACTTTTATCTTTAATCACAAGTCATTGAAGAAAGAATTCAAAAGTAGTTCTATTGATTTATTTAAATTTCAATATTTTCTCTCCCAAATTATTGTGTAAGATCGGGCCTTTTGACGTAAACGTAGCTACGCGCCTGGTTTGACATCATTTAAATAAAAATATGTCCTTGGTTCATGGAAACTTTACTGAAAATGGTAGTTATAAGGACTAAACTTATCATAATGCCTTATGTGTGATGATATTTGTCGTGTAAGTGTAGAATGATGAGTCACGACAGATTGCATTGTATTTCTATTGAATTATTATACCCCACGCAACGAAGTTGCAGAGGGTATAATGTTTTGACCCGTCTGTCTGTCTGTCTGTCTGTCAGTCCGTCAGTCCTGTTTCTTGTCATCGCAACTCTACCACACAACAGAATTTCAGGAAACCTTTTAGATAATAAGGACATACTATGTAGATGTGCATATCGACAGGAAATTACGATTCAATTTTTTTCTAGGAGTTACGCCCTTTGAACTTATTTGCTTCAATATACTTATACAACAGTTTGTCATCCCAACTCCTTTGAAACCACACAACAGAATTTCATGAAACTTTGTAGATAATAAGAACATACTATGTAGATGTGCATATCGACAGGAAATTATGATTCCATTTTTTTTTCTTACAGTTATTTTATTTCTCCAGTGACAATGCGGGGACGTGGGGTATGTGAGCGGGCTCACAAAGGTTCTTTCATTATGTCCACACTTGATTCACAATGGAATTATAAACTTTCAAAACTTAACTTGTTGCTCGCGGGCTTATTGGTAACATTCCGACACATCTACTTTTAATTTGTCTACTACCACATAACTTGATATTAGATGCTCTTTTGAAAGTCTGACAGCATCCTACTCTAACTACATTACATCTGCCCATTTTAGTTCTTCATTGACTAGTCTACAGTAACTTCTCAGATTCTATAAGTTGGCCTAATATCATGTAACTTGGAAGCATCCCATCCGAAAAAGGTACATTGGACCTACATTTCATGCTTCTTTGGTTTATGGTCGAGTCTAATCATGATCTCTCTCTCTCTCTCTCTCTCTCTCTCTCTCTTACACACACATCTCTGTAATTTGTATTTATGATTTCGATTAATACCCCAGGTAAATAGCGGAGGATTTATTTTATTTAGTTTGTACTTCCTCCTTTCGTACGTTGGTCAGTTCTTAGTCCGTCTTCATCCTCTGTTATTCACAACTCTTCATTAAATCTTTCGGGAATAATTTATAACATTTTCAGTTTCTCAAATACCGGAATTCAATGTTTGTTGAAATTTGGAATCCAGTGAGCATGCTATACCGTGCAATGGTTTTAGATTCATGAATCAACGATACCCTGTTAATCGATTACTTGCATGTGCTTTAGAAACACCATATAAAAATAATGGTGCTTTTAAACACCCAAGATATATGACTCGAAATGTTTGATGTGACGTACTATGATTAGGTGGTATCACACCTGCAGTATTAGAAAACACAAAACTGAACTATAACCATTGAACCATGAACATATGAGGTCAAGGTCAGATGACACCTTCAATTGGACATGTACACTTTACAATCCTTCCTAACACCAAATATAGAAAATTTAGCATACAGTATATGAAAAACAGACCAAAACAAAAATACTTTACTATAACCAGCAAGCCTCCGGGTCGGGAGTTGTTCGCTGTGTTGAAGACCCATTGGTACCCTTCAGCTGGGATTTGCTCTTTGGAAGTGCTGTTGTGTCTTTGACATTTCCCATTTCAATCTCAATTTCATATTTAGAGCAAGTAATGCTTGTAAGGTGTATATGTCTGTACGGCAGATTTCATCTGACCTTGACCTCATTTTAAAGTTCATTGATCTATGTTAAGTTTTCCTTGTTAAGTTTGTTTCTTAGATATTATGTACAAAAGGTCAACAATATTTAAGGTTCCACTAAAGTCAAAATATAGGACACTTCATAAACATCTAAACTTTGCCTGTATTTTTCAACCTATAATGAATAAAGTCCTAGGCTATGGAACATATGTTCATTACTCTATTGTATGGGAACAAACAGTTACATGTTGGCAAAGTGTACGCGAACAAACAATTAAATGTTGCCATTGTTGTTGTTTGAAAATTACATTTCACCCAAAAGGCCCTTCGTAGAATTGACACCCAATGATGAACATTAGGAATAAATGGAACAGCCTCAATTGTTGCCTGCTTAATTTTACTCTTTAAATTGTTTTGTTTTTTCTCTTATTTTCTAGATAGACCCTGAAACCATTTTGTTAATGACAGATGCTGACCTCAGTACATACATACCAATATATGGTGACAGATTGGCCGTTCTTAATTTCTGTAAATCTTACGGAAAGAAGAAAGATATTGTTTCAAAGAAAAAAAAAAGCCGTGAAGGCATTAAAAAATCACTAGGTTTCGGTCACAAAAGAAACAAAGATGATTCCAATTCTGATTCTAGTGACGATAACAACAGCAACACAGGAATGCAACGAATCGGAAATAAAAACGCTGCCCGAAAACCAGAATGATCGAAATTGGATGGTTGCATAAAAAATTTACAGATGTAGATTATTCTCAAAAAAGAAGAGAAAACGGAGGAAAGGCAAGATCGGTCCCCGTATTGAAGACAGCTGTAAAGCGGGACATTTTGGAAATCGGTAAGTCGTTGTTTTTCCCCAAAGGTGTGTCAAAATCAGGACCAGTGCACCTGTTTGAATTTGATGTGAAAGATTTTCAGCATTCAGATATTCCCGAAGACGAGACTGTTGGTGAAATTTTCGATAGGACAAAATTAGCAATGCTGCGATTATATTTAGCAAATCAGAAAAGGCCCCAGAGGTAGAAAAAGAAAACGAAAGTAAAAAACGCAGAAGGATAGAAACAATCTTCTGAAAACTTCTAAGGAAGACGATGAAGAAACTCATAAATTTGATGAAGTGAAAAAGACAAAATTCTTCAAAACTAAAATTGTCTGTCTTCAAAATTCAGACTCAGATAGCTGTAAAAGCCTTCCTGATCTATTACAGGAACCTGAAATGGCAGAAATTCTGGATGATATTCGTACAAGCGAAGAGCAATACAAATGGAATTCACCATTACCATCCACAATGACAGTAATGGATGAAATAGTTCATATGAAATATGGCCCAAAATCTCCCAATAAAACACTATCAGAAACACTTCCTTGGAATGGAATTGAAACGCAGGAAATACAAGCGAGTAGCACTCCCGTGCACGACTGGCTTACAGATGATGTGATTTGTATATCTGCCAATACAGATGTACCGTTTCATGAACTTTGCATTGGCAGAGGTTTTGCTCTAGAGGATATGCTAGAAGCATTTGAACATGACCCGTCACTGGGACAAACAAATATTTCTTTGCAAATCAAAAGATTGCTTCCAACAGGGAAATAGAGCCAGCTAGTGATTTGGGAGGAGTCCTTAAAGATACATTATCAGAATTTTGGTCAAACTTGTATGAAAAGTGCACCATTGGCGCTAAAGTTAAGGTACCTTTCCTAAAACATGATTTTGGAAATAGCAAATGGGATGCAATTGGCAGGCTAGGATTCTGATAGTTGGTTACAAAGTAGTTAATTACTTCCCGGCTTTGCTCTCACCAACCTTTATAAGACAAATTGTATCCGGCAGTCCAGATACTTCGTTCCATGACGAGGAAGAAGTCATAGCAGACTATTTGGATTTCATTAGCCCGACAGAAGGGTCAGCGATAAAGAAGCCCTTCATGACTTCGAAAAGCAGATATGAATGAACTGATGGACATTTTCGACGAACATAAGGCAAGAAGGCAACCTAATCCACAGAATTTAAGAAAAACAGTACTTGAATTGGCTGTGAAAGAACTTATTCAAGAGCCAATGTTTGTCATTGATATTTGGAGACAGCATTTTCATAAATTGGCATTCAAAGTCTGTGACATCAAGTCAATGTATGATAAATTTATTCCTACACCGAGGTCTGTTATACATCTCTTAGAGTTTCCTATCAATATGTCAGAGGGACAAAAGAAAGTATCTAAATTCTTAAAGAAATTTTTACTGAAATTGAACTTGCAATGCTTTTCAAATTTCTACGATTTGTTACAGGTTCGGACGTTATAACAACAACTACGATAGCCGTAGAATTTAACAAGTTATCAGGTTTAGCATCCCGTCCTATTGGGCACACTTGTTCATGTTCTTTAGAAATACCGAGTCATACGACAGTTATCCTGATTTTAGAAGTCAGTTTACAGGAGTTTTGACATCCAACATATGGGTGATGGACATTGTATAACTTACAAAAGAAAGCGACAAAAACAGGCGAAATGTTTTTCACTGTGTATTTTGTTATTATTTCGCTGAAGTTGACTGTATTGAAATAACTTAGTAATTTTCAACCAACTTGGTGGACAAACACTTTCAATCAAGGGTCTTATTAAAATAAAAACAATTATGGAATGACACAATGATACAAATATAAATAAAACATTTAGTAAAACAGCTAGATCTGATATAAGCTCATCTACTTTACACAGGCACACGAGGACAGATTTTATTCACCCCCTTTTGCAATCATTATATGTTTTGTTCTGTCAAAAACAACAAAAGTTCAAAATTTATTGCATTATTTTTGAGTTTCCAAAATAATGCATACTTAAATGCTGTTTATATTTGACGATTGTCGATCGATAAAACAAGGTTAGTTATATTTACGTTTGCAATTGCAATAACATAATGAGATTTTAATGTTAATTTATCAAATAGGTTTTCTTATGACATATGGAAAAGAATATGAATATAGAAAGAGGGAGGTGAATAAAATAAGTCCTTAACCAATGTACCTCTTGTTAATTTTTATAATCTAAATCTTTATCATTATAAGGGTATGGTAAAACATTATGTTTATAAAAGTAAAAGAGATGACCGCCATTCAAAAACATCTATTCTATCTAAAACAGATACTTTGATGGTCCAGTTGCAGTCACACATTATGAACATGATGATATGATTATTATCTGGGAAAATAGAGTTTTTCCAACCTAAAATGGCTATTATTAACCCTGTTTTAAAAAGTGGAGATGAACTTGGAAGCTCAAAATTAAAAATAAGAATGGGCCTTCTTTGTTTCATTGAAACAACACTTATAATGTGGGATTCCTTTGCATTAAAATTTATTTGTTAAATCACATTGTGAATTTATGCACATAAGAAAGATGCAAGCTGTTATAATGATTTACCATGTCCACGTGTGAGGTACACAACGGAATGAGACATACTGTGTTGGTCGCATACGTGTTTAGATGAAAAATGGTGGTTAACATTCAATTGATAGTTATTTTTATCATTTTGTGAAATTACACATAAAAATACAAACTTGTATTATGGTGTACCTTTTGTTGAAATCACGTTGTGAAGTTACACAACAAAAGTTATAGACTGTTTAAATTGAGAATATTGGTAAAGTTTTTTTTCATATATGATTTTTTCTTCATTGATATGAATACTGGTAGCTTTTTGGTGGAAGAAGACTTCAAGTCTTCTGAAGGCCTATGGTGCCGACTTTAAAATCATTGAACCACCTCCGTATGCCGCATCCGTTTCTGTGTATTACAATTTCATAACAACTTCCGATTCTTGACACCGATTTTACACATGATTAAGCATCTGAATCATTTAATTTGTAAATTAGGATTGAAAACAATCACTATCGTTAATATTTACCCTTTTATTTATGTAATTTATTAGATTTCATCTCATCTACATGAACGTTATTTGTTTACTTGTAACCGGATGTTTTTAATGTAGATATTTGTAGTACCCATGCGTGAATTTGGTATCGGGACAACTCGCCCTGTTTACATGTTCGCCCTTGGTCTGTTCGTCCTGAGTTCTTTCGCCCGTATAGTACGTTCACCCTGTGTTCATTCTCTTCACTCTTATCTTACACAACGTTTTATAATACGTCCTTGCATTTATTAAAAAATATTGATATTAAGGGTATCGTTAAAAAAGCTCTAAAACACGATTTAGTGAAAGTCATCTGTTCCTTATTTTGTTCCCAAGGTAAGACAATAGTGTTCAGCCAATCAAATTCTGTGTTTCTCATGATCAAATTAATAAGCCAATCAAAACGTTTTCTCTGAAGATTATTCTAACATGCTAGATTTTGAACTTGTGTTGTTTTCATCTAGTACTTTAAAAATACTTTTAAATAATACAAGTGAAAACAACTCCGTTTCTACTTGGTGTTCCTAATTGGAAGGAAATACGAAGAAGAAGAAGAAGAAGAAGAAGAAGAAGAAGAAGAAGTTGTAAAATCGTGAACATGGCATGTGAATTTTCATCTGCAAGGAGGTTCTTACACAGCTTAAGGATAAAAGCATGACTGATTGACCAAATTCAATGATGCAGTACTACTATAAAGATAATAAATAGTATTTTTTCACTTATTTATTGACATTATACTTTTGAAACATATGTTATTTTGTATTCAATTAAATCATTTAAAGCACAATGTACTATTCTTTTTCACAAAGACAAACAAACAGGTTGGGACCCCACCCCACCCCACCCATTATGAGTGGTGTCCCTTAAATGAGGGACTGTCCCTAAAAAGGGTCATTTACTGTTGAAAAAAAGAAAGAAAATTTTAAGATTTTTAACTTAAAAGTGGGAAAATTCATTATATTTGGAACAACTTTTCTAAATGAGGAGTCAAATTAATAAAGAAGATATAAGTTTAGAAACATCACAAAATTCTTTTGACATGTTTTGACACTTTAATACTTGATAGATGCATAGTTCTTGGGAAAAGTTTCATCAAATAATATGAATATAGAGGTGCTCATTTTTACAGTGGGTTGTAATGTTCTTCTAAGGAGGGTGACACATCTTTGCATAATTCAAAATTGGAAATTTCAACAAGCATCTAATATTCTTACACAAGAAAATAAACCCTGGTCTGCTAGCTACATGTTCATCTTTTCTACTGATTTAAAACTTAAATCATGCAAACAGACTTAAGAAAAGGCATGTAAGCTCATCATAAAAATATGACACTTTTCAAGACAATCCAGATCGTGCAAAATACTTCGCTAAAAATTGTAACCTTTAAAATTGTTGTCGCACACTAAAAACCCCATGGGAAATTTCAAAAGTTGGCAGGTATGTAACAAGTCTTACTATTTTTATGCCCCATTTATGGGCATTATGTTTACTGGTCTGTCCGTCCGTCCTGCTTCAGGTTAAAGTTTATGGTCGTGGTAGTTTTAATGAAGTTGAAATCCAATCAATTTGAAACTTAGTACACATGTGTTCCTTATGATATGATCTTTCTAATTTTACTGCCAAATTAAAGATTTTACCTAATTTTCACGGTCCACTGAACATAGAAAATGATTGTATAGATTGGAAATCCATGTACTTATGACACATTCTTGTTTGAAGAAAAAAAATACATCATAGCGATAATGGAACAAAGCAGGCTGGGTTAGTGGGGCTGCTTTTATGGTAATTCAAGTTACCTTTAATTTATTCACCTTCTTCCACCTCAGAGCTATCAGCTCTTTGATTAAGTTAATAATATTGAAATTGATTGTCACGATATATGTTAACAGTCCTCGGTGAATGAACCAGATTGCTGAACAACTAGTTTTATTGCATACCGGTTTATAAATTAAGATTAGAAATGCATACGAGCTTTTGTATAAATGTTATATTTTATATGCTTATAAAAGGAAACAATACATAAGTTTGGAGTGATTTTACATAAATCCATGAAGTTAAATTTAATTTCATATGTACATGCGGTTGAAAACTTTCAGATATGGACAGTTGATGAGTTATATCACCATTTAAATCTCAGAAAATCTGGATTTTGTCTTAGCTATATGCATTTTAACCATCAAAGACATGTATCAGTCATAAGAAACATTCAGGACCGAGATTTTGATAACTAAGTGTTTATTGAAGTACCAAAAATAATAAAAAAATCATTTGTACTTCCATACTTTTACATAAAATCAGTAAGTTTACTTCAAATGTAACAGGGTAAAATGTCAAACAAATAGGACTGCTATTCTATTAGCAAACATTAATTGAAATTCCTGCTGTAAAATGTTATACCATTTCACATGAAACAGAGGTATCAAGAGGTAATTTCTCAGTTGAAATTCTAGTTTTATTTCTGTAACGATTATAGTTTTATTAAATAAAAGTCAATTTTGTTGTTTTCCATGGTCTTATTTTGTGGATCCTTTGCCAATTGATATGATATTGAAGAGGAAGGATATGGAGTAAATGTTTATGACACACAAGTACTATATAAAAAAAAAAATAAATAGCATAGAATAACGCTTTGGTTGTCATCCTTCATCGCAAAATCACAGTGAATATAAAATAAATAGATGTAGTATGGTTGCCAATAAGACAACTTGCCACAAGAGACCAAATGACACAGAAATTAACAACTATTGGTCACCGTGCTTTCTTCAGCAATGAATAAAACCCATACCCCATGGACAGCTTTAAAATTTCCGTAATAGAAATGTCAAACAATTCAAACAAGAAAACTAAAGGCCTAATGTATTACCAAAATGACCGAAATATGAATATAATATACAGCAACAAACGGCAACCACTGAATTACAGGCTCCCAACTAAGGACAGGCACATACAAAATGTGGCGGAGTTAACCTAGTTTGAAGGTGTTCCAACCCTCTCCTTACCTGGGACAGTGGTGTAACAATACAACATAAAACAAGCTATAAAATGAGTTGAAACAGGCTACAAAACGTACAGATATGAGAAGCCTTCCACGACACATTTGTGACGGAAAGGAGGGGAAGAGAAAAATAATCTTCAAATCTTGATTGAGTGGCAATAACTCATATTCTGAAGCGAACAACGATGGCAGTCTTGTCCAAGTGACAAAATTTGATGTTTCAAGTTTTTTCTTTATCTGGTATAGTTGTCATAAAAGCAAAAATGGATAAATAAAATGTGTATAAGGGCAACAATTTATATAAGGATTCAACTTATTTTGACCGTTTCATTTATTTGTAGATATTGTCTGAATAATCGTTTTTGTTACTTTAAGTTTTCTTCCTCTACAATTGTTTCTGCAAAAACAAATGTGTTAAAATCAGCCATGTGACTTATTTGAAGATTTAGCTGACCATTGTTGCTGTTTAAAGATTTCAATCATTTTACTTGTGTTATTCAAATGGTTCTTTAACGTATAGATAGCGTGAAACTCTCACCACAAGAGGCATCGGATATACGACATTTCAATTTCGACCGGACGTAGCTGCGTATTGATACATTCGCATTGACAAACGGACGCACCCCTTTAGCAAGAGATTACAGAAGATAAGGGTATACATTAATGCGACAGCAACCCAACGACACAGACAAATCAAAACATTAAGAGTCAACATACAGTCTTTTGTAATAGAAAGATGCTTGCTTATACAGAGCAATAAGCTCAAAACCGCCCCATGATAAAAAATATGGAGTTAATCTAATAGTATAAACCGTCAAAGATATCCCAACAGGCACATTAATTTCGTTAATATTATTTATCGTCAAAGATATCCCAACAGACACGAGAACATTTTGTGTGGTTGAAAACTATCCCTGCCCTTTTTAATTTAGATTACTGGAAATCAAAGAAGGTGTAACATAAACCAGTAGAAGAAAAACACTTCACTATATAGTAACGGTAAAATAAATGATGATAATGGATGGCTGCTTAACGTCCAGTGACAAATTAAATGCATATTCAGGACGAGAACATGTAAATATAATATGAATATTAACGCTGCTTTGTACTAGACCGACACACTGAGCCGGATTTTAACGTGTAAGTTCACAAGATAACAGTTCGCAGGAAGAAAAGTCACCCTACCAGGACACATTTCTGACTAATAATATAGTTTCATAGAATTCTCACAGTTACTAAAGCGAGCTAAAGGTCTCTTGCCAAAATTAGCTACGTTAAATGATATTGGAAACTATACGTAAATATCGATGGCCGACTTCAGAGTAGATTTAATGCAGCAACGCTCTCTTCAAAATGAAAACTCTTGCACCAATTATTTGGGGGTTCGGATGTGGCAAGCTGTGGCATGGCTAAATTTCTGTCCTTATTTATATACATATTGTACCCTTATTTTCCAGTGGCGTTCTAAGTTTACCGTCAAACCTCACTGTCGACCTACATTTTGTATTTAAAATTTATGTGTTCTCGTCAAGAACTTGTATGAAATAATTGCCACTGGGCGTAAAGCAAACAACAATCAATCAACTTCATATATAATTCCATGAAAACGATACACGAAGACAAGATCTTGTACAATTTTATTACAATGTAAAATTTCCATTCAAATTATTCTATAATAGTACAGATTTTTATGGGTTTAAAAAAAAAAAAAAATTTGCAATTTACTACATGACTGAGCAATAATATTTTTTAAATATTTTTTTATTATAGTTCTAATCTACTGTTTTATTTCGATTTATTATATATGGTTATATCAGGCAATTATAAAACTAAGAAACGTAAAAGTTTTTTTTTTTTCAAAGGGTTTATGCTTCATTTAGAAGTGTAAAGGAATGACAGATGACAAAAATAAAAGTGTTTGTTTTCATGCAATACATTGTATTTTATTCAAGAATGATGATCAAACCTTGCCAAAATATCTCATCTATACACGTTTTGATCGAGTTGCTCAAACATACATTAATTGATTTTGTAGATGTTACATTTCCACTATTTCAATACGATTTTATTCTTTAAAGTTTACAGGCATAGTTTTTATTTAAAAATAAAAAAAAAAAATAAATAAATTATTGGACTGAACCGACAACACCAATTATTTTGCATTTGCATATCACGTAGTGAAGGTAAATTAAATTACAGAATCAAAACCAAAATGAACATTTACCTGAGTATTCTGAAGGGCCTTATGCATCTAGGTCTGTTCATTTAAAAGTTGGGTAACAAGCTGATTAAATAACTATTTGATCAGGCGGAAACCCAGTTCAAATTAAACAAAGAAATGGAACTTTTGTTACAGAAGGTAAAAAGCACAGTTGGTCAATTTGAATTGTTATGCATCTGATATATGTGTTTTGACTTAAATTATGGTATAGAGCTTAGAAATACTTGTAAATTTTAAATTTATAGTCACATTTTCACAAAACAGTCGATGGGAGTAGGTGCAAATACATGTGGATCTTTTTGTGCATAATCATAAATTCCGCTGAAAAAATCCAAAGAAAGACAATAGATTGATCTTTTAAAGCATTAATTTGCATCTCTGCCCCGGCGACAGTTTTGGGGAAAAATCCAAAAATGGGCAATAATTTCATCGAAAAGAGAAAATCGAGTACACCTTTTATGTTCATGCGTGTTTTGGTTGACTATTCTGTCTTGAAAACGTATGCAAGAAAAATATTTGATACATCATGTCGCTTCAGATTCTATCATGTCTATTATTTTTATATATTTAGGCTATAGGTTGATATAATAACATAAAAAACTTACAGTACTAAGAAATGAACTACATGTATATGGGTCAAGTGAAATATCTTTATAATGAGCAGGGAATATAAGTAAGGGGAGGAAACCAATGATTATATGCTGGGAAGATCTTGTTCGAACCTGTTGGGACTTTACCATATCAAAAGGCTAAATATCAGAGATTATCGAAAAATAAATCGTATCTTGCCATTGGTTTAAAACATTTACGTCAAAATGGCAATAAGTTATAACATGAATATTGATATATTTGAACTCTATTATTCTAAAATTAAAAGGTCAATACACAGTTTTGTTTACTTACTAACGCGTATTAATTACAGCCAAGCAATGTTTAAATTGGGATCATGAAATATGATTATAAAATGGCAACATTTAAAAAAAAGAAGTCCTTAAATATATTTGTTTCCGTTGTGCACATATTTTTGTACATTATTAACGAATTGGTGACAGGTAATTTGCATTCTACCTGCAATGCTCCTCTACACGTGTCACCAGGTCGTAGTATCCGAACTGTTTGATGGTTCTTATCTTTGTTACTCTTGAGTCAGTGATGATGATTTCATTTTTTTTCGCTTTCATCTTTTATAAACTTTTCTTCTATTAATATATTTGATGCATAATTTCACTATTTATAACAAAAGCGGCTTGTTAGAATGTGCTTATGACAGCACAGTAGACAACAGGATATTTCATTCCAGTTTTCTATGTTTTAGGACCACTCTGTATTTGTCAATGTGAAATCATATGATATGTACAAAAACTACGGAAGCGTATTAGCGCCACACATTTTTTTTTTTTTTTTTCCTATCTTTGCGTTACAACGCAAACCTTTTGCGTTATATAACCCAAACCTTTTGCGTTACAACGCAAACCTTTGCGATATAACGCAAACCTTTGCGATATAACGCAAACCTTTGCGTTACAACGCAAACCTTTTGCGTTATAACGCAAACTCCGTCTTTTGTCTGAAATAATCAGTGCATAACATACTGAGGGAATTTAAAAAGTTTTTTCGATTAATGATACGGACAGGTATTGTACCGAGAGTTGAATGTAGGAGTCATATGCTGTTAAAGAATAGCGGTTGCTGGTTGCTAAAAAGGTTGGTACACGAATAGACTAGTCACACAATACTGCAATGTATGCAAAGTAACATTTACTTCCAATATACATGTTTTCACTATATCATGAGGCATTTATTGAGAGCGCTTATAAATTGCATCTATAATATATCGAATACTAAAAAACAACTGTATAATATTTATACCATCTTCACGTTTGTAGTTGCTGTATCCAATGTCTTAAGAGATCAGCTTTAGGCCAATGTGTATTGAGAATAAAATTGTCAGTCTGTTTGGCTACGTCCATCAATTTGGTGGGTTGTGCAAAAAGGGCCGGGGTTGAGAAAACATCTGATTTTCTGTAAAGAATATATATCTATATTTATTTTTTGAACGGAAAGTAAACTCAAAATTTAAAAAATTGTTACTAGTAGTCACTCTTTATTTGACCACTTGTGGTCCGAATTGTAAAGTGTCAAAAAGTACTCCGCTGTAATTGTCAACATTATACTGGAATTTATAAATAAATATAAAATATATGCATGCAAACATGTTTGTCAGAGGACACTTAATCAAACAGTTTTACAAATATTTGGAACTATTATTACATTCATTATTTTTCAGATGGACTTTGAAGAATTCCTGAGAAAGAGAGAACTGAAACAAATAGAAATTCAAAAGATACTAAATGACAAGGTAGGGGTAGTCGTGAATATAAATGGTGGTTTCTTGAATTTGATTATTGAGGTCGGTTTACCATACCGGTAAATATTTACAGTATTTAAAAAAAATATAATGACATTTACTGTATATCTCCCTCACCGGTGCTAAGTTACAATTTAGTATTATTCTTGTTCATTGTTGCGTCTATTTGTCATTCCTGAACAGTAAAAATGTATGTTCTGTTTTCGCGTTGCTTTCAGGTCGTGATCTTATATTTGTATGTATGTTAGAAAGAGGCGAAAAATACCAGGGGGCAACCAAGTTCATTAGTAGAAAATTAACTGCAAATGTCATGACTAAAGAAAAGAACAACAAAAAGTCAAACAATATTACACAAAACACAACATAGAAAACTCGAGACTACGCAATACGGAGCCCACAAAAAAATGGGGGTGATCTCAGGTGCTCCGGAAGGGTAAGCAGAACCTGCTCCACTTATGACGCCCGTCGTTTTGCTCATGCTAGTAAATACCCGGTAATAAGTCTAATTCGGTTGGTCACATTCGGTAAAATTGGAAGCTGGATTGTTGTTATGACATCAGGAACATATCTGCTATCATGTATGAAACGGATATTACATACATATAATGGTCAATCAATTTGTGATGACGTCCGTAAAACTTACGAAAGGTTGATTGCAACTTCACGACTTGGAACTCTTGTTAAATAGCAGCAATCATTTATCAAGGAAATCATGGAAGGAAATACAGTCCCCGGAATATCGTATCAACTGGGAGATGTATACTCCGTATGCTGGCGCTGTTGGAATGTTGCTACATAGAAATGGAAAATTCACAAATGGGAAGCTGAAATCATATCTTTTGTCGTAAAGTTTTGTTTTCAACCAACCTTCGTTTGAGAAAAGAAAGATCGTTACTTCTTTTCAGGGAAATACGACCATTGGACATGTACATTTCATATAAATGTCAAGACTTGTTCTTAATTACAAAAACATTTGAGCTATTTGGTGTGTAGACATTACATAAGACATGCGTCTAATTAATATAAGTTTTACGCCGAAAATTTAAGGTCTGAAAAGGCAAGATTTTTTCATCAGTTGTAATTCGGCATTGAACTAGTTTTCAGTAACTACATTACTCTTAATTCAGTGCTTTGTGTCTATTGTTTTCATATCTGTTCCTCGTATCGGTCTTCGAGTTATGCCCATTGCAACTAATTTTAAAGCTCGTACTGTAAGACACCAGTCCCCGATCGGAAGGGGGTGAACATTTAGAAAGATGATTAACTCCGTCACAGTCTTTATGGGCATGTTCCAAGTCACGAGCCTGCTGTTCAGTGGTTGTCGTTGGTTCATGCATGTCTTTTTTTTGTTTTTTTCGAAAAAAAATGTTATCAATTAGGCCTTTAGTTTTATAATTGAATCATTTCATATTTTTAGCTCACATGGCCCAATAGGGCCAAGTGATCTTTTCTAATCACTTGGTGTCCGTCGTCCGTTAACTTTGACAAAACTACTGTGCCAAATAAAACCAAACTTGGCCTAAATCATCCTTAGGTCCATTGATCACTTTCACTAACGAAGATGGCCGCCGTGGTTAAAAATAGAACAAAGGGTAAAATGCAATGTTTGTCTTCTCTGAAACTAAAGCATTTAGAGTAAAAATCTAACACGACGTAAAAATGTTCATCAGGCCAAGATCGATATGCCCTGAAATTATCTGACGCTTCAGACAACCTGATGTTGGGTTGCTGTCCCTGAATTGGTTATGTTATGTTAAGGAAATTTTGCAGTTTTTTGTTATTACCTTGAATATTATAATAGATAGAGATAAACTGTAAAAAACAACATTGATTAGCAAGGTGAGATCTTAAAATAAGTCAAAATGACCAAAATTGTCAATTGATAACTTCAGGAGTTATTGCCTATTAAAGTATTTTTGTTTACAATTTTTCGTAAATATTTGGAATTTTTCTCCACTTAATCTACTGGGCCAAATTGAATTAAACTTAATTGCCTATAATTACATATATCAACTTTATTTGAACATTAGTGTACATAGCAATGATACCACAACTCCTTATTTTTAGTATCCATATGCATAAAAATATTTTCACTTCTCACGTTTATTTTCTACATTTTGTTGTACGGAATAACTATTTTCACCCTGTCTTGGGCAAGGTTATTTGTTTTAGTTCCTACCAGGCAAAGTTATATATTTTGAAAATCCTAACCCTCTCCATGGAACATAATATCAAATGGTCGCCTTTTAAACAGTACAGTGAGCATAGTCCCCTTACAACAACTCAGTACACATACATATTGTTGATTGAAATAAAGTATTTCTTTGTTGTCATGAAAATCTCAAAGGAATTCTAAATAGCCATGCAATTAGATATAAGAAGATGTGATATGAGTGTTAATGAGACAACTCTCCATCCTTGTCAGAATTTGTTAAAGTAAACCATTATCGGTCAAAGTACGGTCATCAACACGGAACCTTGTCTCAAACCGAACAGCAAGCTATAAAGACCCAAAATGACTATTGTAAAACCATTCAAACGGGAAAACTAACGGTCTACTCTATAAAAAAACGAGAAACGAGGAACATTTATGAACCACATCAACAAACGACAATCACATTTTTTGGATATATATAAACACATTCCTTAACCATTCGTAAGAAACCAGTGCCGGGATTAGTGGCCAGAGCATGAAATGTTATTTTTATTGCTGATATTTGGTAATAGGTATAATGATAAATTATAGGTGTAGTTGGTTTTTTGTTTCGTTTGCAGCAGCGTACCTAGGCTAGTTTTACGTACGCGTCAACCTTGGCAAGGGACTTCAGGCCCCTGGAGGGTCCAAATCAGAGGACCTCCTGGTAGGTTCGGCGGGCGAAGCCCCAAAGCTCATGCAATAAAGAGATAGTTTTTTTTACCATTTCTGTCATTAAAAACTCATCAATAGCATTATACTTTAGTCTATTTGGTATTATTTATGTATAATTCATCAGTAATTCTGTAAATTTTGAATCTGTAATGGTCATTAGCCTATATTGTCGAAACCACTGTAAAATATGTTAAAAATGATATAATGTTTAATTATTATAATTAAACAAGCAATCGATGAACCAGAAAAACAAAAACTCTCCTTTTTAATGTCGTCGTTCTCTTAATTATTTTTAATTTTTGTTGAGGGACAAATACAATAATAAATATTTATTGATGGCCAAGTGTAACTAACGAATTCGCATAGCCAGGTACCGTGGCTCCTGTGTCGTGCTGGAGATTGCTCTGTCCGTGTAAAAGCGTAAAACAGCGAATCTACTTGTCAGTTAAATACGGGATCTAAGAAAATCTAACTTTTCTTCATCTTGAACTATTAGCTTATGTCCAAGTTTCACAACAATCTATGAAGGTTTACAAATTTATCTTGTCACAAAATCTAATATAGTCTGTTAATTTAAAAAAAAAAAAGTGAATTGTTCAGTAAAATACAGAAAAAAATGAGAAACAAACTAGATGCGTCGGAACGACACAAATGGTTCCCCTTGCAAAAAAAGCTTGAAGCCATTTTTTAGGCGTGGAAATTTGAGAGTGAAAGTCCGTATAACTTTTATTTTCACGAAATTTTTAAAGTCCAAAGCCACTTATTTCGACAATAATCAGCGGAGCAGAATCAAACGTAAACTCGATCTGTAACGCATCATATTAGACTTGTAGACTAAAAATCAGCTCAATATGTGAAAGCGTTTCAAAAAAGTTCGCATGACTGTTTGATTCGGAATGACAGAATGACGGAATGACAGAATAACGAATGAGGGTAAAACTATATGGCCCAACCACTTTGTGACGGGGACCATAATAATATATACGTTCAAAATTTGCTTTAGACATTATCTCTTAGTCTTGAAAAAAGATTCTACCAAATTTTAATCAAATTCTATATAGTTTTGTCAAAGTAATTAATGTATTATAAACTTTGACTAACCTAAGACTTTATATATCTTCTTAGTAAATTAGTAAATACAGAAATATAAATATGTTTTCATTATGCTCTGGATACTACGGAAGCGTATTAGCGCCACACATTTTTTTCTCAATTTTTCTTCCTATCTTTGCGTTATAACGCAAACCTTTGCGTTGTAACGCAAACATTTGTTTTATCTTATTTCTTATTTAAGATTCAAAGGAAACAGCAGTTATTAATGGAGGAGGCTGTATATATTGCAATTTACCACCTTTGTAGTCATTGCAAAGTAAAATGCTTGAATAATTAGAACATATCATTGACTAATAATGAGCAGAATAATATAAGAAGATGTGGTATGAGTGCCAATAAGAAAACTCTCCATCTAAGTCACTGTTCGTAAAAGTAAACCATCATAGGCCAAAGTACGGTCTTCAACACGGAGCATTGGCTCTCACCGAACAGCAAACTATAAAGGCCCCCAAAAACGATATCCATGTTACTACTAGTATATATATTACAAAGAAAATTGAGTAAATTGAGGTTATACCGAAAAAAAAAAATTAACTCTGCTAATATAGCTATAACCGAATATAAATATACTTCCAAAGTAAGCTCTCGTTTGAGAACAGTGTAAAGCTGGTTAGATTCAAACAAGCTACCCTTTGGCAATAAATGTATAGAATGAAGATGTTTTATAAATAAAATTATGCTCTCTCCATTCAAATTGCTACCTAAGCATCTTAAAAAGACTTCACTATATTGAAATGAAAATTCAATGATTTTCTATCAAAGAATCTTTATCATAAAAAAAAACGATTTCTTGCATCAAAATTAAAAAAAAAATGTTTCCTTATCAATGATTCATTTTAAAGCAGAAAGATCATTTTGTCTATTTGACTTTGAAGTTTCACAATTGTATGACATTATTTTTATCTTTCAATTTAAATATGCCTATATACTACACTATATCTATTTTCTTGTTAAATTATATACTTTTCTGATGCACAAATCAGTCTTAATTTATTTATAATTGCACTTCAAGTATTCCATTATTCCTATGCATTTTATTATAATGATTTGACCTTGTATGTATGTTTCTTTTTATCTACTAGTAAATCACAACCGGAATGAATGACATTTATACAAAACTTAATGAATAATTGAAATCAAGATATTTGCGTTATATCGCAAATGTTTGCGTTATAACGCAAAGATAGGAAGAAAAAAAAAAATGTGTGGCGCTAATACGCTTTCGTAGGATACTTACTGTCTTTTGGTCATAACAAATTTCTTTCCAAATATCAAAAAAGATTTGACAAAGTTTCGAAAAAAAATTAACCATAGATTGAAATAAAATTTCACGACGCCTGTCTCGCTTTCGCATATCACAAATCGTATCTTTGCAGATAATAAATTGCCTTAAACAATTCGAAACAGGGCAGAAATCACACTAGATTCATACTTTGATAGAAAAATATATAATTTGATACCATTTGATTACATGTAAAAGGTACATTTCGTCACTTTTATCTTTAATCACAAGTCATTGAAGAAAGAATTCAAAAGTAGTTCTATTGATTTATTTAAATTTCAATATTTTCTCTCCCAAATTATTGTGTAAGATCGGGCCTTTTGACGTAAACGTAGCTACGCGCCTGGTTTGACATCATTTAAATAAAAATATGTCCTTGGTTCATGGAAACTTTACTGAAAATGGTAGTTATAAGGACTAAACTTATCATAATGCCTTATGTGTGATGATATTTGTCGTGTAAGTGTAGAATGATGAGTCACGACAGATTGCATTGTATTTCTATTGAATTATTATACCCCACGCAACGAAGTTGCAGAGGGTATAATGTTTTGACCCGTCTGTCTGTCTGTCTGTCTGTCAGTCCGTCAGTCCTGTTTCTTGTCATCGCAACTCTACCACACAACAGAATTTCAGGAAACCTTTTAGATAATAAGGACATACTATGTAGATGTGCATATCGACAGGAAATTACGATTCAATTTTTTTCTAGGAGTTACGCCCTTTGAACTTATTTGCTTCAATATACTTATACAACAGTTTGTCATCCCAACTCCTTTGAAACCACACAACAGAATTTCATGAAACTTTGTAGATAATAAGAACATACTATGTAGATGTGCATATCGACAGGAAATTATGATTCCATTTTTTTTCTTACAGTTATTTTATTTCTCCAGCGACAATGCGGGGACGTGGGGTATGTGAGCGGGCTCACAAAGGTTCTTTCATTATGTCCACACTTGATTCACAATGGAATTATAAACTTTCAAAACTTAACTTGTTGCTCGCGGGCTTATTGGTAACATTCCGACACATCTACTTTTAATTTGTCTACTACCACATAACTTGATATTAGATGCTCTTTTGAAAGTCTGACAGCATCCTACTCTAACTACATTACATCTGCCCATTTTAGTTCTTCATTGACTAGTCTACAGTAACTTCTCAGATTCTATAAGTTGGCCTAATATCATGTAACTTGGAAGCATCCCATCCGAAAAAGGTACATTGGACCTACATTTCATGCTTCTTTGGTTTATGGTCGAGTCTAATCATGATGATCTCTCTCTCTCTCTCTCTCTCTCTCTCACACACATCTCTGTAATTTGTATTTATGATTTCGATTAATACCCCAGGTAAATAGCGGAGGATTTATTTTATTTAGTTTGTACTTCCTCCTTTCGTACGTTGGTCAGTTCTTAGTCCGTCTTCATCCTCTGTTATTCACAACTCTTCATTAAATCTTTCGGGAATAATTTATAACATTTTCAGTTTCTCAAATACCGGAATTCAATGTTTGTTGAAATTTGGAATCCAGTGAGCATGCTATACCGTGCAATGGTTTTAGATTCATGAATCAACGATACCCTGTTAATCGATTACTTGCATGTGCTTTAGAAACACCATATAAAAATAATGGTGCTTTTAAACACCCAAGATATATGACTCGAAATGTTTGATGTGACGTACTATGATTAGGTGGTATCACACCTGCAGTATTAGAAAACACAAAACTGAACTATAACCATTGAACCATGAACATATGAGGTCAAGGTCAGATGACACCTTCCAATTGGACATGTACACTTTACAATCCTTCCTAACACCAAATATAGAAAATTTAGCATACAGCATATGAAAAACAGACCAAAACAAAAATACTTTACTATAACCAGCTTAAGCCTCCGGGTCGGGAGTTGTTCGCTGTGTTGAAGACCCATTGGTACCCTTCAGCTGGGATTTGCTCTTTGGAAGTGCTGTTGTGTCTTTGACACATTTCCCATTTCAATCTCAATTTCATATTTAGAGCAAGTAATGCTTGTAAGGTGTATATGTCTGTACGGCAGATTTCATCTGACCTTGACCTCATTTTAAAGTTCATTGATCTATGTTAAGTTTTCCTTGTTAAGTTTGTTTCTTAGATATTATGTACAAAAGGTCAACAATATTTAAGGTTCCACTAAAGTCAAAATATAGGACACTTCATAAACATCTAAACTTTGCCTGTATTTTTCAACCTATAATGAATAAAGTCCTAGGCTATGGGAACATATGTTCATTACTCTATTGTATGGGAACAAACAGTTACATGTTGGCAAAGTGTACGCGAACAAACAATTAAATGTTGCCATTGTTGTTGTTTGAAAAATTACATTTGACCCAAAAGGCCCTTCGTAGAATTGACACCCAATGATGAACATTAGGAATAAATGGAACAGCCTCAATTGTTGGCTGCTTAATTTTACTCTTTAAATTGTTTTGTTTTTATCTCTTATTTCCTAGATAGACCCTGAAACCATTTTGTTAATGACAGATGCTGACCTCAGTACATACATACCAATATATGGTGACAGATTGGCCGTTCTTAATTTCTGTAAATCTTACGGAAAGAAGAAAGATATTGTTTCAAAGAAAAAAAAAGCCGTGAAGGCATTAAAAAAATCACTAGGTTTCGGTCACAAAAGAAACAAAGATGATTCCAATTCTGATTCTAGTGACGATAACAACAGCAACACAGGAATGCAACGAATCGGAAATAAAAACGCTGCCCGAAAACCAGAATGATCGAAATTGGATGGTTGCATAAAAATTTACAGATGTAGATTATTCTCAAAAGAAGAAAACGGAGGAAAGGCAAGATCGGTCCCCGTATTGAAGACAGCTGTAAAGCGGGACATTTTGAAATCGGTAAGTCGTTGTTTTTCCCCAAAGGTGTGTCAAAATCAGGACCAGTGCACCTGTTTGAATTTGATGTGAAAGATTTTCAGCATTCAGATATTCCCGAAGACGAGACTGTTGGTGAAATTTTCGATAGGACAAAATTAGCAATGCTGCGATTATATTTAGCAACATCAGAAAAGGCCCCAGAGGTAGAAAAAGAAAACGAAAGTAAAAAAACGCAGAAGGATAGAAACAATCTTCTGAAAACTTCTAAGGAAGACGATGAAGAAACTCATAAATTTGATGAAGTGAAAAAGACAAAATTCTTCAAAACTAAAATTGTCTGTCTTCAAAATTCAGACTCAGATAGCTGTAAAAGCCTTCCTGATCTATTACAGGAACCTGAAATGGCAGAAATTCTGGATGATATTCGTACAAGCGAAGAGCAATACAAATGGAATTCACCATTACCATCCACAATGACAGTAATGGATGAAATAGTTCATATGAAATATGGCCCAAAATCTCCCAATAAAACACTATCAGAAACACTTCCTTGGAATGGAATTGAAACGCAGGAAATACAAGCGAGTAGCACTCCCGTGCACGACTGGCTTACAGATGATGTGATTTGTATATCTGCCAATACAGATGTACCGTTTCATGAACTTTGCATTCGCAGAGGTTTTGCTCTAGAGGATATGCTAGAAGCATTTGAACATGACCCGTCACTGGGACAAACAAATATTTCTTTGCAAATCAAAAGATTGCTTCCAACAGGGAAATAGAGCCAGCTAGTGATTTGGGAGGAGTCCTTAAAGATACATTATCAGAATTTTGGTCAAACTTGTATGAAAAGTGCACCATTGGCGCTAAAGTTAAGGTACCTTTCCTAAAACATGATTTTGGAAATAGCAAATGGGATGCAATTGGCAGGCTAGGATTCTGATAGTTGGTTACAAAGTAGTTAATTACTTCCCGGCTTTGCTCTCACCAACCTTTATAAGACAAATTGTATCCGGCAGTCCAGATACTTCGTTCCATGACGAGGAAGAAGTCATAGCAGACTATTTGGATTTCATTAGCCCGACAGAAGGGTCAGCGATAAAAGAAGCCCTTCATGACTTCGAAAAAGCAGATATGAATGAACTGATGGACATTTTCGACGAACATAAGGCAAGAAGGCAACCTAATCCACAGAATTTAAGAAAAACAGTACTTGAATTGGCTGTGAAAGAACTTATTCAAGAGCCAATGTTTGTCATTGATATTTGGAGACAGCATTTTCATAAATTGGCATTCAAAGTCTGTGACATCAAGTCAATGTATGATAAATTTATTCCTACACCGAGGTCTGTTATACATCTCTTAGAGTTTCTATCAATATGTCAGAGGGACAAAAGAAAGTATCTAAATTCTTAAAGAAATTTTTACTGGAAATTGAACTTGCAATGCTTTTCAAATTTCTACGATTTGTTACAGGTTCGGACGTTATAACAACAACTACGATAGCCGTAGAATTTAACAAGTTATCAGGTTTAGCATCCCGTCCTATTGGGCACACTTGTTCATGTTCTTTAGAAATACCGAGTCATACGACAGTTATCCTGATTTTAGAAGTCAGTTTACAGGAGTTTTGACATCCAACATATGGGTGATGGACATTGTATAACTTCTACAAAAGAAAGCGACAAAAACAGGCGAAATGTTTTTCACTGTGTATTTTGTTATTATTTCGCTGAAGTTGACTGTATTGAAATAACTTAGTAATTTTCAACCAACTTGGTGGACAAACACTTTCAATCAAGGGTCTTATTAAAATAAAAACAATTATGGAATGACACAATGATACAAATATAAATAAAACATTTAGTAAAACAGCTAGATCTGATATAAGCTCATCTACTTTACACAGGCACACGAGGACAGATTTTATTCACCCCTTTTTGCAATCATTATATGTTTTGTTCTGTCAAAAACAACAAAAGTTCAAAATTTATTGCATTATTTTTTGAGTTTCCAAAAATAATGCATACTTAAATGCTGTTTATATTTGACGATTGTCGATCGATAAAACAAGGTTAGTTATATTTACGTTTGCAATTGCAATAACATAATGAGATTTTAATGTTAATTTATCAAATAGGTTTTCTTATGACATATGGAAAAGAATATGAATATAGAAAGAGGGAGGTGAATAAAATAAGTCCTTAACCAATGTACCTCTTGTTAATTTTTATAATCTAAATCTTTATCATTATAAGGGTATGGTAAAAACATTATGTTTATAAAAAGTAAAAAGAGATGACCGCCATTCAAAAAACATATATTCTATCTAAAACAGATTCTTTGATGGTCCAGTTGCAGTCACACATTATGAACATGATGATATGATTATTATCTGGGAAAATAGAGTTTTTTCCAACCTAAAATGGCTATTATTAACCCTGTTTTAAAAAGTGGAGATGAACTTGGAAGCTCAAAATTAAAAATAAGAATGGGCCTTCTTTGTTTCATTGAAACAACACTTATAATGTGGGATTCCTTTGCATTAAAATTTATTTGTTAAATCACATTGTGAATTTATGCACATCAGAAAGATGCAAGCTGTTATATTGATTTACCATGTCCACGTGTGAGGTACACAACGGAATGAGACATACTGTGTTGGTCGCATACGTGTTTAGATGAAAAATGGTGGTTAACATTCAATTGATAGTTATTTTTATCATTTTGTGAAATTACACATAAAAATACAAACTTGTATTATGGTGTACCTTTTGTTGAAATCACGTTGTGAAGTTACACAACAAAAGTTATAGACTGTTTAAATTGAGAATATTGGTAAAGTTTTTTTTCATATATGATTTTTTCTTCATTGATATGAATACTGGTAGCTTTTGGTGGAAGAAGACTTCAAGTCTTCTGAAGGCCTATGGTGCCGACTTTAAAATCATTGAACCACCTCCGTATGCCGCATCCGTTTCTGTGTATTACAATTTCATAACAACTTCCGATTCTTGACACCGATTTTTACACATGATTAAGCATCTGAATCATTTAATTTGTAAATTAGGATTGAAAACAATCACTATCGTTAATATTTACCCTTTTATTTATGTAATTTATTAGATTTCATCTCATCTACATGAACGTTATTTGTTTACTTGTAACCGGATGTTTTTAATGTAGATATTTGTAGTACCCATGCGTGAATTTGGTATCGGGACAACTCGCCCTGTTTACATGTTCGCCCTTGGTCTGTTCGTCCTGAGTTCTTTCGCCCGTATAGTACGTTCACCCTGTGTTCATTCTCTTCACTCTTATCTTACACAACGTTTTATAATACGTCCTTGCATTTATTAAAAAATATTGATATTAAGGGTATCGTTAAAAAAGCTCTAAAACACGATTTAGTGAAAGTCATCTGTTCCTTATTTTGTTCCCAAGGTAAGACAATAGTGTTCAGCCAATCAAATTCTGTGTTTCTCATGATCAAATTAATAAGCCAATCAAAACGTTTTCTCTGAAGATTATTCTAACATGCTAGATTTTGAACTTGTGTTGTTTTCATCTAGTACTTTAAAAATACTTTTAAATAATACAAGTGAAAACAACTCCGTTTCTACTTGGTGTTCCTAATTGGAAGGAAATACGAAGAAGAAGAAGAAGAAGAAGAAGAAGAAGAAGAAGAAGTTGTAAAATCGTGAACATGGCATGTGAATTTTCATCTGCAAGGAGGTTCTTACACAGCTTAAGGATAAAAGCATGACTGATTGACCAAATTCAATGATGCAGTACTACTATAAAGATAATAAATAGTATTTTTTCACTTATTTATTGACATTATACTTTTGAAACATATGTTATTTTGTATTCAATTAAATCATTTAAAGCACAATGTACTATTCTTTTTCACAAAGACAAACAAACAGGTTGGGACCCCCACCCCACCCCACCATTATGAGTGGTGTCCCTTAAATGAGGGACTGTCCCTAAAAAGGGTCATTTACTGTTGAAAAAAAAGAAAGAAAATTTTAAGATTTTAACTTAAAAGTGGGAAAATTCATTATATTTGGAACAACTTTTCTAAATGAGGAGTCAAATTAATAAAGAAGATATAAGTTTAGAAACATCACAAAATTCTTTTGACATGTTTTGACACTTTAATACTTGATAGATGCATAGTTCTTGGGAAAAGTTTCATCAAATAATATGAATATAGAGGTGCTCATTTTTACAGTGGGTTGTAATGTTCTTCTAAGGAGGGTGACACATCTTTGCATAATTCAAAATTGGAAATTTCAACAAGCATCTAATATTCTTACACAAGAAAATAAACCCTGGTCTGCTAGCTACATGTTCATCTTTTCTACTGATTTAAAACTTAAATCATGCAAACAGACTTAAGAAAAAGGCATGTAAGCTCATCATAAAAATATGACACTTTTTCAAGACAATCCAGATCGTGCAAAATACTTCGCTAAAATTGTAACCTTTAAAATTGTTGTCGCACACTAAAAACCCCATGGGAAATTTCAAAAGTTGGCAGGTATGTAACAAGTCTTACTATTTTATGCCCCATTTATGGGCATTATGTTTACTGGTCTGTCCGTCCGTCCTGCTTCAGGTTAAAGTTTATGGTCGTGGTAGTTTTAATGAAGTTGAAATCAATCAATTTGAAACTTAGTACACATGTGTTCCTTATGATATGATCTTTCTAATTTTACTGCCAAATTAAAGATTTTACCTAATTTTCACGGTCCACTGAACATAGAAAATGATTGTATAGATTGGAAATCCATGTACTTATGACACATTCTTGTTTGAAGAAAAAAATACATCATAGCGATAATGGAACAAAGCAGGCTGGGTTAGTGGGGCTGCTTTTATGGTAATTCAAGTTACCTTTAATTTATTCACCTTCTTCCACCTCAGAGCTATCAGCTCTTTGATTAAGTTAATAATATTGAAATTGATTGTCACGATATATGTTAACAGTCCTCGGTGAATGAACCAGATTGCTGAACAACTAGTTTTATTGCATACCGGTTTATAAATTAAGATTAGAAATGCATACGAGCTTTTGTATAAATGTTATATTTTATATGCTTATAAAAAGGAAACAATACATAAGTTTGGAGTGATTTTACATAAATCCATGAAGTTAAATTTAATTTCATATGTACATGCGGTTGAAAACTTTCAGATATGGACAGTTGATGAGTTATATCACCATTTAAATCTCAGAAAAATCTGGATTTTGTCTTAGCTATATGCATTTTTAACCATCAAAGACATGTATCAGTCATAAGAAACATTCAGGACCGAGATTTTTGATAACTAAGTGTTTATTGAAGTACCAAAAAGTAATAAAAAAAATCATTTGTACTTCCATACTTTTACATAAAATCAGTAAGTTTACTTCAAATGTAACAGGGTAAAATGTCAAACAAATAGGACTGCTATTCTATTAGCAAACATTAATTGAAATTCCTGCTGTAAAATGTTATACCATTTCACATGAAACAGAGGTATCAAGAGGTAATTTCTCAGTTGAAATTCTAGTTTTATTTCTGTAACGATTATAGTTTTATTAAATAAAAGTCAATTTTGTTGTTTTCCATGGTCTTATTTTGTGGATCCTTTGCCAATTGATATGATATTGAAGAGGAAGGATATGGAGTAAATGTTTATGACACACAAGTACTATATAAATAAAAAAAAATAAATAGCATAGAATAACGCTTTGGTTGTCATCCTTCATCGCAAAATCACAGTGAATATAAAATAAATAGATGTAGTATGGTTGCCAATAAGACAACTTGCCACAAGAGACCAAATGACACAGAAATTAACAACTATTGGTCACCGTGCTTTCTTCAGCAATGAATAAAACCCATACCCCATGGACAGCTTTAAAATTTCCCGTAATAGAAATGTCAAACAATTCAAACAAGAAAACTAAAGGCCTAATGTATTACCAAAAAAATGAACGAAATATGAATATAATATACAGCAACAAACGGCAACCACTGAATTACAGGCTCCCAACTAAGGACAGGCACATACAAAATGTGGCTGAGTTAACCTAGTTTGAAGGTGTTCCAACCCTCTCCTTACCTGGGACAGTGGTGTAACAATACAACATAAAAACAAGCTATAAAATGAGTTGAAACGGCTACAAAACGTACAGATATGAGTAGCCTTCCACGACACATTTGTGACGTTAACCAAATGATTGCAGTCAAAACGAAAGACAATTTTACATAATTTCAGCAATACATAGATACAAACACACCGCATAATAAAGATGTAGTAAGACATCTTGGCAGTATTAGAAGGTAGTAAAAGTAAAATCATAAAAATACCGAACACCGAGGAAGTAAACATCTTAAAAGTGTGACTGCAAAATAAGTTATCAAACATGAATCATACATGCCAGGCTTGTCAAATAAATTCGACGTAGGATCACAATTAACAGGTCAAGTATGCTCTTATCTTAGACTTTCAACTCCCACACAGAACCAACCCATGCACAGCAAATACTAACAAAAACACATCACTAAAGAAAAACTCTTTGTAAAACTATATACAAAAGTACATCCAATCTCCATGACGATATTAAAATCATCTGACAACATTTAAAAAGTACAGACTATCTGATTAAGTCAGGATACTACACACGAACACCGAATACCAACCTGTAAATAAGTATACAATTAAGGTGCAGTTTTAGAAGGATTAAATGATTTTACTTTCGAAATATCCCATAAATCGATACCAAAGTCAAGGAAGCACAAAACAATTGATATGGTCTTAATGCGGACTTAGTTATAATGGTACATTGCCATGCAATAAAGATGAACGTTAACAAAGCTAAAAGAGCATAGACAGTTGGTTGAAAAGGCCATTTTTTACTAAAAGCTGCACTACTTACCTAATGGCCTTCTCCATTAAATAAAAGTTTTTAAACGAACTTATAACTTACCGTTTAGGAATGTAAGCTTTGTTTTAAACTTTTACCGAAGTCAGTGAAGCATAGAAGGTGGTTATCGTGGATATTGACTAAAATTATGCACACTTCATACGTGGTTTTACATCTTATATTATCTCGAGACAAGACTTTTTACAAATGAAGCAAGAAAAGGGAGTAGGTAACACTTATATAATTCTACAATTTTTGGTATCTGAGATAGTGTTTGCAATAGAGAATGGCAACGGGGGTTGTGTCAAAGAGACAACGACCTGACAAACCCAAATCCCGCATCCGGTGGCCCTAAACAATAGCGTATACTAGTTCAGCGAAACAGATGCCACACTAAACTCCGAAACATATTAATGATCCAAAATTGAAAATAAAACTCACACGAAACTAACAAATGCTAGAGGTTCCTGGCTTAGGATATACACTTAAACGCGTCAGGATGAAACATGTTTTGTGAGATCTCAACTCTCCTCCTATACATCAAGTCAATGTAGAAGAAACAAACCCACATCAATACGTACAATAAAAAAACTCAGTTCAAAAGAAGTCTGAGTCCGATGTCATTATACGAAAACAAAAAAATCACTTCAGAGAAAATAAAAAAAGAGTTGCAATAAATGATCAAATCATATAAGACATCAAAAAGAGGAGACATAGGTTCCCGGTGGACGTCGATCTTAATCTTACATATAAGAAATATGGCACTGATTATTAGCTTAAGACATTAAGTGGCTTATAACTTTTAGTTGTTCAATATGAAATGAACTAGATACATATAGTATATACAAATGCCTTTCAATGTTTCATATTCATCATTGTTTTCAATTTCTAATCATAGTACATTATTTCGTGCGTAGAACTATAATTAATACAATTCAACTCTTAGTTTCGCAATTTTCTCGGAATAAACTACCCTGAATGGATAAAATTATGTCTGTCCAATAGCAGGCGTTATTTTTTTCTAATAAGGTTCACCGTTGTCAATCGAATTACCTAAATTACACTACTTCAATATCTGTTTCATTTTGTGTGCGGGCATTATCCAATTATGACTGGATTCGGCAACTTCCGATACCGTAGTTAGTTTCGAAGTTTATCGAATCTGAACCACCACCACCATCACACACATCAATCATCATCATCATCATCATCATCATCATCATCATCATCATCATCATCATCATCATCATCATCATCATCATCATCATCATCATCATCATCATCATCACCACTGATAAACCCTTCTTCAACAAAACACTTATAATGTTGTGACCACTGCATATAGTGTTGTCACCACTGCATACAATGCTATCACGACTGCATATAATGTTGTGACCACTGCATAGTAGTATAATGTTTTAACCACTGCATATAATGTTCCGACAACTGTATTTAATGTTGTCACGACAGCATGTATCGTTGTGACCACTGCATATAATGTTGTGACCACTGCATATAATGTAGTCACGGCTGCATATAATGATGATCATCAACATAAGGCAGTCATGGCGTTCTATGAATTATCCACCCAAGTTCAAATGAAGTGGATTACTTTTTGGTAACATTTGCAAAAGGAGTTCATTATGATGGAAAGAATGACATTTAAAGTATAAAATTGTTTTTATGGTCCTGGATTATAAATAAATGTAATTTTTTCACGTCAAAATCTGAAATTGTAAAGATCTGTTCATTGCTGGAAATTTTCTGTATCATTTCCTTAAAAAAATGTTTTTAACTTTTTATACATTGTGACTTGGATGTGTCTCATTACCATATCTTCTAATCTATATTATTATACCATTATAGCCTTTGTATGAGGTCGATACAAGGATATATTGACCTGAAAGAAGTATGTTGACTGAGGACGAAGTCCGAGGTCGATATACTTCTTTGGGTCGATATATTCTGTATTGACCTAATACATAGGCTATAATTGTTATATTATTAATTTCCGACCATACTTGTATCAAAATCGTGATTTTGTTGGAATTTTATAGATATCATATTGTCTGCTAGACAATCAAAACATATTAGTTGTTATTTCATTTACTTTTTTTTTCTTTTTTTTTCATCTTATGTATATAAAGATTTGTTTTCTTCAAATAATCTATCATAGATATTTTTTATAAAACTTTTGACAATATCATGAAATTCATTACATGACGTCACAAAGTATATCGGTTTTTAGATATTCTAAAAATAACCGTGCAATATGCTTTTTGACGTGCAATATGCATTTTGCTATCCGCCGTTTTCACTCTACCTTCGAAAATATAGTTTAACATGTGACTATCCCTGAACGAATGAAATTAGTTAAAATATACGAATTAATAATATTATACAATTATAGCCTTTGTATGAGGTCGATACGAGGTTATATCGACCTAAGAGAAGCATATGGACTGAGGACGAAGTCCGAGGTCGATATGCTTCTCTGGGTCGATATAACATCGTATTGACCTCAACCAAAGGCTACAATTGTTATATTATTAATCAACAACTATTGCATGAACAATGTAAATTTGGGAATTTCTAGAATCTATTTTTAGTAACATGCTGTATGCCCTGTGCAATATGCTGTTTTTGACCTACGAAAAGCTAAACACAACAGTATTGGCGTGCAAACTGAGCAAATACAAATGTACATGTGATCAAGTTTTAACGAATCACACATCCTTAAAAATATTCGATTAATAATATTAAGGAAGATCATACAGTTTTAACTTCTACCAAATGGGAAGTACATGTTGGCGTTGCGTTTTTTATTGCCACTCAGTGTTGAAACTGAAAGGAACAATACTAGAAAAACTAGATGATACGGGTTATTCTCGTATATCTTTTGATGGTATGATACAAAACCCTAACGGGAGGGATTGTGCTTGATTTTCATATGATGAAAAATTATCTTTCACTCAGTTTAATTGAGGTCTGAAGCACCAGGCTGAAGCTAGCGAACAATAACTAGCGAACAATAAGCCAGCGAACAATAAGGCGATATATCGAGAAACCAAAAAAGAATAAGACAACAACGGCCGTTAAATCAAAAATATTTAAAAGGCAGAAAATCCGTTCAAATATTGCAATTTCAACTCAATTTTAAAATGGTTTTATCCCATCCATTGATAAAACAAGTCACATCTCTTTTAGGCTAATATTCAGTACCACAGTAACTCTGCATCTATCAACGGATTATTTGTAGGTGTAGGACCACCAATGCACCCACTTCAATTTAGAACGTATGTAAAAGTAGTCCTACACTGTAAAATATAGCACCTTTGATGTCATTGTTTAATTAAACTAACATACACATTTGCAGAAATGGGGTCGGCCTATTCAGGGCTTCTAGACAAAAATAATGAGGGGTGTCACGGGGTATGACTATATACGTCTTGAAGAGGAGAAACAGGCGCTTCTTTTGCGCAAGGTATCAAAGGGCGCTATGTTCAAAATCTGAAACTAGAGCACAAAATTTGCAAAAATGGTAAAAACAGGGGGCTATTCCGGGCCTTCTAGAGAAAAATAATGAGGGTGTCACGGGGTATGACTATAAACGTCTTGAAGAGGAGAAACAGGCGCTTCTTTTGCGCAAGGTATCAAAGGGCGCTATGTTCAAAAATCTGAAACTAGAGCACAAAATTTGCCAAAAATGGTAAAAACAGGGGTCGGCCTATTCCAGGGCTTCTAGAGAAAATAATGAGGGTGTCACGGGTATGACTATATAGGTCTTGTAGAGGAGAAACAGGCGCTTCTTTTGCGCAAGGTATCGAAGGGCGCTATGTTCAAACATTTGAAACTAGAGCTCAAAATTTGAAAAAAATGGTAAAAACAGGGGTCGGCCTATTCCAGGCCTTCTAGAGAAAATTAATGAGGGTGTCACGGGGTATGACTATATAAGTCTTGAAGAGGAGAAACAGGCGCTTCTTTTGCGCAAGGTATTCAAGGGCGCTATGTTCAAAAATCTGAAACTAGATATATAGGTCTTGTAGAGGAGAAACAGGCGCATCGTTTGCGCAAGGTTTCAAGTGGCGCTATTTCCAAAATTTAAAACTAGGGCAAACAATTTGAAACTTTTACTTTGATTGTTCCATTGAACGAAATGCGTTTTCCCCGCATGAGTGTTTTGGAATCTACAACAGAACCATTTCGTAACTCCTTCCACTTTTAATGGGTTGAATGAACATAGTGTCGATTTTTTCATTCCCGACACGATGAAAAAACGTTGCTATGCCCAGGAGATGTATTGTCGACGATTGGTTATAATATTTCATTATCCATTTATTCACCTTTAACAAGACGTCCATTCTTTGTCCGTCACACTCGAAATGCAGAAAGTTTGTGTTTTTGCTAGGACATAGCGCTCGAAGTTAGCTTTATGTAATTGTCGTCCAGTCCAGAGTCTTTCAGTTTCTCTGATTGGTTGATCAAATCGATGACGCACAAGGGATAAAAGTTTGACAAGTCGAAAGGATTGGTGTTACTGTTGCTGATGAGACGATCCATATTGAAGATTTTCTTGCAAAAGTTGGCTGCATTTTTGTACAACCTAAATATTTTGCACTGGGTAAAAGCAGCACTGAAGTAAATGACTGGGTAGCGTTGAACGTTGACTGTTACGTGGATGTTTTGCAAACTCCAATGCTGAGATGTGGGTACTCCTGTGCACGATTGTCAGAGAGTAGAACGTTTATCTGGTTCGATAGGTAATTTATCTGCAAATTAGGAGATGGAGTAGGCAGTGCAGATAGTGGTAAGACTACAAGGAGGTATACATTTGACTTGGTTGACTGAGAGGAAGTTTTTTTTTCTCTTGCCCTTTTAAGACTGGTTTAAAGACTTGTTTAGATCACGACTCAACCTTATTTGTCAAGTAGTTATTGTAAATTACTAGATTTGATGGTATGATTTTATCCTGGGAATTCATGTGAAGAGCTTCATGCTGCCTGGGATAGGCAATAACTACTATAACAAATGTCATTTTATGTAAAGCGTTTGCAAAAAACCTCCTTAAGCCTTTGAAAACATTTTTTTCTTAAAATGTCCTGTACAAAGTCAGGAAAATGGCCATTGTTATATTATAGTTCGTTTCTGTGTGTGTTACATTTTAATGTTGTGTCGTAGTTATCCTCTTATATTTGATGCGTTTACCTCAGTTTTAGTTTGTAACCCGGATTTGTCTTTTCTCAATCGACTTTATTAATATGAATTTCGAACAGCGGTATACTACTGTTGCCTTTATTTAGAAAACATCCTCTAGTGTTTAATAGCGTTTGGGAAAAAATGCGATTGATGGTGACAAATCCGTAAGGCTCAGACCAGCATAAAGTTTTGACCACCTTGAAGGCTAGGTCCAAATATCTCACGGCGAATGTGTCTGGAAATTCTTGTTGTATTGTTGAAAGAGATCTTGACACAAACAAAGCTGGATCGTCTTGCGCGAGAGTTTCAGGCAGTTTTGACAGAGATAGAATCAATCAGCGTTGTTGAGCCCTACTCGGACGTAGAAGTGTTCACGCTATTTTGCTTCCTTAGCACCAAGTCATCAAAAACCACCAAGATCTTACTGTTTGTGTCAATACCCGATGGTCTGTTCGAAGACAAGCAATGACATCGGTGAGTGATGTGGGACATTTACCCATAACGGATATCAGGTCGCTTATGTCATTTCGTGAGAACCTCTTCCTCGGTGCTTTTGCAGGAGTAGATAGATAGGTTGATGAAGAGATGTTTTGAACTATCATACTATAAACACCACGACCGGAGGAGTAGATTATTTAGCAGCGTCGGCTTACAGCAGTCTGAGTGTAAATAGAATACAAAGACAAACAGCCACTTCAATTTACGACTAGCAAGGGGCGACGACGGAGGGTGGATCGAGGATATTCAACTTCGTGAGTACTACCAGTGGATGTTTCGTGAACAAACTAAATGACAACGCCCCGATCGTTTGTGGCACAACTTCACTAGACCTGGTACTAAGCCGAAAAACGATTACATACGGTAAGAACCCCAAAAACCTTGGCCCATGAGTCGCTCAAGCTGTGTATCTTCATGATCTCTGCTGTTTGTGAGGGCCTCGGTGGCCGAGTGGTCTAAGTAGTTACTACTGTAATCACTAGCCAGTCAACACTGAGGTTGTGAGTTCGAACCCCGTTGTGCGGGTGCACTCGACTCAATCTTAATTGACTAGGATTGTCAGTTTTCCTATCGAAGGTCGGTGGTTTTCTCCGGGCACTCCGGCCTCCTCCACCAATAAAACTGGCCGCCACGAAATAGCCCAAAAGCGGTGCTTAAAAGTGGCGTTAAAACCCCAAAATCAAATCAAATCAAATCTGCTGTTTGTACACTTCTTTGGTCCAATGGAAGGTGTGTATTCCTTATCAAATGTACCTAACTTCTTAATTAGTGATTCGAACCTTGTCACCCAAGTGGAACCGAGCCGTGTAAATGAGCTGTCGATGCTCAACATAAGAATATAACAACTCGCAACTATGTGAGTGACAGGAACATGCATTGTTAAATGTGCACTATTAATAATCCAAGAATGAGAAAGAAGATGGAACGCGGCATCGTTTGACACTCATCTTCACAAAAGTACAAATCGGTCTCGGCGTCTCAATAGAAAAGTTCGTTGGACGGATAAATTAGCTTAAGAATTACTCAAAACATTTCGACGTAAATTCGAGAAACGATGCGTGATCGCTGTTCGTTTAGGTGAAGCTTGGACTACTGTTCTTTCTCAACAGAACAAAGAATTCACGTTTATTCTTAACATCATCAATGTTTTCTCCAAATACGACTGCATAGTGCTGCCCAAGACCAAAAAAAAAATGTGAAGATCAAAGTTGCTTTTTAAACGGTTTTTAAGTCAAGCATTTCCATAATACTTTGAACGGAAAAGGTTACCGAATTCCACAACAGAGAGGTCAAAGTGCTATGCCGAAAACACAACGTTGATGTCTACTCCACCGATCCTGCCAGAATGGAGGATAGTTGAGTTTTGTTGACCACTGGGACCGCCCAATGAAGGAGATAAATACTTTAAAGCCAAATCTACGAGCACATGCGTGATTGGTACTTAAGATAATCTCGTTCAGCAACAAAAACACCCCCAAACTGAGATAGATGAAAATGACTCCAGACATGTGTCTGAAAGTCATAAGAAATATAAAAGAAAATAAGGTGTACTGTAACTTGTATGCAGACATGCATCCAATACAGTAGGGTCGGTTCCCCGTAATTACTAATTCCCACGATTTCAACGATGAGAAAATACAGGGTTGCCGAACTTCTGAATACCTCGTACCGCATCGATAAGGTATTGCGAAGTCGAAATCGAGGTGATGTATCAGTATAATCAAATAAGGGTACCACGTTTTATTTTTTTATAGCAGCAACGAGAACACCATCAAACAATTGACCTTTCGACTAATTTCAACAAAGGTGCCAACAGATCATCTGTCCTCTTATCTGTTTTTCATCTCTGTTGTATCGCATCGTAGGTATTCAATCATCTCCTTAAGAAGGTTTTGATATAAAGATAAGAAGATGAGGTATAAGTACTAATGAGACAACTCTCCACAAATGACAAAATGACACAGGCATTAACAACTGTATGTCACCGTTCGGTCTTACGTCCATAAGAATCAAAGTAAATCTTTAACTGGTTGCCTTAAACCAACATGTTCAATTTGTCTCTAGATCTGTTCGTGGTTAGTTGGGTAAGTCTAATACATTAAATCGTTCACCTCTTGCTCGAGTTCCAATTTTGACGAGGGTGTTTTGGTGGAAATTATTATGCACCTATGTATAGTTATACATTTATTTATATCAGATAATGCCCGCTCGTGGACGAGGGTACTTGTATCGTGTTTAAGGATGTGGCGCTTGGATTGTCATCAACGGCTGAAATGGCCTTTTATGACATTTGAATGAATAATCGCTCAATAGGCCGTATCTTGTCATGGTCTACAACTGTCAGTCTTAAAATCTTCCCATGATCTATCATTGGTAAAGTTAACTGGTCTGTAT
The DNA here is from genome assembly GCA_017311375.1 of Mytilus coruscus. NCBI lineage: Eukaryota > Metazoa > Mollusca > Bivalvia > Mytilida > Mytilidae > Mytilus > Mytilus coruscus. The sequence goes on from CM029600.1 coordinate 38,901,024, forward strand.
GAAGTTTTACTATCATAGCTTTTTAACAACGCAGAAATCTTGGCCAATTTTGTTTTATTCTGGTACAAAAGCGCTGATATAAATAAACTGTTGAAAATAATACAAAGTAGACTGTCAATTAAGTCTGTAAGTGTATATAGAACTTTAGGTTGTATACCGGCTGTCCTTCGCACTAAAGTTCTTTCATCTTCATCGTTTTCTTTTCGAAATACCCTTGAACAAAATTCAGCCAGTAATCAGCCTTCTCTTTATCAGTACTTACATTACACTTTTTACAATCTCTTTTATCATGTAATTCGGGTGGGGGAGTTTGTATTTTCATTTCGACTTTTCATATGACAAGAAATTATTATAATTAGTCTTTGCTGACTCTGATATGCCTTTTTCATGGGTTTTACGTTCTTATCTGACATTTGAGTTGGCTTAATTCATCATTAAAATTTTAGTTCCTTCCGACATAATTTATCATAGCACCTCTAGAAGCCTTGCGCAAACGATGCGCCTGTTTGCCCTATACAAAACCTATTGTTGAAAATACCGCGGGAGTTAAGACGTCGCGTTTTACCGATTTGAATCTAGGGTTGACGTCAGTTTGCGATGTAGCCTTAGCACCTCTGATATATATGAAGTAAACGTTAAACTGTATGGTTGTGTTGTTTCTGTATAACGATAGTAGAAATAGCCCCAACATTTATGGTGCCGTGGCAAAAGAAAATGGATAGAAAGCTGAAAGCCATTAGTTCCGGACATAAAGGAGCAATTACAAGACCTTGGAAGAATTTTGGAGACATAAGAGATAGTTCCGATATAGAAATTAAGGAGTCACAGCTATTTTAGATTCCGTGCAACAGATCTAGAAAAAGGGAAATTCTTATAGATCTTAACGATAAAATTGTGGACGCTAGCTCGGATGAAGAAGTGGTGGATGAAATTCAGAAAACAGATGAGTAGAACCGAGTTCAATTTAGATTAAAAAATCTGTCATATTAGAAAACTCTTTCAATCCTCACAATCAACTATTTATAATTTACCCGTCAATACTACCGTTGTTCAAGCTAATAATGTTACTCCCTCTTATACACCCATGCATGCCTTGATTTCACCTACAGCCAATAGTGTACCCGCAAGTGACTCATCTCAATTGAACCCATACTCCAATTGATTCACGTCGAAATCTGTTGTACAATCAAATTCACCATCGTTTTATACTAGTAACCCCGCTAGTATATCAGAGATTATTCCTATCACGAACCAGTCTGAGCGTATTTCAAGTTTACATTCGTCTTCTAGCGCAAAAATCATTACCACAAATAACCAAAGTTGAACTTACCTACCTTTAAAGGGAATATTCTAAATTGGCAATCCTTTTGGGATTAATGTGAGACATCTATTCACACAAATCCCACACTCAGTGAGGTACAAAAGTTTAACTTCTTAAAGTCACTCCTACAAGGAGAAGCGTTTCAGACCATATCAGGTTTTGCTATGACAAAGATTAACTACGGAAAATCTATTTTGTTGTACAAGAGAGATATGGACAGATAATACTATAATACAAAAATATATGCAAGCTCTACTTGATATTTCGCCGCCGATTTATACTTTAGTAAGCCTACGCAATTATTTTGACAAAACTGGTACTTACGTACGAGGTCTAGAGTCACTCGCACAGACTGATGACGCTTATGTTTCACTACTTGTACCGGTTATTCTAAACTTGCAGCCCGCAGAAATACGCCAGAACTTACATGTAGCTGGAGAACACGGACTATCAAGATGGAATTTGAAAGATTTGAGGAAGAGTATACATAACGAAATTAAAATCATGGAGGCAGGACAAAATACAGGTACTTATCTTGTTTCTATAGACCACCAGTTTTCAAACACATCTATAAGTCCATACCACACAGGAAATAATTCACCACAAGGATAAACACAACAAACAACGAGAAGAAAAGCCAGCCCAAGAATATTAAGAAGAGACCATGTGTTTTGTAAAGACATACATGCGCCAACATACTGTACCAAGGTTAGTGATCCTAAATCCCACATATCTATAGTCAAACGAGACAATTTGTGCTTTAATTGTTTAGGGAATCGTCATGCTAATGAGTGTAAATCATAACGAACGTGTAGGCAATGTAACCAGAGACATCATTCCAGCTTATGCAATGTAAGTAACCATGGTAACATGGAAACTGCAAGCAATCCAGATAAGCAGAATGATATAAGTCTGAATCAATTTACATCTCTAAATCTCATTAATGATACTTAAAACAAGGAAGATACGACAATTTTACGTTCTTTGACACAGATGCGCACAAATGTGCTATTGAAGACGGTTGAAGTATGGATACTAATTGATGAAGGTGCACAAAGATCTTTTTGAAAGATTATCTAGCGAACAAATTTAATTTGAAAACTGAAGGAGTTGAAGATGTACACCTATCGGCATTTGGAAAGGACAACACCAGCACGAGAGAACTACGTAAATCCACCGTATACATTGAAACAGAAAATAAGCGTAAATTTCCAATTGAAGATATAATTGTACCTACAATAGCAGTCTCACTTCAGAATCACATGCGCTACGTTAACCGAGATATGAACTATCTAAAAGGATTAAGACTCGCTCATCCAATTACTAAAGAAGAATCTTTTGAAATTTCTTTACTTATTGGTGCCGACAATGATTGGGATTTTATTGAAGACGAGGTTATACGAGGAGATAGACCGATCGTGGTAAGATCAAAGCTTGGGTATTTGCTATCAGGACCCTTATAGTCAGGTATAGCACATTCGTTTACGACAGCTTGCATCTTTAACGTACTAGTTTCGCACAAATCAGAAGAATTTAACTTGGAAGCGTTCTGGAAACTTGAATCGATAGGGATAATTTCATCCGAAAATCAAGAGAAAGAGACAAATTATTTGAAAGACTATTAGGATTCATTAATTGAATTTCTAGGAGATAGGTATTCGGCGAAATTACCATGGAAACAAGATTACGAAGAATTCCCGTCAAATTATGATGTCGCAAAAGGAGATCGGAGAACGTTATCAGAAGAATAGACAAAGATGCGACCATACGAAATACAGAGATATAATAGAAGAATATGAACGTCGCGGATTTATTGAGAGGGTTGATGAATCAGAACCGACAGTAAACAAAGTACATTATGTACCACACCATGCCGTTGTCAAGAAAGATTTCAGTACAATACCAATACGTATAGTGTATGACTAGAGTTGTAATATGTATCAAAATCAACCTAGTCTGAATGATTGCCTAATGAGCACTCCCCAGTGTTAAATGACTTATCAAAGATCTTGGTAAGATTTCGACTTCATCGTTATGCTATCACTACCGATATTGAGAAGGCTTTTTACATGTGGGACTCAACACAGACGATTGAGATGTAACCCGATTTCTATGGTTAAGTAACCCTTCAGGTGTAACCAGTCCGTTAATGACGTATAGATTTAAAGTAGTATTATTTCGAGCAACTTGCTCACCATTTATCTTGAGCGCTACCCCAGACCTGTTGAAACATTTACAGCAAACCAACAGCAATACCGCAAGAATGCTTGAACGGGATTTATATGTAGATAACATTTTGATTAGCATTAACAGAGAGAATGACGCTTTAAACTTCTTTGAGCAAGCACGGAAAATGATTAGTAAGGCAGGTTTTAATCTGAGGTTTTGGAATTCGAACAGCGTAAAGGTACGACAACAAGCAGTATCTCAGAATGTTTTAGACACGGACAGAGACACGAACGTATTGGGAATGAGAAAGAATAGCCACACCGATCATCTTTTCTATCCACACAAGGAAGAAATTACGACAAAACTTATAACTAAAGGAGAAATATTGAGATATTCATCCGGAATTTACAATCCTCTAGGATTACTGAGTCCAGTGACAATTACGGCTAAAATTTTAATGCAAGAAATATGAAAACTTGGATTGTAATGGGACAGTTTAATAGAAGGGGACATATGTAACCAATGGATCAGTATACGCGATAATATTGAGACCGCAACACAAACAGTATTTCCTCGATATTACTTCACTGAGACAGTATCAGCAAATCACAGTCTTCACATATTTGTTGACGCAAGTACAAAGGCATATGGTGCGGTAGGATATACCGTATATGTAACGTACACGAGACAGCACTTGTAATGGCAAAGTCACAAGAATCACCATTAAAGAAAATTACACTCCCACAACTTGAGTTAATGTCAGCCGTAATCGGAGCACGCTTAACTAAACACCTTCAATCAACGTTGGAGGGCAAAACATCACTTTTGGTCGGATAGCCAGATCGTTTTAAACTAGCTTAAGTCAACAAAGACATTAAAAGTTTCATACAATATTATGCAAAATCGCGTGAATGAAATAAACGAATTGACAAAATCATGGGAGTGGAAGTATTGTCCCTACAAGCGATAACCCAGCTGATCTAGTAACACGAAGGATAACGACCGAGCAATACACAAACAACACATTATGGATACAAGGTCCGCATTGGTTAACAGACAGTTCAACTTACCCAAAATCAACATCAATCGACACGTCTTTATCCGTTTTGTTAACAGAAAATGACAATACATGTATTAGCTAACCAAAGGACGATTCGATTTGTCAACTTGGAATTAACTTTATCATTTATATTGAACGTTATTCGTCGTACCAGAAACTGTTACGTATCACGTCATATGTACTACGGTTTATAGAAAACTGTAAAATTGAAAAGAGTTTAAGGACATTAGAACATTTAAAACCAAGTGAACTATCCAAATCTGTGGAGGTATGGATTCGAAATTGTCAGGAGACGGCTTTTGCTACGGAATATAACGCATTGAAGTATAACAGTAAAACACGTAACAGTTTACTAAGAATCAGACAATTAAGATTATTTCTTGACGACAGGAACATCATCAGATGTTGAAGAAGAATCAAGAATCGCCCTTATCGGAGTCCACAATTTTCCGTATATCTTACCTATCGATCATACAATTTCTAAACTTATTGTATTAGATGCCCATGAAAGAATTTGTTATTCCGGAGTAAATGCCACAATCGTGCATTTGAGACAAAGTTTTGGAAAACCTGCAATCTGACAGTTTGTTCGAAAAACACTCGGGAAATGTCTTACTTGTAGAAAGGTGGTTGGACAACCATATGCAGCACCGTATCTACTACCATTGCTTTAGATTTGTCTACAAGAAGCGGACCCTTTTACAGCTACAGGGATAGATTTCACAGACGCATTACAAGTAAAAGATAACGATAATGTCATAAAGAAAGTCTATATATGTTTATTCACTTGCGCCTCTACAAGAGCGATACATCTTGAAGTCGTTACAAATTTGTCAGTAGAAACTTTTTACAAGCTTTTCGTCGCTTTTAAGCAGAAAATCTTTACCGAAAGTAGTTATGACCGACAATGGTTCTACTTTTGTATCCGCTTCAGAAGACATAAAACAACTTCGTAATTCAAAAAAGTTAAAGAGACATTATCAGCACAAGGAATCGACTGGTTTTCATCCTTAAACGTGCTCCACGGTTTTGTGGATGGTGTGAATAGTTATCAAAGATACCAGGATTATAATTTAGTACGCCAGACGCGCGTTTTGTCTACATAAGTGTGAGCATCTTTTGGAATGACGAAAACGAATTTGAAAAATTAAGTTCTACGAAAATCACTTGTAAATTTAGAGACTCTTCAGGCAATCGTTGCAGAGATAGAGTCCGTCTTAAATGATCGACCCTTAATAGTCCAGTCAATCTAGCATAAATTTGACCCAAACCTTAAAGTAATTGCAACAGAAGATATTTAAGTTTTAATCCTTAGCATTATACCCCAAATATACACAGAAAAAGTCCCATAAAATCTTACTTGAGGAAGACTTAAGATCACGATTTAAAATTCCTATGGAAATATGCATTATTAGAGATAACTCTGTAAAAAGGCAGAAATATCAATAAAATTGATAATAAATTATAACTTTACCGCTTCTATTCAACAGAATGTATTGATTCTTGATATTTTAGCCGTCTTTAGAATATAACAAACAACTCTTAAGGGTTTTCATATCTTTTATCAAGCTTCAATCTAGATTTCTTAATTCATTAGTTGACCATTTATTGAATTTTTCAACATGTCAGGGTAAAGAATCTCAAATTTAATAAAAATGATTAAGTATATATTCTTCTTTTGTGGTTTAAAGTTTCTTTAAACAAGGTAGATGCTGAACAAATATAATATACAAATATAAACAATACCAGATTTTCACATTATTTTTTCAAAATGGTCACGAAGCCACAAATTTGCAATTTCTTTAATGAAAATGCATAATAAAAAAAAAAAATAAAATACCCATAACACTTCGGTTTTGTACATTTCATGAGCAGAAGATTATATAATATAGTCAAATACAAACTTATAACCACATCAAACTATCATACTTTACATAAATTTTAAGAAAATCAACCAAAACTGACAAAAAAAAGACTCATTTTGCAGGGTTATCTCCTTCAATGTTAATTTCCATAGGAAATTAAAAATGCTGATTTTGAGTTTTCCTCAAGTTAGATTTCTTGGGACTTTTTCTGTGTATAGTTAGGGAATTATGCTATAGATTAAAACTAAAACATTTTCTGTAGCAATTAGTTTGAAGTTAAAACTTAGTTTGACTGGACTATGACATATGTGTCTTCAGACCCGGAGGCCGACCTCCCCTGTTTTTCCCAATTTTTTCAAATTTCGAACCCTAGTTTCAGATTTTTAACATAGCGCCACTTGAAACCGTGCGCAAACGATGCGCCTGTTTCTCCTCTTCAAGACCTATATAGTCATACCCGTGACACCCCTCATTATTTTTCTCTAGAAGCCCTGGAATAGGCCAACCCCTGTTTTTTACGCTTTTTTCAAATTTTGAGCTCTAGTTTCAGATTTTTAACATAGCGCCCTTCGATACCTTGCGCAAAAGAAGCGCCTGTTTCTCCTCTACAAGACCTATATAGTCATACCCCGTGACACTCCTCATTATTTTTCTCTAGAAGCCCTAGAACAGGCCCACCCCTGTTTTTACCATTTTTTTCAAATTTTGTGCTCTAGTTTTAGATTTTTGAACATAGCGCCCTTCGATACCTTGCGCAAAAGAAGCGCCTGTTTCTCCTCTTCAAGACGTATATAGTCATACCCCGTGACACCCCTCATTATTTTTCTCTAGAAGCCCTGGAATAGGCCCACCCCTGTTTTTACCATTTTTTTTTCAAATTTTGAACTCTAGTTTCAGATTTTTGAACATAGCGCCCTTCGATACCTTGCGTAAAAGAAGCGCCTGTTTCTCCTCTATAAGACCTATATAGTCATACTCCGTGACACCCCTCATTATTTTCTCTAGAAGCCCTGGAATAGGCCCACCCCTGTTTTTACCATTTTTTCAAATTTTGTGCTCCAGTTTCAGATTTTTGAAATAACGCCCTTTGATACCTTGCGCAAAAGAAGCGCCTGTTTCTCCTCTTCAAGACGTATATAGTCATACCCCGTGACACCCCTCATTATTTTTCTCTAGAAGGCCTGGAATAGGCCGACCCCTGTTTTTACCATTTTTTCAAATTTTGAGCTCTAGTTTCAGATTTTGAACATAGCGCCCTTCGATACCTTGCGCAAAAGAAGCGCTTGTTTCTCGTCTACAAGACTTATATAGTCATACCCGTGACACCCCTCATTATTTTTCTCTAGAAGCCCTGGAATAGGCCCACCCCTGTTTTTTCCATTTTTTTTTAATTTTGTGCTCTAGTTTCAGATTTTGAACATAGCGCCCTTTGATACCTTGCGCAAAAGAAGCGCCTGTTTCTCCTCTACAAGACCTATATAGTCATACCCCGTGACACCCTCATTATTTTTCTCTAGAAGCCCTGGAATAGGCCCACCCCTGTTTTTACCATTTTTTTCAAATTTTGTGCTCTAGTTTCAGATTTTGAACATACCGCCCTTTGATACCTTGCGCAAAAGAAGCTCCTGTTTCTCCTCTTCAAGACGTATATAGTCATACCCCGTGACACCCCTCATTATTTTTCTCTAGAAGGCCTGGAATAGGCCGACCCCTGTTTTAACCATTTTTTCAAATTTTGAATTCTAGTTTCAGATTTTTGAACATAGCGCCCTTCGATACCTTGCGCAAAAGAAGCGCCTGTTTCTCCTCTACAAGACCTATATAGTCATACCCGTGACACCCTCATTATTTTTCTCTAGAAACCCTGGAATAGGCCCACCCCTGTTTTTACCATTTTTTGCAAATTTTGTGCTCTAGTTTCAGATTTTTGAACATAGCGCCCTTTAATACCTTGCGTAAAAGAAGCGCTTGTTTCTCCTCTTTAAGACGTATATAGTCATACCCCGTGACACCCCTCATTATTTTTCTCTAGAAGCCCTGGAATAGGCCGACCCCTGTTTTTACCATTTTTTTTCAAAATTTGAAGTCTAGTTTCAGATTTTTGAACATAGCGCCCTTCGATACCTTGCGCAAAAGAAGCGCCTGTTTCTCCTCTTCAAGACGTATATAGTCATACCCAGGACACCCTCATTATTTTTCTCTAGAAGCCCTGGAATAGGCCCACCCCTGTTTTTACTTTTTTTTCAAATTTTGTGCTCTAGTTTCAGATTTTTGAACATAGCGCCCTTTAATACCTTGCGCAAAAGAAGCGCCTGTTTCTCCTCTTCAAGACGTATGTAGTCATATCCCGTGACTCCCCTCATTATTTTTCTCTAGAAGCCCTGGAATAGGCCGACCCCTGTTTTTACCATTTTTTTCAAAATTTGAACTCTAGTTTCAGATTTTTGAACATAGCGCCCTTCGATACCTTGCGCAAAAGAAGCGCCTGTTTCTCCTCTACAAGACGCATATAGTCATACCCCGTGACACCCTCATTATTTTTCTCTAGAAGCCCTGGAATAGGCCCACCCCTGTTTTTACCATTTTTTCAAATTTTGTGCTCTAGTTTCAGATTTTTGAACATAGCGCCCTTTGATACCTTGCGCAAAAGAAGCGCCTGTTTCTCCTCTTCAAGACGTATATAGTCATACTCCGTGACACCCCTCATTATTTTTCTCTAGAAGCCCTGGAATAGGCCGACCCCTGTTTTACCATTTTTTCAAATTTTGAACGGTAGTTTCAGATTTTTGAACATAGCGCCCTTCGATACCTTGCGCAAAAGAAGCGCCTGTTTCTCTTCTACAAGACCTATATAGTCATACCCAGTGACACCCCTCATTATTTTTCTCTAGAAGCCCTGGAATAGGCCCTCCCCTGTTTTTACCATTTTTTCACATTTTGTGCTCTAGTTTCAGATTTTTGAACATAGCGCCCTTTGATACCTTGCGCAAAAGAAGCGCCTGTTTCTCCTCTTCAAGGCGTATATAGTCAAACCCCGTGACACCCTCATTATTTTTCTCTAGAAGGCCTGGAATAGGCCGACCCCTGTTTTTACCATTTTTTCAAATTTTGAACTCTAGTTTCAGATTTTTGAACATAGCGCCCTTTGATACCTGGCGGAAAAGAAGCGCCTGTTTCTTCTCTACAAGACCTATATAGTCATACCCCGTTACACCCTGATTATTTTTCTCTAGAAGCCTTGGAATAGGCCAACCCACCCCCTGTTTTTATAATTTTTTTCAAATTTTGTGCTCTAGTTTCAGATTTTTGAACATAGCGCCCTTTGATACCTTGCGCAAAAGAAGCGCCTGTTTCTCCTCTTCAAGACGTATATAGTCATACCCCGTGACACCCCTCATTATTTTTCTCTAGAAGCCCTGGAATAGGCCGACCCCCCTGTTTTTTACCATTTTTTTCAAATTTTGAACTCTAGTTTCAGATTTTTGAACATAGCGCCCTTTGATACCTTGCGCAAAAGAAGCGCCTGTTTCTCCTCTTCAAGACGTATATAGTCATACCCCGTGACACCCTCATTATTTTTCTCTAGAAGCCCTGGAATAGGCCGACCCCTGTTTTTACCATTTTTTTCAAAATTTGAACTCTAGTTTCAGATTTTTGAACATAGCGCCCTTCGATACCTTGCGCAAAAGAAGCGCCTGTTTCTCCTCTACAAGACGTATATAGTCATACCCGTGACACCCTCATTATTTTTCTCTAGAAGCCCTGGAATAGGCCCACCCCTGTTTTTACCATTTTTTTCAAATTTTGTGCTCTAGTTTCAGATTTTTGAACATAGCGCCCTTTGATACCTTGCGCAAAAGAAGCGCCTGTTTCTCCTCTTCAAGACGTATATAGTCATACTCCGTGACACCCTCATTATTTTTCTCTAGAAGGCCTGGAATAGGCCGACCCCTGTTTTTACCATTTTTTCAAATTTTGAACGGTAGTTTCAGATTTTGAACATAGCGCCCTTCAATACCTTGCGCAAAAGAAGCGCCTGTTTCTCTTCTACAAGACCTATATAGTCATACCCCGTGACACCCTCATTATTTTCTCTAGAAGCCCTGGAATAGGCCCACCCCTGTTTTTACCATTTTTTCACATTTTGTGCTCTAGTTTCAGATTTTTAACATAGCGCCCTTTGATACCTTGCGCAAAAGAAGCGCCTGTTTCTCCTCTTCAAGACGTATATAGTCATACCCCGTGACACCCCTCATTATTTTCTCTAGAAGACCTGGAATAGGCCGACCCCCTGTTTTTACCATTTTTTCAAATTTTGAACTCTAGTTTCAGATTTTTGAACATAGCGCCCTTTGATACCTTGCGCAAAAGAAGCGCCTGTTTCTCCTCTTCAAGACGTATATAGTCATACCCGTGACACCCCTCATTATTTTTCTCTAGAAGCCCTGGAATAGGCCGACCCCCTGTTTTTACCATTTTTTCAAATTTTGAACTCTAGTTTCAGATTTTTGAACATAGCGCCCTTGATACCTTGCGCAAAAGAAGCGCCTGTTTCTCCTCTTCAAGACGTATATAGTCATACCCGTGACACCCCTCATTATTTTCTCTAGAAGCCCTGGAATAGGCCGACCCCTGTTTTTACCATTTTTTTCAAAATTTGAACTCTAGTTTCAGATTTTTGAACATAGCGCCCTTCGATACCTTGCGCAAAAGAAGCGCCTGTTTCTCCTCTACAAGACGTATATAGTCATACCCGTGACACCCCTCATTATTTTTCTCTAGAAGCCCTGGAATAGGCCCACCCCTGTTTTTACCATTTTTTCAAATTTTGTGCTCTAGTTTCAGATTTTTGAACATAGCGCCCTTTGATACCTTGCGCAAAAGAAGCGCCTGTTTCTCCTCTTCAAGACGTATATAGTCATACTCCGTGACACCCTCATTATTTTTCTCTAGAAAGCCTGGAATAGGCCGACCCCTGTTTTTACCATTTTTTTCAAATTTTGAACGGTAGTTTCAGATTTTTGAACATAGCGCCCTTCGATACCTTGCGCAAAGAAGCGCCTGTTTCTCTTCTACAAGACCTATATAGTCATACCCCGTGACACCCTCATTATTTTTCTCTAGAAGCCCTGGAATAGGCCCACCCCTGTTTTTACCATTTTTTCACATTTTGTGCTCTAGTTTCAGATTTTTGAACATAGCGCCCTTTGATACCTTGCGCAAAAGAAGCGCCTGTTTCTCCTCTTCAAGGCGTATATAGTCAAACCCCGTGACACTCCTCATTTTTTCTCTAGAAGGCCTGGAATAGGCCGACCCCTGTTTTTACCATTTTTTTCAAATTTTGAACTCTAGTTTCAGATTTTGAACATAGCGCCCTTCGATACCTTGCGGAAAAGAAGCGCCTGTTTCTTCTCTACAAGACCTATATAGTCATACCCCGTGACACCCTCATTATTTTTCTCTAGAAGCCCTGGAATAGGCCAACCCACCCCCTGTTTTTATAAATTTTTTCAAATTTTGTGCTCTAGTTTCAGATTTTGAACATAGCGCCCTTTGATACCTTGCGCAAAAGAAGCGCCTGTTTCTCCTCTTCAAGACGTATATAGTCATACCCGTGACACCCCTCATTATTTTTCTCTAGAAGGCCTGGAATAGGCCGACCCCTGTTTTTTACCATTTTTTTAAATTTTGTGCTCTAGTTTCAGATTTTGAACATAGCGCCCTTTGATACCTTGCGCAAAAGAAGCGCCTGTTTCTCCTCTTCAAGACGTATATAGTCATACCCCGTGACACCCCTCATTATTTTTCTCTAGAAGGCCTGGAATAGGCCGACCCCTGTTTTTACCATTTTTTTCAGCCTGGTGTCTGAAGCTGGCATGTCAGTAACTGCTAGTATTCCATTGTTAATTTATGTAACATTGTCATTTTGCTTAGTTTATATTGTTACCTATTCTGACAAAGGACTCTGACTACTTTTAAACTGAGTTTTACTGTGCGTATTGCTGTGTGTTTCTTTAATCTACATTGGCTAGAGGTATAGGGGAAGGTTGAGATAATATCACAAAACATGCTTAACCCCGCCGCATTTTGCTCCTGTTCCAAGTTCTGTAACCTTTGTTAGTTCTGTATGTATTTTTATTTTTACTTCATTTATATGTTTTGGAGTTCAGTATGAAGTCCATTTTCCCTGTCATACTAGTACACATTTTTATTTAGGGCCAGCTTAGGCCCACCTCCGGGGCAGGATTTTCTCGCTGCGTTGAAGTCCCGTTAGTGGCCTTCGGTTGTTATCTGCTCTTTTGTCGGGTTGTTGTCTCTTTGACATATTTCCCATTTCCATTCTCAATTGTATTAGACTAATCTATTTTCCGAATATTTTCCAAAACTCGTTAAACCTCCTCGTGTGGTTTGAAAAGTATATCAAACTACGATCAGAACTTTTGATTTGTTTTAAAACAACTTTGAAACCCAACAATGGAAAAACCGATATAATGATCGAATTAAAATGGTTTGACTGCTACATATTTGTTCTTCTAAAATGGTCTTAAAATTTACTCAAAACAGTCACATGTATAGATTTTAATGACTTTAAACATAATTTCGTAACACATTCTTAATAAGCGAATAAGAGGATCTTATATGATTATCATAAGCACTACTGCTTTGTGATACTAGCCTTAAAAACCACACATGTTATAAAAAACCCAAAGCATATGAGGTATCCATCAATGACACAAAGTCAGTACATGCACAACAAAACACACAAAAGCACAGGAACAGTGCTTGTAATGCTGTTCTTCATCTCAAAGTCATAATGCGGCCTTCAAATGGAACAAAATTATCTTGCCTCACGGCAAGTTAAAGACGACCCTAGCACCGGCTTGAATGGAATTCTTTGCACAAATAATTTGGATAGACTTTGTAAGATGCAACACCACAAAAATCGCACCGGATCAAAAAGAGCATTCTTACTAGAAAAAGTACATATTAAACAAAATAGTTCCTACGCATATGTGTAAACATAAAACTATGTAGAATTTACTATAGTAATGTGAAGGTATCACTTTCAAGGTGAAGGACTGGCAGTCCTGTTAGAACACATATTGACTGATAGTTTTGAATAATACAGAATGTATGCATGAATTCTAGAATTGAGGGCATGTATATTTTGTCCGTTTCTTATATATGAGGTACCTGCTTCCTGTAACCAGTACACTCTAATTTATAAATAACTGTAGTTAAGTTTTATTTAATACGATAACTTTGTATAAATGTTGTCTGAAATTTTAGGTTGAAGTTTATTTTGTCAGGTATAACACGTGTTAAGTTGTACAAAATCATATTGTAATAGTATTTGAATTCATGAGTTTAAATTTTCATACCTAGAAGGTCAAGGTAGACTTTGGAATTTGACCTTGAGATTGTTTTCAACAGCACTTGATTTAAAGATCATTGAAGACCCCTTAAATTACTTAATAAAGAGTCAAGGTTTCTTTCCAGTACATTTGCCGATTAATTTTCCAACTAGGAAATGGTACATCGTGTTCCAAACAGTCAAACAGTAAAAAGCTAGTCGAGGATGAAATGTCGTATATCACGAGATTTGGAGTAGTATCTATTGGATTTTAAAAATTATGATTTTTCTATGAAACAATCAGCCATGGTTGACTTTTCTGTGACGTCACAATAATAAATTCAGTGGAAAGCAAAAAAAATAATTGAGCTTTGACCAATGATGGACGGAGATCAAACGAACCACACGTTGAGTGAATAATAAAAGAAGAATGTGACTAAAGACACAAATGCCCCTCTCTAACTTTGTAATTTTTCAAGTTAAAAAGGGACAAAATATGTAGAACGGTAAATGACGCATAGACCAATTCGAATTATGTCTGTTTGCTGTAGTTTTTAGCATTTCATATGATATTTAAATTCGATACTTAAATACTTAAAGTCGGTTGAGACAAACTTAATTTAGAATGCGAAACGAAAATTGGACGAACGGAAATCCAGACGGACGGAAGGACGATAGGACGGTCAAGGGCAACACCTAATGGCCTCCTACCATTTATTAGTCCTTGCTCGATAAATCTGCATGCGAGATTGGGCCCCTACGCCTAAGGCGGGGACATAAAAATAGTCGAGCGGTCAGGAACGGACTAGATCGGCTAAGAATAAGAGAAATATAAATAAATACTACGTATAACTGAAAATGTATTTCAATTTGATAAATACGGGCATATACGGTATATGGCAGTCATTAATAACCAACAATATAGTTTGAACGGGGTGCTTAAAAGATTCTTATCACAATCAGCTTGTGTCTAACTAAATAAGTTGTAATATGTTTGTTCTCAAAAATTGATATAGTATGACGGCATCATATGAATCATTCAGTTTTTCTAAAGAACTTTCCTCCATTAGTACATTGCATAATTTGAAGACTTCGCGGTTGCAAGGTTCGACAGGCACATTAATTTCTTCTTCACAAACTGACACATCTACTGGGTCTGCATCACACAATTTGTCTTCGTATCCATACAAATGAGGAAGTGAATACAAAACAGCAGGTTTTCCGCTAGGAAGTGGTGCGTTTGATGACTTTCTTATACTAGTGTGATTCTAGCCGTCGATAACAGCCGGCGTTAATATTCATGAGGCCAGCCTTCAATAATATCCATGAGCCGTCAATAATATTCATGAGATGACTTGCGTTCGAAGAAGTGTTGTAAGAAACTATGAACGATCATTATGATTAAATAACGTTTCTGTTTATATTTGGTATTGTTTCTAACAGGCAAGTACGTGGGTGTCTTCTTCGAGGTCCGCGTTTACTTAATCAAATGAAAAAGGAACTTTGGGTCTTCTGCAAGGTCTGCGTCTTTAAACAACATTTTAAATGTAATTTAAAAAATGTTAATGCTTCCATAAATATAAAACCAGGAACTGGTGTATTCAAATTTCTGTGATTAGTGAAATAATGTAAACTGAAACAATAACAAATAAAAATATAGAAATTTAACGATTCCTATCAATGAAGAACAAAAGCGATGACATATGCATCTTCAAACTGGGACATATACTCAAACAATCCATATAAATACGGTTCTTATAAATAGTTATCATCTTTGACTTTAAAGTTTGACATTAGTAAATTAACAAATATAATTTACACGTACACTGAAAGAAAGGAATTAAAGGGAATTAATTGTCATATGGGCTTTCCATAATCTGTTCGTTGTCTACAAATATAGTCCCACCTCAAAAGTAAAACATACCAAACATGCGATCGTATATCTTCCATTGTATCAGATCAGAAAGACAAGAATATTAATTTTGTATTTAATTGAAAAAAGAACAGAACAAATAAAAACTATCAGTTACAACTTAAACAACATATATTTTTTTTCAAAATTACGGAGATCAATCAGAGTCATTAATCTCGACATTATCAGACCATTCCATTCAGAGGTGCCTATATATTTACTAATGCCCTAGACCCGTACGGGTAGTTATTGCCTTTAAAATGGCATATAGCACTTATGCCCTAGACCCGTACGAGTTTGTCAGCAGAGGGTTAAAAGGGGAGGTGGTACGCCTGGTATATCACGAAGTCGAAATAAACTATTGCCGGCTGGCCAAACTAAAGACTTCTCCACGTGGGCCATTATACCAGAGGAAGAGGTAGTTATGGCCTTTAAAATGGCCTATAGCACTTATGCCCTAGACCCGTACGAGTTTGTCAGCAGAGGGTTAAAGGGGAGGTGGTACGCCTGTTTACAACGAAGTCGAAATAAACTATTGCCGGCTGGCCAAACTAAAGACTTCTCCACGTGGGCCATTATACCAGAGGAAGAGGTAGTTATTGCCTTCAAAATGGCCTATAGCACTTATGCCCTAGACCCGTACGAGTTAGTCAGCAAAGGGTAAGGGGGTACCCTGGTATATCACGAAGTCGAAATAAACTATTGCCGGCTGGCCAAACTAAAGACTTCTCCACGTGGGCCATTATACCAGAGGAAGAGGTAGTTATGGCCTTTAAAATGGCCTATAGCACTTATGCCCTAGACCCGTACGAGTTTGTCAGCAGAGGGTTAAAAGGGGGAGGTGGTACGCCTGTTTACAACGAAGTCGAAATAAACTATTGCCGGCTGGCCAAACTAAAGACTTCTCCACGTGGGCCATTATACCAGAGGAAGAGGTAGTTATTGCCTTCAAAATGGCCTATAGCACTTATGCCCTAGACCCGTACGAGTTAGTCAGCAAAGGGTAAAGGGGTACCCTGGTATATCACGAAGTCGAAATAAACTATTGCCGGCTGGCCAAACTAAAGACTTCTCCACGTGGGCCATTATACCAGAGGAAGAGGTAGTTATGGCCTTTAAAATGGCCTATAGCACTTATGCCCTAGACCCGTACGAGTTTGTCAGCAGAGGGTTAAAAGGGGGAGGTGGTACGCCTGTTTACAACGAAGTCGAAATAAACTATTGCCGGCTGGCCAAACTAAAGACTTCTCCACGTGGGCCATTATACCAGAGGAAGAGGTAGTTATTGCCTTCAAAATGGCCTATAGCACTTATGCCCTAGACCCGTACGAGTTAGTCAGCAAAGGGTAAAGGGGTACCCTGGTATATCACGAAGTCGAAATAAACTATTGCCGGCTGGCCAAACTAAAGACTTCTCCACGTGGGCCATTATACCAGAGGAAGAGGTAGTTATGGCCTTTAAAATGGCCTATAGCACTTATGCCCTAGACCCGTACGAGTTTGTCAGCAGAGGGTTAAAAGGGGGAGGTGGTACGCCTGTTTACAACGAAGTCGAAATAAACTATTGCCGGCTGGCCAAACTAAAGACTTCTCCACGTGGGCCATTATACCAGAGGAAGAGGTAGTTATTGCCTTCAAAATGGCCTATAGCACTTATGCCCTAGACCCGTACGAGTTAGTCAGCAAAGGGTAAAGGGGTACCCTGGTATATCACGAAGTCGAAATAAACTATTGCCGGCTGGCCAAACTAAAGACTTCTCCACGTGGGCCATTATACCAGAGGAAGAGGTAGTTATGGCCTTTAAAATGGCCTATAGCACTTATGCCCTAGACCCGTACGAGTTTGTCAGCAGAGGGTTAAAGGGGAGGTGGTACGCCTGTTTACAACGAAGTCGAAATAAACTATTGCCGGCTGGCCAAACTAAAGACTTCTCCACGTGGGCCATTATACCAGAGGAAGAGGTAGTTATTGCCTTCAAAATGGCCTATAGCACTTATGCCCTAGACCCGTACGAGTTAGTCAGCAAAGGGTAAGGGGGTACCCTGGTATATCACGAAGTCGAAATAAACTATTGCCGGCTGGCCAAACTAAAGACTTCTCCACGTGGGCCATTATACCAGAGGAAGAGGTAGTTATGGCCTTTAAAATGGCCTATAGCACTTATGCCCTAGACCCGTACGAGTTTGTCAGCAGAGGGTTAAAAGGGGGAGGTGGTACGCCTGTTTACAACGAAGTCGAAATAAACTATTGCCGGCTGGCCAAACTAAAGACTTCTCCACGTGGGCCATTATACCAGAGGAAGAGGTAGTTATTGCCTTCAAAATGGCCTATAGCACTTATGCCCTAGACCCGTACGAGTTAGTCAGCAAAGGGTAAAGGGGTACCCTGGTATATCACGAAGTCGAAATAAACTATTGCCGGCTGGCCAAACTAAAGACTTCTCCACGTGGGCCATTATACCAGAGGAAGAGGTAGTTATGGCCTTTAAAATGGCCTATAGCACTTATGCCCTAGACCCGTACGAGTTTGTCAGCAGAGGGTTAAAGGGGAGGTGGTACGCCTGTTTACAACGAAGTCGAAATAAACTATTGCCGGCTGGCCAAACTAAAGACTTCTCCACGTGGGCCATTATACCAGAGGAAGAGGTAGTTATTGCCTTCAAAATGGCCTATAGCACTTATGCCCTAGACCCGTACGAGTTAGTCAGCAAAGGGTAAAGGGGTACCCTGGTATATCACGAAGTCGAAATAAACTATTGCCGGCTGGCCAAACTAAAGACTTCTCCACGTGGGCCATTATACCAGAGGAAGAGGTAGTTATGGCCTTTAAAATGGCCTATAGCACTTATGCCCTAGACCCGTACGAGTTTGTCAGCAGAGGGTTAAAGGGGAGGTGGTACGCCTGTTTACAACGAAGTCGAAATAAACTATTGCCGGCTGGCCAAACTAAAGACTTCTCCACGTGGGCCATTATACCAGAGGAAGAGGTAGTTATTGCCTTCAAAATGGCCTATAGCACTTATGCCCTAGACCCGTACGAGTTAGTCAGCAAAGGGTAAGGGGGTACCCTGGTATATCACGAAGTCGAAATAAACTATTGCCGGCTGGCCAAACTAAAGACTTCTCCACGTGGGCCATTATACCAGAGGAAGAGGTAGTTATGGCCTTTAAAATGGCCTATAGCACTTATGCCCTAGACCCGTACGAGTTTGTCAGCAGAGGGTTAAAGGGGAGGTGGTACGCCTGTTTACAACGAAGTCGAAATAAACTATTGCCGGCTGGCCAAACTAAAGACTTCTCCACGTGGGCCATTATACCAGAGGAAGAGGTAGTTATTGCCTTCAAAATGGCCTATAGCACTTATGCCCTAGACCCGTACGAGTTAGTCAGCAGAGGGTAAAGGGTTAAAAGGGGAGGTGGTACGCCTGTTTACAACGAAGTCGAAATAAACTATTGCCGGCTGGCCAAACTAAAGACTTCTCCACGTGGGCCATTATACCAGAGGAAGAGGTAGTTATTGCCTTTAAAATGGCCTATAGCACTTATGCCCTAGACCCGTACGAGTTTGTCAGCAGAGGGTTAAAGGGGGAGGTGGTACGCCTGTTTACAACGAAGTCGAAATAAACTATTGCCGGCTGGCCAAACTAAAGACTTCTCCACGTGGGCCATTATACCAGAGGAAGAGGTAGTTATTGCCTTCAAAATGGCCTATAGCACTTATGCCCTAGACCCGTACGAGTTAGTCAGCAAAGGGTAAGGGGGTACCCTGGTATATCACGAAGTCGAAATAAACTATTGCCGGCTGGCCAAAC
This sequence comes from Mytilus coruscus, assembly GCA_017311375.1. Lineage (NCBI taxonomy): Eukaryota > Metazoa > Mollusca > Bivalvia > Mytilida > Mytilidae > Mytilus > Mytilus coruscus. Next base: position 38,920,517 of record CM029600.1, read on the forward strand.
TAAAGACTTCTCCACGTGGGCCATTATACCAGAGGAAGAGGTAGTTATGGCCTTTAAAATGGCCTATAGCACTTATGCCCTAGACCCGTACGAGTTTGTCAGCAGAGGGTTAAAAGGGGGAGGTGGTACGCCTGTTTACAACGAAGTCGAAATAAACTATTGCCGGCTGGCCAAACTAAAGACTTCTCCACGTGGGCCATTATACCAGAGGAAGAGGTAGTTATTGCCTTCAAAATGGCCTATAGCACTTATGCCCTAGACCCGTACGAGTTAGTCAGCAAAGGGTAAAGGGGTACCCTGGTATATCACGAAGTCGAAATAAACTATTGCCGGCTGGCCAAACTAAAGACTTCTCCACGTGGGCCATTATACCAGAGGAAGAGGTAGTTATGGCCTTTAAAATGGCCTATAGCACTTATGCCCTAGACCCGTACGAGTTTGTCAGCAGAGGGTTAAAGGGGAGGTGGTACGCCTGTTTACAACGAAGTCGAAATAAACTATTGCCGGCTGGCCAAACTAAAGACTTCTCCACGTGGGCCATTATACCAGAGGAAGAGGTAGTTATTGCCTTCAAAATGGCCTATAGCACTTATGCCCTAGACCCGTACGAGTTAGTCAGCAAAGGGTAAAGGGGTACCCTGGTATATCACGAAGTCGAAATAAACTATTGCCGGCTGGCCAAACTAAAGACTTCTCCACGTGGGCCATTATACCAGAGGAAGAGGTAGTTATGGCCTTTAAAATGGCCTATAGCACTTATGCCCTAGACCCGTACGAGTTTGTCAGCAGAGGGTTAAAGGGGAGGTGGTACGCCTGTTTACAACGAAGTCGAAATAAACTATTGCCGGCTGGCCAAACTAAAGACTTCTCCACGTGGGCCATTATACCAGAGGAAGAGGTAGTTACGCCTGTTTGTCGAAATAAACTATTTCTAAAAATGGCCTATAGCACTTATGCCCTAGACCCGTACGAGTTAGTCAGCAAAGGGTAAAGGGGTACCCTGGTATATCACGAAGTCGAAATAAACTATTGCCGGCTGGCCAAACTAAAGACTTCTCCACGTGGGCCATTATACCAGAGGAAGAGGTAGTTATGGCCTTTAAAATGGCCTATAGCACTTATGCCCTAGACCCGTACGAGTTTGTCAGCAGAGGGTTAAAGGGGAGGTGGTACGCCTGTTTACAACGAAGTCGAAATAAACTATTGCCGGCTGGCCAAACTAAAGACTTCTCCACGTGGGCCATTATACCAGAGGAAGAGGTAGTTATTGCCTTCAAAATGGCCTATAGCACTTATGCCCTAGACCCGTACGAGTTAGTCAGCAAAGGGTAAAGGGGTACCCTGGTATATCACGAAGTCGAAATAAACTATTGCCGGCTGGCCAAACTAAAGACTTCTCCACGTGGGCCATTATACCAGAGGAAGAGGTAGTTATGGCCTTTAAAATGGCCTATAGCACTTATGCCCTAGACCCGTACGAGTTTGTCAGCAGAGGGTTAAAAGGGGGAGGTGGTACGCCTGTTTACAACGAAGTCGAAATAAACTATTGCCGGCTGGCCAAACTAAAGACTTCTCCACGTGGGCCATTATACCAGAGGAAGAGGTAGTTATTGCCTTCAAAATGGCCTATGGCACTTATGCCCTAGACCCGTACGAGTTTGTCAGCAAAGGGTAAGAGGTACTCTGGTTTATCACAAAGTCCAAATAAACTATTGCCGGCTGGCCAAACTAAGAGATTCTCCATGTGGGCCATTATACTAGAGGTAGAGGTAGGCATTGCCTTTAAAATGGCCCATAGGTCTTTTGCCCTAGACCCGTACGAGTTTGTCAGCAAAGAGTTAAAAGGGGAATTGAGTACATTTGAGACAAAGGTCTTGATTCAACAGTAGTGTTGACTATCATTATTGATTACAAGTAAAAGATCTACTAGCATTCGTCTGATCCTTTACTTTTCGATATTTTAAGGGATATGCTTCCTCTACCTCCTTATAACAAAAACGTTTTATACTAAGATCATATCTAATCTTTCCAACTTATCAATCTCCTTGAGTGACACTGAAAATTCAGTGTCGACAAACTTGAATTAATCGGACCACTTTGGATATTGATCCTCTTTATTAGTATGATTTTGATCTACCTCCTTATTATGTAGCGCGGATTGAAAATACTTTTGATCCTTATGATGAACATTAATACAATAGTTTTCTTTTTGTGCTAATTTTTTGTGGAAGTTGTATATAAGAATTCCCTACTAGCGGGTTAGTTTTGATTTAGTTTTTTTTATAATAATTAAACAACCCCTTTTCTATCGTTTTAAATTGATTTTTGTTAAAAGCATCTTCTATGGGAAATTTTCGTTTGTTTTTTGTTTCAATTAGTTTGACTGAATCATTTTTCAAGTCTGCTGTACCTCACTAACCCAGCCTCCTTGGCAATTTGACGCTGCTTTTTACCCTTTTAGCTACTTTATTTTCAATATCCATAGGAGTAAAGTCTTTATCCTTTCGCGAGATAATGGGTTTGTTTGTTTGCCTCCAACATAATCCAATTGGACCTGGTTTTCTTTAACAAAACCTGTTTTTTACGTCTTAGCGGCGCTTTAAATATTGTTATTAGTATCCTCTCAAATCTAACCTTCTTTTAGCAGCACATGTTGTACATATTTCTACACCTTGGTTTTTTGTTTTGCACATGCTCAGATTTAACTTCAGACTCTAATTCAGATTCTGAATTAAAATCATCTAAAAATTTGCGTAGTTTTCCATTTTACTTCTTGTCCAACTTTTTAATGGTAGCCATTCCACTTTTTTCTTTGCACTGATTTATTTCATTACACACACTATTTTTATAAACGGTGTTTGTTATTTTGAATATTGATTTCATGTTTTATTTACTCGTAGCACTTAAAAAAAACTATTTTTAATTTAAAATAAAAATATTTTTGCGGATTCAGTCACTTCAAATATTGCTTCTATTTATTATGTTCCGTTAATTTTTGATCCAATTGTTTGGATCAAACATTTTCTTCTTTCCAAACCTAGATCCTTGGTTTCTAACCAGTGTATAAGATAAATATCCCTGCTTTGATTTTTTTAGCCAGTTGTAAAACGTCACTTCTCATGTATGCCCCTTTCAAGTTTGTTTCCTTGTTACACAATGCTTACCCAGTATACACAATATTTGCAATGTTCTCTAATTTGGTCTTTAACTGTCAGAATCTTGCTCATCCCAATCTTAACCTTCACTTCTTCAACATTCAAAATTTTGTTCTTTGTTCTTCTCCTCCAACACGTATTCCCTCGACAATTCATCATCCTCCTCCTTAAACATAGTTATCTTTTTTTTTATCTTGCCATGATTTAATTATGTAATTAAATTATTTTTTCAAATATAATCGACACTTGCCTACTACGTACTCTGGTATCAATCTTCATGTGGAGAGTCTCTTATTATGGCCAGCCGGCAAGAGTGCAAGACTTTGGGGATTACCACGATCTCTATCTAAAATCTGACGTGCTATTTTGAACAGATATTAAGGAAATGGAATATTTGAGGATATTTGTATAAGAAATTATAAGATATATCTCATGTGGTATTACAAACCACAATGATAAGCTTATGATGATGCAGGTCTTAAGATTACTAAGTTAAATTTGAATTGCTTTCGGAAGTAGATATGGTGCTTATGTTTGAAACATCAACCAGAGCAGGAGTTGCCATGATAACATGGTAAAGCTTATAATTCATATATGGTTGATGATGACAAACACAAATAATTAAATATTCATCTTATTTAGATGCTAATAACAATTTTGTGGGCGGGCTATGGCACAACCTTTACCTAAAGGGATTTTGATTGGGTAGATTCAAATGTTAAAATGTCCAAAGGTAATAATTATAAATACATGGTTAAATATATAATAAAACTTCATGATGCACATAATGACTGTTCACTAGCACCAGAAAATGTTAAGATTAATAAGGTTGGAAAACTATTACTAACATAAAATAACTTTACAAAGTATGTGCTTCATTATAGAAATGTTAAACAAGTCTTAGATCTAACGTCATGTCAAACTTCTGTATTTTGAAAACTATGGAACATGTTTGCAAGAGAGTCGATGTGTAATTGGTCATCCGTAAAAACAACCACTTGAATTCATGGGTAAACCAAGTTTAGAGTTATTTTACAGAACAGTTGATAGCCGTTCATAAAAAAAGACTCCGCTTAAATTTGGTAAATCATTTTTGATTTGGGAGTTGTATTTGAGATCTTTTAAAATACTAGTGTATGACTGTCATTACAATTTTATACGCAAGTTAAATGACAAGTTTAAGCATGTGTTTATAGATACAGATAGTTTAGCCCTGATATTCAAACGGATGAGTTTTACAAGGATATATCCTCAATGTTCAAGACAAATTTGATACTTCTAATTATCCAAATAACCATTTATCAGGAAGTGCAACTGGTGTTAACAAAATAGTAATTGGCATTTTCAAAGATGAGTTTGCTGTTAAAATACTGACCGAGCTTGTTGGTTGAAGGGCCATAATGTACGCCTACATAGTAGATGGTGAAATTACGAAGAAAGCAAAAGATTTATGAAAATGTGATTATGAAAAATATTACTTTTGAAGAATAAAAACCATACTGGAATCACAACTGGAAATATACAAATCCATGAATATTAGTAGGAGTCCTCTTTCACTTTACTCAGGACATTCAAAAGGTTGGTTTGTCGGCTAAAGATTACAAGAGGTACATCTTGACCGATAGATTTCACACATTAGCTAATGAACATTACAAAGTTTAAAAAAAAGTATTAAAGAAGTACAACTTATAAATTATGAATCATGATAATGAAAATAAAAGAATTGGTTTCAGAAATTAGATCAGACGTCCAATAGGATGAATCTGATAATCCAAAGTTTGAGCGTCTAAATTCTTTAAAGGTTAACGGTTTGTAGAGAAAGAGTATTCTGAATATCCCGAAAAGCTGATAAATTGATTTGTAATTTGACTGCAGAACCACAGATAAATACAACTACTAGATACGTTAAGTCTTCCAAACATAACATGTTTTGTGGTTGGAATATATATTCAGATATAATGACAATGAGTTTTAAATGTATATGATTGCAGAGCTTTTACTACAAATGATAGGAATGACTCGTATGAAGAGAAGTTAAAAAAAAGAATGAAAAAAACATTGAAAAAATACGATCGACACATTAAGGAACGTACAAAACGATAGAGAGCAAAGTGGACGATTCTGACTTCATTATGCAACAAAAAACCGATGCACTAATGGGATGTTGGCGGTGGAAGAGAAAAACCAGGGGAAACCTGGGCAGTTTAAAGTTATTTGTTTAATGAAGTTAAATGTCAAGACAAAAACAAATTTAAATCTTTACAATATCCGCGGGGTAATATAACAATTTGTCATAGACTTCTTTTACTCAATTCAGGAGTCACCTTCGCAATATTTATTCGATGTGGTATATATCTGTATTAGTCTCGTAAAAGGATCCTTGGATTTCTTCATCGTTGACATATTTGAGATAGTAAATAGGTGACTGAGAAATTATCACTCAGGAAATAGTAAACTCTTCTTCGGTTCAACTTGCTATGTTTTGTATCCCTTTTCAAACATTTCTTTCTGGTGATTTATACTATGTCTCACACACTAAATTTGAATGTTGCATAGAGGTTCCAATAAGAGGTTTAACAATACCCCTATCTATTTTTTGCTCTAGCTGTAGGATTGGTAATACGATTGAGTTCACTTGACATTTTTTGTAATTTCGAATGAATGTATCATTATGTTTATAATAACAGAGATCATGTCAATAGACCGCAGAGGATTTATTATTTGGATATCAGGAAGCAGCAAAGAAACTGCTGAAATCTACTCATTCGATCCGATTGGATGGACTTGGGTTTGTATGTATTTGAAAAAATCGCTACAACAACCGATCAACCAACTCTTGAGAACTGGTTTGGATGAAGGATTTTCTAAAGAAGACAATTATAATCTCATCTTTATCAAAACAAGTGTTCCTATTTGCTATCTTATTTGGTGAACAGTATACATTTATCACCTCCGAGACAGCCGAAAAGCATTGATTCCAAATTCTTTTAACAAGACAGAGATGTATCTGATCAACGCGAACTTGATAGGTGGCGGAAAATTGATTGTATTTGATGATTTATTGTTGGGAAAACAAAACAACAAAACAAGTGTGAAGGTTTCTATGTTTGTGGACGGCACAACCATGTCGACTAGGTATATCTCTCACAAAATTATCTCAAACTACCCCGACAGACCATTCGAAAATACACCAACTTTATTTGTCTCTTCCAACAAAACACCCAGAATCTAGATCATATTTATCGAGATCATTGTAGTGCAATCACCCGAGGAGAGTTTGGTCAGCTTTTGCAATCGGTATTGGTCCGAGTCACATGGGTTTGTCACCATTGATCTCACCAGCCCAAAATCAAATGGAAAGACAAGATGAAATTAGATGACTTCTACAGAGTATAAATTAGATGGAGAAGTAAAGAAAGATTTTTGATGATTTTAATACTAATTCAATTTCAGACTCTGCATCTAAGTTATACAGAAACTACATAGACATTCCACCGTATGAGATAGGTGTGATAAAGTGATCCAAGGAATATCACTTCAGATGGATAAAAAAGGGGGAAGAAAAGTGTTATTGTAAGAATAAGATAAAAGACCGGAGAGAGGTGGTTTGCTATCGATGTCGTACAGGTAAGTGGGCACAGCGAATCCAAACAGGAGGATGGATATGAATTTGTGTGTTTGTGTTTGTGTGTGTGTACGTGTGTGTGTATGTATGTATGTGTGTGTGTGTATGTAACCGAGGGAAATAATTGCACTTAACTATGTAGACCAAATCAATACAAATGTCTCAGACACTTAAAGATGGCTATGCAACCGACAAATAGCATCATGAAATGGCTCCGTGACTTGAAAGAATATTCTTGAGATATATATTCAAATTCAAAGGCTAGACACCGTTCAACACCGTTACACACTGATCAACCCTGTTCAACAGCATTTAAAACTGTTTAACACCGTACAACATCGTTAAACACTATACATAATTGACTCCTATTAAGATTTCTTATCATAAACAGCGTGATGCACTTGCATAGGAAATGCATGAGGCCAAACAAATTTTTCGAGCAAGCAACTATCAACCCCGAATAGACGATATTGGATTACCTCGAAACCTTACCAAAGAGTCTAAACCCGTGGTTGATGCGAAAAAAGGAAGCTGCTTTTCAAATAACCAGAAAATTGGTGACATTCCAACAATTCAGCCAGCTCTACTACAACATTCAGAGTTTTCCAGTCCACTACATATTGTAGAGTATATCGAGAGTTTGCACATTCACTTCTATTTGACAAAACCACAGATGCATTCCTAAAACATCTTACTCAACACCATCTTCACTAAAAGAGGGACGAAAGATACCAGAGGGACAGTCAAACTCACAGATCGAAAACAAACTGACAACGCCATGGCCAAAACTAAAAAGACAAACAGACAAACAACAGTACAGATGACACAACATAGAAAACTAAAGACTAAGCAACACGAACCCAACCAAAAACTGGGGGTAATCTCAGGTGCTCCGGAAGGGTAAGCAGATCCTGCTCCACATGTGGCACCCGTCGTGTTGCTTATGTTATTACAAATCCGGTAAATAGTCTAATTCGGTAGGTCACATTCGTGAAAAGGGAAGGATATTGTTGTTACGACATATCCGATATCATCTGTGAAACGGTTATTCCATAACGGTCAACCAACTCGTGATGGCGTCCGTAAAATTTACAAAGGATGATTTCAACTTCACCATTTGGAACTCTTGGTTTAATAGCTTCCTTGTGAGCAGCAATCGTCTATCAAGGAAATCATGATAGGAAATACAAGCCCGGGAATATCGTATCAATTGGGAGATATATACTCCGTATGCAGGCGCTGCTGGAATGTTGCTACATAGAAATGGAAAGTTCACAATTGGGAAGCTGAAATCATCTCTTTGTCGTAAAGTTTTGTTTCCAGCCGACCCTCATTGTCAATTTCTAGATTTAAGTCAAGATATGAGGCAGACTTAACTGTATCTGTAGTATCCTGTATCTCTACTAAGTGTGATAGATCAAACTTAACACACATTTGAATTGCAATCTGATAATCGTGGTATTCTTATAGGAAACTCCTCTGTAACATTTGTTTGGAATGATATATTGTTGTTGGGTGTGTTATACGACGGAACCCCAGGATGGTTAGAAATTATTGTGAAGAAACGTGCCGATTCGGAGTCGGATGAATTTGCAAATTTATTGCACAACAGAGATGTTGTTAATTATAGAAAAAAATTGAAAGACAGTAGAGCCATGTACTATGGAAACTCTGTTCTCTCTGAAACTCCGAAATCGAGTAAAGGTTTCCAGTGGGGGGAAATCGTTTCCCTCCCTTACAGATTTCAAGACAACATGGTAGTGAATTACAAACCGTGTTACTGTCTTCTGATTTCAACAAGTTTTTGGATCGATTAGATCTTTGCAAAGCATCGTATAAAGCTGGCAACAACAGGGTAAGAAATTAAATTGTTGCGATGGCTGATGCCATGAAAGGCCAGGGATGGGTTGGTAATCGGGAGTATGCTTTTGCTCACCGTCACAATGGTATAAACTTCAAAACGTGGTAATCGGCGATAATATGTTTGTGAAGGCAGGAACATTTTCCTCTTCTACTGCAAACAATTTGGGAAGTAAAGCTGTGAATGCCACCGGCAGTGCTACTTTAAACGATATAGAAAAAGGAGCCAATCATGGAGTTAATAAATTGACTACCTCTTAGAAGCCGAAAGCAATGTCAATATACGACTTTGTACAACGCAGCAACCCCACCAAAGCCATTACGCAACAACAATGCGCTAAAATGTGGTTTTCATCAGCAACAGTGTGCACGTGGTTCCACAACCGTTTTCCAAAACACATAGTTACCTAGATATTATCTGCTCAAAGTGGTGGATACATTTGATGGATCATTTTAGCCTTCCAAACTGACAAAAATAATGATCAGACTCATAGAGCAGCCGTAATTGATCACTGTAGATCACTATAGATGGAGAAACATCCATGCAGTTCTTAATGCGCATTGCAATCTGTAGATTTCAATGTTGCCTTTACGCAATGTAAGAAATCTACATTATACAAAAAAAATCTTCGTCCTCCGAAAAAAAGTTTTACAATATAGACCATCTTATTAGTAATAGTAACACAAACCCTTCAGACTTTATCAAACCGTAATCTTTGTTATTGTTCTTAGTAAACAGTCTGACAAATTTAAGAAATCCGTCGTTAAAATTGATAACACAACAGACTTCGAGCGCAATATATGATATGTGATATACCAAGGTATCCCTCCCCACCCTACGGTATAAGTGTTATGAGCCATTTTAGAGGCAACTACCTCTACCTCTGGTATAATGGCCCACGTTGAAATCTCTTAGTTTGGCCAGCCGGCAATACTGGTATTGGACTATGTGATATACAGTGTACCACACTACCCAATACTGACTAACTCGTTCGGGTCTAGGGCATAAGTGCCATAGGCCATTTTGAAGACAATAACTACCTCTTCCTCTGGTATAATGGCCCACGTGGAGAAGTCTTTAGTTTGGCCAGCCGGCAATAGTTTATTTCGACTTCGTTGTAAACAGGCGTACCACCTCCCCTTTAACCCTCTGCTGACAAACTCGTACGGGTCTAGGGCATAAGTGCTATAGGCCATTTTAAAGGCAATAACTACCTCTTCCTCTGGTATAATGGCCCACGTGGAGAAGTCTTTAGTTTGGCCAGCCGGCAATAGTTTATTTCGACTTCGTTGTAAACAGGCGTACCACCTCCCCCTTTTAACCCTCTGCTGACAAACTCGTACGGGTCTAGGGCATAAGTGCTATAGGCCATTTTAAAGGCAATAACTACCTCTTCCTCTGGTATAATGGCCCACGTGGAGAAGTCTTTAGTTTGGCCAGCCGGCAATAGTTTATTTCGACTTCGTGATATACCAGGGTACCCCTTTACCCTTTGCTGACCATCTCGTACGGGTCTAGGGCATAAGTGCCATAGGCCATTTTGAAGGCAATAACTACCTCTTCCTCTGGTATAATGGCCCACGTGGAGAAGTCTTTAGTTTGGCCAGCCGGCAATAGTTTATTTCGACTTCGTGATATACCAGGGTACCCCTTTACCCTTTGCTGACCATCTCGTACGGGTCTAGGGCATAAGTGCCATAGGCCATTTTAAAGGCAATAACTACCTCTTCCTCTGGTATAATGGCCCACGTGGAGAAGTCTTTAGTTTGGCCAGCCGGCAATAGTTTATTTCGACTTCGTTGTAAACAGGCGTACCACCTCCCCCTTTTAACCCTCTGCTGACAAACTCGTACGGGTCTAGGGCATAAGTGCTATAGGCCATTTTAAAGGCAATAACTACCTCTTCCTCTGGTATAATGGCCCACGTGGAGAAGTCTTTAGTTTGGCCAGCCGGCAATAGTTTATTTCGACTTCGTGATATACCAGGGTACCCCTTTACCCTTTGCTGACCATCTCGTACGGGTCTAGGGCATAAGTGCCATAGGCCATTTTGAAGGCAATAACTACCTCTTCCTCTGGTATAATGGCCCACGTGGAGAAGTCTTTAGTTTGGCCAGCCGGCAATAGTTTATTTCGACTTCGTGATATACCAGGGTACCCCCTTTACCCTTTGCTGACCATCTCGTACGGGTCTAGGGCATAAGTGCCATAGGCCATTTTGAAGGCAATAACTACCTCTTCCTCTGGTATAATGGCCCACGTGGAGAAGTCTTTAGTTTGGCCAGCCGGCAATAGTTTATTTCGACTTCGTTGTAAACAGGCGTACCACCTCCCCCTTTTAACCCTCTGCTGACAAACTCGTACGGGTCTAGGGCATAAGTGCTATAGGCCATTTTAAAGGCAATAACTACCTCTTCCTCTGGTATAATGGCCCACGTGGAGAAGTCTTTAGTTTGGCCAGCCGGCAATAGTTTATTTCGACTTCGTGATATACCAGGGTACCCCTTTACCCTTTGCTGACCATCTCGTACGGGTCTAGGGCATAAGTGCCATAGGCCATTTTGAAGGCAATAACTACCTCTTCCTCTGGTATAATGGCCCACGTGGAGAAGTCTTTAGTTTGGCCAGCCGGCAATAGTTTATTTCGACTTCGTTGTAAACAGGCGTCCCCTTTAACCCTCTGCTGACAAACTCGTACGGGTCTAGGGCATAAGTGCTATAGGCCATTTTAAAGGCAATAACTACCTCTTCCTCTGGTATAATGGCCCACGTGGAGAAGTCTTTAGTTTGGCCAGCCGGCAATAGTTTATTTCGACTTCGTGATATACCAGGGTACCCCTTTACCCTTTGCTGACAAACTCGTACGGGTCTAGGGCATAAGTGCTATAGGCCATTTTGAAGGCAATAACTACCTCTTCCTCTGGTATAATGGCCCACGTGGAGAAGTCTTTAGTTTGGCCAGCCGGCAATAGTTTATTTCGACTTCGTGATATACCAGGGTACCCCTTTACCCTTTGCTGACCATCTCGTACGGGTCTAGGGCATAAGTGCCATAGGCCATTTTGAAGGCAATAACTACCTCTTCCTCTGGTATAATGGCCCACGTGGAGAAGTCTTTAGTTTGGCCAGCCGGCAATAGTTTATTTCGACTTCGTGATATACCAGGGTACCCCTTTACCCTTTGCTGACCATCTCGTACGGGTCTAGGGCATAAGTGCCATAGGCCATTTTGAAGGCAATAACTACCTCTTCCTCTGGTATAATGGCCCACGTGGAGAAGTCTTTAGTTTGGCCAGCCGGCAATAGTTTATTTCGACTTCGTTGTAAACAGGCGTACCACCTCCCCTTTAACCCTCTGCTGACAAACTCGTACGGGTCTAGGGCATAAGTGCTATAGGCCATTTTAAAGGCAATAACTACCTCTTCCTCTGGTATAATGGCCCACGTGGAGAAGTCTTTAGTTTGGCCAGCCGGCAATAGTTTATTTCGACTTCGTGATATACCAGGGTACCCCTTTACCCTTTGCTGACCAACTCGTACGGGTCTAGGGCATAAGTGCCATAGGCCATTTTGAAGGCAATAACTACCTCTTCCTCTGGTATAATGGCCCACGTGGAGAAGTCTTTAGTTTGGCCAGCCGGCAATAGTTTATTTCGACTTCGTTGATAACCAGGGTACCACCTCCCCTTTAACCCTCTGCTGACAAACTCGTACGGGTCTAGGGCATAAGTGCTATAGGCCATTTTGAAGGCAATAACTACCTCTTCCTCTGGTATAATGGCCCACGTGGAGAAGTCTTTAGTTTGGCCAGCCGGCAATAGTTTATTTCGACTTCGTGATATACCAGGGTACCCCTTTACCCTTTGCTGACCATCTCGTACGGGTCTAGGGCATAAGTGCCATAGGCCATTTTGAAGGCAATAACTACCTCTTCCTCTGGTATAATGGCCCACGTGGAGAAGTCTTTAGTTTGGCCAGCCGGCAATAGTTTATTTCGACTTCGTTGTAAACAGGCGTACCACCTCCCCTTTAACCCTCTGCTGACAAACTCGTACGGGTCTAGGGCATAAGTGCTATAGGCCATTTTAAAGGCAATAACTACCTCTTCCTCTGGTATAATGGCCCACGTGGAGAAGTCTTTAGTTTGGCCAGCCGGCAATAGTTTATTTCGACTTCGTGATATACCAGGGTACCCCTTTACCCTTTGCTGACCATCTCGTACGGGTCTAGGGCATAAGTGCCATAGGCCATTTTGAAGGCAATAACTACCTCTTCCTCTGGTATAATGGCCCACGTGGAGAAGTCTTTAGTTTGGCCAGCCGGCAATAGTTTATTTCGACTTCGTTGTAAACAGGCGTACCACCTCCCCTTTAACCCTCTGCTGACAAACTCGTACGGGTCTAGGGCATAAGTGCTATAGGCCATTTTAAAGGCAATAACTACCTCTTCCTCTGGTATAATGGCCCACGTGGAGAAGTCTTTAGTTTGGCCAGCCGGCAATAGTTTATTTCGACTTCGTGATATACCAGGGTACCCCTTTACCCTTTGCTGACCATCTCGTACGGGTCTAGGGCATAAGTGCCATAGGCCATTTTGAAGGCAATAACTACCTCTTCCTCTGGTATAATGGCCCACGTGGAGAAGTCTTTAGTTTGGCCAGCCGGCAATAGTTTATTTCGACTTCGTGATATACCAGGGTACCCCTTTACCCTTTGCTGACCATCTCGTACGGGTCTAGGGCATAAGTGCCATAGGCCATTTTAAAGGCAATAACTACCTCTTCCTCTGGTATAATGGCCCACGTGGAGAAGTCTTTAGTTTGGCCAGCCGGCAATAGTTTATTTCGACTTCGTTGTAAACAGGCGTACCACCTCCCCCTTTTAACCCTCTGCTGACAAACTCGTACGGGTCTAGGGCATAAGTGCTATAGGCCATTTTAAAGGCAATAACTACCTCTTCCTCTGGTATAATGGCCCACGTGGAGAAGTCTTTAGTTTGGCCAGCCGGCAATAGTTTATTTCGACTTCGTGATATACCAGGGTACCCCCTTTACCCTTTGCTGACCATCTCGTACGGGTCTAGGGCATAAGTGCCATAGGCCATTTTGAAGGCAATAACTACCTCTTCCTCTGGTATAATGGCCCACGTGGAGAAGTCTTTAGTTTGGCCAGCCGGCAATAGTTTATTTCGACTTCGTGATATACCAGGGTACCCCTTTACCCTTTGCTGACCATCTCGTACGGGTCTAGGGCATAAGTGCCATAGGCCATTTTAAAGGCAATAACTACCTCTTCCTCTGGTATAATGGCCCACGTGGAGAAGTCTTTAGTTTGGCCAGCCGGCAATAGTTTATTTCGACTTCGTTGTAAACAGGCGTACCACCTCCCCCTTTTAACCCTCTGCTGACAAACTCGTACGGGTCTAGGGCATAAGTGCTATAGGCCATTTTAAAGGCAATAACTACCTCTTCCTCTGGTATAATGGCCCACGTGGAGAAGTCTTTAGTTTGGCCAGCCGGCAATAGTTTATTTCGACTTCGTGATATACCAGGGTACCCCTTTACCCTTTGCTGACCATCTCGTACGGGTCTAGGGCATAAGTGCCATAGGCCATTTTGAAGGCAATAACTACCTCTTCCTCTGGTATAATGGCCCACGTGGAGAAGTCTTTAGTTTGGCCAGCCGGCAATAGTTTATTTCGACTTCGTGATATACCAGGGTACCCCTTTACCCTTTGCTGACCATCTCGTACGGGTCTAGGGCATAAGTGCCATAGGCCATTTTGAAGGCAATAACTACCTCTTCCTCTGGTATAATGGCCCACGTGGAGAAGTCTTTAGTTTGGCCAGCCGGCAATAGTTTATTTCGACTTCGTTGTAAACAGGCGTACCACCTCCCCTTTAACCCTCTGCTGACAAACTCGTACGGGTCTAGGGCATAAGTGCTATAGGCCATTTTAAAGGCAATAACTACCTCTTCCTCTGGTATAATGGCCCACGTGGAGAAGTCTTTAGTTTGGCCAGCCGGCAATAGTTTATTTCGACTTCGTGATATACCAGGGTACCCCTTTACCCTTTGCTGACCATCTCGTACGGGTCTAGGGCATAAGTGCCATAGGCCATTTTGAAGGCAATAACTACCTCTTCCTCTGGTATAATGGCCCACGTGGAGAAGTCTTTAGTTTGGCCAGCCGGCAATAGTTTATTTCGACTTCGTGATATACCAGGGTACCCCTTTACCCTTTGCTGACCATCTCGTTCGGGTCTAGGGCATAAGTGCCATAGGCCATTTTAAAGGCAATAACTACCTCTTCCTCTGGTATAATGGCCCACGTGGAGAAGTCTTTAGTTTGGCCAGCCGGCAATAGTTTATTTCGACTTCGTTGTAAACAGGCGTACCACCTCCCCTTTAACCCTCTGCTGACAAACTCGTACGGGTCTAGGGCATAAGTGCTATAGGCCATTTTAAAGGCAATAACTACCTCTTCCTCTGGTATAATGGCCCACGTGGAGAAGTCTTTAGTTTGGCCAGCCGGCAATAGTTTATTTCGACTTCGTGATATACCAGGGTACCCCTTTACCCTTTGCTGACCATCTCGTACGGGTCTAGGGCATAAGTGCCATAGGCCATTTTGAAGGCAATAACTACCTCTTCCTCTGGTATAATGGCCCACGTGGAGAAGTCTTTAGTTTGGCCAGCCGGCAATAGTTTATTTCGACTTCGTGATATACCAGGGTACCCCTTTACCCTTTGCTGACCATCTCGTACGGGTCTAGGGCATAAGTGCCATAGGCCATTTTGAAGGCAATAACTACCTCTTCCTCTGGTATAATGGCCCACGTGGAGAAGTCTTTAGTTTGGCCAGCCGGCAATAGTTTATTTCGACTTCGTTGTAAACAGGCGTACCACCTCCCCCTTTTAACCCTCTGCTGACAAACTCGTACGGGTCTAGGGCATAAGTGCTATAGGCCATTTTAAAGGCAATAACTACCTCTTCCTCTGGTATAATGGCCCACGTGGAGAAGTCTTTAGTTTGGCCAGCCGGCAATAGTTTATTTCGACTTCGTGATATACCAGGGTACCCCTTTACCCTTTGCTGACCATCTCGTACGGGTCTAGGGCATAAGTGCCATAGGCCATTTTGAAGGCAATAACTACCTCTTCCTCTGGTATAATGGCCCACGTGGAGAAGTCTTTAGTTTGGCCAGCCGGCAATAGTTTATTTCGACTTCGTGATATACCAGGGTACCCCCTTTACCCTTTGCTGACCATCTCGTACGGGTCTAGGGCATAAGTGCCATAGGCCATTTTAAAGGCAATAACTACCTCTTCCTCTGGTATAATGGCCCACGTGGAGAAGTCTTTAGTTTGGCCAGCCGGCAATAGTTTATTTCGACTTCGTTGTAAACAGGCGTACCACCTCCCCCTTTTAACCCTCTGCTGACAAACTCGTACGGGTCTAGGGCATAAGTGCTATAGGCCATTTTAAAGGCAATAACTACCTCTTCCTCTGGTATAATGGCCCACGTGGAGAAGTCTTTAGTTTGGCCAGCCGGCAATAGTTTATTTCGACTTCGTGATATACCAGGGTACCCCTTTACCCTTTGCTGACCATCTCGTACGGGTCTAGGGCATAAGTGCCATAGGCCATTTTGAAGGCAATAACTACCTCTTCCTCTGGTATAATGGCCCACGTGGAGAAGTCTTTAGTTTGGCCAGCCGGCAATAGTTTATTTCGACTTCGTGATATACCAGGGTACCCCTTTACCCTTTGCTGACCATCTCGTACGGGTCTAGGGCATAAGTGCCATAGGCCATTTTGAAGGCAATAACTACCTCTTCCTCTGGTATAATGGCCCACGTGGAGAAGTCTTTAGTTTGGCCAGCCGGCAATAGTTTATTTCGACTTCGTTGTAAACAGGCGTACCACCTCCCCTTTAACCCTCTGCTGACAAACTCGTACGGGTCTAGGGCATAAGTGCTATAGGCCATTTTAAAGGCAATAACTACCTCTTCCTCTGGTATAATGGCCCACGTGGAGAAGTCTTTAGTTTGGCCAGCCGGCAATAGTTTATTTCGACTTCGTGATATACCAGGGTACCCCTTTACCCTTTGCTGACCATCTCGTACGGGTCTAGGGCATAAGTGCCATAGGCCATTTTGAAGGCAATAACTACCTCTTCCTCTGGTATAATGGCCCACGTGGAGAAGTCTTTAGTTTGGCCAGCCGGCAATAGTTTATTTCGACTTCGTTGTATAACAGGGTACCACCCCTTTAACCCTTTGCTGACCATCTCGTACGGGTCTAGGGCATAAGTGCTATAGGCCATTTTAAAGGCAATAACTACCTCTTCCTCTGGTATAATGGCCCACGTGGAGAAGTCTTTAGTTTGGCCAGCCGGCAATAGTTTATTTCGACTTCGTGATATACCAGGGTACCCCTTTACCCTTTGCTGACTAACTCGTACGGGTCTAGGGCATAAGTGCCATAGGCCATTTTGAAGGCAATAACTACCTCTTCCTCTGGTATTATGGCCCACGTGGAGAAGTCTTTAGTTTGGCCAGCCGGCAATAGTTTATTTCGACTTCGTGTAAACAGGCGTACCACCTCCCCTTTTAACCCTCTGCTGACAAACTCGTACGGGTCTAGGGCATAAGTGCTATAGGCTCTGGTATAATGGCCCATAGTTTGGCCAGCCGGCAATAGTTTATTTCGACTTCGTTACCCTTTGCTGACTAACTCGTACGGGTCTAGGGCATAAGTGCCATAGGCAATAACTACCTCTTCCTCTGGTATAATGGCCCACGTGGAGAAGTCTTTAGTTTGGCCAGCCGGCAATAGTTTATTTCGACTTCGTTGTAAACAGGCGTACCACCTCCCCCTTTTAACCCTTTGCTGACTAACTCGTACGGGTCTAGGGCATAAGTGCTATAGGCCATTTTAAAGGCAATAACTACCTCTTCCTCTGGTATAATGGCCCACGTGGAGAAGTCTTTAGTTTGGCCAGCCGGCAATAGTTTATTTCGACTTCGTGATATACCAGGGTACCCCCTTTACCCTTTGCTGACCATCTCGTACGGGTCTAGGGCATAAGTGCCATAGGCCATTTTGAAGGCAATAACTACCTCTTCCTCTGGTATAATGGCCCACGTGGAGAAGTCTTTAGTTTGGCCAGCCGGCAATAGTTTATTTCGACTTCGTGATATACCAGGGTACCCCTTTACCCTTTGCTGACCATCTCGTACGGGTCTAGGGCATAAGTGCCATAGGCCATTTTGAAGGCAATAACTACCTCTTCCTCTGGTATAATGGCCCACGTGGAGAAGTCTTTAGTTTGGCCAGCCGGCAATAGTTTATTTCGACTTCGTTGTAAACAGGCGTACCACCTCCCCCTTTTAACCCTCTGCTGACAAACTCGTACGGGTCTAGGGCATAAGTGCTATAGGCCATTTTAAAGGCAATAACTACCTCTTCCTCTGGTATAATGGCCCACGTGGAGAAGTCTTTAGTTTGGCCAGCCGGCAATAGTTTATTTCGACTTCGTGATATACCAGGGTACCCCTTTACCCTTTGCTGACCATCTCGTACGGGTCTAGGGCATAAGTGCCATAGGCCATTTTGAAGGCAATAACTACCTCTTCCTCTGGTATAATGGCCCACGTGGAGAAGTCTTTAGTTTGGCCAGCCGGCAATAGTTTATTTCGACTTCGTGATATACCAGGGTACCCCTTTACCCTTTGCTGACCATCTCGTACGGGTCTAGGGCATAAGTGCCATAGGCCATTTTAAAGGCAATAACTACCTCTTCCTCTGGTATAATGGCCCACGTGGAGAAGTCTTTAGTTTGGCCAGCCGGCAATAGTTTATTTCGACTTCGTTGTAAACAGGCGTACCACCTCCCCTTTAACCCTCTGCTGACAAACTCGTACGGGTCTAGGGCATAAGTGCTATAGGCCATTTTAAAGGCAATAACTACCTCTTCCTCTGGTATAATGGCCCACGTGGAGAAGTCTTTAGTTTGGCCAGCCGGCAATAGTTTATTTCGACTTCGTGATATACCAGGG
Source organism: Mytilus coruscus (assembly GCA_017311375.1). Classification (NCBI taxonomy): domain Eukaryota; kingdom Metazoa; phylum Mollusca; class Bivalvia; order Mytilida; family Mytilidae; genus Mytilus; species Mytilus coruscus. The sequence goes on from CM029600.1 coordinate 38,939,222, forward strand.
TACCCCTTTACCCTTTGCTGACCATCTCGTACGGGTCTAGGGCATAAGTGCCATAGGCCATTTTGAAGGCAATAACTACCTCTTCCTCTGGTATAATGGCCCACGTGGAGAAGTCTTTAGTTTGGCCAGCCGGCAATAGTTTATTTCGACTTCGTGATATACCAGGGTACCCCTTTACCCTTTGCTGACCAACTCGTACGGGTCTAGGGCATAAGTGCCATAGGCCATTTTGAAGGCAATAACTACCTCTTCCTCTGGTATAATGGCCCACGTGGAGAAGTCTTTAGTTTGGCCAGCCGGCAATAGTTTATTTCGACTTCGTTGTAAACAGGCGTACCACCTCCCCCTTTTAACCCTCTGCTGACAAACTCGTACGGGTCTAGGGCATAAGTGCTATAGGCCATTTTAAAGGCAATAACTACCTCTTCCTCTGGTATAATGGCCCACGTGGAGAAGTCTTTAGTTTGGCCAGCCGGCAATAGTTTATTTCGACTTCGTGATATACCAGGGTACCCCTTTACCCTTTGCTGACCAACTCGTACGGGTCTAGGGCATAAGTGCCATAGGCCATTTTGAAGGCAATAACTACCTCTTCCTCTGGTATAATGGCCCACGTGGAGAAGTCTTTAGTTTGGCCAGCCGGCAATAGTTTATTTCGACTTCGTTGTAAACAGGCGTACCACCTCCCCCTTTTAACCCTCTGCTGACAAACTCGTACGGGTCTAGGGCATAAGTGCTATAGGCCATTTTAAAGGCAATAACTACCTCTTCCTCTGGTATAATGGCCCACGTGGAGAAGTCTTTAGTTTGGCCAGCCGGCAATAGTTTATTTCGACTTCGTGATATACCAGGGTACCCCTTTACCCTTTGCTGACCATCTCGTGACAAACTCGTACGGGTCTAGGGCATAAGTGCCATAGGCCATTTTGAAGGCAATAACTACCTCTTCCTCTGGTATAATGGCCCACGTGGAGAAGTCTTTAGTTTGGCCAGCCGGCAATAGTTTATTTCGACTTCGTGATATACCAGGGTACCCCTTTACCCTTTGCTGACAATAGTTTAACTCGTACGGGTCTAGGGCATAAGTGCCATAGGCCATTTTGAAGGCAATAACTACCTCTTCCTCTGGTATAATGGCCCACGTGGAGAAGTCTTTAGTTTGGCCAGCCGGCAATAGTTTATTTCGACTTCGTTGTAAACAGGCGTACCACCTCCCCTTTAACCCTCTGCTGACAAACTCGTACGGGTCTAGGGCATAAGTGCTATAGGCCATTTTAAAGGCAATAACTACCTCTTCCTCTGGTATAATGGTCCATATGGAGAAGTCTTTAGTTTGGCCGGCCGGCAATAATTTATTTCGACTTCGTGATATACCAGGGTACCCCTTTACCCTTTGCTGACCAACTCGTACGGGTCTAGGGCATAAGTGCCATAGGCCATTTTGAAGGCAATAACTACCTCTTCCTCTGGTATAATGGCCCACGTGGAGAAGTCTTTAGTTTGGCCAGCCAGCAATAATTTATTTCGACTTCGTGATATACCAGGGTACCCCTCCCCCTTTACCCTTTGCTGACAAACTCGTACGGGTCGAGGGCATAAGTGCTATAGGCCATTTTAAAGGCAATAACTACCTCTTCCTCTGGTATAATGGCCCACGTGGAGAAGTCTTAATTTAGTTTGGCCAGCCGGCAATAATTTATTTCGACTTCGTGATATACCAGGGTACCCCTTTTACCCTTTGCTGACAAACTCGTACGGGTCTAGGGCATAAGTGCTATAGGCCATTTTAAAGGCAATAACTACCTCTTCCTCTGGTATAATGGCCCACGTGGAGAAGTCTTTAGTTTGGCCAGCCGGCAATAATTTATTTCGACTTCGTGATATACCAGGGTACCCCTTTACCCTTTGCTGACCAACTCGTACGGGTCTAGGGCATAAGTGCCATAGGCCATTTTGAAGGCAATAACTACCTCTTCCTCTGGTATAATGGCCCACGTGGAGAAGTCTTTAGTTTGGCCAGCCGGCAATAGTTTATTTCGACTTCGTGATATACCAGGGTACCCCTTTACCCTTTGCTGACCAACTCGTACGGGTCTAGGGCATAAGTGCCATAGGCCATTTTGAAGGCAATAACTACCTCTTCCTCTGGTATAATGGCCCACGTGGAGAAGTCTTTAGTTTGGCCAGCCGGCAATAGTTTATTTCGACTTCGTTGTAAACAGGCGTACCACCTCCCCTTTAACCCTCTGCTGACAAACTCGTACGGGTCTAGGGCATAAGTGCTATAGGCCATTTTAAAGGCAATAACTACCTCTTCCTCTGGTATAATGGCCCACGTGGAGAAGTCTTTAGTTTGGCCAGCCGGCAATAGTTTATTTCGACTTCGTGATATACCAGGGTACCCCCTTTACCCTTTGCTGACTAACTCGTACGGGTCTAGGGCATAAGTGCCATAGGCCATTTTGAAGGCAATAACTACCTCTTCCTCTGGTATAATGGCCCACGTGGAGAAGTCTTTAGTTTGGCCAGCCGGCAATAGTTTATTTCGACTTCGTTGTAAACAGGCGTACCACCCCTTTACCCTTTGCTGACTAACTCGTACGGGTCTAGGGCATAAGTGCTATAGGCCATTTTAAAGGCAATAACTACCTCTTCCTCTGGTATAATGGCCCACGTGGAGAAGTCTTTAGTTTGGCCAGCCGGCAATAGTTTATTTCGACTTCGTGATATACCAGGGTACCCCCTTACCCTTTGCTGACTAACTCGTACGGGTCTAGGGCATAAGTGCTATAGGCCATTTTGAAGGCAATAACTACCTCTTCCTCTGGTATAATGGCCCACGTGGAGAAGTCTTTAGTTTGGCCAGCCGGCAATAGTTTATTTCGACTTCGTGATATACCAGGGTACCACCCCTTTACCCTTTGCTGACCAACTCGTACGGGTCTAGGGCATAAGTGCTATAGGCCATTTTGAAGGCAATAACTACCTCTTCCTCTGGTATAATGGCCCACGTGGAGAAGTCTTTAGTTTGGCCAGCCGGCAATAGTTTATTTCGACTTCGTGATATACCAGGCTACCCCTTTACCCTTTGCTGACCAACTCGTACGGGTCTAGGGCATAAGTGCCATAGGCCATTTTGAAGGCAATAACTACCTCTTCCTCTGGTATAATGGCCCACGTGGAGAAGTCTTTAGTTTGGCCAGCCGGCAATAGTTTATTTCGACTTCGTTGTAAACAGGCGTACCACCTCCCCCTTTTAACCCTCTGCTGACAAACTCGTACGGGTCTAGGGCATAAGTGCTATAGGCCATTTTAAAGGCAATAACTACCTCTTCCTCTGGTATAATGGCCCACGTGGAGAAGTCTTTAGTTTGGCCAGCCGGCAATAGTTTATTTCGACTTCGTGATATACCAGGGTACCCCTTTACCCTTTGCTGACTAACTCGTACGGGTCTAGGGCATAAGTGCCATAGGCCATTTTGAAGGCAATAACTACCTCTTCCTCTGGTATAATGGCCCACGTGGAGAAGTCTTTAGTTTGGCCAGCCGGCAATAGTTTATTCCGACTTCGTTGTAAACAGGGTACCCCTTTAACCCTTTGCTGACAAACTCGTACGGGTCTAGGGCATAAGTGCTATAGGCCATTTTAAAGGCAATAACTACCTCTTCCTCTGGTATAATGGCCCACGTGGAGAAGTCTTTAGTTTGGCCAGCCGGCAATAGTTTATTTCGACTTCGTGATATACCAGGGTACCCCTTTACCCTTTGCTGACAAACTCGTACGGGTCTAGGGCATAAGTGCCATAGGCCATTTTCTGGTAAAGGCAATAACTACCTCTTCCTCTGGTATAATGGCCCACGTGGAGAAGTCTTTAGTTTGGCCAGCCGGCAATAGTTTATTTCGACTTCGTGATATACCAGGGTACCCCCTTTACCCTTTGCTGACTAACTCGTACGGGTCTAGGGCATAAGTGCCATAGGCCATTTTGAAGGCAATAACTACTTCTTCCTCTGGTATAATGGCCCACGTGGAGAAGTCTTTAGTTTGGCCAGCCGGCAATAGTTTATTTCGACTTCGTGATATACCAGGGTACCCCGTTTACCCTTTGCTGACAAACTCGTACGGGTCTAGGGCATAAGTGCTATAGGCCATTTTAAAGGCCATAACTACCTCTTCCTCTGGTATAATGGCCCACGTGGAGAAGTCTTTAGTTTGGCCAGCCGGCAATAGTTTATTTCGACTTCGTGATATACCAGGGTACCCCTTTACCCTTTGCTGACCTCGTACGGGTCTGCTGACAAACTCGTACGGGTCTAGGGCATAAGTGCTATAGGCCCATTTTAAAATAACTACCTCTTCCTCTGGTATAATGGCCCACGTGGAGAAGTCTTTAGTTTGGCCAGCCGGCAATAGTTTATTTCGACTTCGTGATATACCAGGGTACCCCTTTACCCTTTGCTGACTAACTCGTACGGGTCTAGGGCATAAGTGCCATAGGCCATTTTGAAGGCAATAACTACCTCTTCCTCTGGTATAATGGCCCACGTGGAGAAGTCTTTAGTTTGGCCAGCCGGCAATAGTTTATTTCGACTTCGTTGTAAACAGGCGTACCACCTCCCCCTTTTAACCCTCTGCTGACAAACTCGTACGGGTCTAGGGCATAAGTGCTATAGGCCATTTTAAAGGCCATAACTACCTCTTCCTCTGGTATAATGGCCCACGTGGAGAAGTCTTTAGTTTGGCCAGCCGGCAATAGTTTATTTCGACTTCGTGATATACCAGGGTACCCCCTTTACCCTTTGCTGACTAACTCGTACGGGTCTAGGGCATAAGTGCCATAGGCCATTTTGAAGGCAATAACTACCTCTTCCTCTGGTATAATGGCCCACGTGGAGAAGTCTTTAGTTTGGCCAGCCGGCAATAGTTTATTTCGACTTCGTGATATACCAGGGTACCCCTTTACCCTTTGCTGACCATCTCGTACGGGTCTAGGGCATAAGTGCCATAGGCCATTTTAAAGGCAATAACTACCTCTTCCTCTGGTATAATGGCCCACGTGGAGAAGTCTTTAGTTTGGCCAGCCGGCAATAGTTTATTTCGACTTCGTGATATACCAGGCTACCCCCCTTACCCTTTGCTGACTAACTCGTACGGGTCTAGGGCATAAGTGCTATAGGCCATTTTGAAGGCAATAACTACCTCTTCCTCTGGTATAATGGCCCACGTGGAGAAGTCTTTAGTTTGGCCAGCCGGCAATAGTTTATTTCGACTTCGTTGTAAACAGGCGTACCACCCCTTTAACCCTCTGCTGACAAACTCGTACGGGTCTAGGGCATAAGTGCTATAGGCCATTTTGAAGGCAATAACTACCTCTTCCTCTGGTATAATGGCCCACGTGGAGAAGTCTTTAGTTTGGCCAGCCGGCAATAGTTTATTTCGACTTCGTGATATACCAGGCTACCCCTTTACCCTTTGCTGACCAACTCGTACGGGTCTAGGGCATAAGTGCCATAGGCCATTTTGAAGGCAATAACTACCTCTTCCTCTGGTATAATGGCCCACGTGGAGAAGTCTTTAGTTTGGCCAGCCGGCAATAGTTTATTTCGACTTCGTTGTAAACAGGCGTACCACCTCCCCTTTAACCCTCTGCTGACAAACTCGTACGGGTCTAGGGCATAAGTGCTATAGGCCATTTTAAAGGCAATAACTACCTCTTCCTCTGGTATAATGGCCCACGTGGAGAAGTCTTTAGTTTGGCCAGCCGGCAATAGTTTATTTCGACTTCGTGATATACCAGGGTACCCCTTTACCCTTTGCTGACTAACTCGTACGGGTCTAGGGCATAAGTGCCATAGGCCATTTTGAAGGCAATAACTACCTCTTCCTCTGGTATAATGGCCCACGTGGAGAAGTCTTTAGTTTGGCCAGCCGGCAATAGTTTATTTCGACTTCGTGTAATATACCAGGGTACCCCTTTACCCTTTGCTGACCAACTCGTACGGGTCTAGGGCATAAGTGCCATAGGCCATTTTAAAGGCAATAACTACCTCTTCCTCTGGTATAATGGCCCACGTGGAGAAGTCTTTAGTTTGGCCAGCCGGCAATAGTTTATTTCGACTTCGTTGTATACCAGGCGTACCCCTTTACCCTCTGCTGACAAACTCGTACGGGTCTAGGGCATAAGTGCTATAGGCCATTTTAAAGGCAATAACTACCTCTTCCTCTGGTATAATGGCCCACGTGGAGAAGTCTTTAGTTTGGCCAGCCGGCAATAGTTTATTTCGACTTCGTGTATACCAGGGTACCACCTCCCCTTTACCCTTTGCTGACCAACTCGTACGGGTCTAGGGCATAAGTGCTATAGGCCATTTTGAAGGCAATAACTACCTCTTCCTCTGGTATAATGGCCCACGTGGAGAAGTCTTTAGTTTGGCCAGCCGGCAATAGTTTATTTCGACTTCGTGATATACCAGGGTACCCCTTTACCCTTTGCTGACCAACTCGTACGGGTCTAGGGCATAAGTGCCATAGGCCATTTTGAAGGCAATAACTACCTCTTCCTCTGGTATAATGGCCCACGTGGAGAAGTCTTTAGTTTGGCCAGCCGGCAATAGTTTATTTCGACTTCGTTGTAAACAGGCGTACCACCTCCCCCTTTTAACCCTCTGCTGACAAACTCGTACGGGTCTAGGGCATAAGTGCTATAGGCCATTTTAAAGGCAATAACTACCTCTTCCTCTGGTATAATGGCCCACGTGGAGAAGTCTTTAGTTTGGCCAGCCGGCAATAGTTTATTTCGACTTCGTGATATACCAGGGTACCCCTTTACCCTTTGCTGACTAACTCGTACGGGTCTAGGGCATAAGTGCCATAGGCCATTTTGAAGGCAATAACTACCTCTTCCTCTGGTATAATGGCCCACGTGGAGAAGTCTTTAGTTTGGCCAGCCGGCAATAGTTTATTTCGACTTCGTGATATACCAGGGTACCCCTTTACCCTTTGCTGACCAACTCGTACGGGTCTAGGGCATAAGTGCCATAGGCCATTTTAAAGGCAATAACTACCTCTTCCTCTGGTATAATGGCCCACGTGGAGAAGTCTTTAGTTTGGCCAGCCGGCAATAGTTTATTTCGACTTCGTTGTATACAGGCGTACCCCTTTACCCTTTGCTGACTAACTCGTACGGGTCTAGGGCATAAGTGCTATAGGCCATTTTAAAGGCAATAACTACCTCTTCCTCTGGTATAATGGCCCACGTGGAGAAGTCTTTAGTTTGGCCAGCCGGCAATAGTTTATTTCGACTTCGTTGTATACCAGGGTACCCCCTTTAACCCTTTGCTGACAAACTCGTACGGGTCTAGGGCATAAGTGCTATAGGCCATTTTGAAGGCAATAACTACCTCTTCCTCTGGTATAATGGCCCACGTGGAGAAGTCTTTAGTTTGGCCAGCCGGCAATAGTTTATTTCGACTTCGTGATATACCAGGGTACCCCTTTACCCTTTGCTGACTAACTCGTACGGGTCTAGGGCATAAGTGCCATAGGCCATTTTGAAGGCAATAACTACCTCTTCCTCTGGTATAATGGCCCACGTGGAGAAGTCTTTAGTTTGGCCAGCCGGCAATAGTTTATTTCGACTTCGTTGTAAACAGGCGTACCACCTCCCCCTTTTAACCCTCTGCTGACAAACTCGTACGGGTCTAGGGCATAAGTGCTATAGGCCATTTTAAAGGCCATAACTACCTCTTCCTCTGGTATAATGGCCCACGTGGAGAAGTCTTTAGTTTGGCCAGCCGGCAATAGTTTATTTCGACTTCGTGATATACCAGGGTACCCCCTTTACCCTTTGCTGACTAACTCGTACGGGTCTAGGGCATAAGTGCCATAGGCCATTTTGAAGGCAATAACTACCTCTTCCTCTGGTATAATGGCCCACGTGGAGAAGTCTTTAGTTTGGCCAGCCGGCAATAGTTTATTTCGACTTCGTGATATACCAGGGTACCCCCTTTACCCTTTGCTGACAAACTCGTACGGGTCTAGGGCATAAGTGCCATAGGCCATTTTAAAGGCAATAACTACCTCTTCCTCTGGTATAATGGCCCACGTGGAGAAGTCTTTAGTTTGGCCAGCCGGCAATAGTTTATTTCGACTTCGTGATATACCAGGGTACCCCTTTACCCTTTGCTGACTAACTCGTACGGGTCTAGGGCATAAGTGCCATAGGCCATTTTGAAGGCAATAACTACCTCTTCCTCTGGTATAATGGCCCACGTGGAGAAGTCTTTAGTTTGGCCAGCCGGCAATAGTTTATTTCGACTTCGTTGTAAACAGGCGTACCACCTCCCCCTTTTAACCCTCTGCTGACAAACTCGTACGGGTCTAGGGCATAAGTGCTATAGGCCATTTTAAAGGCAATAACTACCTCTTCCTCTGGTATAATGGCCCACGTGGAGAAGTCTTTAGTTTGGCCAGCCGGCAATAGTTTATTTCGACTTCGTGATATACCAGGGTACCCCTTTACCCTTTGCTGACTAACTCGTACGGGTCTAGGGCATAAGTGCCATAGGCCATTTTGAAGGCAATAACTACCTCTTCCTCTGGTATAATGGCCCACGTGGAGAAGTCTTTAGTTTGGCCAGCCGGCAATAGTTTATTTCGACTTCGTTGTAAACAGGCGTACCACCTCCCCTTTAACCCTCTGCTGACAAACTCGTACGGGTCTAGGGCATAAGCTATGCCATTTTATAGGCCTCTTCCTTTATAATGGCCCACGTGGATAACTAGCCGGCTCTTCCTCTGGTATAATGGCCCACGTGCTGAGAAGTCTTTAGTTTGGCCAGCCGGCAATAGTTTATTTCGACTTCGTTGTAAACAGGGTACCTCCCCTTTACCCTCTGCTGACAAACTCGTACGGGTCTAGGGCATAAGTGCTATAGGCCATTTTGAAGGCAATAACTACCTCTTCCTCTGGTATAATGGCCCACGTGGAGAAGTCTTTAGTTTGGCCAGCCGGCAATAGTTTATTTCGACTTCGTGATATACCAGGGTACCCCTTTACCCTTTGCTGACCAACTCGTACGGGTCTAGGGCATAAGTGCCATAGGCCATTTTGAAGGCAATAACTACCTCTTCCTCTGGTATAATGGCCCACGTGGAGAAGTCTTTAGTTTGGCCAGCCGGCAATAGTTTATTTCGACTTCGTTGTAAACAGGCGTACCACCTCCCCCTTTTAACCCTCTGCTGACAAACTCGTACGGGTCTAGGGCATAAGTGCTATAGGCCATTTTAAAGGCAATAACTACCTCTTCCTCTGGTATAATGGCCCACGTGGAGAAGTCTTTAGTTTGGCCAGCCGGCAATAGTTTATTTCGACTTCGTGATATACCAGGGTACCCCTTTACCCTTTGCTGACCAACTCGTACGGGTCTAGGGCATAAGTGCCATAGGCCATTTTGAAGGCAATAACTACCTCTTCCTCTGGTATAATGGCCCACGTGGAGAAGTCTTTAGTTTGGCCAGCCGGCAATAGTTTATTTCGACTTCGTGATATACCAGGGTACCTCCCCCCCTTTACCCTTTGCTGACTAATCTCGTACGGGTCTAGGGCATAAGTGCCATAGGCCATTTTGAAGGCAATAACTACCTCTTCCTCTGGTATAATGGCCCACGTGGAGAAGTCTTTAGTTTGGCCAGCCGGCAATAGTTTATTTCGACTTCGTTGTAAACAGGCGTACCACCTCCCCTTTAACCCTCTGCTGACAAACTCGTACGGGTCTAGGGCATAAGTGCTATAGGCCATTTTAAAGGCAATAACTACCTCTTCCTCTGGTATAATGGCCCACGTGGAGAAGTCTTTAGTTTGGCCAGCCGGCAATAGTTTATTTCGACTTCGTGATATACCAGGGTACCCCTTTACCCTTTGCTGACTAACTCGTACGGGTCTAGGGCATAAGTGCCATAGGCCATTTTGAAGGCAATAACTACCTCTTCCTCTGGTATAATGGCCCACGTGGAGAAGTCTTTAGTTTGGCCAGCCGGCAATAGTTTATTTCGACTTCGTTGTAAACAGGCGTACCACCTCCCCCTTTTAACCCTCTGCTGACAAACTCGTACGGGTCTAGGGCATAAGTGCTATAGGCCATTTTAAAGGCAATAACTACCTCTTCCTCTGGTATAATGGCCCACGTGGAGAAGTCTTTAGTTTGGCCAGCCGGCAATAGTTTATTTCGACTTCGTGATATACCAGGGTACCCTTTACCCTTTGCTGACTAACTCGTACGGGTCTAGGGCATAAGTGCTATAGGCCATTTTGAAGGCAATAACTACCTCTTCCTCTGGTATAATGGCCCACGTGGAGAAGTCTTTAGTTTGGCCAGCCGGCAATAGTTTATTTCGACTTCGTGATATACCAGGGTACCCCCTTTACCCTTTGCTGACCAACTCGTACGGGTCTAGGGCATAAGTGCTATAGGCCATTTTAAAGGCAATAACTACCTCTTCCTCTGGTATAATGGCCCACGTGGAGAAGTCTTTAGTTTGGCCAGCCGGCAATAGTTTATTTCGACTTCGTGATATACCAGGGTACCCCCTTACCCTTTGCTGACTAACTCGTACGGGTCTAGGGCATAAGTGCCATAGGCCATTTTGAAGGCAATAACTACCTCTTCCTCTGGTATAATGGCCCACGTGGAGAAGTCTTTAGTTTGGCCAGCCGGCAATAGTTTATTTCGACTTCGTTGTAAACAGGCGTACCACCTCCCCCTTTTAACCCTCTGCTGACAAACTCGTACGGGTCTAGGGCATAAGTGCTATAGGCCATTTTAAAGGCAATAACTACCTCTTCCTCTGGTATAATGGCCCACGTGGAGAAGTCTTTAGTTTGGCCAGCCGGCAATAGTTTATTTCGACTTCGTGATATACCAGGGTACCCCCTTACCCTTTGCTGACTAACTCGTACGGGTCTAGGGCATAAGTGCCATAGGCCATTTTGAAGGCAATAACTACCTCTTCCTCTGGTATAATGGCCCACGTGGAGAAGTCTTTAGTTTGGCCAGCCGGCAATAGTTTATTTCGACTTCGTTGTATACCAGGCGTACCCCTTTAACCCTTTGCTGACAAACTCGTACGGGTCTAGGGCATAAGTGCTATAGGCCATTTTAAAGGCAATAACTACCTCTTCCTCTGGTATAATGGCCCACGTGGAGAAGTCTTTAGTTTGGCCAGCCGGCAATAGTTTATTTCGACTTCGTGATATACCAGGGTACCCCCTTTACCCTCTGCTGACAAACTCGTACGGGTCTAGGGCATAAGTGCTATAGGCCATTTTAAAGGCAATAACTACCTCTTCCTCTGGTATAATGGCCCACGTGGAGAAGTCTTTAGTTTGGCCAGCCGGCAATAGTTTATTTCGACTTCGTGATATACCAGGGTACCCCGTTTACCCTTTGCTGACAAACTCGTACGGGTCTAGGGCATAAGTGCTATAGGCCATTTTGAAGGCAATAACTACCTCTTCCTCTGGTATAATGGCCCACGTGGAGAAGTCTTTAGTTTGGCCAGCCGGCAATAGTTTATTTCGACTTCGTGATATACCAGGGTACCCCCTTTACCCTTTGCTGACTAACTCGTACGGGTCTAGGGCATAAGTGCCATAGGCCATTTTGAAGGCAATAACTACCTCTTCCTCTGGTATAATGGCCCACGTGGAGAAGTCTTTAGTTTGGCCAGCCGGCAATAGTTTATTTCGACTTCGTTGTAAACAGGCGTACCACCTCCCCCCCTTAACCCTCTGCTGACAAACTCGTACGGGTCTAGGGCATAAGTGCTATAGGCCATTTTAAAGGCAATAACTACCTCTTCCTCTGGTATAATGGCCCACGTGGAGAAGTCTTTAGTTTGGCCAGCCGGCAATAGTTTATTTCGACTTCGTGATATACCAGGGTACCCCTTTACCCTTTGCTGACCTATCTCGTACGGGTCTAGGGCATAAGTGCCATAGGCCATTTTGAAGGCCAATAACTACCTCTTCCTCTGGTATAATGGCCCACGTGGAGAAGTCTTTAGTTTGGCCAGCCGGCAATAGTTTATTTCGACTTCGTGATATACCAGGGTACCCCTTTACCCTTTGCTGACTAACTCGTACGGGTCTAGGGCATAAGTGCCATAGGCCATTTTGAAGGCAATAACTACCTCTTCCTCTGGTATAATGGCCCACGTGGAGAAGTCTTTAGTTTGGCCAGCCGGCAATAGTTTATTTCGACTTCGTTGTAAACAGGCGTACCACCTCCCCTTTAACCCTCTGCTGACAAACTCGTACGGGTCTAGGGCATAAGTGCTATAGGCCATTTTAAAGGCAATAACTACCTCTTCCTCTGGTATAATGGCCCACGTGGAGAAGTCTTTAGTTTGGCCAGCCGGCAATAGTTTATTTCGACTTCGTGATATACCAGGGTACCCCTTTACCCTTTGCTGACTAACTCGTACGGGTCTAGGGCATAAGTGCCATAGGCCATTTTGAAGGCAATAACTACCTCTTCCTCTGGTATAATGGCCCACGTGGAGAAGTCTTTAGTTTGGCCAGCCGGCAATAGTTTATTTCGACTTCGTTGTAAACAGGCGTACCACCTCCCCTTTAACCCTCTGCTGACAAACTCGTACGGGTCTAGGGCATAAGTGCTATAGGCCATTTTAAAGGCAATAACTACCTCTTCCTCTGGTATAATGGCCCACGTGGAGAAGTCTTTAGTTTGGCCAGCCGGCAATAGTTTATTTCGACTTCGTGATATACCAGGGTACCCCTTTACCCTTTGCTGACTAACTCGTACGGGTCTAGGGCATAAGTGCCATAGGCCATTTTGAAGGCAATAACTACCTCTTCCTCTGGTATAATGGCCCACGTGGAGAAGTCTTTAGTTTGGCCAGCCGGCAATAGTTTATTTCGACTTCGTTGTAAACAGGCGTACCACCTCCCCTTTAACCCTCTGCTGACAAACTCGTACGGGTCTAGGGCATAAGTGCTATAGGCCATTTTAAAGGCAATAACTACCTCTTCCTCTGGTATAATGGCCCACGTGGAGAAGTCTTTAGTTTGGCCAGCCGGCAATAGTTTATTTCGACTTCGTGATATACCAGGGTACCCCTTTACCCTTTGCTGACTAACTCGTACGGGTCTAGGGCATAAGTGCCATAGGCCATTTTGAAGGCAATAACTACCTCTTCCTCTGGTATAATGGCCCACGTGGAGAAGTCTTTAGTTTGGCCAGCCGGCAATAGTTTATTTCGACTTCGTTGTAAACAGGCGTACCACCTCCCCCTTTTTACCCTCTGCTGACAAACTCGTACGGGTCTAGGGCATAAGTGCTATAGGCCATTTTAAAGGCAATAACTACCTCTTCCTCTGGTATAATGGCCCACGTGGAGAAGTCTTTAGTTTGGCCAGCCGGCAATAGTTTATTTCGACTTCGTGATATACCAGGGTACCCCTTTACCCTTTGCTGACTAACTCGTACGGGTCTAGGGCATAAGTGCCATAGGCCATTTTGAAGGCAATAACTACCTCTTCCTCTGGTATAATGGCCCACGTGGAGAAGTCTTTAGTTTGGCCAGCCGGCAATAGTTTATTTCGACTTCGTTGTAAACAGGCGTACCACCTCCCCTTTAACCCTCTGCTGACAAACTCGTACGGGTCTAGGGCATAAGTGCTATAGGCCATTTTAAAGGCAATAACTACCTCTTCCTCTGGTATAATGGCCCACGTGGAGAAGTCTTTAGTTTGGCCAGCCGGCAATAGTTTATTTCGACTTCGTGATATACCAGGGTACCCCTTTACCCTTTGCTGACTAACTCGTACGGGTCTAGGGCATAAGTGCCATAGGCCATTTTGAAGGCAATAACTACCTCTTCCTCTGGTATAATGGCCCACGTGGAGAAGTCTTTAGTTTGGCCAGCCGGCAATAGTTTATTTCGACTTCGTTGTAAACAGGCGTACCACCTCCCCTTTAACCCTCTGCTGACAAACTCGTACGGGTCTAGGGCATAAGTGCTATAGGCCATTTTAAAGGCAATAACTACCTCTTCCTCTGGTATAATGGCCCACGTGGAGAAGTCTTTAGTTTGGCCAGCCGGCAATAGTTTATTTCGACTTCGTGATATACCAGGGTACCCCTTTACCCTTTGCTGACTAACTCGTACGGGTCTAGGGCATAAGTGCCATAGGCCATTTTGAAGGCAATAACTACCTCTTCCTCTGGTATAATGGCCCACGTGGAGAAGTCTTTAGTTTGGCCAGCCGGCAATAGTTTATTTCGACTTCGTGTTGTAAACAGGCGTACCACCCCCTTTACCCTCTGCTGACAAACTCGTACGGGTCTAGGGCATAAGTGCTATAGGCCATTTTAAAGGCAATAACTACCTCTTCCTCTGGTATAATGGCCCACGTGGAGAAGTCTTTAGTTTGGCCAGCCGGCAATAGTTTATTTCGACTTCGTGATATACCAGGGTACCCCCTTACCCTTTGCTGACTAACTCGTACGGGTCTAGGGCATAAGTGCTATAGGCCATTTTGAAGGCAATAACTACCTCTTCCTCTGGTATAATGGCCCACGTGGAGAAGTCTTTAGTTTGGCCAGCCGGCAATAGTTTATTTCGACTTCGTTGTAAACAGGCGTACCACCTCCCCCTTTTAACCCTCTGCTGACAAACTCGTACGGGTCTAGGGCATAAGTGCTATAGGCCATTTTAAAGGCAATAACTACCTCTTCCTCTGGTATAATGGCCCACGTGGAGAAGTCTTTAGTTTGGCCAGCCGGCAATAGTTTATTTCGACTTCGTGATATACCAGGGTACCCCTTTACCCTTTGCTGACTAACTCGTACGGGTCTAGGGCATAAGTGCCATAGGCCATTTTGAAGGCAATAACTACCTCTTCCTCTGGTATAATGGCCCACGTGGAGAAGTCTTTAGTTTGGCCAGCCGGCAATAGTTTATTTCGACTTCGTTGTAAACAGGCGTACCACCTCCCCTTTAACCCTCTGCTGACAAACTCGTACGGGTCTAGGGCATAAGTGCTATAGGCCATTTTAAAGGCAATAACTACCTCTTCCTCTGGTATAATGGCCCACGTGGAGAAGTCTTTAGTTTGGCCAGCCAGCAATAGTTTATTTCAACTTCGTGATATACCAGGGTACCCCCTTACCCTTTGCTGACTAACTCGTACGGGTCTAGGGCATAAGTGCCATAGGCCATTTTGAAGGCAATAACTACCTCTTCCTCTGGTATAATGGCCCACGTGGAGAAGTCTTTAGTTTGGCCAGCCGGCAATAGTTTATTTCGACTTCGTTGTAAACAGGCGTAATAGTTTAACCCTTGCTGACAAACTCGTACGGGTCTAGGGCATAAGTGCTATAGGCCATTTTAAAGGCAATAACTACCTCTTCCTCTGGTATAATGGCCCACGTGGAGAAGTCTTTAGTTTGGCCAGCCGGCAATAGTTTATTTCGACTTCGTGATATACCAGGGTACCCCTTACCCTTTGCTGACTAACTCGTACGGGTCTAGGGCATAAGTGATATAGGCCATTTTGAAGGCAATAACTACCTCTTCCTCTGGTATAATGGCCCACGTGGAGAAGTCTTTAGTTTGGCCAGCCGGCAATAGTTTATTTCGACTTCGTTGTAAACAGGCGTACCACCTCCCCCTTTTAACCCTCTGCTGACAAACTCGTACGGGTCTAGGGCATAAGTGCTATAGGCCATTTTAAAGGCAATAACTACCTCTTCCTCTGGTATAATGGCCCACGTGGAGAAGTCTTTAGTTTGGCCAGCCGGCAATAGTTTATTTCGACTTCGTGATATACCAGGGTACCCCCTTACCCTTTGCTGACTAACTCGTACGGGTCTAGGGCATAAGTGCCATAGGCCATTTTGAAGGCAATAACTACCTCTTCCTCTGGTATAATGGCCCACGTGGAGAAGTCTTTAGTTTGGCCAGCCGGCAATAGTTTATTTCGACTTTGTGACATACCAGGGTACCCCCTTACCCTTTGCTGACAAACTCGTACGGGTCTAGGGCATAAGTGCTATAGGCCATTTTAAAGGCAATAACTACCTCTTCCTCTGGTATAATGGCCCACGTGGAGAAGTCTTTAGTTTGGCCAGCCGGCAATAGTTTATTTCGACTTCGTGATATACCAGGGTACCCCCTTTACCCTTTGCTGACTAACTCGTACGGGTCTAGGGCATAAGTGCTATAGGCCATTTTGAAGGCAATAACTACCTCTTCCTCTGGTATAATGGCCCACGTGGAGAAGTCTTTAGTTTGGCCAGCCGGCAATAGTTTATTTCGACTTCGTTGTAAACAGGCGTACCACCTCCCCTTTTACCCTCTGCTGACAAACTCGTACGGGTCTAGGGCATAAGTGCTATAGGCCATTTTAAAGGCAATAACTACCTCTTCCTCTGGTATAATGGCCCACGTGGAGAAGTCTTTAGTTTGGCCAGCCGGCAATAGTTTATTTCGACTTCGTGATATACCAGGGTACCCCTTTACCCTTTGCTGACTAACTCGTACGGGTCTAGGGCATAAGTGCCATAGGCCATTTTGAAGGCAATAACTACCTCTTCCTCTGGTATAATGGCCCACGTGGAGAAGTCTTTAGTTTGGCCAGCCGGCAATAGTTTATTTCGACTTCGTTGTAAACAGGCGTACCACCTCCCCCTTTTAACCCTCTGCTGACAAACTCGTACGGGTCTAGGGCATAAGTGCTATAGGCCATTTTAAAGGCAATAACTACCTCTTCCTCTGGTATAATGGCCCACGTGGAGAAGTCTTTAGTTTGGCCAGCCGGCAATAGTTTATTTCGACTTCGTGATATACCAGGGTACCCCTTTACCCTTTGCTGACTAACTCGTACGGGTCTAGGGCATAAGTGCCATAGGCCATTTTGAAGGCAATAACTACCTCTTCCTCTGGTATAATGGCCCACGTGGAGAAGTCTTTAGTTTGGCCAGCCGGCAATAGTTTATTTCGACTTCGTTGTATACCAGCGTACCCCCTTACCCTTTGCTGACTAACTCGTACGGGTCTAGGGCATAAGTGCTATAGGCCATTTTAAAGGCAATAACTACCTCTTCCTCTGGTATAATGGCCCACGTGGAGAAGTCTTTAGTTTGGCCAGCCGGCAATAGTTTATTTCGACTTCGTGATATACCAGGGTACCCCCTTACCCTTTGCTGACTAACTCGTACGGGTCTAGGGCATAAGTGCTATAGGCCATTTTGAAGGCAATAACTACCTCTTCCTCTGGTATAATGGCCCACGTGGAGAAGTCTTTAGTTTGGCCAGCCGGCAATAGTTTATTTCGACTTCGTTGTAAACAGGCGTACCACCTCCCCCTTTTAACCCTCTGCTGACAAACTCGTACGGGTCTAGGGCATAAGTGCTATAGGCCATTTTAAAGGCAATAACTACCTCTTCCTCTGGTATAATGGCCCACGTGGAGAAGTCTTTAGTTTGGCCAGCCGGCAATAGTTTATTTCGACTTCGTGATATACCAGGGTACCCCTTTACCCTTTGCTGACTAACTCGTACGGGTCTAGGGCATAAGTGCCATAGGCCATTTTGAAGGCAATAACTACCTCTTCCTCTGGTATAATGGCCCACGTGGAGAAGTCTTTAGTTTGGCCAGCCGGCAATAGTTTATTTCGACTTCGTTGTAAACAGGCGTACCACCTCCCCTTTAACCCTCTGCTGACAAACTCGTACGGGTCTAGGGCATAAGTGCTATAGGCCATTTTAAAGGCAATAACTACCTCTTCCTCTGGTATAATGGCCCACGTGGAGAAGTCTTTAGTTTGGCCAGCCGGCAATAGTTTATTTCGACTTCGTGATATACCAGGGTACCCCTTTACCCTTTGCTGACTAACTCGTACGGGTCTAGGGCATAAGTGCCATAGGCCATTTTGAAGGCAATAACTACCTCTTCCTCTGGTATAATGGCCCACGTGGAGAAGTCTTTAGTTTGGCCAGCCGGCAATAGTTTATTTCGACTTCGTTATATACCAGGGTACCCCCTTAACCCTTTGCTGACAAACTCGTACGGGTCTAGGGCATAAGTGCTATAGGCCATTTTAAAGGCAATAACTACCTCTTCCTCTGGTATAATGGCCCACGTGGAGAAGTCTTTAGTTTGGCCAGCCGGCAATAGTTTATTTCGACTTCGTGATATACCAGGGTCCCCTTTACCCTTTGCTGACTAACTCGTACGGGTCTAGGGCATAAGTGCTATAGGCCATTTTGAAGGCAATAACTACCTCTTCCTCTGGTATAATGGCCCACGTGGAGAAGTCTTTAGTTTGGCCAGCCGGCAATAGTTTATTTCGACTTCGTTGTAAACAGGCGTACCACCTCCCCCTTTTAACCCTCTGCTGACAAACTCGTACGGGTCTAGGGCATAAGTGCTATAGGCCATTTTAAAGGCAATAACTACCTCTTCCTCTGGTATAATGGCCCACGTGGAGAAGTCTTTAGTTTGGCCAGCCGGCAATAGTTTATTTCGACTTCGTGATATACCAGGGTACCCCTTTACCCTTTGCTGACTAACTCGTACGGGTCTAGGGCATAAGTGCCATAGGCCATTTTGAAGGCAATAACTACCTCTTCCTCTGGTATAATGGCCCACGTGGAGAAGTCTTTAGTTTGGCCAGCCGGCAATAGTTTATTTCGACTTCGTTGTAAACAGGCGTACCACCTCCCCTTTAACCCTCTGCTGACAAACTCGTACGGGTCTAGGGCATAAGTGCTATAGGCCATTTTAAAGGCAATAACTACCTCTTCCTCTGGTATAATGGCCCACGTGGAGAAGTCTTTAGTTTGGCCAGCCGGCAATAGTTTATTTCGACTTCGTGATATACCAGGGTACCCCTTTACCCTTTGCTGACTAACTCGTACGGGTCTAGGGCATAAGTGCCATAGGCCATTTTGAAGGCAATAACTACCTCTTCCTCTGGTATAATGGCCCACGTGGAGAAGTCTTTAGTTTGGCCAGCCGGCAATAGTTTATTTCGACTTCGTTGTAAACAGGCGATATACCAGGGTCCCCTTTAACCCTCTGCTGACAAACTCGTACGGGTCTAGGGCATAAGTGCTATAGGCCATTTTAAAGGCAATAACTACCTCTTCCTCTGGTATAATGGCCCACGTGGAGAAGTCTTTAGTTTGGCCAGCCGGCAATAGTTTATTTCGACTTCGTGATATACCAGGGTACCCCCTTACCCTTTGCTGACTAACTCGTACGGGTCTAGGGCATAAGTGCTATAGGCCATTTTGAAGGCAATAACTACCTCTTCCTCTGGTATAATGGCCCACGTGGAGAAGTCTTTAGTTTGGCCAGCCGGCAATAGTTTATTTCGACTTCGTTGTAAACAGGCGTACCACCCCTTTAACCCTCTGCTGACAAACTCGTACGGGTCTAGGGCATAAGTGCTATAGGCCATTTTAAAGGCAATAACTACCTCTTCCTCTGGTATAATGGCCCACGTGGAGAAGTCTTTAGTTTGGCCAGCCGGCAATAGTTTATTTCGACTTCGTGATATACCAGGGTACCCCTTTACCCTTTGCTGACTAACTCGTACGGGTCTAGGGCATAAGTGCCATAGGCCATTTTGAAGGCAATAACTACCTCTTCCTCTGGTATAATGGCCCACGTGGAGAAGTCTTTAGTTTGGCCAGCCGGCAATAGTTTATTTCGACTTCGTTGTAAACAGGCGTACCACCTCCCTTTTAACCCTCTGCTGACAAACTCGTACGGGTCTAGGGCATAAGTGCTATAGGCCATTTTAAAGGCAATAACTACCTCTTCCTCTGGTATAATGGCCCACGTGGAGAAGTCTTTAGTTTGGCCAGCCGGCAATAGTTTATTTCGACTTCGTGATATACCAGGGTACCCCTTTACCCTTTGCTGACTAACTCGTACGGGTCTAGGGCATAAGTGCCATAGGCCATTTTGAAGGCAATAACTACCTCTTCCTCTGGTATAATGGCCCACGTGGAGAAGTCTTTAGTTTGGCCAGCCGGCAATAGTTTATTTCGACTTCGTTGTAAACAGGCGTACCACCTCCCCTTTAACCCTCTGCTGACAAACTCGTACGGGTCTAGGGCATAAGTGCTATAGGCCATTTTAAAGGCAATAACTACCTCTTCCTCTGGTATAATGGCCCACGTGGAGAAGTCTTTAGTTTGGCCAGCCGGCAATAGTTTATTTCGACTTCGTGATATACCAGGGTACCCCTTTACCCTTTGCTGACTAACTCGTACGGGTCTAGGGCATAAGTGCCATAGGCCATTTTGAAGGCAATAACTACCTCTTCCTCTGGTATAATGGCCCACGTGGAGAAGTCTTTAGTTTGGCCAGCCGGCAATAGTTTATTTCGACTTCGTTGTAAACAGGCGTACCACCTCCCCCTTTTAACCCTCTGCTGACAAACTCGTACGGGTCTAGGGCATAAGTGCTATAGGCCATTTTAAAGGCAATAACTACCTCTTCCTCTGGTATAATGGCCCACGTGGAGAAGTCTTTAGTTTGGCCAGCCGGCAATAGTTTATTTCGACTTCGTGATATACCAGGGTACCCCTTTACCCTTTGCTGACTAACTCGTACGGGTCTAGGGCATAAGTGCCATAGGCCATTTTGAAGGCAATAACTACCTCTTCCTCTGGTATAATGGCCCACGTGGAGAAGTCTTTAGTTTGGCCAGCCGGCAATAGTTTATTTCGACTTCGTTGTAAACAGGCGTACCACCTCCCCCCTCTTTACCCTCTGCTGACAAACTCGTACGGGTCTAGGGCATAAGTGCTATAGGCCATTTTAAAGGCCATAACTACCTCTTCCTCTGGTATAATGGCCCACGTGGAGAAGTCTTTAGTTTGGCCAGCCGGCAATAGTTTATTTCGACTTCGTTGTAAACAGGCGTACCACCTCCCCTTTAACCCTCTGCTGACAAACTCGTACGGGTCTAGGGCATAAGTGCTATAGGCCATTTTAAAGGCAATAACTACCTCTTCCTCTGGTATAATGGCCCACGTGGAGAAGTCTTTAGTTTGGCCAGCCGGCAATAGTTTATTTCGACTTCGTGATATACCAGGGTACCCCTTTACCCTTTGCTGACTAACTCGTACGGGTCTAGGGCATAAGTGCCATAGGCCATTTTGAAGGCAATAACTACCTCTTCCTCTGGTATAATGGCCCACGTGGAGAAGTCTTTAGTTTGGCCAGCCGGCAATAGTTTATTTCGACTTCGTTGTAAACAGGCGTACCACCTCCCCTTTAACCCTCTGCTGACAAACTCGTACGGGTCTAGGGCATAAGTGCTATAGGCCATTTTAAAGGCAATAACTACCTCTTCCTCTGGTATAATGGCCCACGTGGAGAAGTCTTTAGTTTGGCCAGCCGGCAATAGTTTATTTCGACTTCGTGATAAACAGGGTACCTCTCCCCTTTAACCCTCTGCTGACAAACTCGTACGGGTCTAGGGCATAAGTGCTATAGGCCATTTTAAAGGCAATAACTACCTCTTCCTCTGGTATAATGGCCCACGTGGAGAAGTCTTTAGTTTGGCCAGCCGGCAATAGTTTATTTCGACTTCGTGATATACCAGGGTACCCCTTTACCCTTTGCTGACTAACTCGTACGGGTCTAGGGCATAAGTGCTATAGGCCATTTTGAAGGCAATAACTACCTCTTCCTCTGGTATAATGGCCCGTGGAGAAGTCGTTTGGCCAGCAATAGTTTAGTCTTTAGTTTGCTGACCAGCGGGCAATAGTTTATTTCGACTTCGTAATGGCCCACGTGGAGAAGTCTTTAGTTTGGCCAGCCGGCAATAGTTTATTTACTTCGTGATATACCAGGGTACCCCTTTACCCTTTGCTGACTAACTCGTACGGGTCTAGGGCATAAGTGCCATAGGCCATTTTGAAACAATAACTACCTCTTCCTCTGGTATAATGGCCCACGTGGAGAAGTCTTTAGTTTGGCCAGCCGGCAATAGTTTATTTCGACTTCGTTGTAAACAGGCGTACCACCTCCCCCTTTTAACCCTCTGCTGACAAACTCGTACGGGTCTAGGGCATAAGTGCTATAGGCCATTTTAAAGGCAATAACTACCTCTTCCTCTGGTATAATGGCCCACGTGGAGAAGTCTTTAGTTTGGCCAGCCGGCAATAGTTTATTTCGACTTCGTGATATACCAGGGTACCCCCTTACCCTTTGCTGACTAACTCGTACGGGTCTAGGGCATAAGTGCCATAGGCCATTTTGAAGGCAATAACTACCTCTTCCTCTGGTATAATGGCCCACGTGGAGAAGTCTTTAGTTTGGCCAGCCGGCAATAGTTTATTTCGACTTCGTTGTAAACAGGCGTACCACCTCCCCTTTAACCCTCTGCTGACAAACTCGTACGGGTCTAGGGCATAAGTGCTATAGGCCATTTTAAAGGCAATAACTACCTCTTCCTCTGGTATAATGGCCCACGTGGAGAAGTCTTTAGTTTGGCCAGCCGGCAATAGTTTATTTCGACTTCGTGATATACCAGGGTACCCCTTTACCCTTTGCTGACTAACTCGTACGGGTCTAGGGCATAAGTGCCATAGGCCATTTTGAAGGCAATAACTACCTCTTCCTCTGGTATAATGGCCCACGTGGAGAAGTCTTTAGTTTGGCCAGCCGGCAATAGTTTATTTCGACTTCGTTGTAAACAGGCGTACCACCTCCCCTTTAACCCTCTGCTGACAAACTCGTACGGGTCTAGGGCATAAGTGCTATAGGCCATTTTAAAGGCAATAACTACCTCTTCCTCTGGTATAATGGCCCACGTGGAGAAGTCTTTAGTTTGGCCAGCCGGCAATAGTTTATTTCGACTTCGTGATATACCAGGGTACCCCTTTACCCTTTGCTGACTAACTCGTACGGGTCTAGGGCATAAGTGCCATAGGCCATTTTGAAGGCAATAACTACCTCTTCCTCTGGTATAATGGCCCACGTGGAGAAGTCTTTAGTTTGGCCAGCCGGCAATAGTTTATTTCGACTTCGTTGTAAACAGGCGTACCACCTCCCCTTTAACCCTCTGCTGACAAACTCGTACGGGTCTAGGGCATAAGTGCTATAGGCCATTTTAAAGGCAATAACTACCTCTTCCTCTGGTATAATGGCCCACGTGGAGAAGTCTTTAGTTTGGCCAGCCGGCAATAGTTTATTTCGACTTCGTGATATACCAGGGTACCCCTTTACCCTTTGCTGACTAACTCGTACGGGTCTAGGGCATAAGTGCCATAGGCCATTTTGAAGGCAATAACTACCTCTTCCTCTGGTATAATGGCCCACGTGGAGAAGTCTTTAGTTTGGCCAGCCGGCAATAGTTTATTTCGACTTCGTTGTAAACAGGCGTACCACCTCCCCCTTTTAACCCTCTGCTGACAAACTCGTACGGGTCTAGGGCATAAGTGCTATAGGCCATTTTAAAGGCAATAACTACCTCTTCCTCTGGTATAATGGCCCACGTGGAGAAGTCTTTAGTTTGGCCAGCCGGCAATAGTTTATTTCGACTTCGTGATATACCAGGGTACCCCCTTACCCTTTGCTGACTAACTCGTACGGGTCTAGGGCATAAGTGCCATAGGCCATTTTGAAGGCAATAACTACCTCTTCCTCTGGTATAATGGCCCACGTGGAGAAGTCTTTAGTTTGGCCAGCCGGCAATAGTTTATTTCGACTTCGTTGTAAACAGGCGTACCACCTCCCCTTTAACCCTCTGCTGACAAACTCGTACGGGTCTAGGGCATAAGTGCTATAGGCCATTTTAAAGGCAATAACTACCTCTTCCTCTGGTATAATGGCCCACGTGGAGAAGTCTTTAGTTTGGCCAGCCGGCAA